>CM051257.1:29521156-30121156 GCA_027921565.1 Artemia sinica
GCTGATTCTTGTGAGGTGTATATTGTTATCAAAACTTCTTTTTTTAGGGTTTTGGTTACTATTGGTTTGTGTTTAAATGCAAACTATATCGTTTCACATCGATAAACTAAATAGATGGTCTATTAAATCATAAAATTGGATTCTCTAATGCTCCAAAGGTCTTGTGATGAAAAAAAGAAAAAATGTATCCTAAATACTATAGAAAATTCTGCATTTTGGTAAATTTAATTGTCTGTTTCGATTTTTTTTCGGCAGAGTAAATGTTAAAAAATCACTTAAATGTTGCAATCCAAATTTCGGTAATTATTGCGACTTTTGTGAGTTATCATTCTTCATCCGCAGAACGTGTCCTAGTCATTTCAACCGATCTCTCATTATAGCCCTAGAAAGCGGGATTGAGCCGCATTTTTGTACAGCTTATAGTTGGAGATACGGTCAGTCAGGACGGGTACCCAAAACAATTCTTCTGGAAAACATCTAACAAATCTCCTCCGTCTCTTGGAGTGCCGACGATTTAGAACCAAACTTTCATCACTGTAGCTTCCAATATTCACATCTTGGTTTGCAGACTTATCTTCCTATTCTTCAAAACTTTAATCAAGTATGAAAATACACCCTTGGCCTTGGGTATTCTACTTTTAACATCTTCACTGCACCCACTGTCTTCACTAATAATTCTACCTACGTAAGTGATGCTGTTCACTTGATCGATCTTCTTGGTACCCAGCATGACCTCTTCACCTTCACTTATTTCAAGTCTTAGCGACTTAGTCTGCATAACGTTAATTTCCATATCTATTCTTGAAGCCTGAACTCTCAAAACGTCCCAAAATTTATTGATTTTGCGAACATTTTCATCTAGGATGAAGATTTTTCTGACTCGTCCCCTCCCCCCTGACCTTTTTGTCCGACTCATATTCAAAGTTGGAATTATTGGAACAACTGTGTGTATAATAAGGCATGAAAGTGGAATTTTTCCAAGAGTTATTGATGAGATGAGATGGCTTAAAGAGATTAAATTGCCTCTCATCATTAGCTGTGCGATTGACGAAAAGATGCTATAAAGATTTATTGGTTACTCTCATGGACGTAGTTGTAACTCGGAGTAGTAATCAGGGGTTTGTATTCCTTGCTGCGTCACAAATTACCCATGTTTTCTATTTTCTGTTAGCTCAAAAATATGTGTACATAATTGGTTTTGCCGTAACTCCTAGATCTGGGAGCAATCCTTCAACATACTGTCTTGCTAGTGGATGTGATTTAACACCTTAAAATATGTATTTATTATCCACTAGTCCCATCATATGTAATAAATATAGGCACGCACAGGAGGAAATCGAGGCCCTCAAATGCCGTGAAAATCAAGTAAAATCGATTGCCCTACTTGTTAATAAAAGGAAATTAGAAAAGCTGGCCATCGGTAGGAGCTTAAATAAGAGCCTTTGCTAATCAGCAGGAGCTACCCATAAAAAAACAGCTATTGAGAAGTTTTTTCTGGTGTTTAAGATAGACTTTATCATTCAAGACAGCCAATCAATAAAGTAAATTGATATTTGGAAATGTATCGAGTTCTAAATATTGACAATATATATAGAAATGTACAACCAGAGTGCTTTTTTCAACATAGGGGAAAGATTGCATTTTTTTTTGTTTTGATTAGCTTAGTAAATTATTCACATTACTAAGATCCAAATCATTTAAGATCCGCAATCTTTTTGCCAAAATTTAACCAAAGCTCTTTTTTTTATAGTAATTACTGTTTCTTATTTGAAATTGTACAGATTGGTTTGTCAAGATACTCCAAAATAGGTTACAAAACGTAAACATGTGCAGTTCTGTCTGGGGGGGGGGGGTTATTTGCCTATCGGTAAACCTCTATTCATAAAAGGATCAATAAGGTTTGAAAAGTTTGTTTAATTCTGTACAAGTCAGGTTACCCGGAACCAGGTTGAGCTGTTTAATATATATATATACATATATATATATATATATATATATATATATATATATATATATATATATATATATATATATATTATATATATATATATATATATAATATATATATATATATATATATATATAATATATATATATATATATATATATATATATATATATATATATATATATATATATATAATATATATATATATATATATATATATGTATATATATATATATATATATATATATATATATATATATATATATATATATATAATATATATATATATATATATAAATTGTGTGTGTTTGAGTATTTCAAAGCGGGTCTGTATGTGCAGATCCACCAAGAGGGGGGGGGGGTACTTCTACTTTGATGAGTTATCGAACTCCTTTAAAGCACCCTATTTATGCTCATATTTCGTTTTGCAATTTTAGTGTAGTTTCTTTTCTTCTAGTATTAAATATACTTAATATTTAGGTTTTGAAGTTTTGCGAAGTGCTGAAATTGGAGGAAATGTTTCCTACAGGACTTATGAGGAATTAGAAACCGCCTTCGCAAATCAGTCGTTACATCCAGCTGATCTGAAGTCTAGTGTAGAACGATATTTAAACAATCTCTTAGACCCGATTCGGAAAGACTTTGAAGAGCCTAGTTTGAAGAAATTGGCTGAGAAAGCTTATCCTGCCCCCGTTAAAACAAAAGGTCCTGCCAAAGCGAAACCAGTGGATGAAACTGGGCCCCATCAATTAGACATCCGTGTAGGTAAAATTGTCAATGTCAAAAGACATCCTGAAGCTGATTCTCTTTATGTAGAAGAAATTGATTTAGGTAAATAAACTATTTCAATTTATACTCAGTAAAAGGGATTAAGTTTATCAAAAGGGTACATTCACGTGGCCAAATATTCCCAAAAATTGTTTTTTACTGTGAGAATTGTCGTTTTCAGCGCATGAAAAAGATGTATTTCTGAAAAGGCATTTGCTGTATTGGCATATTAGGCTAAAATAACCAATTTAGTGAGTCGTCAATTTTGAGTATGGTATAGCTTGTCTTTTCATCGTATACACTGTTTAGTTTTTGTCTGCGGACTAAGCACTTTTCTGTTTGATTATTCTAGTGCTAGATTATTTTAAACTTAACTTAATCATTCGGAAATAGTACTATCCCTTTAAACTTTCGCATTAGCAATAATAATTATATTTAACTTTAGAACAATACAAAGTAATTTTTAGAAAAAAAAGTGTAATCTGAAACTGAGTGAAAACTAAATAGGTAGTGGATGGCCTGCCTTAAAATATTTCTCGCTAGATTTAAAATTCAATTAAATTTAAAAATTGTAATTTAAAATATTAATTACATAGTTAATTTTTCAAACCTAAGGTAGTTTCATGATCGGTTCCAGCCACCACCCGATTGAAGTGACGGCTCACCGGTCCACAATGCATGGCTAGTAATATTTTACTTCCCAACTTTGAGAAAAATTGAAGCTGTACAGATACATGTATTATATATGGTACACTAAGATTAAAGTATGCAAATGCTAAAGTCTTGCCTTTAGTTTAGACTAACGGGCCAATATAAATAGAAGTTGTGGCTTAGGTTGATTGACCTCATATAATTGATTGATTGAGAGGCTGATTAAAAGTGAATGATTATTTATTAGTTGCTAATTTTAAATTGGAATTATCTATTAGTTGTTGAATTTAAATGACAAACTGCTCATAAGTGGTGATTGGTTTTTCATACCGCCGCTCCTTCGTAATTTCTGTATAATTTGTAATTTGATATTGTGAAAACTCGTAAGGAAATTCAAAATGAAATTTGAGGATGACAGATTGCCTAAGATCGTCCTTGCCGGGCAACCGTCTAGGGCCCATAGTCATTTTGTTCGGCGCAGTTGATTTCTAGACAGAAATTATGTTTTTGAGGCGGACACTCCCCCACACCCCTCAGGGCAAGGGTTTTAACTTATGCCCTGGGGGCATATAAGAACGATGTTGGCACAATATATTATTTATTATTTTTTTCCTTTAGACCAGGGCACTTCGTATCGAAGAAGTTGTCGTAGAAACTTCGAAAAGGGCTCATTCAATCGGAAATTGGAGTGGCTTGTGCCCTTTTTTATAGTCGAAAGTAATTGGAAGGCAACTAACACCCCTTCCATGCCCACCATTTCCCGAAACACATCCAATCAAAATTTTGAGATAGTTATTTTGTTCAGCGTAGTTGATTTCCAGATAGAAATTATGTTTTGAGGAGGACACTCCCCCACAGCCCTCAGGATAAGGGTTGTAAGTTATGCCCTGGGGGCATATAAGTTTTTTTTATAGAAAGCGTTTTCGTAGAAACTTAAAAAAAGGCTCATTCGATTGGAAATTCAAAGGGCTAGTGACCTTTTTAATAGTCGAAAGTGATTGGGCAACTAACACCCCTTCCACGTCCACCATTTCCCCAAACACATTCAAACAAAATTTTTCGATAGCCATTTTGTTCCACGCAGTTGAGAGTTCTGGAAATTATACCTTTGAGCAGGACACTCCGCCCACAGTCTTCAGGGCAAGGGTTATAAGTCATGCCCTGGGGGCATATAAGGTTTTTATTGAAACTTGTTGTAGAAATTTCAAAAAGGGCTCATTTGATTAGTAATTGAAAGGGCTAATGCCCTTTATAATAGTCTAAAGTGGGTGGAGAGTAATTAGCCCCCCTCTCACGTCCACTATTTCCCCAAAAACATACAATCAAAGTTTTGAGATATCTATTTTGTTCAACGTAGTTGAAAATTCTGGAAATTATGTATTTGAGTGTGACAAACCCCCCAAGAGCCCCTAGGGCAAAGGTTTTAAGTTATGCCCTGGGGGCTTATAAGGTTTTTACAGATAGCGTTGTCGTAAAAACTTCAAAAGGGGCTCATTCTGTTGGAAATTGAGAGGGCTAATGCCCTTTTTAATAGTCGAAAGTGATTGGAGGGTAACTAACCCCCCTCTCACGCCCACCATTCCCCCAAACACATCCAATCAAAATTTTCAGATAGTCATTTTATTCAACGTAGTAGAAAGTTCTGGACATTAGTTTTTTGAGGATGACAACACCCCCCCCCCCCCAGCCCTCAGGGCAAGGGTTGTAAGTTATGCCCTGGGGGCATATAAGGTTTTTATTGAAAGCGCTGTCACAGAGAGTTCAAAAGGGCTCATTTGATTGGAAATTGAAAGGGCTAGTGCCTTTTTAAATAGTTGAAAGTGATTGGAGAGCATCTAACGCCCCTCTCATGCCCACCATTTCCCCAAACACATCCCAATCGAAATTTTTAGATAGCCATTTTGTTTAACGTAGTTGAAAGTTCTGGAAATTAGGTCTTTGAGGATGACAACCCCTCTCACAGTCCTTAGGGTAAGGGTTGTAATTTATGCCTTGGGGGCATATAAGGTGTCTATAGAAAGTGTTGTCGTAAAAACTCAAAAAGGACTCATTCGATTTGAAATCGATAGGCCTAGTGCCCTTTTTAATAGTCGAAAGTGATTAGAAGGCTTGACATTTTTATTGTAAAGATATATCGTTTTAAATTATTCATGTACGATGAGCCAAAATCAAAGCTGCATTAATTCAAAAAAAAAAAAAAAAAATCAGAAGTTAAATTAGAAAAACAAGTTTTTTTTAACTGAAAGCAACGAGCGACATTAAAACTTAGAACGAACAGAATTTATTCCGTATATGAAAGGGGCTGTCCACTCCTCAACGCCTCGCTCTTTTCGCTAAAGTTTGACTCCGTCTCACAATTTTATTTTTTTAAACAATAAAAGACTTTAGCGTAAAGAGCGAGACGTTGAGGAGGGGAACAGCTCCTTTCATATACGGAATAATTTCTGTTCGTTTTAAGTTTTGATGTCGCTCGTTACTTTCTGTTAAAAAAAAACTTGTTTTTCTCATTTAATTCCCAATAAGGCATCTCAGCAATATCCCAAGAAAGACTGAGGGTACTATGTTCAAACTTTCCGGGCTACTTCTGCTCTTAAGATTAACCCATATCGAAATAGCGTAAGTGTATCCAAGCTATCAAAGAAAGTAAACAGATTTTTTTGCGAATAGTATCAAACTTTCCATTTCAGGTCAACTAGAGGAGGTATGAAACTAAATTAAACACTACAATTTGTGTCCAGATTTTTAAAAGGGTGTATGTTGTTAAAAATTGCTGAAAATTTTTCTCCAGAATACAAATAGCAGGTCAAACTATAAAGTCTAAAAAAACGAAAAGATTTAAAGTATTATTTTCTTTTTCCCTGAAAAGACTCTGTCAATATAGAACGAACAGAAATTAAGTAAAAAAAACTTTCCACAAAAAAAAGTTTTCAAAGAAAAGTAAAGAACTCCATTAAACCAAAAATGAGCAAAAATGAAGCCCAAAACGAACAGAAATTACAATAAATAACCGAGTCAAACTCAAAACGGGCAGAAATTAATATGAGTCGGCCCAAAAACCCCTATGCCTTCCCAAGGCCAGAACATAATTTGCACTTTACTGAAAAAAATATAAATGAATGTGCATTGTCAGTTTAATATACATATACTGATATTTAGTAATCAAAATATTAATATTATTTGATTTATTAAAGTTATAAAAGTAAAAAACATTTATATGTTTCAGTAAAGTGCAGGTTACGTTCTGGCCTTGGGAAGGCATAGGGGTTTCGAGCCCAACTTATGTTAATTTCTACTCGTTTTGAGTTTGACTCGGTTATTTATTGTAATTTCTGTTCGCTTTGGGTTTCATTTATTTATCGATGCTGATTTGTGGTAGTTTCACGGTTGGTAGATTATTTGATTTTATTTTTGCTCATTTTTTGTTTAATGATATTCTTAATTTTTCTTTGAAAAACTTATTTTATGGAAAATAGATTTTTAATGAATTACTCTTAAAAAGGGCACCAGACACGCGCTATAAATGGATTGCAAGGCTGAGGACTTCCGCCTTGAGATGTATTGTAATTTCTGTTCGTTTTGGGTTTCATTTTTTTATTGATGCTGATTTTTGGTAATTTTACGCTTGGTAGGTTATTTGACTTTACTTTTGCTCATTTTTGGTTTAATGGAGTTCTTTACTTTTCTTTGAAAAACTTATTTTGTTGAAAAAGTTTTTTTGATTAATGTAAAACAACGATAGTATTTTTAAATTTGAAAAGTATTTGAAAAATTAGATTGAATACCAAATTTATGAAATTGTTGGATACCAAATTCTGAGAATTTAAAAAAAAATAAGTTAAACTTTGTACCCAGGGCTGATCCGCTGGCCTACATGATATAAGATAGTTATTTTGACTTTCTACCTTGTCAATATAGGCCTGTATTTTGATTTTCTTTTGGCATATTCTTTAGCGTATAGTCTATGAGTATAGAACTTGAGGATCTTAAGATGCAAGTCCTTCTATACAGTTCGACTAGGGTTGGACCCACCTGCCTATTATCTCTCTACGAATTGTAAGTAAAAAAGATTCCAAAACACTACTTGCTACCCCCTCTAACTTTCTCTCTCTGTTTTTTTTTTTTTTTTATTTGTGTACCTTTTATGGTTTCAGTGCCCTCAACCTGCTTTTACTTTTTGTTTCTACTCAAGCGTTAGTTGTTTTCGGTTATACACAAGTTTCTTTATTCATGGGACATCCCACCGGTTTCGGACCTATGTGTACTTATGGTTATGCTGCGCCTTCTTTTTTCTATATAATGAGTGTGTAGTGTATAATGTATAATGAGTGTGTTATAATATAATGAGTGTAAGGCATGAAAGAAATCGTAAAAACCATTATAATTTTCAGAGAGGGGAAGCTGCCACCTCTCCCTTAT
Source organism: Artemia sinica (assembly GCA_027921565.1). NCBI lineage: Eukaryota > Metazoa > Arthropoda > Branchiopoda > Anostraca > Artemiidae > Artemia > Artemia sinica. The sequence continues at coordinate 29,528,940 of CM051257.1, forward strand.
GGTTCTGGAACTGGAGTTTTTATTCCCTCAAACAAATTACAAAGTTATTTTTAAATAAATGAGGTTTGTCCCATTTTTAGGTGAAGAGAGGCCAAGAACAATCGTCAGTGGTTTAGTGGAGTATGTTCCTTCCGAAGAAATGAACGATCGACTTGTTGTTGTATTATGCAATTTAAAACCAGCAAAAATGAGAGGTGTGGAATCAGCAGGAATGGTACTATGTGCATCTAGGTAAGTGTAACACCATTTTTATCATCTGAGAAATATCTTGTTTTAACACCTGACCGTTTTGTTCATCTGAGAGAAAATCATTTTGTAAAGTATTTTGCCCTTTTTGTAATGAACTCGAAGCTTCAGAACATATTTTAAAAGGTTTTTCCACATTAAAAATGGGGAAACTGTGCTAAACATGTAAAATATTTGGTGTATTATGACCTGAATCTCGTATTTTCCCTCTAATCCCCTTACTGTTTGAATTATCAAAAAAAAGCATTACTTGTTTTTTTTTTTGTTTTTTTTTCTTGTTTTTTTTGCGTGAATAGACATTGTTATTTTGGATGTACTGAGAGAGATAGCCACTACCCTCAAGAGTTGCTATTAGCCCCTCAATGGTCTAAGCCAAAGGATCATTTTCAGGGAATGCTACATGTAATCTTTTTTTTATTATAGTTTTACATTTCTATAGCTAAAACCCCTATCTTAGCAACTATCTCGTGCAATACTCTCAATTTATTCTATATACCCCACTTCATCGCTTTAACGTTAAAATAGAATACGCCTATTGACAATAATATCTATATTTTCGTCCTACTGAGTTAATTGGCTCCCTCAGAATGCGGCTTTTTTTATACAAAATTATTGGTGGTTTGACAAAACAAAGGATGCAAAAGATCATTTTTGCATCGTGTTATCTCAATTAATCGTCATCATCAAGAGGACCCATAGTATCCACCTGAATGAGTGCTCTTACAGACTACCCCCTACGGGTGCTCCGACTCAACATACTTATTTTTATTAATTTGGAACCAGGAGACTGCAGATGAAGGATCTTAAACAGGCACGATTCCAGTTTTTTGTAATGTTCTCAGATCTAGGAGTGCAGAAAGTCTTCTATATATATTTCTAACTCTAAATAGAAGCAACAGGATGCATTTTTTATATGCGCTGAAAAAACCCAACCAGATCAAATGAAAAAATGCTTCAATTTATAAGTTATTAAAATAAATAAAATTGTAAATGTTGAAAATAAAAAATGTCACTTTGAAATTAAGAGGTGAACAATTGAATGTGTATTCTAATACATTTTGTTTTTAGGACCGAGCCAAAAGCGGTTGAGCCTCTTTGTCCGCCAGAAGGTAGCCAGCCAGGAGACCGAGTATTGGTTAAAGGATATGAAACAGGTAGTCCTGATGCCGTTCTAAACCCAAAGAAAAAAGTTTGGGAAACTTTGCAGGTATGTCCTTGCTCTGTTATTAGTTTCAAAAGGATTAAGTTAAGGAGTGGGTCAGCCATAAAGAAAGATAACCATAAAACGTAGTTTTTCACGAAACAATTTAAAGTTTTTACTGTTAAAATAGTTCGTTGTATCATTAATCGTTAACTCTACAGGTCTCTTGACTCTGTTCAAAGGTCCTTTTTGATGGATATTTAAAGCAGAAAAGTAAGTGCTGTAGGTGAATAGTTTTATTTAATTATTATTAAATGGTTTTAAGAGTGGTAAACTACAGTTTAGGACGAAGAAAACCTACAATAATAGATAAAAAGATAAAAAAGAAGCTAGAATTTGTGGAATTCTCATACTCCCTGGATTCTAAGAAACAATTTTAAGACAAATTCATTACTTATTATGTTAAGACTCAAAGCACAGTGAAAAGTCGAGTAAAGCAGGTTAAAAAAGAATAAAAATCGCAAAGCGAGAGTAGTGTATCAGTTTAGTTTGCGCAATATTCTGGCATTTTTGGAATTTTTGGTATTAGTTGTTAACACGTTACTCCTGCTCAGTGTTGCTCGTAAACACATTAGTATTACGGTCATTTACAATTTATTAAGTTAATACAACGTCTACGTAAAATTACCAAATAGTCTTTCTAATGAGAATCCGAAATTATCGGTTAAGAGATTTCGCATGGAACAGCAAGAGTTGCTACGATCTTCTGTAAGCTTTCAAATAGGTATTTGCCTATTTGAATGATCAATTCTTGCATTTTCCCTTTTTATGCTAATGGGCGTCTTTAACATTGCTCATCTTCTACCGACTCATTTCCACTTTTAAGTCAATGACACCAATTATAAACTGTTTTAGAGCTGCAGTATTTTTGCCATTTCAACATTTAAGGGATGCTTTAGATGTTTTTTGCACCTTGAAGCATAGCTTAATGAAGATATAGATAGATAGATATATTTCTCACAAAAGCCTCATGGGCCATGGATAATACAAATGCAACAAAACGCATAAAACATAATAATAAATTCAAACACTTTTGAAAATAACACTACGATAGAAAACCCTCCCTATGTCTCATCCCCACACTCAAAAAATTTCCCAAATTTCTAATATCCACTTTACAACTACTTCCTATTTTATTCTCTAAACATCTTCTATCCATGACATATATACGACATACGTAATCTCTTTAAAGTCTCCGGGCACTGACTGACAAGTTTGAACTTGTCAGTCTTTGGTGCTATAAAAATGATTTGCCTTACTGTGGGAAGGTTTAAGGATGGTGATTTAGCGATCATGATAAAAGTATTGTTTTCTGAATGATTTAAAAACTGGAAATATGCATTAAAAAAAGAAAGAAACTTTATTGTGTTGGAAATACTTGGAATTGAGGAACCAGTACCGTGCCACGAACGAAGGAACTGTATAGAAAATATCCTAGATCCTCTTTATGATTTTTTTTTTTTAAAACCATGACATTCATCGCCTATTCAGATCGGCAAGTTTTGAATTTTATAATGTTGCTTGCGCAGTACTGTCTCTTTTATAGATTTTGCGCTTTATTAACTAGTGCCTTAATCTTGATTATGATAAGAGCAGAATTTCGCGTGTCTGACCAGGTTTTGTGTCTGGATTTCACGTCGGCCTATGAAAGAAATGTCTTCTTGTTAGCGAATACTAGGTTTGCTTCTGTGTCAGTTCGTGTCCAGAGATGCTGGAGAGAGTGTGCCTACTCTGCATGTGGCATATTTTCGAATTTAAACAACTTGTAAAAATTGAGTTTTGCTTCAAGTTGCGAAAAACAATCAAAGAAATTCATCAAATGTCATAGTTAGGTCAGAGTTGAAAACTATCCTTTCCGGCCCGTTAAAATTTTGTATAGAATAGCATTAAGCTTTTTACTTATGGAGCGGTGAAAACGTACTACTTTTATTATTTTAGATAGGTTTTCAAAGAAGCTTTTTTAAAAGGAATGTTCTTGGAAGACTGCTGAGAATTTGGTATTTGATCAGAGATATTAGTCGAAACTCGCATAGAGATGTTGATTTTGAGTTTTTGCTTAAACTCTTAATAGTCTCCACTGCTTTTGTTGTAAATGTTGGACCAGAACAAACTTAAGGGTCGGGTCTTTCTCATTCGTTCTGTTTGCTTCTTTGACAAAGAATCCAAAAGTTCACCAGACTTCTCCAGCAAAAAAAAAAAATGTTTTCATAGAAAGAAAAAAAGATCCTCGTTGGAAGAAAAAGGTCTGGAAATACTGGTCTTGAATAAACGCTCCTAGTTTGTTTGCTTTCATACAAGTGGGCTGAGGGGGGGGGGGCCGTTTTAATTTTTGTTAATTATAGGCATATCAAGTAATATTTTTTTCAGCCTTTTGTGTTCAAATCAAAAAGTTCTGTCTCTCGGTTAGGTCTATCTCCTGGCTGAAACACAAAGAATTCTAAAAAAAAAAAAAAAAAAAAAAAAAAAAAAATATAAAAACTATAACGTCAAAATTTGAAATGCAAAGAAAATCTTATTTATATGTTTTTAATTTAGTATAAAAGTCAGTTTAGGAAAAATCTTCTAATTCTTTTTCATTTTATTTTTTTAGAGACCAAAATTTTTATCAAAATCAAATAACAAAGCTAAGTTTAAAAATTGTCACACAAGCGCTGTTAGATGTGGAAGAATCTTGATTCACTTTTAATTTCACCTTAAAAGACTTAAATAATAGGGGGAGAGGGCTTAAAATTTGTTCACAGTATTGTTCATTGTTTATACCTCGGTCAAATGACTTTCGAGACGCTCTGTCTTTTCCTAGGATTAATTATAATATACTATTATTCAGGCTGATTTGATTGTGAATTCCAACGGTGAAGCTACTTGGAAAGGATGCCCCCTTGTGTCGCCACGAGGAAGATTTACAGCTACAACTCTGAAGAATGTTCCCATCAGATAACCCAATGTCCGTGTGTTTATTGAAGTTGAAAATCTGGTCTAAGTGGTTAATATGGAATAAATTGGTTCTTTGCTAGATTAGTGTTGCGGTTTAATTCTTTTTCAAGTCAAGGTTTTTGGTGATTGATTTTAAACAAAATGTTTCTCATCCATTTACTTTGTAATTTTAATGGATACAGGTGAACAAGCCAATAGCTGAATATCAGTCCCTTTCAAGAATATTTCCCTTTTTCAGGAAATATTTTTTATGATCTCATTGGATACAGCCTACACGGATATATACTGTTTACATAAGTAGTATAACTCCTCGTACATTAACTCATATAGAAATAATATGTGTAACTATCGATGTTTATAAACCTGCCCACTTCATAAATTATAAAATTCCAACACGGTTTGAATTTTCTTCATTGCCCATTTATTAAGAGTGGAACAAGTACAAAAAAAAGAAGAAAAAGAAGAATAGTATGCTTACTTTTCAAACCTAGTTTGCTTAGTATCATTGGTTGTATAAACAGTTTCATAGAGCTGAAAGCCAGTTTAGTTTACGCTGGTAAAATTAGAGAGGTTATTTAGAGTCAGTAGCAAACTCATGGCATTTGAAAAGCAGCACTAGTTGTTTTTATTTCAAATACTCAGCGGCTTTTACGTTACAATTAGTGACAATTTTTAAAATTTGTGATTATAAACCTTTTTAGTCAAATCTGGGCGCGTTTTTTTGTCTTCAGTAAATAATTTTGCAACAAGTACGGGCGACGAGAAAAATCGGGTTGCATATTCGAATTCACCATAAGATTTACATCAAGAGCGCTAAGAAACTTTCTTGAGCCCAAAACTGTTTCCCAGTCTGTTTTGATGAGGTTTCTGAACTTAGTTATTTAGCATTAGCAGCAAACTCGTGGCACATGAGAGCAGCAAGATTTTTCCGAAATGCTCAACATTCTCATACTAAACCTAACCAAGTTTTTAAACTGGTAAAATATATCATTAAACCTTTTCTTCAAGTTTATGAGGACCTGAAATTTAACTGTGTGCGTCATCATGTGATCACTGGGAAACTGAATGAATCTGATTACATTGAAAGTAATGTTGTTTTTTTCATGAAAGTCCAGTGTGTCGAATCTTTCTCAACGCTGTTTTCCAAAAATAACTTCAAACTCAGGGAATACTCAGGTACTTCAAGGTAATTCAGGGAATGCTGTTTTGGGCATATCTTCTCTTTATAAGCTTACATTATTTCAAAGAAGTCCAATTCGGAGTATCCAATAGTTTACAGCTTAAATCGGGCTTGTAGCCAAACTGGACGTTCGATAACCCTAAAAAATGATTTGAAATAAATAAAAGGAGAAATTTCTAACATTCTATGATATTGCTTTCATTGTTACTGTCATAATATAGGACTTAGCCTTTGCATAAGTAATCAAACCTGTCACCTGCTTAATGTGTTTTGTTATTTTCTTTCAGGCTGGTACGTATAAGTGAGATCTTATACGTACATAAGTGAGGTCCTATCCCTCTTCTGAAAAGGTTTGGGAGCTTTCTCATGATTTGCCTCATTTTGAGTGCCGTCGCCAATTTCTTATGAAATAATTTTCTAACGCGTGGCCTCTGCAAAATTTCTGCGACTAGATAAAAACAAAACAAATGATTTAGGAAAATTTTCTTAAAAGGTTTCGTATGTGTGCTCGTCTTGATAACTCCATAAATTGCAATATAGCACAAAAATGGCATTTTCTGACGGAATCGGCGGAGTAAAAATGCTGGGAAGCATGAAGAGGGTACCGTACAAATGCTTTAGCAACCCAGTAAAGAGCAAACCACAGCCCATACTAACCGAAGATTTAAAAACAAATTTTGAAAGAAACAATGTCTATTGATAAACACTGTCCTAGGGATAATGACGAAATTTTGGCTTATGCCTGACGTTACTATAAAATTTATTTTACAATTGCACATAAACTTTCTTCAGGCAAATATGTGTCCTAGTTTATTTGTTACAAGATTTTCTCTTCTATTCAGCTTGTTCTCTTTAATACATTGATGTTAGTATGTGTACGACTGTTACTAAATACTCATCACCTACCTAAGCTGCCTAAGGGCCGACACAGCTGGGTATGCTCTTCCTCCATCCCGCTCTATTCTTGTCTTCACTCTTTGATGCTGCAAAGGAAGTTTCAACTTCATTTAGATATTATCTTACTGCCTCATCGCATTCAGTTTGAGGGCGATCTCGTTTTTATTTGGTCCCATCTGGATTGCTAAACAATCAAGTTTTTGCACACTATTATGATCCAACTGGGAACGCGTTCCAATGTTGCGGCGAAAGACCGAAATCTGGTGAATGCCGACATTTACCGGTGAATGTCAACAAACACTTAGTCACTTGGTGTATGTCCGTCATATTTGTTAAATATCCTTATTTCTGAGTTTCATCGGTGAGTGTCAACATTCACGATGCGCTAATGGTGAATGTTGACCATTTCTGAGGTTTATATTTACAAGATTCTAACCTAATCTCGAACCCATTTCTGAGATTTATAAACTAACCTTTCACCATCGGTGGCCTGCGTCTTCCCCCCGGAAAATCTCCCCTCAAGAAATAACCTTCCATAAAATACTCCCCCCCGTCTCGTGGTTGGCTTGTCTCCAATCACATTCGACTTAGAAAAGGACTAGAATTCTCGATTTTTAATCTAATGAGCCTCCTCCGAAGTTTCTGCGACCATGAGGTGGAATTGTGGATGAGAAAGGGGCAGTCCCCCTCCTATACGGAATAAATTCTACTCATTTTCGGTTTAATGTTACTCTTTAATTTCATAATAACAGCTTCGATAGGAAATATTCCTATAAATCATAAGGAAGAAGATATAAATTTCATATTTTTGATACGTTTCTTGATTTTTTTTTTGTAAACACCCCCCCCCCCCTCCAAAAAAAACCTTGTTACGGCCCTAGGGAATATGCATCAGTTTCTACCTCCACTCTTCCCTCGTCTCTCTCTTTGAAATAATTCTGTATTTATCTGATGGATCAATGAATACTGGGACATTTTGGCATTTAATCTTTGAGGTATCTCCCTCCCTCCTTAACTAAAAAACTATCAGAAAACTCCATCGTAGAAGTTTAAGCGCCTTTTTAACTTTTGTGATTTGTCCATTGCTTACAGATAGTATTTGTTATTGTCTGGTGGAATTTTCAGTGGAGAACAAGTTTTTCGGAATAATTTCCTTTCAGCGGAGAGGTATTTTCCACGAAGGGGGGGGGATATTTTCCCGAGAGGTTTTTTCTGAGGGTATTTTCCGGCAGGGGGGGGGGCACCTTGAACTTTTGCCTCGGCTTGTCTTTTGTCATTATGAAGGATATATCGCCGAACCTTTGTTTCTTTCAATTGTTGAGGCGATGGGACAAAAACTTATTTTTCTTCCCACGATTTATCTAGTCCATATTTTTGATTTTCAAAAGTATGATAGGTATTGATGACCTTATCCATGTCAAATCCAAAACCCAATCATCATCGCTGTAGTTTTATAATTTTGCACGTTTTGATTCTTGCTGTCAATGTTGATTTTCATTGATGCGCTGCTCTTCATTTTCATCTTTGACTCCCTCACTTGTTCGGTGTCGTATGTCTTCTAACTGCGTGTGTCTTTGTTCTTCATTTTCATTTTTAACACGCTCTAATTGTCGTTTTCGCGTATCTTCTAACCGCCTGTGTCTTTGCTCTTCATTTCATTTTTGACACGTTTTTGGATTTTGTTTACTTCAGACAAATTAACAATGGCCTTTGCTTTAGCTGTCCGTATTGGTGTTGTCGCAATTGATGGTCGAGGTTGTCGAATTTCACATCTTATCACGTTTGATAGTTCAGGTGTTGGTTCCTCCAACGGACATTATATTATAGAAATAATTGTTGTGTTGGAAACTCAACAATCTTATTTATGCTATGCATAACATCATATAATAAAATAATTATATGATGCCATACATGATGTCATAAGAAATGCTTATATGATGTACTAACATAGTACATGACGTCATTTGCAAAAACCAAAGTTCAGGCTCTTAACGATTTTTCTCAGACTTCTGACCTAAAACTAGATCGTTTTTATATGAGAAAATATCTCAAGATACCAATTTTCCCGAAAAATATGGAGCCGTTTTCGAGAAATAGAATACATACATACATAAACAATTATTTCTCACATAATATATATATATACATATATATATATATATATATATATATATATATATATATATAATATATATATATATATATATATATATATATATATATATATATATATATATATAGTATATATATATATATATATATATATATATATATATATATATATATATACATATATATATATATATATATATATATATATATATATAATATATATATATATATATATATATATATATATATATATATGTATATATATATATATATATATATATATATATATATGTATATATATATTATATATATATATATATATATATATGTATATATATATATATATATATATATATATATAATATATATATATATATATATAATATATATATATATATATATATATATATATATATATATATATATATATATATATATATATATATATATATATATATATATATATATATATATATATATATATCTATATATATATATATATATATATATACATATACAATCGGCTGCGCCGCCGGTTCCCCTTACGGCTACGTGGCAGGATTTTATATATTGATTCTCAATGCCACTTGTCTTCTAACCGAGGCTGTTGTACCACTGATGCAGCAGGTTGAGTTACATCATCCTTCACTTTTCGCATTTTCATGTAACCTTTGGTGTAGTTGTCGGTGTCTCGCAATACTTCTTCCCCGAGATCCATTAGGTTACGACAGATCGCATATTCTAAAAGAAATACGTTCTTCGACAGCTTCGTCGAGGTCTAAAAAGTACCCATTTAATTGTGGTTCAAAATCCTCTTTCAGGGTTTCTAATGGATGTGCACTAAATTGAATTTGTGATAAATTTGTCCAGCTACTTTTAAGCTGACAACATTACGACTATTAGTTGATGGATTGTTGCCTACCTTGAATGAAGCTAAAAAAAACATGAGTTCAAGTTTCAGATTTGTTTGTGTAAATCTTTAGAGAGCAAGTGACGTCTTGAAAAAAAGTCAAACCAATTCAATGAACGTGGCAATAGAATTTGACCAAGTAAGTAGCAACCTCCAAATGAATCACCTTTGTTTGCTACTCTTTCCTAAAAAATGTAGGGCTCCACAGGGAATACATATAACGTTATAGGATACACACTTGCGTAGTCTACGGCATCTTTGTAGGTTTGTACTGGTTTTTCAGCCACAGTTTGTTGGCGTTGAAGATTGCGATGGTGCTATTCTTCTAACGTAATATTTCTTTCTTCATTTTCATTTTTGACTGATTCTGATTCTTGCTATCGCTTGTCTTCTAACAGCACCATTCTTTGTTCTTTACTTTCATTTTTGACACGTTCTGATATTCGCTTTCGTTTGTCGGATAACCGCACAATTCTTTGTTCTTCACTTTTATTTTTGGCAAGTTCTGATTCTCGCTGTCGCTTGTATTTCTCGCTGCCGCTTATATTTTAACAGAATATTTCTTTCTTCTCGCTGTGGCATATGTTTTAACCGCATATTTTTTTGTTTTTCACTTTGATTTTCAATTCTTTCTGCTCCTCGTCGCATGTCTTGTAACCGCATATTTCTTTGTTCTTTACTTTTGTGTTTGAATGTTTTAATTCTTGTTGCCACTTATCTTCTAACCGGATATTTCTTTGTTCTTCACTTTCGTTTTTAACTCGTTGTAAAAGTCATTGTTGCAAGTATTCTAATCGTGTATTTCTTTGTTCTTCATTTTTCTTTTTATCATTACCTCAGACATTTTTTCAATACACTTTACCTTAGCTGTTCGGATTAGTCTTGTCACATTTGATGGTCCAGGTTGTTCATTTGTCCTCTAGGCATTATGAAACTGATTATAACGCTTTTTGTAGATAGATTGGTTACACTTAGTATTTTATAATTACCTATATTCCTTTTGTAATGTTGCATGCGTCATAGATACTAAAAACGATACGATCACTCCTGGGGGGGGGACTTAATGTATTCTCTTGAAATGCAGTCATAAATATGACGCCACTCACATGCATTTTTTCCGAAATTAAAGCTCTAAAACTAATTTTCTCCAACTCGTGACCTATGTCACGAGTTGGAAAAAATCCTAGGATGCCAATTTTCCAAAAAAAAAAAAAAAAATAATGAGCCGTTTTCGAGAGAACATTTGTGCATAAATACGCAATTATTACTCGTGTACATATTATTCAGGGTACAAGAATAGGTTTGAAAATTAATGTTGAGAAGAGTAAATCGCTAAGGCTAGGAATAAGTGAAAATGAATAGCGAACGATAGAGCAAACTACATATTTCGTGCAATTTCTTATCAAGATTGGAGGTGCAGCTGCGACCCACTGTAAACCGTGCCACGGCCAGAGTAACGAGAAAACAAATGTAACTAAAAAAGGGACTTTCTGATATTTTTAAAAGATTAATTTAAAAAAAAGCTTTCGGAAGAATAAGTTTTTCAAAGAAAAGTAAAGGCCATTTTAAACTTAAGCTCAGCAGATACAAATACCTTTTAAAATTCAAACTCAAAACGACCAGAAATTACTATTAAAGAATAAATGAAACCCAAAACGAACAGAAATTAAATAAACAATCATAGCAAAAACATACAACAAGTAATAATATAAATGAATAAATAGATCTTAAAGCGAGTAATGCTTAGATTGAATATGAATGTCAAGCTTAAAACGAAAAAAATATTTTACTATTGAAGTATAAATGAAACTTAAAACGAACAGAAATTAAATAAACAATCAATGCAAACAAACATACAATAGATATTAATGTAAATTAATAAATAAATCTTAAAACGAGTGAAACTTAAATTGAATATGCAAAGCAAGCTTGAAACGAACAAAAATCACCACAAACAAGAGTTTGGGTATGACCTTCTCTCACTGTAAAAGTCTAAAACCTACTGCGTCATTGGCGCTTTACTGAAAACCAATTTTATGACGAATGTTTTCTTTTGTACTTAATATTGAAAATAAACATTAAAATTATAGTAACATTTTGAACTGATGAGCTTTCAGCAATTAATATCATTATACATCAAATATTCAGTTTAATTTATTAGCTCTTTTTAAAGTTGTTAAAGACGAATATAGTTTTCCTACAAACAAGTGTTTGGATACTGCCTCCTTTCCTAACTGTAAATAAAAACCAAAAGCCTACTGCATCACTGGCGCTTAACTGGAAACGGATTATATTACAAATATTTTCTTTTCCAGTTCTTACAGTATTGAAAATGAAAGATACAATTACAGTAAAATAAATTCTTGAACTGATGGATCTTCCAACAATTAATATCATTATACATCAAATATTCAATTTTGATGTTGTTTATACTTTCCAAGACTGTTCAAGACGCATACAGTTTACAGTAAAGCGCCAATGACGCTGTAGGTTTTAGACTTATACAGTGACAGAAGGAGGTCATACCCAAATTATTGTTTGTGGGGATTTTTGTTCGTTTCAAGCTTGATTTGCACACTCAATTTAAGTTTCACTCGTTTTAAGATTTATTTATTAATTTACATTAATATCTATTGTATGTTTGTTTGCATTGATTGTTTATTTAATTACTGTTCGTTTTAAGTTTCATTTATTCTCCAATAGGAAAATATTTTTTTTCGTTTTAAGCTTGATATTCATATTCAATCAAAGCATTACTCGCTTTAAGATCTATTGATTCATTTATATTATTACTTGTTGTATGTTTTTGCTATGATTGTTTATTTAATTTCTGTTTGTTTTGGGTTTCATTCATTCTTTAATGGTAATTTTTGGTCGTTTTGAGTTTCAATTTTAAAAGGTATTTGTATCTGCTGAGCTTAAGTTCAAAATGGTCTTTAGTTTTCTTTGAAAAACTTATTTTTCGGAAAGTTTTTTTTTGCTTAATTTTGTTTGTCTTTGATTGCAAAAAATTCAAGTTTTTAAAAATTCCTTATTTCAAAATCAAACTTTAAAAAAAATCAAACATTCATCAAAGTATCAAAACTGATACCAAAGTAACAATATCAAAGTGAAAAAATGGGTTTGTGTCAACCTCGGAGTTTTTATTATCTGATGTTTGTGCTATTTTAAGCAGAATTGCTATTTCAAAATTTTATCGGATGGGTTTGGGGAAAAAGGGCGTGGGGGGACTAGATTAAGCTTCGGTCTCTTTTGACTCTTTAAAAGTGAACTAAAACTTTCTATTTTCAATCAAATGAGCCCTCTCTGAAGTTTATACGAGTATCCCTTCTATAAGAACCATATATATCCCCAGAGTATAACTTACAACGCCTATTCCTGGGCCCTGGGGGGATGTGTCGACCCTGGAGTTTTAATATCTGATGGTTGAACTATTTTTAACAAAATGGTCACCTGAAATTTTTATCCGATGGATTTATCCATCCGATACACCCAAAGGCGTGGAGGGCGGGAGGGACTAGTTGCCCTCTGATCTTTTTTCACTCTCACAAAAAGGGACTACAACTTTGAATTTCCATTCAAATGAACCCTCTTTGAAGTTTATACGAGCATCCATAAGAATCATATATGCCCCCAGAGCAGTACTTACAACGCCTGCCCCATCCCTGGGGGGGGTGTCGACACAGGAGTTTTTCTTATCTGATCTTTGAACTATTTTTAACGAAATGACCATACGTAAGGGAGTCTTTGTTATATGATCTTTGAACTAGTTTTAACAAAATGGCTACCTCAAATTTTTTGTCACATGTATTTGGGAAAAAGGCCTTGGGGGGGGGGGGGCAATTGCCCTCTGATCACTTTTAACTCTTAAAAAGGGCGGTAGAACTCTCGATTTCCAATCGAATGAGCCCCCTTTGAAGTTTATACGACGACCCCTTCTATATGAAGTGTCTCTGGGAAAAAAATAAATGGAGTGTGGGGAGAGGCTATCTGCCCTCCAATCAGTTTTGACTCTTAAAAAGTGCTTTACAACTTTCAATTTCCAATTAAATGAGCCCTCTAGGAATTTTATACGAGTATCCCTTCCATAACAACCATATATACCCCCAGGGCATAATTTGCAGCGCCTACCCCTGGGCCCTGGGGGGCTGTGTTGACACCGGAGTTATTTGTTATCAGAACTTTGAACTATTTTTAACAAAATGTCAATCTCAAAATTTTTATCTCATGCATTGAGGGCGGGGAGGAGGGGGGGGGGGTTGACTCTTAAAAGGGTCAGATCTCTGGGTTCGATCTCTTTTGACTCTTAAAAAGTGAACAAGAACTTTCAATTTCAAATGAGCCCTCTCCGAAGGTTATACGAGCTCCCTTCCATAAAAACTATATATGCCCCTAGAGCAGTACTCATAACGCCTGACTCCGGGCCCTGGCGGGTTCCATCGACACAGGAATGTTTCTTATCTGACCTTTGAACTATTTTTAATGAAATAGCTATTATAAAAATTTTATCGGATGGGCTTGGGGAAAAAGGGTGTGTGTGTGTGTGGGGGGGGGGGGGGGGTTAGTTGCCCTCGGATATATTTTGACTCTTAAAAATTGAACTAGAACTTTCAATTTCCAATCAAATGAGCCCCCTCGAAAGTTTGTACGAGCATCCCTTTCATAAGAACCATATATGCTCCCAGGACAACACTTACAACGTCTATCTTCCGGGCTCTGGGGGGCGTTTTTGTTATCTAATTTTTGAACAATTCCCAAAACACTGGCTATCTCAAAATCTGTAGCGGACGGGTTTGGGGAAAAAAGAGCGTGGGGGGCTAGTTTAACTCTTGACTCTTAAAAAGGGAACCAGAACTTTAAATTTCCAATCAAATGAGCCCTCTATGAAGTTTATACGAGCATCCCTTTCATAAGAACTATACACGCCCTTAGGGCATACTTAGAACGCCTTCCCCTGTGCTTTGGGGTGTTCTATTGACACCGGATTTTTCTTATCCGACCTTTGAACTATTTTTAACAAGATGTCTATCTCAAAATTTTCATCAGATGGGTTTTGAAAAAGAAGGCGGGCTAGCTGCCCTCGGATCTCTTTTGACTATTAAAAAGTGAGCTCGAACTTTCAATATCCAATCAAATGAGCCCTCTCTGAGGTTTATACGAGCACCCCTTTCATACGAACAATAAATGCCCCAGGGCTAACTTACAACGCCTACCCCCTGGGGGGCATAACTCACATCGTTTAAAACGCCCTGGGGGGTTCTGACGACACCTGAGTTTTTGTTATCTGACTTTTGAGAAATTTTTAACTTAATGGCCATCTCAAAATTTTTATTGGATGCATTTGGGGGAAAAGGGGAGTGGGGGGTTGCTAGTTGCCCTCCAATCTCTTTTGACTCTAAAAAAAACTTAACTAGAACTTTCAATTTCCAATCAAATGAGCCATCTCTGAATTTGTTACGAGTATCGCTTCAATAAGAACCATATATTCCCCCAGGGCATGACTTACAACACCTGCTCTAGGGCCCTGGGGGGCTGTGTTGACCCCTGAATTTTCATTATATGGTCATTGAATTATTTAAGAAAAAGCTATCTCAAAGTCCTTATTGGATGGGTTTGAGGAAAAAGGGCGTGGAGGAGGGGGGGGCTACGTTCCCTCCAATCTCTTTTGACTCTTAAAAAGTGAACTAGAACTTTCAGTTTCCAATCAAATGATCTCTCTTTGAAGTTAATACGAACATCCCTTCCATAAGACCCATATATGCCCCCAGGGCATAACTTACAACGCCTGCCCCCGGGCCCTGGTGGGTTGTGTCGACACTGGAATTTTTGTTATATGATCTTTGAACTATTTTTAACAAAATAGCTATCTTAAAATTTTATTGGATGCATTTGGGAAAATGTTTTTTTTCGGGTAGAGGGGGGAGGGAAGCTGGTCACCCTCCAATATCTTTTAACGCTTAAAAAGTAAACTAGAACTTACAATTTCCAATCAAATGAGCCCTCTCTGAAGTTTATACGAGCATTCCTTGCATAAGAACCATATATGCCCCCAGGGCATAACTTATAACCCTTGCCCCTGAAGACTGTGGAGGGAGTGTCCTGCTCAAACATGTAATTTCCTGAACTTTCAACTACGTTGAAGAAAATAACTATATCACAATTTTGATTGGATGCGTTTGGGGAAATGGTGGGCGTGGAAGGGGCGTCAGTTACCTTAGAATCACTTTAGACTATTAAAAAGGGAACTAACCATTTACATTTCCAATCGAATGAGCCCTTTCTGAAGTTTCTACGACAACTTTGTCCATACAAAACATTATATGCCCCAAGGGCATAACTATCAACCCTTGCCCTGAGGACTGTGGGGGAGTTGTCATCCTCAAAGACCTAATTTCCAGAACTTAAAACTACGTTTAATACAATGGACGTCTCAAAATTTTAATTGGTTGTGTTTGGGGAAAAAGTGGGCTTGAGAGGGGGGTTAGTTGCCTTAAGTCACTTTCGACTATTAAAAAGGGCACTAGCCCTTTGAATCTCCAATGGAATGAGCCTTTTTTGAAGTTTCTACGACAACGCCTTCTATAAAAACCTTATGTGCCCCCAGGGTATAGCTTAAAACCCTTGCCTTGAGGGTTGTGTGGGAGTGTTCTCCTCAAAAATATATTTTCGATCTGGAAATCAACCACGCTTAACAAAATGGCTCTCTAAAAATTTGATTGGATGTTTTTGGGGAAATGATGCGCGTGGGGGGGATAGTTTCCCTCCAATCACTTTCGACTATTAAAAAGGGCACTAGCCCTTTGATTTTCCAATCGATGGGCCTTTTTTGAACTTTCAACGACAACGCCTTCTATAAAAACTCTATATGCCCCCAGGGCATAACTTAAAACCCTTGTCCTGAGGGTTGTGGGGGAGTTTCTTCCTCAAAAACATATTTTCTATTTGGAAATCAACTACGCTGAACAAAATGGCTATCTCAAAATTTTGATTGGATGTGTTTGGGGAATTAGGGGCGGGGGGGGGGGTAGTTACTCTCCAATCACTTTCGACTATTAAAAATGGCACGAGCCCTTTGAATTTCCAATCGAAAGAGCCTTTTTTGAAGTTTCTACGACAACGCCTTCTATAAAAGCCTTATATGCCCCCAGGGCATAACTTAAAACCCTTGCCCTGAGGGTTTTGGGGGAGTGTCAGTAGAGGCCCATATAAAGATACGGGGGGGGGGGAGTGACGTCACAGCCACACGTCCTATTTTTAGGCCAATCAGAGAGTTACAATACTAGTAGTACAAGATCACACGCCTATTTCTAGCCCAATCAAAGAGCTAGAATACTAACGGGAGTGACATCACCAGACTTTCTGGGACTTTAGCTTGGATTTACGTAATAGGCTATTGTTGAAATCTATCTGCGCAATAAATTGATTGTACTTCATGCTTAATATAACAGTTCTTTTTAAGCTATTGAAGAATAAACACCAAATAAAATGGAGAATATTGATGTTTTTTGCTACGCAGATTTATATTGTAAGTTTTATTTTATAAATAATAGTTGATATGTTTGGGTACTATTGCATTCTATTGAGACACATGAAAAAGGACTAGCCTGCTTTATTAAATTAAAAATGGGAATGAATAATAGTTTTTAGAAACAAATTTGGGGTATATATTTGCACATTGTGGGGGTTGGTTGTGTAAGGCATAACATGTATTAAATGTAACCCTGCTAGGATTTTTTCTTTGAACACATTAATTTTTTGGGGCCTAGCTTGCTAGCAGTGAAAATGTCGCTTGATGTAAATGTTAAGTCTATAAGCTGTGTGTGTGTTTTAGCAAGGTTTTTTATCTAATTATAGCTCTA
The DNA here is from genome assembly GCA_027921565.1 of Artemia sinica. Taxonomy (NCBI): domain Eukaryota; kingdom Metazoa; phylum Arthropoda; class Branchiopoda; order Anostraca; family Artemiidae; genus Artemia; species Artemia sinica. The sequence goes on from CM051257.1 coordinate 29,546,279, forward strand.
TATAGTGGGAGTGTGTTATCAATCCTTTTTAACTATATACTCTTTGTTTCTAGAGTTTATAGCATTTCGAAGGTTTATAATGGGGTCTGTAGCGTAGTCTAGACTAACAATGAAATTTTTATCCACTTAATCCTGTTTTTAGAAACATAACTTCTTTAATGCTTTTTGACTATCTCATAATAGTTATTGACTGCTAAAAAATATTTATTTCAATTTACTTCAGTTTTAGGTAAATATCCGATAGTATATGAATGGCTTCTTTCAACTTTGATAAACTCGTTATTATCCATAAACATTAAAAAATTATATTGCACATAATCTTAGAATTTCTTAAAACCTCACCGAATCTTAATAACAAAGTGTCTTTACTTGAACTGTACAAGATGTCACAATATTTTTACACTCCATAATCTAATAATAGATATCTTCGTTAAAGAGATTGACTTTTAAAACTAGTTCGCCCTTTTGAACTTCAGATGTGCTATTTACACTTCGTTTCATTATAGTAAAAAAAAATCTTGCATTAATATAGAAGAGGGGGAGGGGGAGGGGTATTCTGTGCAAAAAGGGACGAGTTTGGTTTTTTTCTAAGCCTTTTACTCTCCAAAAATCAACTAAAAAACTATAATTTAATTTCTTTTTAAGGATAGTTTTGAAGAATGCGCCCCTCCCCCTGAAAAGAAGACCCGGATTGAGGATGGAAACCATTTGTGTCTTTCTGTTATTAAATATGCTGCACCTTCTATGTCCTCTATACAAGGCGAGAATGTCCTCACCGATAATAAAAGACTCTCTATGCATGAAAGTGAACTGCCAATGAAGTTGATGGCCATGCAAGAAACAATTAATGTGAGTTTAAATTTATCGATATTTCCGCTAAAAATAATCTCGCTAATGGTTTAGCACTAGTAACACTTCAGTGTTTTAATCTCCAACGTTAAACAGGCTGTTATTATTGAATCCCGTCAAGTGCATGCATTCGGTCTGCTAAACCTTAATAATTGGCGCATAAGCATAGCAAAGGTTTCACAGAAAAAAAAGATGCTTTTTCCAGTCAAATTAACAACATATTTCCCTACAGTAAATTTTATGAATTGCAAGAGGGGAGAGCAGGTGTTGCTTATGATAAATATTTTCATATGGTAATTGCTTTTCAATTTGAGTACATTAAGAGGAAACTATGGTGTGATTTTCATTATTTTAGCATGGGCAGTGCAAGCGCTGCTATATTTATTATTTTCTTTCCACTAGATTATTTGCTAAGAAAACTAAGATACTATATTGAATATTACAAATTTACTATATTATATTTACAATATCATATTGGTAAGTAGTGCTGCTAGTAAGTATGTTGCATGGTTAAGATGAAACTATGGTGTAATTTTCATTGTTTTAGTATGGGCAACAGCACATTATGCACTGCTATATTTGTCATTTTTCTTTCTAGTAGATAATTTGCTAAGAAAACTAAGAAAGTATAATAAATATAGCAAATTTATGAGTATTATAATTTAGTCTGGACAGCAGCACATTATGCGCTGCTATATTTATTATTTTTTCCACTTGATTATTATTAAACAACAACTGCCTGTGTGTGTGTGTGTGGGGGGGGGGGGGTGATATAGCATCTACACCCTATTGAACTAAGCTCGTAAGTTATACAATTTGCCATAGTTTTAAGAATATATTTTATTACGGTGGGAAAGGTGAGTGGTGGAGGGGGGCAAGTAAGATCCTGGGTTTTTCAAAACAGATAAAGAGTATTAAGATGAAACTTTCAGGGAATGTTGGAAAAAATCAGAACCTACTTTGTTTATTTAGGTTGTAAATATGATATAACAGTAATACATAGGGAATATTAAATTGAAACTTTCAGGATATATATAGAGTGGCTAGGGGGACAGTGAACTAACCAAATGACACTATACGCACACAGATACTGATATTGCTACTGCTTCTGCTACTACAACTACTACTACTACTATTACTACTACTACTACTACAATAAGCGTGTTTTTTTATTATAATGCATATGTTTTAAATGGTACGAAAATGTAATTCGCTAATAATCCAATTTTAGACTCTTTTAAAAATAGGGTTATTTATGCACTTTGAAAATAAGCTATTTTCTTTATAGGTTAGAACGGATGACATATCGTCACTAACTTCTCCCCCAGCTGAAGTATCAAGCCAAGAATTATGTGACCTCATTGACGAGTCAGCTTTAATTGAAGCGCCACTGGAGTTTCGTGATAATCAGGTCGCTGGAATACCGGCTATCGACGAACAAGATCTGGAACGGTTCGGTAAATTCTTACGGGAGTGTTATGGTAGTGATAATTTAGATGATATACCTTCTGACATTATTGATAAATCTGTATGGTCAGATAACTTTTTAAGAAAATATTTCCGTGATTCTAATAAATCTTTAGATGTAAGACCCTAGCACAGTTGAACAAAGCATAGAAGTTACTCAGAACAAGGTATGCTAGAGAGCGATTTAGCTTGACTGAGTCCTAACAGCATACAAATCTTGGATAATTTTACCCGTGAGTTAAATGAGATCCATCCCCCACAGATTTAATGGACATAACTCCTTTCGATCGAATTTAATTGAAGATAAAAATAAATTTGCTTGCTATGATTCACATAGTCCTAACACGTTACGGGCCATGTTAAGTGAACTGGGGAATTTCACTCCACACACCAACCCTACTGTTGAGGTTGAACAAAATGGTGGTGGACAGGGAGGTTATGGTGATAATGATATACAAGTCTCATCGAATTTACAAGTCTCACCCGAATTTCAGCGAACAAATTCAATCTTGAATAGGATAGACATTTTCACTGAGATATTCGGCGATCCCTTTAATATACTGATGGCGGGGAATATTATAAATGACCCAATAAATATTATCCATACATATGTGGAGAAGATTCGAGCGCTTCTAGACAATAAAATTCAAGCGTTGGAAGGTTGAGACAGCATAAAGGCCTCAATAGTTTTAAAAATATTCTATTTAAACGAAAATCATGGTGAAGTTTATTATCTTTATGTGCACACTGAAATGTTAGTCCTTCATCCCCAATTGGGGAATTATGAGAATGTTTTCATGAAATGGGTAGACAATGTTGTAACTCATTTGGAAAATTGTAATGAGAAGGGTAGTGATTCTGTGGTTTTATTTGTTGAAAATTTAAGTGTAAATATATGTAAATTGAAAAAAATTATTTTAAGAGGGGGGCATAGGGAGGAGGGTAGAGTTTTAAAATATAATCTCGATTAGAAGGCTGTCTGGGACTCCAACGAATTTGTTTCGAAACAGGTCAAAGTGTTTCATGTAAGCATTTCTTATAGCGGCATTCCGACCTCTGAAAGATAAAGCTACTAAGAGAAATTTAGACCAGTAGGCCGTACATGGGAAAGAGGGGTCTGATTTCCCCGAGTAGATTCAGTTGTTTAACAGACAAATTTCCTGTGACACTCAAAGGAATAGATATTTTTGAACGGGCAAACGCTTATTTAAAGATTGGTGTTACAGTGCTACAATAAGAAACGGAATTTGAAGATGAAGCACATACTAATAAAAAGGGAGTAATATTTCCAGTAAGAGCTCCGTCAATTGAATCAGTGAAGCACTGGATTTGGTTGCTGTACACACCACTTTGTGAACCTGATTCAATTGGCCATTCAATCCAATTATGGATATTAGTAGCGTTCTAGGGGAGGGAAAGAAGAGGGGTGTATGCTACTGTTGTCCAATGTATTTGTCTAGATTTTGTAGCGATTTAAAGCTACACAATCACATGAACACTGCAAACGACATGGCTATCAATCTATGGAGAGAGTTTCTGGTGACCAGGCAATTTTATGATTTAGAAATTTCGAGAATACAACTTATGCAAAGTGATAAAATCAGTTTAAAAAAAGTGAGGCTGTGAGGCTAAAGTCACAGATGTGAACGACCCCCAATATCCAAATCGTATCAAAGAACAGCAGGCTATTGCAGTTTCCTATGCCCACGCTCAAAGAAAAGACAGTAACGTTATGTGCATGTTAGATATAGTTGAGACGATGGAGGTGGAGGATTGTATGGCCAAAGTATTGACTACACAATCACATGAACACTGCAAACGACATGGCTATCAATCTATGGAGACAGTTTCTGGTGACCAGGCAATTTTACGATTTAGAAATTTCCAGAATACACTTATGCAAAGTGATAAAATCAGTTTAAAAAAAGTGAGGCTGTGAGGCTAAAGTAACAGATGTGAACGACCCCTAATATCCAAATCGTATCAAAGAACAGCAGGCTATTGCAGTTTTCCTATGCCCACGCTCAAAGAAAAGACATTAACGTTATGTTTATGTTAGAAATAGTTGAGACGATGGAGGTGGATGATTGTATGGTCAAAGTATTGACTAAATTAATCGTCACAGCGAATAGGACAATCTCACGGTTGCGATATACACATTATCCTATGATTCTATTGCCGGAGGATCGCCTGGCAATTAAAATGGGAAAATATGTTGGGTATGTAAAGGGGAATTTGAAGAGGGGACTAAGGGGAAAGGGACTAGGGAAAAAACACTAAGAGGGGAGGGGGAAAGTCAGTGACCATGATCATTTATGGCAGGAAATATCATCAGGGGTAGTGATTTTCGTGGCGTAGCACATCAATCGTGCAATTTGAATGTGAGCCAGCAGTTCTTTATATCGGTTTTCATTCACAATTCAAATTATGACTTGAAATTTATTTTACCGGCATTGGCACGTATGCACAGGGAGGGAGTTGCAGATAGCCCCTGGGAAGATCACTCATTTACCCAAATCAGCTGAGAAGCTGTTGGTTTTAGAATTCAAGTGGCAAACACTGGATAATGCGCATACTCGTTGGAAAAAATCCGTTTTTAGATTCACATAGTTTGTTCCCCAAATCCCTCAGCCAACTCATCCAAGTGCAGAAAAGTGACAATTTTAATAGTTTCCCTCTGCTTAAACAACGCTTTCAAGACAATGAAATATATGATTTACTAACTTGTAAAGGCATATATGCATATGATTATTACAACTCTAGAGCAAAGTTAAGTGAGGAGAAATTTCCACCCATTGAAGCATTCTATAATTCACTTACAGATAGTGGGTGCACTGCCGAAGACTATGAATTTGCCAAGAGGGTTGGGCTAACTGGGGTTGTAAAAATCGATGGGACTATTGTAGAATGTACTTGGCAAGTGATTTGTTAACCCTTTTAGATATTGTCTGCAAGAACACAGACCAAATCTATTCGGAATTCGGGTTGGATATTGGGTATTATTTTTCAACACCACACTGGTGATGGATTTAATTCTAAAAATCAGTAGAGAAGAAATATGTTTAATCATCGATGTGGATCAACACTTATTTGTTGAAAGATCTATGAGGGGGATATGTTTTTCACGGGGACCGCGTCATGACAACTGATCCAACTGGACAAAACTCTGTTGACGTCGGTGTAAAGTCCAATGCTGTTTTCTGGACATAAATTCTCTCTATTCCTCGGCAATGTCTCAATACAGTTTACCGTGTGGCAATTACAAATGGCTTGAAAATGCTTGTTCCATAGATTTACCCGACATTCACACTGTCGAGGAAAATGGTCCCCAAGGATGGTTTTTTGAAATTGACGGTCACATACCAATGGAGCTCCACGACGCAGTAAAAGACTTTGTTTTTCCGTGTGTAAATAGACGGTGACCAAGGACTTTTAAGTCCATACAATTTGTCTTTGGTCGAGGATATGGGCATGCATTGGACCCCCTCCAAGCATTAACTAATTGCAGATCTGGAACCGAAACAGAATATCGTTGTTCACCATGTGCTATTGCGATGGATGATGAACAACGGTTTCAGGGTTAAAAAGATACACAGAGACCTGCAATTCGACCAGAAACCCTATTTAAAAACGTTTATTGACAAGTTTGTCAGTAAACGTTCACAGGCAAAAAAGCAAAGTTGAAAAAGAGATCTCTAAGTTATTTTAAATTCAGCTTTTGGGAAAATGTTTGAAAGCGTACGAAACAGATCTCGTTGTGACGTTGTAACCTGCCACTGAGAGTGCGCTCGAATTGTTACTGACCCCAACTTCACAACATTCACTGTCATAGACTCGAATATGGTTCTTCTACACAGAAAAAAGAGAAAAGTCGTTCTAAATAAAAATATCGCGGAGGGGAGGTCAGTACTGGAAATTTACATGAAAACTCATGTTGTCATTCTTTTATAATGTATGTAAGGTACAATGGCCAAGGGAGGGAGAAGTTCAAGTGTACTATGGAGACACGGATTCACTGCTATTGAAAGTTAAACAGATGGGGTGTTCCCGGTCCGAAAATATACTGTGTGGAAACAAACAATAAGGATATAAAACAAGCGTGCAAAGGGGTGCCTACACACTTTGTAAAAATAATTTTGACATGAATGTCTACAGAAACTATGTGGAAAGTAGTTTAGTACAAAGAGCGAAAGTAATGGCAATTCGCTCTCTACAATTTAAAAATTATACTGTTAGAGTTGTAAAGGACTTGTATCATTTGACAATAATCTATACAGCTCTCTAAATACATCAAACTTCCCCAAAAGTCTTATTGGCAATAACCAAATTCTAAAGAAATTAAAGGAATATAGTAGAGCTGTCAGTCCTCTAACAGCAACACCATCAACAACGACAACACCATTTAAAAAAGAAAAAGAAGAAGAAGGAGATTTTAAGTCAATCTCGGAAAATACTAGCACTCCTAGCAGCAGCAGTAGCAGCAGCAGCAGCAGCAGCAGCAGTGGCAGCAGCAGCAATGATTTGATAACCCCAACTTTGTTTGCTAGACAAAACGAAGACGTATTGATATCAACACATCGTCACAAGCACCACCCTCCAGTGTGCAAAAGGGTAGCGGGCATTACACTACGTGTTTGCATTCATGAAGATAAAGTTTTAAAACATGTTATGAAAATATTGGTGAAGTGGGAAGTCTAAGTTTCCCACAACACTTTCTAAAGTTGCCTCTGACGTCAGTGGCGGTGTCAACAACACTTTAAAAAATGCAAAGAGTATCTAGAAAATAAACCGAGTTACACTCTACATCGAATTCATAGGATTCGTGGCAAACAATATCGACAAACTAAAGCTTTTTTCCCACTGCATATAATGAAAGCAGATCTTTTAACTCTAGATGAGATTCAAAGACGACACAATACACCTACAAATATATTCTAGTGGCAATCAGTGTCTTTAGTCGCTATGCATATGCTATTCCATTGCGATCAAAGAGAGGCGTTGAAGCTGCTCAGGCTTTAGAAAGAATTCTTGAACAAGATAGATATAAAAAATTTAAATGATCGTGGTTGCGAATTTGTTAATCCACATGTGGAAAAGGTTCTATTGAAATATAATACAAAGCTCTATCATTGTCATAGTCCGATAAAGGCTGCATTGGCTGAACGATTGATAAGAACGATTCGTCTATTAATTTCGAGATATTGTACACTGTAAAATACTGCTGCTTTTATTCATGATTTAGTTAAAGTCATGCAAAAATATAACCATCGACCCCATAGACCACTGTCCAATTTTAGCCCTCAGGAAGTTTATCGCAGTGAAAATACATTTGACACTTTTCTTAAACAATATTCCAGTGAAAAAAAAATTGTGAAGAAAAAATTCAATGTTGGCGATACTGTTCGAATTAATAGAGCCAGCAATATTTTTGAAAAGGGGAATTACTTATGGTCCACTGAACTTTTTAAAGTGTCAAAAATCCTAGACACCGAACCCATAACAAATCGTCTGCGAGACACCAAAGATGATGAGATTCTCGGCCGTTTTTATGATTATGAACTACAAAAAGTTAGAAACAGTAGTGAAATTTATCAAATTGAAAAGATATTAAAGAGCCGTACTCGCAGGGGCAAGAGACAGTTGCTTGTTCTTTGGCTAGGATACAACTCTGATTTTGATTCTTGGGTTGCCAATGTCTCCGATTCACTCTACAGTGATTTGAATAAAACAAGTGATTTTTGGACGAAACTCTCTCCCACCATCAAATTCGCCGGCGCATATGCAGTGGCTTTTGTCGACTGTATTCTCAAAAATACATATGATATCCTGAGAAAAGATCGCATATGTGATATAAAAATTAGACCCTATGATTGGCCGCCACTCGTTATTGAGCAACTAAAATTCAAAAAATCAATTGATTGGATTATCCATATGCTGATTTACCATACGGGGAACTCACTTGTATGAAGGATTTGTGTTGTTCTATCAATAAAAGAATTTCCGCTCGTAAAAAAGGAGCCTTTCATTTCAACTATTCAAAGGAAGAGGGCAAGATCTACATTAGTTCACCCATTGCCAATGAAAAGGTTATTCTCAATGATAATCTAAAAGATGTTCTTGGCTTTAAACTCAATATAATCAATGGTAAAAGTGTTGGAAACACTAATGTTATTTTTGCTGACTACCCACCAGCCTTCTCTTCGGACACTTGGATATTTCTCTATGCCTCATTTGTTGAAACATCCAGAGTTGGCAATAGCAATGTCCCCCTCCTACGAGTTCGTGAACGAAAAACCAATCGATATCATATTCATCATTACAATATAAAGCATCTTCACTATATCCCCGTAAACACTTCCTATTTGAAACTCTGTCAGTTAACACTCAGAACTGCATTAGGTGATCCTCTAGCAATATCAAAAGGTTTGGCTGGGATTACATGTCATTTTCAACCGATCGTTTTCGGTGTTCAAAAACAAGATGTCTAATAGAAAAGTGGTATTCATTTGTCCTGAGTATTTACTGCTATGTTGCTACTCTTGATTTAAGACAACACGGCAATGAAATGGACTATTACAAAGGTCGTTCATCATTGTCTGGCTATGGTCTTGGCAGTTAGTTTGCTAAGCTCTTTCGCTCTGCACTACCCCTGGCTAAAGAATATATTGTACCGGCTGCGACAGATTTTGCATCCTCTACACTTTACGATTGGGGCTCTGACAAGGATTAAAAAAAAGTGCTTCGGAAAATCTTAGGTTTAGTGCGCGAACCCTCGGCAAGCAATTAAAATCTCGACAAAACGGAAAAGGTTTAAAAAGGTTGAGAAAACAGTGCATCTCTCATCGGTCTCTTCTCAGGTCAGAAACGAAAGACATCACTCCTGTCAAAGAAAAGAAGGAAAAAACAATTACTACTTCAATAAGCAGTAGAAGAAGAAGAAGAAGCCCTAGGAATAGAATTGTTAGACCGAAACTGGATTTCTTTTCATAGACTGAACAATGGCATATCTACCGCATAAGTATTCCCATCCTTCAATAACTTCATCTTTAATCTATTAAATGCAGAAAATGTCGATGTGAGTGTAAAACATGGATACTATGAACAATTCTATCCACAACAACCGCTCTCCGATAATATCCACTTTCGAATTTTTTCCAATGAAGTAAAATCTTGGATTTAGTAAAATATTAAGACGCAAATACAAAAGTTTAGAAATACCAACTTTTTATGAAGATCACAGTTTATACAATTAGCAGCAAGTTTACCGCAGATGATTTCTGGCTCTTCCTTCTCGGTGCAAACAAAAAGCTCCTCCCACTTATTTGTGCACATATGGAGTAGTGTGTTTGCGTCAATCAATGAGAAAGGTTAGAAAGTGCATTATTCGTAATGCGAAAGCAGAAAAAAAATTAGTGAGCCGGCCAAGTGGTTTCCAACTGTCCCATCTCACAGGTATGACTTAATTTATATATAAATTATGACAATATATTATTTATATACAGTGGACTCAACTGATTGGCCTATGTAGGATTTTACAAAAAAAGGTGGCGGGGGGCTGATGAAATTTGTGAAAATGAGTTTTTTTTGTCTTCTAATAACTGGTGGAATAGGTGTGATGGTTTTAGGGGTGGTTCCAGTATTTTTTGGGGGGGGGGGGCGAAAAATAGGTTGATCCGATAAACTTACGTTAGGAGCAAGTTTAATTAATGCAAACTTGCGTTATTTAGGTAAATTACACTACTTTAGACTACTTTAAGGGGGTACCCCTCGCCCCCCTCTGGATCCACAACTGGATGGTTTATCATTTTTTTTTCACGTCGTGATATTTATTTTCTCAGATTGTAGTTCCTGTAATACTTGAAAAGTCTAGTTACCTGTTTTGGGCGGAGAGCCGAGATAAGACTAGTTTCCTTTTCAATTAATTTTTCGTATGAAATGGGCAGACCTTTCCTGAACTTTAAACAATAAAAACCTCTGTTAGAAAATCTTTGCAGTTTGTGAATTTAGATAGCGATAAGGGTTTCCTGATTGAGACCCATTTTAGGACTTGGGTTCCAATTATTGGTTGCTCTGGTAAAAGCTGCCACAATAGCCCTATCCAAGAAAATACCAAACGTCTGTTAAGAAGTGTTTTTTTGTAAAATTCTTAGGGAATTTTCAGAAAATTGAAGGACATCACACATTTTAGTGGCAGATCCAAAATTTTTACGGGGCTTTACGCTAGAAAAGCTCCTGTAATAGAATATTCTTCCAGTTTGTTTACCAGAAAATAAATAAAATGCATTTCTTACTGCTGAGTCTGTATAATCTTAGACTTTTTACGGCACAATTTCCAAAATATTTCTAAGACTTTTTTCTAACGGGGAACTATAAGAAATAATACATTTTTTAGCTATACATTTCAAAAATTTCAGCCGCTAAATTTTACGTTTGATTTTCCAGGGCAACAGAATGGCTAAGAGTGTGTGGCCGGGAGGATATTTTGAGAAAAACCCAATTTTACTACTTATATAAGGAAGTATGCCAATAAACAGCTCCTCTCATTTGATCTGCCGTTAGCGGTCCAATTACCCTGGAACACCTATTTTGGCAGAAACTTTCTCAAAAATGCCTTTAAAAACCAACTCGAGACTTCGAAACCTACTTGTAACTCCTATAAACATCTGAACTAATTTTATATATATATAATATATATATATATATATATATATATATATATATAGTATATATATATATATAATATATATATATATATATATATATATATATATATATATATATATATATTATATATATATATATATATATATATATATATATATATATATATATATATATTTATATCGGCGCGTACAAACAGCTCCTCTCATTTGATCTGCCATCAGCGGTCCAATTACCCTGGAACATGTATTTTGGCAGAAACTTTCTGAAAATGCCATTGAAACCAACTTGAGACATCGAAACCTATTTTTAATTCCTACGAATATCTAATAATAACATTGCACTACTAATTACCGATTTTCATGTATGTATTGGAATAAATTAATTTAATATTAGTTTCTTCAAAATTAGTGTTCCAACGTTGAAGCCAAGTTTCGGGTTCAAGAGAGATCTGACTTGTCTACCCGTGAAAAGATCTAATGTCGCTTATGCTTATAGGTTCTCTGGGGCACTTACACCTCGGTTCGGGTTTTTATAATGGGTGAGATAGGGAAAGATCATACTGCTAATTATATAAACTGTGATTAAGATAAAGAAACATATCCTGGCAGGTTGATGCTTAATAGGAAATTGAGAAATCACCACTTCCTTGCTATATGCGTCAATGGGGCCGATAAGGTGGAGTTGAAAAAATGTATACAAGACACATTTTATGGAACGGGGCGGTGATATACTAACTTTATGCCGGACTGACCTCTGGTCCGTTGATATTAGAAATACCTTGGAATATTGTCGGATTTTTGTAAGTGTCTAAGTATCTTATTATATTATATCTTATTGTAAATTTCTTAAGATAAATTATCTAGTATACTCTTGATTTGGACAGGCCAAGAATCTTTTCTTTTATTCAATAACATTTCATTGAAAACATTTTTGTTAGCCGATAATGTGGCATAGCATAATTTTTTCCCAATAACCTACCATGCGTACTAACCGTTTATTTCTTAAGCTACAAAGACTCAGGCCACCCTTTATAACTATGCTATTAAACTTTTATCTAACCCTATTAATCTTTTTAAAATATATAGCTGTACCCTCTCAATTGTCTAATATCAACGGACCAGAGGTCAGTCCGGCATGAAGTTAGTATATCACCACCCTGTCCTATAAATTACCTTAAAATCACTTTACTTGTCTTCGACACTTATAGATGTACATGTGATAGTCAAGAAATACGACAGCGGAATGCCAATTGTGCTAATGGAATATCCTATGGAAATTGTATATTACATAATTTATTTCGACAATCACTTTTTATTAAGATAAAGACCATATCCTGGCAGGTGTATGCTTAACAGAAGTGAGAAATCACCACTTCCTTGCTATATGCGTCAATGGGGCCGCATAAGGTGTGGTTGAAAAAATGTATAAAAGATACATTTTATGGGAACAGGGCGGTGATATACTAACTTTATGCCGGACTGACCTCTGGTCCGTTTGATATTAGAAATACCTTGGAATATTGTCGGATTATTGTAAGTGTCTAAGTATCTTATCGTATTATATCTTATTGTAAATTTCTGATACTTGTTGTCTCCCTGGGACCATCAGTCCCAGCGGAATATATGTATATATTCAAACCCTGTACTAGTGTATGTTAGCTGAATAAAAGTATTGTGTTATAGCCAACCTCTCTAAAATCTAAATTTAGTCCCTCGAATATTCCCAGCTGGTACGCCTTATTAGTCAGGTCATAGCCTAAGGGACGCTACGAAAGTTTAATTAGCTTAGGGCCATAGTTTATCTCCCCTATAAAAGGAGAAATAAAGGCAACAACCACAACATCAACCCCAATACCTTAAAATCACTTTACTTGTCTTCGAAATTTATAGATTTACATGTGATAGTCAAGAAATACGACAACGGAATTCCAATTTGTGCTGATGGAATATCATATGAAAATTGTATATTACATAATTTATTTCGACAAATCAGTGTCTACATAAATGGAACACTGGTGAACACAAGCAACAATCTCTCAAATTATACAAGCTATATGCAATTCATGTTGATGACACCCAAGTCATACAAGGAATTGAGAGGCACCTCCAATGGATATGAATATATTACAGATACTGATAGTACAGATGCACTTAAAAATGCTACAACTAGTGAATTACATCTAGTTGATGAAAGCCCAGGTTGCCCACACCATCTCAGATATTTGATTTATCAACCTTTGATTTTGAATTGAAGTTATCAAGTATTTTGCAGTAGGTTGCATAGGTTGCATCAAGATATGGCTTAATGTAGACAGAGAAAAGCCAAGACAGATAGTCCAAGTAATCGAGAGGCAAATGTTTAAATGGCTGGGGCCGGGTTGCCCACATAAATTTGAGATGTTTGGCTTTCATCTCTTGTGTGCAAAGTAAATGGAATCCCACTCTACAATCTGTCTTTTGATAAATCCTATAGGAAATTGTATGAGTTGACAATGCAAACCTTAGATCATGATTCACAACTATTTAAAAATGGTATAACAAAATAAATGTTCGCTAAAACACAGCGTATCATAGAACTAGACTTTTCTGGCACTCAAGATATGAGTATAGTACGAACGGGGGGTGTGCGTTTAGAGTGCACATTTTACGATCCATTACTAACAGTATCGCAATAATCTCGTTAAATAAATTTGAAACTTATTGGGAAATCACTCCCAAAGGCAGTGTTCTACTAGACCTTGCACCATCAACACTAGTCAAATAATCAGTGTATTTAATATGGACTCCTACATGTCCAAATACAGATCCTATTGTATAGCATCGGACTTCCTTGGCAAAATTCAAAGTGTAAACAATACCATTATCATTGTTAATATCAGTCTATCGACTGTGGAGATTGGTCACTGGCTGTGCATCTTTCAAACAATGAAGACTATTGAATTTTTGATCCTCTCGGCCTATCTTATACATTATACACTCCACATATCAACAACTATATTGAAAGCAGTGGGGAAAACCATTATTCAAAACTGGAAGAGAGTGCAGGATCTAACGACTAAAAGTTGCGGTTTTCATGCGCTACTATATTTCGTCTTCAGATGTTGCGGTTATACTGACAAGCAGTTTCTCAGCAGTTAGGTAGACAATCCACGTCTGAACGACTTTATGGTGGAAAACATTCTCTCAGACCTGTATAATATTGATTTTAGTGTCCTACGAGTGAAGTGTTTTAGAAATGTATGTAAATTAGTTTATTAATAAAAAAATGAATATACACAACAACAATGTTATTATTCTCCACTTTAGATTACTTCTTCTTCTGTGTATAGGCAACTGTCGAGAACTACTAATGGGGGTAGATTATTTGAATTCACTGCATATTGATATTGATTGGCTGCAAAGTCAGGGTCACATTTTCTACAGTACAATATGACTTCACTCTTATCATATCTCTTTTGTATGGTCAATGATACTATTTGCATTCATATTGGGAAATTCACGTGTTTCAATTTGTCTACAGTGTTTCCAAGTGGTGAATCACATTTCGTAAGAGCCAAATAAAAATCTTTAGGTTTATAGTCATAATACGCAGTGTCGTCACAAGGATGACGTAAAAACCAAATTGTCTTGTTACCCCAACAGATTTAATGGACATAACTCCCTTTCGATCGAATTTAATTGAAGAAGAAAATAAATTCGCTTGCTATGATTCACATAGTCCTAACACGTTACGGGCCATGTTAAGTGAACTGGGGGATTTCACTCCAAACACCAACCCTACTGTTGAGGTTGAACAAAATGGTGGTGGACGGGGAGGTTAAGGTGATAATGATATACAAGTCTCATCGAATTTACAAGTCTCACCCGAATTTCAGCGAACAAATTCAATCTTGAATAGGATAGACATTTTCACTGTGATATTCGGCGATCCCTTTAATATACTGATGGCGGGGAATACTATAAATGACCCAATAAATATTATCCATACATATGTGGAGAAGATTCGAGCGCTTCTAGACAATAAAATTCAAGCGTTGGAAGGTTGAGACAGCATAAAGGCCTCAATAGTTTTAAAAATATTCTATTTAAAAGAAAATCATGGTGAAGTTTATTATCTTTATGTGCACACTGAAATGTTAGTCCTTCATCCCCAAATTGGGGAATTATGAGAATGTTTTCATGAAATGGGTAGACAATGTTGTAACTCATTTGGAAAATTGTAATGAGAAGGGTAGTGATTCTGTGGTTTTATTTGTTGAAAATTTAAGTGTAAATATATGTGAATTTAAAAAAAATTATTTTAAGAGGGGGGCATAGGGAGGAGGGTAGAGTTTTAAAATATAATCTCGATTTAGAAGGCTGTCTGGGACTCCAACGAATTTGTTTCGAAACAGGTCAAAGTGTTTTCATGTACGCATTTCTTATAGCGGCATTCCGACCTCTGAAAGATAAAGCTACTAAGAGAAATTTAGACCAGTAGGCCGTACATGGGAAAGAGGGGTCTGATTTCCCCCGAGTAGATTTCAGTTGTTTAACAGACAAATTTCCTGTGACACTCAAAGGAATAGATATTTTTGAACGGGCAAACGCTTATTTAAAGATTGGTGTTACAGTGCTACAATAAGAAACGGAATTTGAAGATGAAGCACATACTAATAAAAAGGGAGTAATATTTCCAGTAAGAGCTCCGTCAATTGAATCAGTGAAGCACTGGGTTTGGTTGCTGTACACACCACTTTGTGAACCTGATTCAATTGGCCATTTCAATCCAATTATGGATATTAGTAGCGTTCTAGGGGAGGGAAAGAAGAGGGGTGTATGCTACTGTTGTCCAATGTATTTGTCTAGATTTTGTAGCGATTTAAAGACTACACAATCACATGAACACTGCAAACGACATGGCTATCAATCTATGGAGACAGTTTCTGGTGACCAGGCAATTTTACGATTTAGAAATTTCCAGAATACACTTATGCAAAGTGATAAAATCAGTTTAAAAAAAGTGAGGCTGTGAGGCTAAAGTCACAGATGTGAACGACCCCCAATATCCAAGTCGTATCAAAGAACAGCAGGCTATTGCAGTTTCCTATGCCCACGCTCAAAGAAAAGACAGTAACGTTATGTGCATGTTAGATATAGTTGAGACGATGGAGGTGGAGGATTGTATGGTCAAAGTATTGACTACACAATCACATGAACACTGCAAACGACATGGCTATCAATCTATGGAGACAGTTTCTGGTGACCAGGCAATTTTACGATTTAGAAATTTCGAGAATACACTTATGCAAAGTGATAAAATCAGTTTAAAAAAAGTGAGGCTGTGAGGCTAAAGTAACAGATGTGAACGACCCCCAATATCCAAGTCGTATCAAAGAACAGCAGGCTATTGCAGTTTCCTATGCCCACGCTCAAAGAAAAGACAGTAACGTTATGTGTATGGTAGAAATAGTTGAGACGATGGAGGTGGAGGATTGTATGGTCAAAGTATTGACTAAATTAATCGTCACAGCGAATAGAGCAATCTCACGGTTGCGATATACACATTATCCTATGATTCTATTGCCGGAGGATCGCCTGGCAATTAAAAATGGGAAAATATGTTGGGTATGTAAAGGGGAATTTGAAGAGGGGACTAAGGGGAAAGGGACTAGGGAAAAAACACTAAGAGGGGAGGGGGAAAGTCAGTGACCATGATCATTTATGGCAGGAAATATCATCAGGGGTAGTGATTTTCGTGGCGTAGCACATCAATCGTGCAATTTGAATGTGAGCCAGCAGTACTTTATATCGGTTTTCATTCACAATTCAAATTATGACTTGAAATTTATTTTACCGGCATTGGCACGTATGCACAGGGAGGGAGTTGCAGATAGCCCCTGGGAAGATCACTCATTTACCCAAATCAGCTGAGAAGTTGTTGGTTTTAGAATTCAAGTGGCAAACACTGGATAATGCGCATACTCGTTGGAAAAAAATCCGTTTTTTAGATTCACATAGTTTGTTCCCCAAATCCCTCAGCCAACTCATCCAAGTGCAGAAAAGTGACAATTTTAATAGTTTCCCTCTGCTTAAACAACGCTTTCCAGACAATGAAATATATGATTTACTAACTTGTAAAGGCATATATGCATATGATTATTACAACTCTAGAGCAAAGTTAAGTGAGGAGAAATTTCCACCCATTGAAGCATTTTATAATTCATTTACAGATAGTGGGTGCACTGCCGAAGACTATGAATTTGCCAAGAGGGTTTGGGCTAACTGGGGTTGTAAAAATCGATGGGACTATTGTAGAATGTACTTGGCAAGTGATTTGTTAACCCTTTTAGATATTGTCTGCAAGAACACAGACCAAATCTAGCTCAGATACTTAATAGATTTGACGCCTACAAGAGACATTGGTAGAAGGTATCTAATAGCTTAATTGAAAAGTAACGATAGAATGACATTGTGACTTGACCTAGCTTTACCTCTCCGATGTGGTCTGTATAATACACAAGTAACGTTTGAAAAGTATTGTCAATTTAAAAAGAAATGGCTGAAAAGTGTTTTGAGGGGGATGGGTTGCATGGAGGGTTGAGTTGCACGAGGGTTCAGTTAAGGGGGGTACAGTTACACGGGGGTTTCGGTTATACAGGGGTTCAGTTACATGGGGGGTTCAGTTGCACGGGGGTTGAGTTAAATTGGGCTTGAGTTCCACGAGAGTAGTGCTTTGTCGTGGTTTAGCTTGTCACAGTTACATTCTCTTGATCTTTCAAAGTTCACTTTGATTTTAGTTACATGGGGGGTTTAGTTGCACGGGGGTTGAGTTAAATGGGGCTTGAGTTCCACGAGAGTAGTGCTTTGTCGTGGTTTAGCTTGTCACAGTTACTCTCTTTGGGATGTTTGTGTTTCTTTGGGTTGTGTGTGTCTCTTTGGGCTCTGTGTCTCTTTGGGGTGTTTGAGTCTTTTTGATCTGTTTATGTTTCTTTGGGCTGTTTGAGTCTTTTTGGTCTGTGTTTGTCTCTTTGGGGTGTTTGTGTCTCTTTGGGCTGTTTGTGTTTCTTTGGGCTGTTTGTGTCATTTTGATCTGTGTGTCTTTCTTTTGGATGTTTGTGTCTCTTAGGGACCGTGTGGGCTGTTGTGTTTCTTTGGGCTATGTGTGTCTCTTTGGGGTGTTTGTGTCATTTTGATCTGTGTGTCTTTCTTTTGGATGTTTGTGTCTCTTAGGGACCGTGTGTGTCTCTTTGGGCTATGTGTGTCTCTTTGGACTGTTTGTGTCATTTTGATCTGCGTATCTTTCTTTTGGATGTTTGTGTCTCTTAGGGACCGTGTGTGTCTCTTTGGGCTATGTGTGTCTCTTTGGGGCGTTTGAATCTTTTGGCCTGTATGTGTCTGTATGGGCGTTTTTGTATCTTTGGGCTGTGTGTGTGTGTGTGTCTCTTTGGGCTTTGTGTGTCTCTTCGGGCTGTGTGTGTCTCTTTAGCCTGTGTGTGTGTCTCTTTGGGCTGTGTGTGTCTCTTTAGGACGTGTGTCTCTTTGAGCAGTTTGAATCTTTTGGTCTGTGTGTGTCTCTTTTGGCTTTTTGTGTCGTTTTGGGCTTTGTGTGTCTCTGTTGGATGTGTGCGTCTCTTTGGGCCGTGTGCATCTCTTTGAGCTGTATGTGTCTCTTGGGCTGTTTGAGTCATTTTGGTCTGTGTGTGTTTCTTTTGGCTGTTTGTGTCTCTTAGAGGCCATGTGTGTCTCTTTGGGCAATGTGTGTCTCTTTGGGGATGTTTTTGAATCTTTTTGGTATGTATGTGTCTGTATGGGTGTTTTTTGTCTCTTTGGGATGTGTGTGTGTCTCTTTGGGCTTTGTGTGTCTCTTCGGACTGTGTGCATGTCTCTTTAGCCTGTGTGTGTCTCTTTGGGATGTGTGTGTCTCTTTAGGCTCTGTGTCTCTTTGAGCAGTTTGAATCTTTATGGTCTGTGTATGTCTCTTTTGACTGTTTGTGTCGTTTTGGGCTTTGTGTCGCTCTGTTGGATGTGTGCATCTCTTTGGGCCAAAAAAAATGGCTGTTACCTCATAAAAACCCGTCTGCTAAGGCAAGTGCCGTTCGTAGTAATAGGTGACTGACCCGTGGTAAGCCAATGTACCGGTTAGACTACACTGTATATTCATGCCTCAGGCGAGAGGTAAGACAAATTACGCAATCACTGGTCAAATATATAGATGCCTTACTACTCCAGTTAAGGTAAGCCCAAAGGGGTTGCTAATTCAGAAAAAAATCGTTGGTATCAATCTACGGAAACGATTAATGATGACAAATGACCTTGTGACTTGACCTAGCCTTACTTCTCGGACGTGTTCTGTATAACATACAAGTACCATTTGAACAGTGTTGTCAACATAAAATAAGATTTAACATTGTAGTATACTAAAAAGTTGATACTAATAGAGATGTAAATGCCAAGAAAAGAATTTTAATAAAGAAATTCAGAACAATCCTTAGAAATCCTTAGATATCAAGTAGTGAGGTGATTATAGGTTTGAAGCATCATGGATGGCAATCATCAATGACCTAACCACCAAGGACATCAACCTCCAAAGGTCCCCCAACTTTTGACCCCCTTCCCCCATTTTTTATATTTATTTGAAGTTTTTTTTCGTTTTGTTTATTTTTTTTTATTTTTAACATGATATATTTTTTTCAACTTTTTTGTACGTGTCGTCGAATGAGATAAAACATATTTTTTTGGACTTCTAAATTATTAAACTCTTTTTTTTGACTGTTTTTTTATACACTTAGAAATTATTCAACTTTTTGTACGTATCTTAAAATGACGTGAAATATGCTAGCGGCTCTACCAATCGCACTCTATGCTTGCTCATAGACACGATGCGGCTTTCCCATTGGTACTCCATGATGAGTTATCGACACTACCTAGTTTATTGCATATATTAAATCAGTATTTTTTACGCAGTGGAAGGATAAACTCATAATTCATATCTTTAAAAAAGTGAAGATGAAGCATTTTAAGAAAGTGTGTTCCCGTGATAGTGCTATTGTAGCATTGAATGCTGACATGGAGAAGTATTTGAATTATGAAACAAGTACAAGTGGTAGCACTATCGGAAACATATGCGTACATTGTCATGGCAGTAAGGAATTAAATTCCTTTGGAGTACCAAAAAATTCAACTCTTATGTTCGTGGATATGCGAGATTGAGATCTCCGGAGATGATTGCACTCAAAGAGAATGCCAACATAAAAATAATCACTGATGATAGAGGACAGCTCCTTGCTACTGTTTCAGGTAACACATTACCTACTGATGCATCCTATCGTCAGCTTTTGGGTAATAGCATTCAACGGAAGGTAAGAAGAAGAAAGCCTACTCTTCTACTAATATCGTAAACTATATCTTGTCTACGTGCCGGAACTTCTATCTATGTAAAAATAATGTTGTAATAGACAGCGACATGGCCAGAAAAATAAAAAGAGCATTGGTAGAAAATATCAATAACGAATATAAAAATGAATCGATGAAAACAAAGTGGCAGCAAACGTTACTACCACCATTGACGAAAAAGTCAATACAAATTACATTGTTATGTGTTCATTATGTTTAGAGTATGCTAGAATATCAAACGTTTAGAATGTATATTTAAACATCGGGGCTGTAAGAAAAGGAATTCGCAAACATCATATGTCGGATAGATAGGTTAAAATGGAGAAAATATAAGTATCAGAATGAATAAATTCTTTGTCAACACCTTTTGTAGGATAGGTCAGGATAAAATTGATAGAAGCTAAGTATCAGAGCGAATAGATTCTTTATCAACATGTGTCAATAGATTCATTGCCTGATATTTCGGTTGACATTATCAAAACCTAAGTGTCAAAGTGATGAAATTCTGTATCAACATCTATTATCAGATACATGGCGTAACATTGACAAAATCTAACTTTCAGAGTGAACAAATACTTTATCAACTTCTTTTGTTGGATACATTGGATAACATTCGTAAAATCTAAGTACCAGATTCAATAAATTCATTAACATTTTTCTATCGAAATAATTTGTCGGATATGTCGGATAAAATTGACAAAATCTATATGTTAGAATGAATAAATTCTTTATCAACATCTTTTGTTGGATACATCGGAGAAAATTGACAGAACCTAAGTATCAGATTGAATAAATTCTTTAACAACATCTTTTGTCAGATATTTCGGATAACATTGTCAAAATCTAAGTATCAGAGTGAATAAATTCTCTAACAACTTCTTTTGTTAGATAAATCGGATAACATTCACAAAATCTAAGTATCAGAGCCAAAAAATTCATTATCATCCTCATTTATCAGATACAATTGATAAAATTGACAAAATCTAAGTGTCAGAGTGAATAAATTTTTTATCAACATATTTTGTTAGATACGTCGGATAAAATTGAGAAAATTTAAGTGTCAGTGTGAATAAATGTTTTTTATCAACATCTTTTGCCAGATACATCGAATAAAATTGACGAAATCTAAGTATAAGAGTGATTAAATTCTAAATCAACATCATTTTCTCGGATACATAGGATGAAATTGACAAAATCTAAGTGTCAGAGTGAATAAATGATTTTTATCAACATCTTTCGTCAGATACATCGAATAAAATTGACGAAATCTAAGTATCAGAGTGATTAAATTCTATATCAACATCCTTTTCTCGGATACATAGGATAAAGTTAACAAAATCTAAGTGTCAGAGTGAATAAATTTTTGTATCAACATATTTTGTCAGATATATGGATAAAACTGACAAAATCTAAGTGTCAGAGTGAATAAATGCTTTATCAACATCCTTTGTTGGATATTTTGAATAAAATTGAGAAAATCTAAGTACCAGAGGGATTAAATTCTATATCAACATCCTTATCTCGGATACATAGTAAAAATTTGACAAAATGTAAGTGTCAGAGTGAATAAATTTTTTTATCAACATCTTTTGTCAGATACATCGGATAAAATTGACAAAATCTTACTGTCAGAGTGAACAATTTTTTTTTAATCAACATCCTTTGTCAGATACATCGGATAAAATTGACAAAATCTAAGTATCAGAGTGAATAAATGCTTTATCAGCATCCTCTGTCGGATATCTCGGATAAAATTGACAAAATTTAAGTATCAGAGGGATTAAATTCTATATCAACATCCTTTTCTCGGATACATGGGATAAAATTTGACAAAATTATGTGTCAGAGTGAATAAATTTTTTTTTATCAACATCTTTTGTCAAATACATCGGATAAACTTGACAAAATCTAAGTGTCAGAGTGAATAATTTTTTTTATCAACTTCTTTTGTCAGATACATCGGATAAAATTGATAAAATCCAAATATCAGAGTTATTAGATTCTATTTCAACATCCTTTTCTTGAATACATCGGATAAAATTGACAAAATCTAAGTATCAGCGTGAATAAATGCTTTATCAACATCTTTTGTCAGATACATTGGATAAAATTGACAAAATAAGTGTCAGAACGAATAATTTTTTTTCAACATCTTTTGTCAGATACATGGGATAAAATTGACAAAATCTAAGCATCACAGTAAATAAATGTTATGTCAGTATCCTTTGTCGGATATCTTATAAAATTGCCAAAATTTAAGTATCAGAGTGATAAAATTCTATATCAACATCCTTTTCTTGGATACATATAATAAAATTGACTAAATCTAAGTGTCAGAGTGAATGACTTTTTTTTATCAACATCTTTTGTCAGATACATAGGGTAAAATTGACAAAATCTAAGTGTCAGAGTGAATAAATGCTTTATCAACATCCTTTGTCGGATATCTCGGATAAAATTGACAAAATCTAAGTATCAGAGGGATTAAATTCTATATCAACATCCTTTTCTCGGATGCATAAGATAAAATTGACAAAATCTACGTGTCAGAGTGAATAAATTTTTTTATCAACATCTTTTGTCAGATACTTGGGATAAAATTGACAAAATCTAAGCATCAGAGTGAATAAATTTTTTTTATCAATATCCTATGTCAGATAAATCGAATAAAATTGACGAAATCTAAATATCAGAGTGAATAAATGCATTATCAGCATCTTGTGTCGGATATCTCGGATAAAATTGACAAAATGTAAGTATCAGAGTGATTAAATTCTACATCAACATCCTTTTGTCGGATACATAGGATAAAATTGAGAAAATCTAAGTGTCAGAGTGAATAATTTTTTCTATCAACATCTTTTGTCAGATACATTGGATAAACTTGATAAAATGTAAGTGTCAGAGTGAATAAATTGTTTTTATCAACATCTTTCGTAAGATACATCGGATAAAATTGACAAAATCTAAGTATCAGAGTTATTAAATTGTATATCAACATCCTTTTCTCGGATACATAGGATAAAATTGACAAAATATAAGTGTTAGAGGATACATAGGATAAAATTGAGAAAATCTAAGTGCCAGAGTGAATAATTTTTTTATCAACATCTTTTGTCAGATATATCGGATAAAATTGACAAAATCTAAAGGTCAGAGTGAATATTTTTTTATCATCATCTGTCGGCAGATACATTGGATAAAATTGACAAAATCTAAGTATCAGAGTAAATAAAGGCCTTATCAACATCCTTTGTCAGATACATTTGATAAAATTGACAAAATCTAAGCATCAGAGTGAATAAATGCTATATCAGTATCCTTTGTTGGATATGTCTTATAAAATTGACAAAATTTAAGTATCAGAGTAAATAAATTCTATATAAATATCCTTTTCTCGGATAATAGGATAAAATTGACAAAATCTAAGTGTCAGAGAGAATAACTTTTTTATCTATATCTTTTGTCAGATAATCCGGATAAAATTGACAAAATCTAAGTTTCAGAGTGAATAAATTCTTTATCAACTTCTTTTGTTGGATACATCGGATAACATTCATAAAATCCAAGTATCAGAGTCAATAAATTCATTAACATATTTTTTTATCGACATCATTTGTCGGATACGTCGGATAAAATTGACAAAATCTATGTGTTAGAATGAATAAATTCTCTGACACAGCCATTTAAACATTTGCCTCTCAATTACTTGGACTATCTGTCTTGGCTTTTCTCTGTCTACAATTACCCAGCCCAGTCTTGATGCAACCTATTGCCCAAAATACTTGATAAATTCAATTCAAAATCACATGAAGCTGCAGCAAAAAGAACTAGCAATAGTCTTTAAACCCAAACTATCTCCGCCCTTGAAGCTGCATCCTGCTTGCGGAGCATTTCCAGATTCTTTTATGGTATGGTATCGTCACTCTGTGAGTTTGGGTGGTTACCCGTGTCCCAGCCATTTAAACATTTGCCTCACAATTACTTTGACTATCTGTCTTGGCTTTTCTCTGTCTACAACTACCCATCCCAGTCTGATGCAACCTATTGCCCAAAATACTTGATAAATTCAATTCGAAATGTGAGTGTCAGAATGAATAAATTCTTTATCAACATCTTTTGTCGGATACGTCGGAGAAAATTGACAGAATCTAAGTATCAGACTGAATAAATTCTTTAACAGCATCTTTTGTCAGATATGTCGGATAACATTGTCAAAATCTAAGTATCAGAGTGAATAAATTGTCTAAAAACTTCTTTTGTTAGATAAATCGGATAACATTCACAAAATCTAAGTATCAGAGCCAAAAAATTCATTATCATCCTCATTTATCAGATACAATTGATAAAATTGACAAAATCTAAATATCAGAGTGAATAATTTTCTTATCAACTTCTTTTGCCAGATACATCGAATAAAATTGACAAAATCTAAGCCTCAGAGTGAATAAATGCTTTATCAACATCCTTTGTTGGATATTTTGAATAAAATTGAGAAAATCTAAGTACCAGAGGGATTAAATTCTATATCAACATCCTTATCTCGGATACATAGGATAAAGTTGACAAAATCTAAGTGTCAGAGTGAATAAATTTTTTATCAACATATTTTGTCAGATACATCGGATAAAATTGACAAAATCTTACTATCAGAGTGAATAATTTTTTTTATCAGCAGCCTTTGTCACATACATCGGATAAAATTGACAAAATCTAAGTATCAGAGTGAATAAATGCTTTATCAGCATCCGCTGTCGGATATCTCGGATAAAATCGACAAAATTTAAGTATCAGAGGGATTAAATCTATATCAACATCCTTTCTCGGATACATGGGATAAAATTTGACAAAATTTATGTGTCAGAGTGAATAAATTTTGTTTATCAACATCTTTTTTCAAATACATCGGATAAACTTGACAAAATCTAAGTGTCAGAGTGAATAAATTTTTTTTATCAACTTCTTTTGTCAGATACATCGGATAAAATTGACAAAATCTAAATATCAGAGTTATTAGATTCTATATCAACATCCTTTTCTTGAATAAATCGGATAAAATTGACAAAATCTAAGTATCAGCGGGAATAAATGCTTTATCAACATCTTTTGACAGATACATCGGATAAAATTGACAAAAATTAAGTGTCAGAGTGAATAATTTTTTTTTATCAACATCTTTTCTAAGATACATGGGATAAAATTGACAAAATCTAAGCATCAGAGTAAATAAATGTTATGTCAGTATCCTTTGTCGGATATGTCTTATAAAATTGCCAGAATTTAAGTATCAGAGTGATAAAATTCTATATCAACATCCTTTTCTCGATATACATAATAAAATTGACTAAATCTAAGTGTCAGAATTAATGACTTTTTTTATCAACATCTTTTGTCAGATACATAGGGTAAAATTGACAAAATCTAAGTGTCAGAGTTAATAAATGCCTTATCAACATCCTTTGTCAGATATTTCGGATAAAATTGACAAAATCTAAGTATCAGAGGGATTAAATTCTATATCGACATCCTTTTCTCGGATGCATAAGATAAAATTGACAAAATCTACATGTCAGAGTGAATAAATTTTTTTATCAACATCTTTTGTCCGATACTTCGGATTAAATTGCCAAAATCTAAGTGTCAGAGTGAATAAATTTTTTTTATCAATATCCTATGTCAGATAAATCGGATAAAATTGACAAAATCTAAGTATCAGAGTGAATAAGTGCAAAATAAGCATTTTTTGTCGGATATCTCGGATAAAATTGACAAAATGTAAGTATAGGAGTGATTAAATTCTACATCAACATCCTTTTGTTGGATACATAGGATAGAATTGAGAAAATCTAAGTATCAGAGTGAATAATTTTTTTATCAACATCTTTTGCCAGATAAATTGGATAAACTTGATGAAATGTAAGTGTCAGAGTGAATAAATTGTTTTTATCAACATCTTTTGTAAGATACATCGAATAAATTTGACAAAATCTAAGTATCAGAGTTATTAAATTCTATATCAACATCCTTTTCTCGGATACATAGGATAAAATTGACAAACTATAAGTGTTAGAGTGAATAAATTTTTTTATCAACATCTTTTGTCAGATATATCAGATAAAATTGACAAAATCTAAAGGTCAGAGTGAATATTTTTTTTATCAACATCTGTCGGCAGATACATTGGATAAAATTGACAAAATCTAAGTATCAGAGTGAATAAAGGCCTTATCAAGATCCTTTGTCAGATACATCGGATAAAATTGACAAAATCTAAGCATCAGATTGAATAAATGCTATATCAGTATCCTTTGCTGGATATGTCTTATAAAATTGACAAAATTTAAGTATCAGAGTGAATAAATTCTACATCAACATCTTTTTGTCGGATACATAGGATAGAATTGAGAAAATCTAAGTATCAGAGTGAATAATTTTTTTTATCAACATCTTTTGCCAGATACATTGGATAAACTTGATGAAATGTAAGTGTCAGAGTGAATAAATTGTTTTTATCAACATCTTTTGTAAGATTCATCGGATAAAATTGACAAAATCTAAGTATCAGAGTTATTAAATTCTATATCAACATCCTTTTCTCGGATACATAGGATAAAATTGACAAACTATAAGTGTTAGAGTAAATAATTTTTTTTATCAACGTCTTTTGTCAGATATATCGGATAAAATTGACAAAATCTAAAGGTCAGAGTGAATATTTTTTTTTATCAACATCTGTCGGCAGATACAATGGATAAAATTGACAAAATCTAAGTATCAGAGTGAATAAAGGCCTTATCAACATCCTTTGTCAGATACATCGGATAAAATTGACAAAATCTAAGCATCAGAGTGAATAAATGCTATATCAGCATCCTTTGTTGGATATGTCTTATAAAATTGACAAAATTTAAGTATCAGAGTAAATAAATTCTATATCAATATCCTTTTCTCGGATACATAGGATAAAATTGACAAAATCTAAGTGTCAGAGAGAATAATTTTTTATCAACATCTTTTGTCAGATACATCGGATAAAATTGACAAAATCTAAGTTTCAGAGTGAATAAATTCTTTATCAACTTCTTTTGTTGGATACATCGGATAACATTCATAAAATCTAAGTATCAGAGTCAATAAATTCATTAACATATTTTTTTATCGACATCATTTGTCGTATACGTCGGATAAAATTGACAAAATCTATGTGTTATAATGAATAAATTCCTTATCAACATCTTTTGTCGGATACGTCGGAGAAAATTGACAGAATCTAAGTATCAGACTGAATAATTCTTTATCAGCATCTTTTGTCAGATATGTCGGATAACATTGTCAAAATCTAAGTATCAGAATGAATAAATTCTCTAAAAACTTCTTTTGTTGGATAAATTGGATAACATTCACAAAATCTAAGTATCAGAGCCAATAAATTCACTATCATCCTCATTTATCAGATACATTGGATAAAATTGACAAAATCTAAGTGTCAGAGTGAATAAATTTTTTTATCAACATCTTTAGCCAGATACATCGAATAAAATTGACAAAATCTAAGCATCATAGTGAATAAATGCTTTATCAGCATCCTTTGTCGGATATATCAGATAAAATTGACAAAATCTAAGTATCAGAGTGATTAAATTCTATATCAACATCCTTTTCTTGGATACATAGGATAAAATTGACAAGATCTATGTGTCAGAGTGAATCAATTTTTTTATCAACATCTTTTGTCAGATGCATCGGATAAAATTGACAAAATCTAAGCATCAGAATGAATAAATGCTTTATCAACATTCTTTGTCGGATATTTCGAAAAAAATTGACAAAATATAAGTACCAGAGGGATTAAATTCTATATCAACATCCTTTTCTCGTATACATAGGATAAAATTGACAAGATCTATGTGTCAGAGTGAATCAATTTTTTTATCAACATCTTTTGTCAGATACATCGGATAAAATTGACAAAATCTAAGCGTAAGAGAGAATAAATGCTTTATCAGCATCCTTTTTCGGATATATCAGATAAAATTGACAAAATTTAAGTATCAGAGCGATTAAATTCTATATAAACATCCTTTTCTCGGATACATGGAATAAAATTGAAAAAATTTATGTGTCAGAGTGAATAAATTTCTTATCAACATCTTTTGTCAAATACATCGGATAAACTTGACAAAATCTAAGTGTCAGAGTGATCAATTTTTTCTTATCAAATTCTTTTGTCAGATACATCAGATAAAATTGACAAAATCTAAGTATCAGAGTTATTAAACTCTATATCAACATCCTTTTTTCGGATACATTGGATAAAATTGAAAAAATCTAAGTATCAGAGTGAATAAATTCTTTTTCAACATCTTTTGTCAGATACATAGGAAAAATGGACAAAATCTAAGTATCAGAGTGAATGAATGCTATGTCCGTATCCTTTGTCGGATATGTCTTATAAAATTAACAAATTTAAGTATCAGAGTGATAAAATTCTATATCAACATCCTTTTCTCGGAAACATAGGATAAAATTGACAAAATCTAAATGTCAGAGTGAATGACTTTTTTTATCAACATCTTTTGTCAGATAAATAGGATAAACTTGACAAAATCTAAGTGTCAGAGTGATTAAATTTTTTTATCAACATCTTTTGTCAGATAAATCGGATAAAATTGACAAAATCTAAGTATCAGAGTTATTAAACTCTATATCAACATCCTTTTTTCGGATACATTGGATAAAATTGAAAAAATCTAAGTGTCAGAGTGAATAAATTCTTTTTCAACATCTTTTGTCAGATACATAGGAAAAAATTGACAAAATCTAGGTATCAGAGTGAATAAATGCTATGTCAGTATCCTTTGTCGGATATGTCTTATAAAATTAATAAAATTTAAGTATCAGAGTGATAAAATTCTATATCAACCTCCTTTTCTCGGATACATAGGATAAAATTGACAAAATCTAAATGTCAGAGTGAATGACTTTTTTTTATCAACATCTTTTGTCAGATACATAGGAAAAAATTCACAAAATCTAAGTATAAGGGAGAGTAAATGCTACGTCAGTATCCTTTGTCGGATATGTCTTATAAAATTAATAAAATTTAAGTATCAGAGTGATAAAATTCTATATCAACCTCCTTTTCTCGGATACATAGGATAAAATTGACAAAATTTAAATGTCAGAATGAATTACTTTTTATTTATCAACATCTTTTGTCAGATACATCGGATAAAATTGACAAAATCTAAGTTTCAGAGTGAATAAATGCTTTTGTCAACATCCTTTGTCGGATATTTTGGATAAAATTGACAAAATCTAAGTATCACAGGGATTAAATTCTATATCAACATCCTTTTCTCGGATGCATAGGTAAAATTGACAAAATATACGTTTCAGAGTGAATAAACTTTTTTATCAACATCTTTTGTCAGATACATCGAATAAAATTGCCAAAATCCAAGTGTTAGAGTGAATAAATTTTTTTTTCAATATCCTTTGTCAGATACATCGGATAAAATTGACAAAATCTAAGTATCAGAGTTATTGAATTCTATATAAACATCCTTTTCTCGGATACATAGAATAAAATTGACAAAATATAAGTGTTGGAGTGAATAAATTTTTTTTATCAACACCTTTTGTCAGATATATCAGATAAAATTGACAAAATCTAAATATCAGAGTGAATACTTTTTGATCAACATCTTTTGTCAGATACATCGGATAGAATTGACAAAATCTAAGTATCAGAGTGAATAAATGCTTTATCAACATCCTTTGTCAGATACATCGGCTAAAATTGACAAAATCTAAGCATCAGAGTGAATAAATAGTATATCAGTATCCTTTGTCGGATATGCCTTATAAAATTTACAAAATTTAAGTATCAGTGTGATTAAATTCTATATCAACATCCTTTTCGCGATGCATAGGATAAAATTGACAAAATCTAAGTGTCAGAGAGAATAATTTTTTATCAACATCTTTTGTCAGATATATCGGATAAAATTGACAAAATCTAAGTGTCAGAGTTATTAAATTCAAAATCAATATCCTTTTCTCGGATAAATAGGATAAAACTGACAAAATCTAACTTTCAGAGTGAATAAATTTGTTTTTATCAACATCCTTTGTCAGATACATAGAATAAAATTGACAAAATCTAAGTATCAGAGTGAATACTTTTTATCAACATCCTTTGTCAGAGACATCGGCAAAATCTAAGCATCAGAGTGAATAAATGCTATATCAACATCCTTTGTCGGATATGCCTTATAAAATTTACAAAATTAAGTATCAGAGTGATTAAATTCTATATCAACATCCTTTTCTCGATACATAGGATAAAATTGACAAAGTGTAAGTGTCAGAGAGAATAATTTTTTTTTTTATCAACATCTTTTGTTAGATACATCAGATAAAATTGACAAAATCTAAGTGTCAGAGTTATTAAATTCTAAATCAACATCCTTTTCTCAGATAAATAGGATAAAACTGACAAAATCTAACTGTCAGAGTGAATAAATTTGTTTTTATCAACATCCTTTGTCAGATACATAGGATAAAATTGACAAAATCTAAGTATCAGAGTGAATACATTTTTATCAACATCCTTTGTCAGATAGATCAGATAAAATTGACAAAATCTAAGTATCAGAGTGAATAAGTTTTTTTTATCAACATCCTTTTCTCGGGTACATAGGATACAATTGATAAAATCTTAGTATCAGAGTGAATAACACTTTATCAGCATCCTTTGTTGGATATGTCAGAAAAAATTGACAAAATCTAAGTATCAGAGTGATTAAATTCTATATCAACATAATTTTCTTAGATACATAGGATAAAATTGACAAACTCTAAGTATCAGAGTGAATAAATGCTTTATCAACATCCTTTGTCAGGTAGATCAGATAAAATTGACAAAATCTAAGTGTCAGAGTGAATAAGTTTTTTTATCAACATCTTTTGTCAGATACACCGGATAAAATTAACAAAATCTAAGTATCAGAGTGAATAAATGCTATATCAGTATCCTTTGTCAGATATTTCTTATAAATTTGGCAAAATTTAATTATCAGAGTGATTAAATTCTATATCAACATGCTTTTCTCGGATACATAGGATAAAATTGACAAAATCTAAGTATAAGAGTGAATATTTTTTTTATCAACATCTTTTGTCAGATACATCAGGTAAAATTGACAAAATCTAAGTGTCAGAGTGAATAAATTTTTTTTATCAACATCCTTTGTTAGATACATCGGATAAAATTGACAAAATCTAAGTATCAGAGTGAATAAATACCTTATCAACATCCTTTGTCAGATATGTTGGATAAAATTGACAAAATCTAAGTATCAGAGCGATTAAATTCTATATAAACATCCTTTTCTCGTGTATATAGGATAAAATTGATAAAATGTAAGTATCATAGTGAATAAATGCTTCATCAGCATTATTTGTCGGATATTTCTGATAAAATTGACAAAATATAAGTATCAGAGTGATTAAATTATTTGTCAACATCATTTTCTCGGATACATAGGATAAAATTGACAACATCTAAGTGTCGGAGTTAATAAATTTCTTATCAACATCTTTTGTTAGATACATCGGATAAAACTGACAAAATCTAAGTGTCAGAGTGAATAATTTTTTTATCAACATCCTTTGTCAGATAAATCGGATAAAATTGACAAACTTTAATTATCAGAGTCAATAAATGCTTTGTCAACATCCTTTGCCGGATATTTCGGATAAAATTGACAAAATGTAAGTATCAGAGTGATTAAATTCTATATCAACGTCCATTTCTCGGATACATGGGATTTTGTAATTTTTTTTTATCAACATCTTTTGCCAGATACATCGGATAAATATTTTTTTATCAACTTCTTTTGCCACATACGTCGAATAAAATTGACAAAATCTAAGGTTAGAGTGAATAATTTTTTTTATCAACATCCTTTGTAAGATGTCAGTGGCGTGCCACTCTAAGTGAACCTAAGTTAACTAAGTGTCAGAGTGAATAAATTTTTTATCAACATCTTTTGTCAGATACACCGGATAAAACTGACAAAATCTAAGTGTCAGAGTGAATAATTTTTTTATCAACATCCTTTGTCAGATACATCGGATAAAATTGACAAACTTTAATTATCAGAGTCAATAAATGCTTTGTCAACATCCTTTGCCGGATATTTCGGATAAAATTGACAAAATGTGAGTATCAGAGTGATTAAATTCTATATCAACGTCCATTTCTCGGATACATAGGATTTTGAAATTTTTTTTTATCAACATCTTTTGCCAGATACATCGGATATATATTTTTTTATCAACATCTTTTTCCAGGTACATCAAATAAAATTGACAAAATCTAAGTGTCAAAGTGAATATTTTTTTTCATCAACATCCTTTGTAAGATGTCAGTGGCGCTCTACTCTAAGTGAACCTAAGTTAACCCAACTTTTTGCATGTCTCTCTCAATATGACTGTGTGTGTCTGAGCGGGTGTGCTGCTATCTATAACCGGTCTAACCTAAATTCAACGTAACGATGCATAAAGTCAAAAGGAATAAAACTTGGATTTTATGAATGTTATCTGATGCATCCGATAAAGACGTTGAGAACAAAATTTATTCACTATGAAACTTAGATTTTGTCAATTTTATCCGATTTATTTGGAAAAAGATGTTGATAAAAAAAATTTATTCACTCTGATACTTAAATTTTGTCAATTTGTACCTATGTATCCGAGAAATGGATTTTGATATAGAATTTAATCACTCTGATACTTAGATTTTGTGAATTTTATCTGACATATCCAAAAAACAATGTTGATAAAGCATTTATTCACTATGACACTTAGATTTTGTGAATTTTATCCGATGTATCTGGCGAAAGATTTTGATAATAAAAATTTTTCACTCTGATACTTAGATTTTGTCAATTTTATCCGATATATCTGACAAAAGATGTTGATAAAAAAAATTTATTCACTCTGACACTTAGTTTTTGTCTATTTTATCTGTCTATCCGAGAAAAGGATGTTGATATATAATTTAGTGACTCTAAATACTTAGATTATGTTGATTTTATCCGACATATCGATAAAGGATGTTGATAAAGCATTTATTCACTCTGATACTTAGATTTTGTCAATTTTATCCGATGTATGTGACAAATGTTTATGTTCATAAAAAAATTATTCACTCTTACACTTAGATTTTGTCAATTTTATCCGATGTTTCTGGCAAAAGATGTTGATAAAAAAAAATATTTATCCGATGTATCTGGCAAGAGATGTTGACAAAAAAAATTTATCCACTCTAACACTTAGATTTTGTCAATTTTGTCCAATTTATTCGAGAAATGGATGCTGATATAGAATTTACTCACTCTGATACTTAGATTTTGTCAATTTTATCCGAAATATTCGGCAAAGGATGTTGATAAAGCATTTATTCACTCTGACACATAGATCTTGTCAATTTTATCCGATGTATGTGACAAAAGATGTTGATAAAAATTTATTCACTCTGTCACTTAGATTTTTTCAATTTTATCCTATGTATCCGAGAAAATGATGTTGATATAGAGTTTATCACTCTGATATTTAGATTTTGATCGATTTTGTCCGACATTTAGATTTTAACAATTTTATCCTATGTATCCGAGAAAAGGTTGTTGATATAGAATTTAATAACTCTGATACTTAGATTTTATCAATTTTATCCGACATATCCAACAAATGATGTTGATAAAGCATTTATTCACACTGATACTTAGATTTTGTCAATTTTATCCGATTTACCTGACAAAGGATGTTGATAAAAAAAATTATTCACTCTGACACTTAATTTTTGTCAATTTTATCCTATGTATCCAAGAAAAGGATGTTGATATAAATTATTCAAATTGATATACCATGATGTTGATATAAGTTGATAAATTATTCACTCTAACACTTATATTTTGTCAATTTTATTTTATGTATCCGAGAAAAGGATGTTGATATAGAATTTAATAACTCTGATACTTTGGTCTTGTCAATTTTATCCGATGTATCTTACAAAAGATGTTGATAAAAAAAATTTATTCACTCTGATACTTATATTTTGGCAATTTTATCCGATGTATCTGACAAAAGATGTTGATAAAACAAATCATTCACTCTGACACATAGATTTTGTCAATTTTATCCTATGTATCCGAGAAAAGGATGTTGATATAGAATTTAATCACTCTGATACTTAAATTTTGTCAATTTTATCCGAGATATCCGACAAAGGATGCTGATATAGCATTTATTCACTCTGATACTTAGATTTTGTCAATTTTATCCGATGTATCTGACAAATGATGTTGATAAAAAAAATGATTCACTCTGACACTTATATTTTGGCAATTTTATCCGATGTATCTGACAAAAGATGTTGATAAAACAAATTTATTCACTCTGACACTTAGATTTTGTCGATTTTATCCTATGCATCCGAAAAAAGGATGTTGATATAGAATTTAATCCCTCTGATGCTGAGATTTTGTAAATTTTATCCGAAATATCCGGCAAAGGATGTTGATAAAGTTTTTATTCACTCTGACACTTAGACTTTGTCAATTTTACCCTATGTATCTGACAAAAGATATTGATACAAAAATCATTCACTCTGACACATAGATTTTGTCAATTTTATCCTATGTATCCGAGGAAAGGATGTTGATATAGAATTTAATCACTCTGATACTTAAATTTTGTCAATTTTATAAGACATATCCGACAAAGGATACTGACATAGCATTTATTCACTCTGATACTTACATTTTGTCAATTTTATCCTATGTATCTGACGAAAGATGTTGATAAAAAAATTGATTCACTCTGACACTTATATTTTTTCAATTTTATCCGATGTATCTGACAAAAGATGTTGATAAAGCATTTATTCACTCTAATACTTACATTTTATCAATTTTATCCTATGTATCTGACGAAAGATGCTGATAAAAAAATTATTCACTTTAACACTAAGATTTTTCAATTTTATCCGATGTACCTGACAAAAGATGTTGTTAAAAAAATTTATTCACTCTGACCCTTAAATTTTGTGAAAATTTATATGACAAAAGCTGTAATTGACAGTAGTTTTGTCAACTTTATTCAAGATATTCGACAAACGCTGCTGATAAAGCATTTATTCACTCTGATACTTTGATTTTGTCAATTTTATTAGATGGATCTGACAAAGGTTGTTGATAAGAACAAAAATTATTCACTCTGACACTTATATTTTGTCAATTTTATCCGATGTATCTGACAAAAGATGTTGATAAAAAATCTTATTCACTCTGACCCATAGATTTTGTCAATTTTATCCTATTTATCCGAGAAAAGGATGTTGATATAGAATTTAATCACTCTGATACTTAGATTTTGTCAATTTTATCCGACATATCCGACAAAGGATGTTGATATAGCATTTATTCACTCTGATACTTAGATTTTAATTTTATCCGATGTACCTGACAAAAGATGTTGATAAAAAAATTATTCACTCTGACACTTATATTTTGTCAATTTTATCCGATGTATCTGACAAAAGATGTTGATAAAAAAAATTATTCACTCTGACCCATAGATTTTGTCCATTTTATCCTATGTATCCGAGAAAAGGATGTTGATATAGAATTTAATCACTCTGATACTTAGATTTTGTCAATTTTATCCGAAATATCCGACAAAGGATGTTGATAAGCATTTATTCACTCTGATACTTAGATTTTGTCAATTTTATTCGATGTATCTGGCAAAAGATGTTGAAAAAAAATTGATTCACTCTGACACTTAGATTTTGTCAATTTTATCCGATGTATCTGACAAAAGATGTTGATAAAAAAAAACTATTCACTCTGACACTTAGATTTTGTCAATTTTATCCTATTTATTCGAGAAAAGGATATTGATATAGAATTTAATCTCTCTGATACTTATATTTTGTCAATTTTATCCGATATATCTGACAAAGGATGTTGATAATGCTTTTATTTACGCTGATATTTAGATTTTGTCAATTTTATCTGATGTATCTGACAAAAGATGCTAATAAAAAAAATTATTCGTTCTGACATTTGGATTTTGTGAATTCTATCCAATTTATCTGAGAAATGAGGATGATAGTGAATTTATTGGCTCTGATAATTAGGTTTTGTGAATGTTATCCGATGTATCCAACAAAAGAAGTTGTTAGAGAATTTCTTTACTCTGTTATTCAGACAATGTTATCAGAAATATCTGACAAAAGATGCTGATAAAGAATTTATTCAATCTGATACTTAGATTCTGTCAATTTTCTCCGACGTATCCGACATAAGATATTGATAAAGAAATTATTCATTCTAATACACAGATTTTGTCAATGTTATCTGACAAATGATGTCGATAGAAAAATGTTAATGTATTTATTGACTCTGATACTTAGATTTTATGAATGTTATCCGATGTATCCGACAAAAAAGTTGATAAAGAATTTATTCACTCCGACACTTAGATTTTGTCATTGTTACCCCTTGTATCTGACAATAGATGTTGATAAAGAATTTCATCACTTTGACACTTAGGTTTTGATAATGTCAACCGACATATCAGGCAAAGAATCTATTGACATGTGTTGATAAGGAATCTATTCGCTCTGATACTTAGATTCTATCAATTTTATCCTGACCTATCCTACAAATGGTGTTGATAAAGAATTTGTTCATTCCGATACTTAGATTTTCTCCATGTTAACCTATCTATCCGACATATGATGTATGCGAATTCCTTTTCTTACATCCCCGATGTTTCAATAGACATTCTAAACGTTTGATATGCTGGCATACTCTAAAAATAATGAACACATAACAATGTAATGCATAATATGTTTTTAATAAAATAATGTCATGTAGGATATTAAAACAAAAATATATTATTATACATCAGTAATATAAATGAACAACTTTGGACATTTTGAATCTGCTCCATAAAAAGTTCACCATGTTCTCTCTTGATTTTGTAACTATTAGCTTCTCTTAGTTCGTAATCATTAGAATAATCATTATTCCATTTTCAGTCATACACAATTTTTACTGGTGTGTCAACGACAGGTTCAATATGCGTTTCATCTTTGGTATTATTTGGTTCATTGATCGTTTTATCAATGATGGTAGTAATGTTTGCTGGCACTTTGTTTTTCATCGATTCATCTTCGTATTCCTTAGTGATATTTTCTACCAATGCTCTTTTTATTTTTCTGGCCATTTCACTGTCTATTACAACATCATTTTTACACAGGTAATAGTTCCGACACGTAGACAAGATATGGTTTATGATATTAGTAGAAGAGTAGGCCTTTCTTCTTTTGACCTTATGTTGAATGTTAATACCCGAAAGCTGACGATAGGATGTATCAGTAGCTAATGTGTTACCTGCAACAGTAGCAAGGAGTTGTCCTCTATCATCAACGATTATTTCTATGTTGGCATTCTCTTTGAGTGCAATCATCATCGGAGATCTCAATCTCGCATATCCACAAACATAAGAGTTGAATTTCTTTGGTGCTCCAAAGGAATTTAATTCCTTACTGTCATGACAATGCACGCATACGTTTCCGATAGTGCTACCACTTGTACTTGTTCCATAGTTCAAATACTTTTCCATGTCAGCATGCAGTGTTACAATAACAATATCATGTGAACAAACTTTCTTAAAATGCTTCTTCTTCACTTTTTTAGAGATATGAATTATGTGTTTATCCTTTCACTGCGTAAAAAATACTAATTTAATATATGCAATAAACTAGGTAGTGTCGATAACCCATCATAGAGTACCAGAGGGAAAGCCTTATTGTGTCTATGAGCAAGCATAGAGTGCGATTGGTAGAGCCGCAAGCATATTTCACGTCAAGTTAAGATACGTAAGAAAAGTTGAATAATTTCTAAGTGCATAAAAAAAATTCAGTTCAAAAAAAGAAAAATAATTTCTAAGTAAAAAAAGTACTACAACCATTATTTTTCTAACAGTAAAAGTCACAACAAAAATATCTATATTATTTTCATTTTGAATTGGGAAAATATTAGCTGTGAACTTCTTATGTTTTAAGTATGTCTTATCTCATTCTAAGACACGTAAAAAAACAGTTGAAAAAAAATCTTATTCAAAAAATAATAAAAAAAAGTTAAAAAAAACTTTAAAAAACTTCAAAAAAGTACACAAAAATGGGGGAAGGGCCCAAAAAGCTGGGGGGGGAATGGCTCCTTGGAGGTTGGATGGAGGGAGCCTTTGGAGTTTGATGTCTTTGGTGGTTATGGTCATTGATGATTGGTATCCATGATACTTCAAACCTATAATCACCTCACTACTTGATTTCTAAGGATTTCTAAGGATTGTTTGAATTTTTTTATTAAAATTCTTTTCTTGGCATTTACATCTCTATTAGTATCAACTTTTTAGTATACTACAATGTTATACCTTATTTTATATTGACAACACTGTTCAAATGGTACTTGTGTATTATACAGAACTCATCCGAGAAGTAAGGCTAGGTCAAGTCACAAGGTCATCTTATCATCGTTAATTGTTTCAGTAGATTGATGCCCACCATTTTATTCTGAATTAGCAACCCCTTCGGGCTTACCTTAACTGGTATGCGGTTTAACACTTTTTTACCACCATCATACAATCAAATTCGCAAATGCTATACCTTTTTTCGCAAACTGAGTTAGTTTACGCAATGATACAACTTTTTATCATTATTAGATACCTATTTTGCAAATTGAGTTAGTTTACGCAATGATACAACTTTCAACTTAAAATAATTATGAGTCTATCATACCATTCACCGTTCTGTAATTGCCCATTATGCATTCTTAACCAAACCCGATGAGACGCATTTAAGCTAGAAGTTAGCAATCTCTTTGACAGGTTTTGACTCAGAAAGATGTCTGACTTGCCTGTATCGCTAGTAGAAACATTATTTTATAGTTAAAAAAAAAGAAAAAACTTTTATGCTAATCAAGTTATCGTATATGGAGCACCGTTAGTAGAAACATCTCAGATTGGCCCAGAAATGGTTGTTGCGTCAGAAACCAGTCTGCTAAGGCATATACCAGTCGTTGTAATAGATCCAATGACCGTGGTATACCATGCACCGGTTAAACTGCTCACATATCCATGACTCAGGCGTATAGTTGATACTGTATACATGCTTACTACTTTTTACTTTTTCAATTTTATTTATTCAATTAGAATTAAACCGTCAGTCTCCTTTTAGTATATTAGGCGCTAAACACATATTAAATGCGTTCAATAGCTTGTGGCAATTAGTGTTACCAGATTGTAAAGAGAGGATTGTGCTTTCTGAAGGCCAAAATAATGTTTTTTTGGACAGAATTATTCTACACTTTTTGTTCTTTTCCCCGAATTCATGAATAAGTTAATCAGTTATATGTTGGCATTTTTTCTGATGAAAGATAATTCTGACTCTATCTTATCTTCATGAAAACTCTGAATAAAATACGTATACAGTAGAGATCTCAAGCTTCTATCTGCAAAAATGTTGAATTTGGTATTTTTTGCCAGAAGAAAGATCACGGATGCGTGCTTAGTTTATTTTTTTTTCCCGTATGTAAAAGAAAGCAACTCATATACACAAATCTATCGATGTTTACTTTTGGAGCAAAAATTGCTTTCGGAGGGTCTACATAATGATTTTCAGGATTTTGAACCTTATTTGATTGTGTGTTGGGACGTGTATGCAGCTAACTGTATATTTCCTTCCTAGTTCTGATTTCATGACCAGTACAGCTTTAATCGTTCCTTTCTTCAACCTGTTTCGCTTTTCAGTCTTAACAGCACTCATCCAAGAAAAAATTATTTCTGAGTCTGCGTTCTAATGCAGTAGGGACAAGGCCCTCTTGGCTAGTTCTGCGATATCTGAAAAAAACTCTTTTGCCAGTGCGTTTCTCGTTTCAACTATTTTTCTCCACGTCAAATGTGTAGTCATCTTGCTCGGGTCTTCTTTTCAGGAGTCATTAAAAACATTTGGCAGCTTAAGACTAAATCCGTTCACTACTACACTTAGTGATGGAATACTTTTTATTTCGGTTCCCGGAACCATCTTGGCATTTGCAAACTGAAGAAACTTCAATTATGATCACCGTCCTCACAACCATTCTCGCAAATAGCAACAACAGCAGTAGCACTTAGATGGACCGAATGCCGAATACATTTCAAAAGTATAATTTTTTTTTTATTTTTAGATGTGATGTTATAAGTTGTTCTACATTTCCTTAGATTATTCTACAATTGTGCTTGCTATCTTAAGGAGAATTACGCTTGGATGCTTTTGCTTACTAATTATGCTACGTTCAGCGTAATTATGCTACGTCTGACAACACTGGTGGAAACTAAATCTTTCTCCTTGTACTATAAAAATATTACATTCAGATGCCAACTGGTACAGAAATTTTAATCGACTACGGCACTGTGCGTGTAGGTGGTCCTAGGAGACAACAAGCTGAACTTACTCGATGAAATCAGATTCCAATCCGGGTCTTTAGCCTGTTGATAAAGTATGTTCTGACTATAACCGAATAGAATATTGGAAGCTAAAGTGGACAGGGTCGAGTATGGTTCTGAAACGTGGGTGCTTCGGAAGACGGAGAATGATTTGTTAGATGTTGTCCTCAAGAATTATAAATGGTTTTTAAGGGTACCCGTTTTGACTAACAGTGTATCAAGCAAAAGGCAGTAATAAAATAGCCTATGGTTCCATCCAACTTCCTTGAAATAAAACTTCCAACTTCCTTCCATAAAGCCTATGATGAAAGGAAGTCGAGATGGTTATTACACGTTTGATGGATGGAGGATGATAGATTGCCCCCCGGACCCTCCTTTCCCTGGATCCTCTTATACACGGTTTCCAATCATGCTAATTCCAATGGTTCACTTTTAATTTGATCTGATGCCATTT
Source organism: Artemia sinica (assembly GCA_027921565.1). NCBI lineage: Eukaryota > Metazoa > Arthropoda > Branchiopoda > Anostraca > Artemiidae > Artemia > Artemia sinica. The sequence continues at coordinate 29,587,649 of CM051257.1, forward strand.
CTTATGGGGACTTGGACAAATTTGTTTTCAAAGATTGGGAAACTATAGAAAACGTTGGAAATATTGGAAAACACGCGGTTCTGATATGCCCGATACCGGTACCTGCCCAAAACCAATTTGCCCACTAACAATACGGCCATGCTGATCAGAGTGATATCGATACGTCCAACACCGATACAGCGTGCAGCCTTTTTCACAGGAACTGTGGAGGGTTATTTCATCACAAAAGTAATATATATTGGACCTTTGAAGATGTTGAACGAAGTGGCTATCTCAAAATTTTTATTGGATGACTTTGGGGGGAGAAGTTCTGTAGGGAGGGTGGGGCTATTTGCCCTTTAATCCTTTTGATCACTTGAAGGGGGTAATGGAAAATTGAATTTCCGCTCGAATGAGCTATTACACATCTCTCTATGATGTTTTGGTCATCCCCGTAGCCCTGGAAGAAAAAAAAAAGAAAAAAAAGGAGACAGATCAGTGCAGATCAGATCAGATCAGACTGAACAGACAGACAGATTGTAAGTCATCTCTTTGTCAATAATTTTTGCTAATTCCTCATTAACTACTCTAAATCATCAAAATTATTTTTATCGTCATCTTCTCCTTAGTCCAGGTTTAATTGTTCAGAACCAGACATTGAACTGGAAGGTCGGCTTATTCGTAATTCCTGTCTTTATCATCATCTAAAATGCTAGTCTATAGGTTATACGTGATATAGCATAGGTGATTTAGGTTATAAGTTGGTTATAGATTATAAGTTATAGGTTATACATACCATTTATCTAAGATACAGTGTATATACCACTTGGCAGCTTTAAGGGGCCTCCCCCAGGCCACTCAGCGTGTCCCCAGGTGGCGATATGGGAACGCCCTACAGATATGTAGGGTACCTCCATAGGAGGCACGGACCAAGGGGGACCTTGTCCCTGGGGGTCCATAAGAGAAAACTGGGCACCCTCACCCGGGGTCATAAACAATGGCGGATCCAGAGGGGGGTGCGCGCCCCCTAGCGTAGTCTAAAGTAGTGTAATTTACTTAATTAACTGAAGTTTGCATTAATTGAACTTGCTCCTAACGCAAGTTTATCGGATAAACCTATTTTGTGCTCCCCCCCTAAAAAAAATTCGGATCAACCTATTTTGCCCCCCCCCCCCCCCAAAAAAAAATCCTGGATCCACCCTGGTCATAAATATAGGCGGAAGAGGAAGAACGCCCTTCAAATGTACACTCAATAGGGTCCACTGGTGTTTCAGAACGTCCCATGAGTTACAAACCTTCTTCCAATAATGGGTTAAATTGCATGGTGATGCAGAACACAGTCGCGGGAGAATCCTCTATAGGAAGACAACTGCGGCAGGGCGTAAGATCCAGATCTATTGACAACGTCCTCTGTAAAGGGCTGCCTTGACCCTTTCGGGATACCTGCAAGACTGGGGATATTGCGGTCAACTCTATTCCCACTTAAGGAGTGGCTCCCCGCGAGGAAATTATAGCCAAGTAAACGGCACAGCATTTGCACGGGATTCTGACTAATGGACAATTCTTCTGGACTTGGTATTTTTTGATGGACGTTTTGGGGCTGAAAAACCTCTTCCTAGCTAATTTATCTGCTGGTTCCCCGTAGTAGCATAGTATTTGTAGGTATGAATATATAATAAGTCGGAGGTAATAGGCTTGAGATTGTCTGGGCAGGATTTCGACTCTTGTTGATAGAAGAGCATCGCCAAGGGCTAAAAACCATGTTGTGGCCAAGATGGGCCCAGTATTGCACAAATCTTCCATTCATACTGGAGGCCACGGGGACTTCTTTCTATCCGGTTCTAAGCCGGCTTAAGCACTTCGGTGTAGACTTTGAAGATCCCAGGGATTTCTTGTTGCCCGGTTCTAAGCCGGCATAAGCGTTTCAGTGTAGACTTGAGAAGACATGTTCATCCCCGTCCTGCATTAGTATCCGTGATCATTACTTTTCCTGAGGCCGAAATAATTTCAAAGATTTAAAGAACATGAAAATCGGAACTGGAATTGTTACGACGTTAAAAAATGACTATCGTATCGACATTTTGACTGACGAATTCGAGACGATTCGAACTGGACTTATTAGGAGTTTCAGAAACTTATATCCCAGGGGTGGGAAGCATGAAATTAGGTGATACAGAATTTGTTTACTCAGGCAGGAAGGATAGGGTACACAGACAGGGAGTAGGGCTTATGATGAATAGGGAAGTTGATAAGTCTTGTTTAGGCTGGGAAGGTATTAATAATAGAATACTAATTGCTCATTTTATGACTAAAAAGTTCAGGGTATCAGTTATAGTAGTATATGCCCCTGTAGAACCGACTGATGGAGATACTAGTGACTCAGATGAATTTTACTTACAGTTACAGGAGCAAATAGACAGGATCCCAGGTAAAATATGATGTTTTTACTAGGAGATTTTACCGCTCAGGTCGGTAGAAATAGGGATAGATGGTGTCCTAGCCTAAGTAAATTTGATGTAGGAAAAGGAAACAGTAATGGATACAAACTTTTGCAATTTTGTAGTTATAACAATCTAGTTGTAACCAATGCGGTGTTTGGTTATAAAATGGCTCATAAGTTAACATGGTATTTACGTAATGGTAAGACAGCAAAACTCATTGATTATGCTTATAATAGATTGAAGACTGGCAGGATCAATACAAGATACTAGGATATATAGGAGTGCTGTTATTGATGGTAAAGGTAAAGATCGCAATCTAGTAGTGTCTAGGGTTAATTTAAAGATGAAATTTTGGAAGGGTAACTACCCCCCAGGATGATGCTGGTAGACTCCAGGATTGGAATTTGAGAGAAACTTTCCAGGAACAGTTGAATACTAAACTTAAGAGTTTAAAAATCTGACAGCGTGGCAAATGGTTAGAGTTGTTTAGAAAATAATTTGTGAAGTTGCTGAAGGTGTCTTAGGGAAGAAAGCTAGGACTACAGCTAAGAATATAGTGAAAAAGCCTTATGTTTAATAGAAAGGAGAAGGGACTTTTACAAGAACTATCTGAGTGAAAGATCATATGAAAACAAAAGGAGTGTAAAAAAAAGTGGAGAAAGTAATAAAATATGAACTAAGAAGGTGTGAAGTGAGGCCATTGATAAAATTGCTCCTGATCTGGAAGATGCAGCTAGACGACATAATAGCAGAATATTGTACTGGCAGGTTAATAAATTGAGAGGGAGTAGTCTATTCGGACTTGTCCCAGTTAAAGATAGGAACGGGCCCACAATTAGTGATAGGGAATTAGTTAAAGAGAGATGGGCGGAAAATTTTGAGAATTTGCTAAACCGAGATAGTTTCAGAAAAAGATATAGAGCAAAATGAAAAAATTTGATACATTGGATGTGAAGGAAGATTCGTTTTGTGAGAACAAAATAGCAACAGTGCTAAAAGGATTAAAAAAAATAAGGCTCCAGGTGCTGATAGTGTGGTAAATGAGTTTCTTAAATATGGTGGCTCTGAGGTTAGAAATAAGTTACTGAAGATTATGAATATGATTTTTGAAGAAGGGGAAGTAGCTAACGATTTTAGGAAAACCTTAATTAATCTACTTTATAAGATAGGTGATAAGAGTGAGTGGGATAATTATCTAGGCATTAGTCTGGTCTCTATAGGTAGAAAATTACTTAGTAATATGATACTTTTTAGACTGAGAGCTGCTGTAGACAAAGTTTTGAGAGAAGAACAGAGCGGTTTTAGAAAAGGTAGAGGATGTGTCGTCAAAATTTTCGGTCTTAGGTTAATAATTGAGAAGTACCTGAGTTGTCAAACACCTTTAGTCCTCAGTCTTATTGATTATGAGTAAGCTTTCAATTCTGTTAATAGAAGAGCTTTAGCAAAGGTTATATCCTTGTATACATGTACCAAGAACAGCTTTAGAAAATGTTTTAAAGGTTTTATCCATGTACCAGACAAATACAATAAAGTGATTAGTGCTATGTACGAGAATAACACTGCCGTTGTTAATTTAGGAAATGAGGTTAGCAGCTGGTTTTGTATTAAAGCAGGAGTTAGGCTGGGTTGTGTTCTATCCCCCTCTATTTGGATTATTTTGATGGACTTCGTCTTAAGGAGCACAGGAAAGGCAATGGGAGACAACGGAATCAAATGGGGAGGAAAAAGGTCTCCTGGACTAAGATTATGCTGATGATTTAAGCATCCTAGATGCAAGTGTGAGCAAAATAAATAAACTTTTAGAGGTTTTGCGGATTCAGGGTGCGAGAATAGGTTTGAAAATCAATGTTAAGAAGACTACGTCACAAAGGCTCGGAATAAGTGAAGATGAAAAGGTGACCTTGGGTGACGAAAAGATTGATTAGGTAGGCAGCTTCACTTACCTTGGTAGTATTATTAGTAAAGATGGTGGGAGGAGTAAAGATGTTAAAAGTAGAATAGCCAAGGATCAGGGGTTTTTTCACAGTTAAAAAACGTTTGGAAGAATAGGAAGATAAGTCTGCAAACCAAGATTGAAATATTAGAAGCTATAGTGGTGACAGAGATCAAAGATGGCTCTGAAGCATGGGCGCTCCGAAAAGGGGATGAAGATCTGCTAGATGTTTTCCAGAGAAATTGCTTACGGATTTTTCTGGGTACCCGGCTGAATAACCGTATTTCAAACAGTAGGCTGTACGAAAAATGTGTTTCAATACCTCTTTCTAGGGCTATAATTAAAGACAGGTTGAGGCGGATGAAGGATAACAGATTGTCGAAAACTGTCATTTTTTGCTAACCGTCTAAGGCTAAACGGAAAGCAGGTCGTCCCTGTCTAGGGCGAAAGGATGTCATAAAGAAAGATTTAAAGGAAATGGGAACTTCCTGGGAGGGTTTAAAAAGGGAGGCTTTGAATAGAATTGGGATGGAGGAGGAGCGTGTGTAGCTGTGTTGGCTTCAGGCGGCTTGGTTCTGCGGTGAGTTGTTAGTAGTAGTAGTAGCAGTAGTGGTAGAAGTAGTATAAGGGTTATCTATACGAGTAGAAAAAAGTCTTTTCAGGTTTATAATTGATATTTTTGTTGGGGATTACTTTTTAACGTCACTTCTTAGAAAGTAGTAAAAGAGAAACTTCTCTTATGTCTCCCATGTTTTGGAAACGGGACCAGGTTATTGTCGCCGATCTTAAGCACTTTTAAATTTTAGTCAAGCTTGAGTTTCAAAGTCACGGGGTTTTCTACACAAACAAAACTTAGCTGACACGAGTTTGGCGAAAAACTTTAAATAGTTATGTTTGACGTGGATTATAAAAGGATAAATCAGCTCTCACACTGGCTCAAGAACAACCCAACACATCCTTTTTGGCCTCAGGCGAGATCAATACGTAGCATTCCGAAATATAGTATTATATTCTTAATCCGACCAGAGGTCCACGATTTCAGTGAAAAGCGCAGTTTAGACCCACATACCTGTTTACAGTTTAGACCCAGTTCCATACCCTCGGTATGGAAAAAGCAAAACAAAAAACAACAAGCATAAACCCAGAAACGGTTCTTCACACAACAAGCTATGTTTTAAGTGTTCCCAAATGTTGTAGACTTGTAGTTTCGAATTGGTACCAGGATTTAGACTTTTAAATTATTTTCACTGTCGTAAGATGAGAGACAATCTCATACCAGGAAAGAGACGTATTTTTAACGTTGAAAGATCCTCAGTGGAGCGGCTTGCTGAAAAACTAGATATTAAGTATAATATCAAACGAAGCGTTCTGATTAAATTGAAAGAAACTTCAATAGATAGAGAAATGGCTACAAAAGGAAAAAGAAAAGCAAGTACAGAGAGTAGTGAAAATTTAGCGCAAAAAATTATGGACGCTGCTGGACAGCAGCCGTTAGAATTCAAGAAGATAAAAATGGTAAGTGCTTACATTCTAAAGTTAAATCCATATTTTTCTTTCCGTAAAAAAAAAAAAAAAAAAAAAAAAAAAAAAAAAAAAAAAAAAAAAAAAAAAAAAAAAAAACAAGAAAGAAATATATATTGTTTTACATAGGGTAAAATTTGTGATTAAGGGCTTCTATTCACCTTCGAAAGTAGTTGAGCTAGATAAATAAAACTCGTAGGAATAAATACAGAGCCTTAATGGTCCCAAGGGGTGTCTTGAAGTACCTACATCCACTGTCTCCCCACAAATTATTTTGACCTTTGATCACTGCACTTGTGTTATAAAGACGAAACCCTGTGAAATAGATTTACTGCTAGAATGAGCCACAAGAAAAGTGATTTGAGCCTCATACCTTTGCTCTTGGGCGCCCATAAGCGGAATTTTGGAGAGGGGCTTACCTGGTCTAATCGGCACTTCCAATGCTGTATAATAAAAATCTGAAAACGAAACATAAAAATATAAGGCAGTATCATTCAGCCAGAGGAGGGGGGGCTAGAGCCCTCCACTCCTCCCCCCATATGGGTGCCTATGTCTGCTCAATCCTGTAAAATTCTAGTTTAGCTACTTTTTGTTATCTAGGAAAGGGGTTAGGTTAAGAAAATGAAACTTTCAGAGATGAGTCTACAGGCTTAAGTATGTCCTGGGAAGGTACTTTGAAGTACTTACCTCCACTTCTTCTCCCTCTAGAGGGCAGCGACCTTTGATGATCTTTAAAAATCTTTTGTTATGAAAACGAAACCTTTACAAAACAGATCATCTGCTTAAATGAAGTACAAGAAAACTGTTTTCAGCTTCGAAACTTGACTCAATCCCAATTTATGAGGTTTCGAAGATCTGCAAATACATTTCCTAAACTTGCAAAAAACCCATTGATATGACTTAGAACAGGAATTGCATTTTCAGAGCTAAAACCAGAAAAAAAAAATGATAACTGAAAATTAAGATCAAATAGCCTATTGTTTTGTCGAAGTTTCGATAGGTGTCAAGTAGGAAAATTTCTAAGACATAGAAATCAGAAGAGGGTTAATATGGAAGCTTGGCAATACCTTAACAGAGTATGTTTTTGGCCCTTGATTCATTACCAAAAGTTTCATTTTCTTAACTTAACCTCTTTCGAAGATTGCGAAAAGTAGGGTATTAGCTTTTTCTCCTAACCAATTTTCGTTATGATATGGCTGCTTCTGACAAAATTGTGATGTAAATCTAATGATGCGTGTCATATATCTTAATTACAAGAATTTAGACCCTGTTTCCCTAGCCCACAATGATTAGTATAGTTTCGGACCCACAAGCGTAACTAGGACACTTACTACCTATTTCCCGCCCAGTTTGGTCGAACTTAAACCTTTTTTTTCATGGTAGCAGCAGTTGCAACCTAGTAAAAAGTGAACCACAGCCCATAGTAACCAAGAGTTAAAAACGAAATTTGAAAAAACTGCCTAGTGAAAAAAATTGCCATCTAACACTGACTCAGGAATGGTAACTATTATTTCAGTTCGTCTTAAAAGTAACGGTTTATTGCAGAAAGAAATTTATGGTGATTTCGAAAAAAGCCTCATACCTCTCAAAAGTGGCGTCAGATCGAAATAAAAAATATACCGTTAGAATCAACAGGGTCGAAAACCTTGTATAGGGGATTACTGTCCTCCTCCCTAAACAACAAGGAAAACACTTGCATCGGTAGCACTGATCTGTCTCCCGTTTATTTTTTCTTTTTTTTCAACAAGCCTAGAGGGTTGCCAAAACATATAGACAGATGCTTAATGGCTCATTCAAAAGCTATTTCTCATATATGGTTTTTTTTATAAATTCCATCATCTGCAAGTGCCATGTAGCACTAAAATGACACTTTGTGCCATTTCTCAAGGGGTGGCACTAGCAAGCTACCAGAACACCATAGACAAATCTTTTATAGCTCATATAAAATATATTGCTTACATCTACGTCCTTCATATAAATTCCAGCAAATTTCAAATGGCACTAAAAGTGACACTTTTGGTGCCGTGTCTCAGTTAGAAAAGAAGGGGCTATTGGGATAGAACTTATAAGAGTGCTGTTTAATGGCTTATTTGAAAGCTATTGCTCCTATATACCGTGCTGTTTTCATTAATTTTACCATTCGTAAGTGCAATATAGCACTGAAAACAACACTTTTGGTGCCACTTCTTAAGTGGAAAAGCTCTGAAGTACAAAACAGGTACTATTTTAATAGTTATGTTCCAAAATTGTTTGATTACTAATTCTTCGTAGCTCTTAAGAAAATATGGCTCTTTAACCATCCAGCGAGAATATTTTAAAATAACCGATTCTAAATTGCGACCAGCAGTTATAACTTTCAGTCTTGGGATTTCTGCTGCAGGCTCTGCTTGAAGAGATGTTTCGTTCAAGTCGAGTAAATGTTTTGGAAGTCGTGGTCTTCCAAGCTTTTTGTATTTTTGCTTTAGTTTTTCCCTGTGCTTCTGTACAGTAACCAAGCCAATGCCTCTTATTACGCTTCTTTACCATCTTTCACAAAGCACTTTTGTGAACTAACAATGCCAAGTTCTTCTTTAATTGCCTTTCTCTTTCAAAATCTTTGACCGCGACCTAATTTGACGGAGCATTCCTATTTGCATAATATGTTGAAGCATTCACTTTTGATGTCAGTCGATACAAGTTGAAACCCTGAATGTTTATCACCTGAAAACTGGTATTTATGCCTGCCTATTGAAACCAAATATGCAACAGTTCAGGAGTTTCTAATATAAAACTGATGGTAACAACTTTTAAATAAACTGATGAAAATGTTTTTTTTTAATTAATTAGGAAGGAAAAACTTAAGTCAAGTTGTTCCTTTCAAAATCCTCTACAAGTCCGTGTTAAATTTATTAAACAAGTATTTACCGTTTTCTTAGACAAGTTGAAATGGAATTTGCACGAAAGTCTAATTTAGAAAGCCAAGTAAAAAATATAAAAAGAAATAGCAAACTCATATTATATTGCTAGATCAGGGGAACAGATAGAAACCAAAATCAATGCCTTTATGCGCCTGTTGTCGCCAGACAAGCTAAAAATATTTAACATGGAAGAGATAGCTGGGAATGTTTCTTTTCCGTTCCCCCTTAACTGAAGGTTTACATGAACCTCTTCCATACACTCCCCCTCCCAGCCCCCTTAGTATGTTTCATAAATCGTTTGCTCATCAGTGAGCTACTGAAACATTAGCTGGCTACGTCACCATCGTAGATAGATGTTAAATGGCTCAATTAAAAGCTATATTTTAAAATTACTAGGTTTTTAAAAATTCTACCATCTATTAGATTCGAGAAATTTCAAAGTTGGCTAGTTTCTGGGGAGAATTTGCAATGAACTTTGTCATGATTGAAGCATTAGCTGAAACCTAGTAAAGAACGAACCACAGCCCACAGTAACTAAAAGTTAAAAATGTTAAAACGGCCTTTTTTTTCTTTATTTTTTCGTGGCCTCGTGGCTATTTTTTCGGGTTACTAGAACATCATAGATAGATGCTTAAGAGCTCATTCAAAAGCTATTTCTCATATGTATGTGGTTTGTATAAATTTTGCCGTGTGCAAGTGCCATATGGCACAAAAAAGGGCACTTTTTATGCCGTTTCTCGGGGGGTGGGGCTAGCGGGCAACCAGAATATCTTTGATATATTTTTGATAGCTTGTATAAAAAATATAGCTCATATTTACGTTCTTCCTATAGCTATTTCTCATATGTCCGTGGTTTATATAAATTCCGCCGTCAGCAAGTGTGATATGGTACGAAAAAAAGACACTTTTTATGCCGTTTCTCGAGGGATGGGGCTAGTGGGCTACCAGAAAGTCTTAGATAGATTATTGATATCTCATATAAAAAATATTGCTCATATTTATGTTCTTCTTATAAATTCCGCCATGTGCAAGTTTGAAATGGCACTAAAACAACACTTTTGGTTCCATGTCTCAAGTGGAAAAGCTGGAGTTAATGGGCTACCAGAACTTTGTAGAGTGATGTTTAATGGCCCATTTCACAACTGTTGCTCATATCTACGTGCTGTTTTTGCCAATTCTACCATTCGTAAGTGAGATATAGCACTAAAACAAACTTTTGGTGCCACTTCTTAAGTGGAAAATCTTGGAAGCATAAAATGGTATCATTGTAATAATTATGGTCAAAGACCCTTAACTGGAGCTTTGCAAGAACACCTCCCGAATATTCCTCCTCCAGGCCCCCTTTGTAAGCTACGCAATTAAAGTCCTACAAACGCCAAAATAGTAAATTACATTATTAGAGGCGTGTTCTGCTAGTAGAGCACTGAACTTCAAATTAGATTATCATGCGTTCTATTCCAGCTTGGATTTTTTTCCCGATCATGGTTTGTCCCTTCTAATGATTAAATTAAAAAAAAAACAAGTTTTTAACTGAAAGTAAGGAGCAACATTAAAACTTAAAACGAACAGAAATTATTCCAAATATGAAAGGGGTTGTCCCCTCCTCAACGCCTCGCTCTTTACGCTAAAGTTTTTATTGTTTTAAAGAATAAAGTTGTAAGGCAGAGTCAAACTTTAGCGTAAAGAGCGAGGCGTTGAGGAGGGGACAACCCCTTTCATATACGGAAAAATTTCTGTTCGTTTTAAGTTTTAATGTCGCTCCTTACTTTCAGTTAAAAAAAAATATTTTTTTATTTAATCTCTGAACTTTTTGAATTAATGCAGCTTTGATTTTGGCTTACCGTACATAAATAATTAAAACGAAATTTGCATATTAATTTTCCTTTTTTTGGCTAAATGGCTTTCTCGAAATTTTGTTCTGACGTAACTTACGAATTACTTACGTAACGAATTTCTATAGTATGTTTTTATTACGTATATTAGGGAGTTCGCCCCATAGTTAATACCTCGCTCTTTACACTAAAGTTCGAGTTTTGTTCGAATCACAAACCCCTGAATCACAAAGGCCGGTTAATTAGAATAGATAGCTCTTTTGAAAGTACTAAAAAAAACTTTAGCGTAAAGAGTGAGGCATTGACTAGGGGGAGAACACCCTCATACACGTAAGAATTTCTGTTCGCTTTAAGTTTTAATATTGCTCCTTACTTTCAGTTGAAAAAACTTGTTTTTTATTTAATTTCTGATCGTTTTTTAAATGATGCTGGGAAATCCGGCGCCTCCTTTATAGGAATGTCCATTTCCCCAAGGAAACATCCTCCATAGAAAGATTCTCCTAGTATACTACTAGCAGAAAAGCACAAAACAGTGGATTCTTAGGCCTTAAATTTTCAGCCCAGCACCAAAGGGGAAATCCCCACATATCCACCCTGTGTAAAGGTATCATGCAAACTTAAGAAAAAAAGAACACTTCCCGCCATTGGAACGACAATTAGGACAGCTGATTTTTTCTTGCAAAATCTGATTTCTTTGAAATTTGTTTAGTGTAATCTCATTTGCTTAATAGACGATATTTGGTTCTCAGCCATTATCAACTCGGGAATTTTAGAACACATGAATCTTTCTTTTTTCTAGCAATCAAATTTGACTCTTTTTTGACAGAGCTGTAAGGAATGCAATACTTGTATTAGCACACTCCTTACAGTATTATATTGGTCTATATGCAAGGCATTTGCACGGGAAAGTAGTAGCTTAATATACCAATAACCCCAATCCGACCCCCCTACCTCCACACCAGACAAAATTCCTCCTGAAAACTTCTGTATATTTCCCGATAACCAAAACTTACATGTGTAAACAATGGGTAAAGTTTATAACTTGCAGCCCTTCCCCCAGGAACTTTCGGGGATTAAGTCATCCTCAAAGAGATATTAATTAGATTTTCGACTATGCTGAACAAAATGGCTATATCAAAATTTTGATTGGGTGACTTCGGGAAAAAAAAATGAGCCTGGGAGGGGACCAAGTTGCCCTCCATTTTTTGGTAAGTTAAAAAGGGCACTAGAACTTTTAATTTCCGTTCGAATGAGCCCTCTCACGATATTCTAGGACTACTGGATCGATAAGATCACCCCTGGGAAAAAAAAAAATAAATAAATGAAAAAAATAAACACGCATCCGTGATCTTTCTTCTGGCAAAAAATACAAAATTCCGCATTTTTGCAGATAAGAGCTAGAAACTTCAATAGTAGGGCTCTTGGATACGCTGAATCTGTTGGTGTGATTTTCATTTAAAGTTCTATGACTTTTAGGGGTTGTTTCCCCCTTTTTTCGAAAATAAGGCAAACTTTCTCAGGCGCGTAAGTTTGGATGGGTAAAACTAAACTTCATGAAACTTATATATTTGAAATCAGCATAAAAATCTGATTCGTTTGATGAAACTATTGGTATCAATATTCCGTTTTTTAGAGTTTCGGTTACTATTGAGCTGGGTCGCTCCTTACTTACAGTTAGTTACCACGAACTGTTTGATTGCTTTTCAGATAATCCACTATTTTTGCATACGTGATGCACTCATTTTTTAAGGCGTATCCCGGGAAAGCTGATTTTAAACCTATTACTTACATCTACCTGCTTTTTATCAATTTAACATCCAAAAGTGCCATATAGTAATAAAACGGCGCTTTTGGTACCACTTCTTAAGTGGTACCAAAAGTCGGTACCATAAATCACCTACTCATCTTGAAAGTAAAAGATTAATATGAAAACAAATTAGCTAAAACTAAAAAATTTTCAACTAAAAATCTACCAAAATTCACCTTGGTTGATCACCAGTTTTGAATTGAACATTCAAACTTCACTCAACGATGAAGCCTGTGTGCTAGTTCCAACGGTGGTAATTAAGGGGAAGGAACGTCCTTGCCCCCTTAGTTTCTTACTCTTGCCCAGGTTTTGATAAACACCTTTTTTTTGGTCATTCCATAGGCAGTGCAATAGCGCTGCCTAAGTAAAGAAACATGTTGGCACAATGTATTATTTTTTTCCCTTTAGACCAGGGCACTTCGCATCGAAGGAGATGTCCTAAAAGCTTCGATAAGGGCTCATTCGAATGGAAATCGGAATTGCTAGTGCCCTTTTTAATAGTGGAAAGTGATTGGAACACCTATGTATAATAATAATAAAAAACATAATAGAAATTATGTTTTTGAAGAGGACACTCCCTCCACAGGCCTCGGGGCAAGGGTTGTAAGTTATGCCCTGGGGGCATATAAGGTTTTATAGAAAAATTTGTCGTAGGAACTTCAAAAAGGACGCATTCGATTGGAAATTCAAAGGGCTAGTGCCCTTTTCAATAGTCAAAAGTGATTAGAGGGCAACTAACCCCCGTCTCCCGCTCACCTTTTCCCCAAACACATCCAATCCAAATTTTGAGATATCCATTTTGTTCAACGTAGTTGAAAGTTCTGGAAATTAGATCTTTGTGGATGACGCTCCCCCCAGCCCTCAGGGCAGGGGTTGTAAGTTATGCCCTGGGGGCATACAAGATTTTTTATAGAAAGCGTTGTCGTAGAAACTTCAAAAAAGGGCTCATTTGATTGAAATTGAAATGGCTAGTGCCCTTTTTAATAGTCGGTAGTGATTGAAAGGCAGTTAACCAATCAAAATTTTGAGATAACCATTTAATTCAACACAGTTGACAGTTCTGGAAATTATATCTTTGAGCAGGACACTCCCCCTACGGTCTTCAGAGCAAAGGTTATAAGTTATACCCTGAGGGCATATAAGGTTTTTATTGAAAGCTTTGTCGTAGAAACTTCAAAAAAGGCTCATTCGAATGGAAATTGAAAGGGCTAGTGCCTTTTGTAATAGTAGAAAGTGATTGGAGGGCAACTAACCCCCTTTCACGTCCACCATTTCGCCAACCAAGTGCAATCAAAATTTTGAAATAGCCATTTTTCATCGTAGTTGAAAGTTCTGGAAATTAGTTCTTCGAAGACGACAACCCTTCCCCATAGACCTTGGGGTAAGGGTTGTAAGTTATGCCCTGGGGCTATATAAGGTTTTTTATAGAAAGTGTTGTTGTAAAAACTTCAAAAAGGGTTCATTCAATTGGGAATTGAGAGGGTTAGTGCCCTTATTAATAGTCAAAAGTGATCAGATTGTGAATGCTCACCCCCATGCCCATCATTTCCCTAAACAGTGCCAATCAACATTTTGATATAGCCAGCCATTGTGTTTAACATATTTGAAGGAAACTATTTGTTTATAAGGTTTGGAAACTATGTCTTTCGGTCTGACAACCCCTCTCCCCTGACAACCCTCAGGGGTAAAGTTGTAAGCTATGCCCTGGGCATATAAGGTTTTTATAGAAAGCGTTGTCGTAAAAGCTTCAAAAATGATTCATTCGATTGGAAATTGAGAGGGCTATTGCTCTTTATAGTAGCCGAGAGTAATCGGAGGGAGTATCACCCTATAATATCCCCAAAAATTTCTGATCATCATTTTAATATGGCCATTTCGGTCAACGTAGTTGTAAGGTCTAAAAATTATGTCTTTGAGGATGACAACCCTCCCCCCGTAGCCTTTAGGACAAGGGTCATAAGTTATGCCCTCGGGGCATATATGGTTTTTATAGAAATTTTTGTCTATAAAGGGCTCACTCAATTGGAAATTGAGAGGACTAGTGTGTTTATTATTAGTCAAAAGTGATTAGAGGGCAATTGCCCCCCTCACGCCCATCAATTCCCGAAACACTTCCGATCAAAATTTTGAGGTAGCCATTTTTGTCAAAGTATTTGAAATGTCAGGAAATTATGTGTGTTAGTGTGCAAAATCCTCCCAGCCCTCAGGGCAAGGGTTGTAAGTTATGGCCTGGGGGCATAAAAGGTTTTTATAGAAAGCATGTTCATGTAAACTTCGAAGGGGACTCATTGGAATGGTAGTCAGGCACTCTAGAGCTCTTTTTAAGATTCAAAGTGATCGGAGGACACCTACCCCCCTCCTTCCCCACACACAAACACATATCGTATTGTCCCAAAATTGTTGTAATTAAAAATTTTTAGATAGCCATTGTATTCAAATAGTCTAAATATCATATAACAAGGCTTTTGGGGTTAAAAAAACCCAGAAATTAGGGGGAAGGGTTGTAAGTTATGCCCAGGGGGTATTTAAGGTTCTTATGGAAGGGATGGTTGTTTAACTTTAGAAGATGCTCAATCTTTTTCCCTGAAAAAAGAGAATGTCAATATAAAAGAACAGAAATTAATTAAAAAAAACTTTCTACGAAATAACTTTCAAAAAAAAGTATAGAGCTTCATTAAACCAAAAATTAACAAAAATAGAATCAAATCATCTATCAAGCCTACAACTAACGCAAATCAGTATCAACAAATGAATGAAACCCAAAACAAACAGAAATTAAAATAAATAACAAGATTCAAACTCAAAACAAGCAGAAATTAATATGAGTAGGGTTTTAAAACCCTATGCTTTCTAAAACCCTGAATAAAAATTTTACTTTACTGAAAAAAATTCTTTTAAATGTTTTCATTTTTATAACTTTAAGAAATCAGAATTAATTAAGATTTAAGGAATAAATATCAGCATTTGTATATTAAACTGACAATGCACATTTTTTTCAGTAAAGCCATTTGAATCTATTTCAGTAAAGTAAAAATTACATTCTTTAATGTACAATTTGAGACATCAACTGTGGTAGCACAGACAAGATAAACCACGACACAACACTACAAAATATCCTAAGTCATACTTTCAAACGGAAAACTTCCAAAATGCACTTTGAAACATCATTTGAGATAGCACAGAAAAGATAAAACCACGACACAACACTGCAGAAATATCCCAAGTCATACGTTTCAAACAGAATACTTCCAAAATGCACTTTGAAACATCAACTAAGGTAGTGCAGACAAAATAAACCAAGACAAAAGATTGGCCAGACCGATGTCCAGATGACCAGACAGATGTCCAGACATACAACCAGATGTCCAGATGACCAGACAGATGTCCAGACGACCAGACAGATGTCCAGATGTCCATAACAGATGTTTAGACGTCCAGACGACCTGATGTCCAGACAGATGTCCAAATGTCCAAACAAGCGGCCTGATGTCCAGATAGACAACCTGATGTCCAGAAATATGTTCAGATGACCAGCCAGACTACCTGACGTCCAGATAGATGTCCAGATGACCAGATATATGTCCCAGATGTCCAGACATTCGACCTGATGTCCAGACATGTCCCAAAGTCCAGAGAGATGACCTGATGTCCAGACAGATGTCCAGATGACTAGAAGATGTCCAGATATCCAGAGAGACGACCTGATGTCCAGATGTCTAGAGATGTAAATGTCCAGACAGACGACTGGATGTCCAGAAAGATGTCCAGATGACCAGTCAGATGTCCAGATGTCCAGACAGACGACCTGATGTCCAGAAAGATGTCCAGATGACCAATCAGATGTCCAGATGTTCAGACAGACGACCTGATGTCCAGACAGATGTCGTGTCATAGGTCATACGTCATAAACATAGTTGAAAGGTCCAAAAATTATCTTTTGGGGGATGTCAACCCGTCCAAAGTCTTTAGGGCAAGGGCTATAAGTTATGCCAGATGCCCATTGTTAACACATAAGATATCCATTGAAGTGGTGCTTTTATAAGTTTCGGAGGGGGCTCATTCGGTTAGAAATCCGAAGTTCCAGTGCCAGTTTAAAGATTAAAAAATGATCAGAGGGATACTAGCCCCCCCCCCCCCCACTCCCTCTCCAACAAATTCATCCGATGGAAATTTTGAGATAGCAATTTTATTTGAAATAGTCCAAAGATCCTATAACAATAACTGCGGGGCTGACTGACACAACCACCCTATGCCTGGAGGCAAAGGTTGTAAGATATGCCCCACGGGCATATAAGGTTTTTACAGAAAGGGTGGTCATATTTGCCTTGGAGAAGGCTCATTTGATTGAAAAATGAATGTTCTAGTTTCTTTTTCAAGAGTCCAAAGTGATCGGAGGGTAACTAGCCCCTCTCCATCACCCTCTTTTCCACAAATTCATCCGGTTGAAATTTTGAGATAGCCATTTGGTTCAAAATAGTCTGAAGATCATATAACAATACCTCCAAGGTTGTAAGTTATGTCTTGGGGTATATAAAGGTTGTATTGAAATTGAAAGTTCTAGTGCTCTTTATGAGTCAAATGTGACTGGAGGGCATACATCCCTCCCACCCTCGTCATTTCCCAAAACATACAATCGAATTTTTAGAGGGCTATTTTGTTCAGCATAGCTGAAAGATCCAGTAATTATGTCTTTGGGGTTTCAACCCTTCCCCTAACTACAACCCTAAGGGCCAGGCCTATAAGGTATGGAGTTTGTCCATTGTCTACATATAGGCTAGTAGGTTATTGATAAGGGTGGGCTTGTGTGACCTTCACTTTCCAAAAAGACGAAGGGCATGCAAGTGAGTCATTCAGAGAATTATGAAGGGAGTGTTGAACTAAATAAAAACAATTTAAGTGTATACGGGTTGTCAAAAGGGCGTAACGCAGGAATGACTGAGTATATCAATTTGGAACTTAAGGGAGATGATACTATTACCAAAAAGACAATATTTGCATGCTACTACTGCTACTACTACTGCTACCACTATTATTACCGCTTTTACTACCAATTCTACCACTAAAACCTCTGCTCCTGTAGTGAGTAGTAAGTACTAACAAGGCCGAGGATATTGAAATGAACATTTGAAGATATGTTTAGGGGAAAGTTGAACTATATCATTGCATACTATGTACATGTAGATTGTCAAAATGGTGTGTATCAGCAATATTTTTGGAACCGCTTACCATATCAAGATGAAGCTCCCAGGGCATCATGAGTGGGATATTCACCTGACCAAAGGGCAGCAAGTACATGCTGCTACTGCTATTAATACTGCTGCTACTAATACCACTGCTACTGTGATACTAGTACTATTAAGGCTAAATCTATGAAGGTGAAAATTTAACAGAATTTTGACGGGAAATTTGGACTAAATCAAAACACACTATTTGCATATACATTGTCAAAAGGGTGTATCCCAAGAATGGATTTGGGTAAGTTGGAACATTCAGGGAATGCCTAAAGGGGAATTTCAATTGACAAAAGGTAATATGTGTATGCTCCTACTAATGCTACTACCACTGCTACTTTTACTACTACTACTACAAATGCTACTAAATTACTCCAACTACTGCACCAGGTGCAACTAGTAAGGCTATGAGATTGATATTCCAGGAAGTATATGAATATACAGGTTATCAAAAGGGTATATCGGTAATTTCATAGCAGCGGCTAATATAATTAAGTTGAAACTTCCAGGACTTGATAAGGGGGATGTTCCAACTGGCTAAAGGCAGTGTTATAATATTGTTGCTGCTATTAGTACTAGTTCTAATACTATTAAAACTTGTACTAATACTACTACTGTAACTACTATTATAGCTATGCCGTGTTGTGATTCAGTTTACCTCCCCCCTCAATATTCCCTGAATTTTTCACTTTCATACAGTTAGGCAGAGTTCTAATAGCAGTTACAGTAGTATTATTAGTGCTAGTAGTATTAGCAGCAGTATTATCAGCAATAATACTAGTAGTAGTAAAGGTAGCAGTGGTAGTTGTATTAGTGGTTGCATGCACATATTGCCTTTTGGTCAATTGATCTCACCTTGAAGTATTCTTTAAAAGTTCCAACGTAATACTCTGACCCATTTTTTGGGACCTTTTGACAATTTGCATGCACATAATGTGTTTTTATTTAGTTGAAATTACCCCTCAAAATCCTCTCAATTTTCACCTTCACACACTTAGCCTTAATAGTACTAGTGTCATAGTAGTAATGGTAGTATTAGTAGAAGTAGTAGCAGTAGTAGTGTTGTGTTAGTAGTAGTAGTAACAGTAGAAGCAGTAGTATTAACAGCAGTAGCAGTATGTACATGTTGCCTTTTGGTTAGTTGAACATCCCCCTCATGACACCCAGGAAGTTTCGTTTTAATAAGGTAAGCCGTTCCAAAAATATTGCTGACGTTCCTTTTTTACGTCCTTTTGGTCTTAATATTTTTAGTCTTGAAGTAGTAGCAATTGAATCAATACTTCGAGTAGTTTAGTAGTAGTAGTAGTAGTAGTAGTAGTAGTAGTAGTAGTAGTAGTAGTAAAAGTAGCAGTTGTAGTAGTATGAGTATTAGTAGTAGTAGTAGTAGTAGTATGCATATATTACCTTTTGGTCTATTAATCTTCCCCTTTAAGCATGTTTCGAAAGTTCCAAATTAACACCCAAATTCTTTTCTGATACGCCGTTTTGACAATCTGCCTGCATGTAGTTTATTTTGATTTAGTTCAAATTTCCTCTCAATATTCTGTCAAATTGTCACCTTCATAGGCTTAGCATTAATAGTACTAGTATCATAGTAGAAGTGCTAGTAGTAGTACCAGTATTAATAGCAGTAGCAGCAGTATTAATAACAGTAGCAGCACGTACGTGTTGTCTTTTGGTCAGTTGAATCTCTAGCTCATAATACCCCGAAAGTTTTATCTTGATTCGGTAAGCCGTTCCAAAAATATTGCTAATACACCCTTTTAACAAACTATATGAACGTAGTATACTATGATTTAGTTCAACTTTCGTTTCACTCAGATATTCATTTCGACATCCTAGCCTTGGTAGTACTCACTATAGAAGCACTAGTTTTAGTGGTAGCAGTGATAGTAGTACTAGTGTTAGTAGTACTGGTAGTAGCAGTAGAAGTAGCGGGCAAATATTGCCTTTTTGGTCAATTGATCACCTTTCTTAAGTTCCAAGTTAATATATTCAGTCATTTTACCTTACATCCTTTTGACAACCAAAATGCACATAACGTGTTTTGATTTAGTTCAACACTCCTTTCAAAATTATCTGAAAGGCTCACCTGAATGCCCTTTTTCTTTTTGGAAAGTAAAGGTCAAACATGCCTACCTTTTTCAATAACATACTATATTGAAAAAAGGGACGAACTGCCTAATCTACAGCCCTTACCCTAAGGGCTGTAGGGGGGGGGGGACATCCCAAAAGACATAATTACTGGACCTTTCAACTGTGCTGAACAAAATAACCCTCTCGTAGTTTGATTGAATGTATTATGGGAAATGAAGGGCTTGGGTGGGGCTGGTTTCCCTCCAACCGCTTTTGACTCCTAAAAAGAGCAAAAAAACTAAATCTCAATAAAATTCTAATATGCCCCCGGAGAATAACTTACAACCCATTGTATCAGTAGTAGTGCCTCACTAGTTTTAAAGGGGGCAATACCCGGATTGGAAAGATGCCCTGCTTTTAAATGGACATGCAATACGACCGGTGCCTGAGAGCAGGTGTTACGTCATTCAATGGGACCCAACAGGTTTTACGTCAATCTTTACATTGGGAAGACAAGCCCCTGCTACACGACCGGTCCCTGCTTTGAATGGCCAGCAGGTGTTACGTCAATGTTTACTTTTGGGAAGACACGCCTCAGGAATACAAGTGGTGCCTGTTTTATATGGTCAGGTGTTACGTAGTTGGGGTGTTTACTTTCAGTTGTTACGTCATTGGAGTTAAGGGTGGAATGTTTGCATTTGGTTGTCATCTCATAGGGTGCTGAGAGACGCAAGTGTTAATTGCATGATAGGGTTTGTTAGAATCCACTAGTCAAGCTGGGGGAATTTGATTAAGACATTTTTTCAAGAATTTTCAAGACGTTTCAAGACATTTCAAGACATATTTTAATACATTTTTCTTCGAGACCTTTTTAAAGACGTTTCAAGAAATATCAAGAGTTTTTTCTTCAAGACGTTTCAAGACATTTCAAGGCATTTTTTAAGACATTTTTTTCAAAACCTTTTTTCTAGATGTTTCAAGACATTTTCTTCAGTCCCCCATGGGGAATCTCTAGTTGTAACGAGGAGGATACACGTGGGTTGTTACTTAATACTTTTTGAGATTTCATTAGGGAACCTTTATATTCTACAGATTTTTTATCCCCATTATGACTCCGAAAGAACATTTCCATCCAATGGAATGGAGCCTTAACCGGGTGGACTATGAACGCCTTTCTAATATTCTGTTTCAAGGAATATATTCTATATGATGGTAATTTGCACGCAATAAGAATCTCCATGTTTCGTTCACTGACTCAATTAAATGATTTCCGCATCAGAGCGCATATGTATTACAATGTTATTTGATTTTTTAACAGGACCTAGACAGTAGATGTTATGTACCATCGGCGTTAGATATTCCTTTACATAAATGTTCGCGTTTTGAAGCTTTATCCTAAACAATAAATCTAAAACGGACACATACTTTTGTAAATACAAAATTTATTGATAAAAAAACACTATAAAATCATAGAATCAAAGATAAAGCAGTTAAAAACACCACAAACGTAAAAAGCAACACGTAAAAAGGTCTATAAAGGACGAAAAACGCTATAAATCCTAAAATCACAGAAAAAACACGTAAAAAGACGAGAAACGATAAACAAAATGTGAAAAAATGCTTGTGTTTCAAAGCGCATTTTGGAAGTTTTTCCTTTGAAAGCTAGGACTTGGAAAAATTTTGTAGTGCTGTGTTATGGTTTATCTTGTCTGTGCTACCACAGTTAATGTTTCAAAGTTCATTTTTGAAATTCTTCGTTTGAAACGTATGACTTAGGATATTTTTGTAGTGTTGTGTCGTGGTTTTATCTTGTTTGTTCTACCTCAGTTAATGTTTCAAAGTGAATTTTGGAAGTTTCTCCTGAAACGTATGACTTTACGATATTTTTGTAGTGTTGTATCGTGGTTTTATCTTGTCTGTGCTACCTCAGTTGATGTTTCAAAGTGCACTTTGAAAGTTTCTCCTTTGAAAGGTATGACTTAGGATATTTTTGCAGTGTTGTGTCGTGGTTTATCTTCTCTGTGCTAGCTCAATTAATGTTTCAAAGTGCATTTTGGAAGTTTTTCGTTTGAAAATGTATTGCTGATATTTTTGTAGTGTTGTGTTGTTGTTTTTTCTTGTCTGTGCTACCTCAGTTGATGTTTCAAAATGCATTTTGGAAGTTTTTTGTTTGAAACGTATGACTTTGGATATTTTTGTATTGCTACGTAGCGTTATATTTTATCTGTACTACCTCAGTTGATGTTTCAAAGTGCATATTGGAGGTTTTTCGCTTGAAACATATGACTTAGGATATTTTGTAGTGTTGTGTCGTGGTTTATCTTGTCTACGCTACCTCATTTGATATTTCAAAGTGCATTTTTGAAGTCTTTGTTTGGAACCTATGACTTACGATATTTTTGTAGTTTTATGTCGTGGTTTTTCTTTGTCTATGCTACCTCAGTTGATGTTTCAAAGTGCAATTTTGAATTTTTTCGTTTCAAACGTATTAACGAAGTTTTTCGTTTGAAACGAATGACTTAGGATATTTTTGTAATGTTGTGTCGTTCTTTTTCTTTTCTGCGCTACCTCATTCGATATTTCAAAGTGCGTATTGAAAGTTTTTCGTTTCAGACGTATGACTTAGGATATTTTTGTAGTGTTGCGTCGTGGTTTATCTTGTCTACGCTATCTCATTTGATGTTTCAAAGTGCATTTTTGAAGTTTTTGTTTGGAACCTATGACTTAGGATATTTTTGTAGTTTTGTGTCGTGGTTTATCTTGTCTATGCTACCTCAGTTGATATTTCAAAGTGTAATTTGGAATTTTTTTTCGTTTCAAACGTATTACTTACGATATTTCTTTAGTATTGTTTCGTGGTTTTATCTTGTCTGTGCTATCTCATTTGACGTTTCAAAGTGCATTTTGGAAGTTTTCTTGTTTGAAACGTGTGACTTAGGATATGTTTGTAGTATTGTGTCGTGGTTTATCTTGTCTGCGCTACCACAATTGATGTATCAAATTGCATTTTGAAGTTTTCGTTTGAAATGCATGACTTGGGATATTTTTTGTAGAGCTGTTTCATGCTTTTATCTTGTCAGTACTACCTCAGTTGATGTTTCAAAGTGCATTTTGGAAGTATTTTTGTTTCAAACGTGTGATTTAGGATATTTTTCTAGTCTTTTGTCGTGGTTTATCTTGTCTACACTACCTCATTTAATATTTCAAAGTGCATTTTGGAAGTTCCTCGTTTGAAACGTATGACTTACGATATTTTTTTAGTTTTGTCTCATGGTTTATCATGTGTGGGCTACCTCATTTGATGTTTCAAAGTGCATTTTGGAAGTTTTGATTATAAAGTTTGAAGAAATGAATTAAATTCCACCTGTGAGCCCGGTAACAGTGTCATGTCCGAAATTTTCTGTCCTTGCATTTCTGATTTCTAACAAGTATTCTAAACGATGAAATTGCTAGCGTACCCTAAGAAAATAATTGAAACATAACAAAGTAATGCAATGAGATTTATTTGTTGAATTAATGACATTTACAATATTATATCTTATTAATATCATATAAAAAATTTGAATGTTTTCAATTTGTTCCATAAAATGGTTCATCATGTTATCTTACGACATGGAACTTGTTCCATTTTGGTGTCATACACGCCTTTTAATACGGTTTCAGCTACAGGTTCAATACGAGTTTTGTTTGGTATTATAGGGTTCATTGACTGTATCTCCTGGTATACTGTCGATGGTAATAGTAAAATTTGCTTGCGCTTTGTTATCCATCAATTCATCTTACATTCATTAGTGATATTTTCTGCCAATGTCATTTTTAATTTGCTTGCGATTTCACTTTCTATTACCTTATTATTTTTACACAGGTAACAGTTCAGGCAGGTATACAAGACACGGTTTATGATATTGGTAGAGGAGTACGCCTGTCTTCTTTTGACCTTCCGTTGAGTGCTAATATCCAAAAGTTGGCGATAGAGTTTATCACTGGGTAACGCGTTACCACAAGCGCTAGCAAGAAGATACCCCTCTTCATCAGCTATTATTTTTATGTTGACATTCTTGAGTGTTATCATCTCTGGGGATCTAACTTTTGCATATCCACCATGATAAGAGTTGAATTTTTTTGATACTTCAAAGAAATTTAAACTAAAAGACAAGCAATAATGGAGATCTTAATACAAATGTATGCGTGTGTTGTCACGACAGTAAGAGATTAAATTTCCTTCTAGTACCAAAAAATTCAACTCTTACCATGGTTGATATGCGAAAGTGAGATCTCCAGAGATGACAACACACAAAGATAATGCCAACATAAAAATGATAGTTGATGAAGAGGGGTGTCTTGTGGTTGCTAGTGCTTGTGGTAACATGCTACCCTGTGATAAACCCTATTGCCAGCTTTCAGGTATTAGCATTCAACGGAAGGTCAAAAGAAGACAGGCGTACTCCTCTACCAATAAAATTAACCACATCTTGTCTACGTGCAGGAACTGTAACCGGTTTAAAAATAATTGGGTTATAGACAGTGAAATTGCAGGCAAAATAAAAATGACATTGGCAGAAAAATCACTAAGAAATGTACAGATGCATGGATAAAAAACGAAGCACTTGAAAAATTTACTACTATCATCGACGGTTTGTCAAGAGATAAAGTCAACGAATCCTATATTACCAATAGCAAAACTCGTATTGTACCTGTAGCTGAAACCATGTTAAAAGAAGTGTATTACACCGAAATGGAATAAGTTCCATATCACGAGAAAACACTGATGATTGATATTATGGAACAAATTCAAAACATTTATATTTAATTATATAATATTGATAACATGTAGCGTTGTATATGTCATTATATCAATAAAAAATGCCACAAAATAGTAGAAAATACCATTTTCTCATTGCACCAATTTTTTTAGTCACTATAAAGGCCCTGGAACTTTTAAGCTTCATTTAAATGAGCCTTCTTTTGATCTGTAGATACTGTCAGTTCGATACGGTCACCCCTAAGAAAATACGCATCCTTGATCTTTCTTCTGGGACAAATGCAAAGTTTCACATTGCTGTAGATAGGAGCTTGAAACTTCTACTGTAGCGTGCTTTAATATGCTGGATCATATGCTGTTAATTACATTAAGATCACTTGCCTTTTTGTGTTTGTTTGCCACTTTTTTGAAATTTATGAAAAAAAATTTCAGCCTTGTAGCTTTCAATGGGTAACTTTAAATTTATTCATTTATATATTTGGAGCGAGCATAAAAAGCCAAGTTTTCTTATCTATTATTTGTAATCAAAATTCCTTTCCTCAGATTTTCAGTTACTCTTGGTCCAAGTTGTTTCTTACATGTTACCACGAGTTAGTTTGTTACCACGAACTGTTTAAAAAGTAATATTCATACTTGAAACACGCAAAAATTGCCCAAGTTAATGTGGAGACTGTCGCCCCGTGGATTTTTTTTGCATCTTCTGATAAAACCACAAACTTTTCGGTGATGATAGGAATGGTGTTGCTTGTGATGTTGATTAGATTTAATTTAGGGTTTATTTAACAATAAACTCATAAAAACCAGTAAAAAACAGAAAACTCATAAAAAAGAGTAATTTCATAAAAATCAGTTGCTACTAATGGTGATAGTAGTGATGATAGGGTAACGCTTTATATTACCCGAGAGTTTGCAGCTTTCTTCCAGCTGCTGAAAATACTACTTTACGCTGTGTAGTTGCATTGTAAACATTTATAAGCCTCCTTTTGAAAAGAAGACCATCTCACTAAATCAAAGTGAGAAGCCCACTGTGGGACCCAAGGTGCTGTTATCCTGTTGAAACCTAACTTTAACAGTAATTTCTCCTTCAAAAGCCAAACTTGGGTATATTTTACATCCTGTTACTGCTATGAAATATTCTATTAAAAATTGCCAGCAACAGACAGTAACCGACAAGTGACTATGAAACTTCTAACAGTTTATTCTTTGAAATTCTAATATAGACCTTTGACCTGGCAAAACGACTCAGACAATTTTGTAGATTTTCTTGACCACTCTTCTTCTAAAACATTTCTGAAAAATTATATTCACAAAAAGTTGTCGGCTATTAGGAATTTCGAACTTAAAAAACTAAATAGATTTTAATTTACGTAATTACTTTTTTCAGGATGAGGTTTCAAATTTGCTCACAACTGCAGCTGGAATTCCAGTTGGTTCCAGTACTGCATGTTTAACTGTTGGACCAAGAGGGCCCATGCTTATGAGAGATGACAAGTATATGGAAGAAATTGAAGACTTTGCATTTTCGACTGTTCGACCAAGAATTCTGCACGCCAAAGGATGTGGTAAGGTTTATGATTGTATCCCTTTCATGGTCTCCACATTAACCTTCCCATTAGAAAATTTGATAAAATGAAGATTTCCATGAGTAAAAATATGTTTGAAAATATTAAAGGTTTGGTCCACATTCCGAAAACAGAGAGGGCACTTAATTTTAATTCCAACCAAGTCTATTTTAGATTCAAAAGCATGATGTTCTGATAACAAGAACTTAGAGACCTGTATCAGGAGGAAAATTGTTGGATAATGGGTGTTTCATTAGTACTAAGAATCTGGTGCGGTTTTTTCGCGTGGGTATAACCCATCGTGAGAATGTTATGTGACCACTTTGTTTCTTTTTATTAGTGTTTTTGAATGGTTTTTCTTCTATTAATAATTTTTGATCAAAATATTAAATGGAATCACTTACTTGTATTCATATGTTGATCTCTTTTTATGGCCATGGCCCTGCGTTTTTTTTGTGTGTGTCAAATATATTGTACTACTACTGCTATAAGATGAACTCTCTTTAAACAAAGCTAAGAGTTACTTTTCACAAGTTATGTTGATATATCGAGATCACGCGTTATATTTCTTGATGACAAAAATTTAGGGCCGCTTCTCTTTTTAATCGATGATCTTTAATGTTTGCAAAGGCGAAAAATTTTCCAAGACCAGTTTACACTGATGCTTAAAAGACAATTAAGGGTGAAAAAAAATCATTGTTTTTGTAAGGCGTCACGTTTATTTGATATGAGGGACTCCAGACAGCGCGGAAAAACGTACACAGCTATGTAATATTATCTATAGAACTCCAAAGTGTGTGAGCAAATAAAACCACCTGATTATTTTTAACAGTGCGGCTACAATAAATTTTTATACAAAAATGAAATTTTGCATGCAGTCGGATTATTTTGACTAACGTTTGCATGCAGTCGGGTTATTTCTAAATATTTAGGTTCAGAACACTGAGTAGGGAGGTCAATAGTTATTGCTTTGTACAGAATATTTTACGAAGCAGACATAATACCATACACATAATATAACTTGAAAAATAAAAATAATTTAAATTTCATTAGCAGGATCAAGAATTCATATGCAAAAGTGTGAAATAAGAAGTAATTCTTAGTAAAATACTAACGACCTTTTCATCCGACTAGCTAATAGCAAGCATAATGGTAAATGGATTTCAAATGAAAGTAAGGGATTGGTTTAAAACTTGAAATAAATAGGAATTGTCCAACAAATGAGGGGTTCTTCCACATCCCTCACCCCTAACTCTGCACGAAAGCTTGAATAACACTTTATTGAAAGCATTTAAAAATGCATTATATATGGTCACTTGGTAAATATAAGTTTTTCATTTAGTCAGTACTTCTTTAAGCGTTTGAATTGTAATTTTTAGTCTTCTGAGTAAATACAACAAAATGAACTTCCCTTCTAGAAGTGTTGAGAAATTTTAAAATTTTGCTACTTTTCTCTTATCTTGGAGATTTGATTTTTGAAACATAAACAAAAAAAGTAAAAAAAATTACCGTAAAGAACTCGATTTCTTCATTTACTCTCTATTTTTGTATTTTCAGGAGCTTTTGGCACATTTGAAGTTACAAACGATATAAGCAAGTACTGTATTTCTGCGGTTTTCGCAAACGTTGGCAAGAAAACTCCGATTGCGGTTCGTTTTTCTATGATGAATTCTGATCTGGGCACACCAGATGGGAACAGGTAGTGAAGGCAGTTTCTTTTTAAAATAATCTTAATACTAATCATGTAAGAGGTATAAATCGTCTATTTGACTTTTTCATATAAGCATTTTATCTTGAAAATTAATAAGGAGGCTATAAAAAAAAAAAAAAAGATTGGTGTCTTAGTCAAAACTGAAATGTGCCTTAGATAACTTTCGCATAAACAGTGGAAGGGATATGGGGTGTTATACACCATGATCTAAATCGTTATTTTATATTCATTTGGAAAACATTGTTTACTGCATTCAGTTGAATTTTAAGTTTTGATTTTAAAAAAATTGTATGTTTACCTTTATTTTGTGAAAAAAAATCCGATAAGATTCAGGCCTCCAGAAAGCCAATAAGCATATTAGGAGGATATAGAATTTGACAACCCCGGCTCATATGCCTTGCTTGGCATAGAAGGTAAACTGTGAAAAATCACTAAAGTCCGGCGAGAAGCCCTTAGAGGTTTCGCCTTCTGCCTCGACTTTTCTGTGCCTGCTTGAGTATTTCATGTCGTGCTGCAAATTTATAATTCTTCTTGTCAATTATACTGTTTAGTTTAGCGAATAGTAGTTATGCTTTAGGCTGTGTCTATAAATAAATATACAGATAAAATGTATTTTTAACTGAAATGTTTGGAATTTTGCTACTTAAAGATCCTTATTTCAGTTAAATTATTTGAAGATAAGTTTATATTTTAAAATTCTGGGTACTTTCTGAACAGGGTCTGCTTTTGTTTCTGCTAAGGAATAATGGTAGACTAAATCTCTGAAAATTTGAATAAGCAGAAAAGGTAAAATGAAAATCAGGCATATATTTTACAGTAAGTACAGTAAATCTTTTCGATCTAAACCCACTGTTGTTCCTTCAGAAGTTAAACAGATTAAGCCCATAAAATAAATAGTGAACAAACTAAAAAGAAGATTTATTGCTGGTTTTATCTTAATGTGCGAAACCTGTGTTACAAGATATATCTAAGAATTTCTGTTTGGTTTTCGTATAGATTTGAGCACCTAAAATACGACTAAATATATATGACTAATTATTTTTTTCTCGCTTTTTTCTTCTTCTTCTACCTTCTCCCCTTCATTTACTTACTATTAAGTGTTAATTAATATTGTCTACTTATTGTTTTTCCTTGTTTCTTGTGGTGTTTAGTATTTTGTTTGTGTTTTTCAGTTTCTGATATTTTATCCTGTATTTTGTAGACTAGATAGTGAAATACTCTGTACAGGTTTAATCACTGAATAAAATAATTCATTCAGGCGACCAATTATATTATTCATATATATTATTCGTCATAAATATGACTAACATACAATTCTTTATGGAATTATTCAAATTTGCAAGTAAGAGACGGTTTGACATCCTACATCCAATTTGTAGCGATCATGCTCTCAGGGAGCATCATCAGGAACGTAGAAAGTTAAGAGCGAATTAAATGTTTTGATGCTAAAAGAAAAAATCAATGAACAGTAAATAGGGTAAAAAATTTCTTTGGAAAATGAAAAATTCTCCAAACCTAAAGGTCTTTCTAATAAAACTAAGATATAAAAAAAAAAATCCTTAAATGGGCTGTGACCTACTAGTTAATAAACTCTACTTAATAAAGATAAATTAATTATTTAGGTTCTTTTGCTTCTCCTTAAGTAGGTTTTTTTTATTGTGACAAAAATATAAAATAAATAAAAACATTTACCTGGCAGCAAGGAAATTTAACAGGAAATTTAACAGAAAATTTAAGGTGTTCTAATTATGGGTGGCTAAGTGGTTTGTAGATAAAATAATTTACAGCTCGTTCATATGTCAATATCGAGGGAAAATGATAAAATACTTGTTTCTTGGGTGTTATCCATCCTGACCAGACGCCGTGAATTATATCAACATGTGATTTAGTCAGCTAAATGATATTTCATGGTTATTTCCTACTGTAGTATCACTAATTAAGAACTGGTAAAAAATTATGCGGTAAAGGATTTTACAAAATATTACCGATTTTTTCATGTACTGGAATTGAAGACTGTATATATGATTTCTTATGAATAAAAACATATAAAAAAATGAATTAAATGAAATATTAAAACTTAAAAACACATGGTTTAAGTCTAGTTTTCTTTGGTAGAAACCTAAATGGAGGGGTTAAATCCTATTAAACAATAATTCTTAGCTACACACACTCTTGAATCGTAAAAATCACACAGAAAATAATTTATAATAAAGTAAATTCTTCGCACTCTTTCCAGTAAACAGAAATATCAAGGATTTCAGATCTATTGTATAATTTTTATTGGTTTCTGAATTTATGAGATTTTTCGTTGTATTTGATGGATATTTTCATTAGTTTAGGTTTTGAACGATGTTTAAGAAATTTAAGCTGTTCAGAAAGAAAATTTACACCTACACTTTTTAAATTTTTTAATTGTAAGAAATCATTTGTTTGGCTGAGAACCTAGTGCATTTACAAGGAAATTATATAACAGTAAGATTAACTGTTCCCAGAAAAAAATGGAAGCATAGGTGCACATACACAAAGTTATCTCGCATTAGAAACACCTTTAACACAAGGGATAAAACCTGCCCTGCTTCTTTTTTTCTTCTTCTCTGGTTTGACTAATCGGGATAGGAAGCTTTATTTGTAACTTGCCACAGTTTTTGCTTTTTTTACTTCCAGGGACATTAGAGGTTTTGCAATCCGTTTTTACACTGAACACGGAAATTGGGACCTAGTAGGGATTAATCAGCCTGTCTTTTTCCTGAGAGATCCCTTCCTACTGGCATCCTTGTCTAAGTCCTTGAAAAGGAATCCTGTCACTAATCTTAAGGTCAGTGCTAAAAGTTATATCTGCATTGCTTTTACGTTTGCTTCTTGTTAATAAATGATCATTGGGAAAACCATTGACCTCTTTGAATTAAAAACTGAAACTCTGTAGTTTTCAATTGACATTTATTAGGTGGAGAGAATGATGAGTAAGAAATTGCATTGCACGAGTTGTTTTTTATTTCATTTTTAAGGATGTGAAATTATTCATAAAATTACTCTAACGATTGTCTCTTTCATTTAGCTGATGTTTGTTGTTACTAACTTATTCTGGCTTACACTTTTTTTTTGTCTGGGGTTGTTGCAGATTTTTAGTTACGTGTTGTGCATTGTTAAGACAAAAATTATAAATTAAAACTTTGATTTCATTCAGATTTTCTTTGAAAGGAAACCTAAGCAGCAATTGACGATGGGGTTATGCTTTATTTTGTTTGCCAAAATTTATAAAGGGACATTACTAATTTTTACATTAAGAAAATTAATTTTGGGTTGCATTAAAGAAACTGCTATTACTTAGACGACAAACTATCTTGTCTGGAATCAACGGTCAGTGGAACTACTTCTGGCAACCATTTTGAAATGTGGGCTACAGCTTCTCTGAAAAAATTTTGGCCAGGATTCTTGACTCCTCTTCTTGATTTTAGGTCCTTGCTGGCCTTTCCAGTTATGCTTACTCTGTCTGCCAGCTTTTAATTCTAATTTCAACGGTAAGGCGCCTCGATATAGTGTTCATTTGGGACAACGCAAAAAAGCCAAAAAGCTTCAAGTGACGTCTTTCGATGACGAACGATAGATTTTATCATACATTATAGCGACTCTTTACTCGGGCACCCAAGTTCCTGGCCCATCTTCTGACGTGGAGAAGATAACGAAGGTAACGGTGTTGTTACACGTCTGGTGTTCTTGCCTCTTCAGCCTTGATCGGCCACGTTTTGTGATCGTGCAGTAGAACAGCAGAGTTGCTTCATTAGAACAGGCGAAGAAAGTGAAAGCCAGCTGTTGAAACTTGCCAATGATTTTTTGTTAAAATCTTTAATCGATTTCTGTTTCAAACCTTTTTTACATGGTTTTAATGATTTCTTGCAAAACTAGATTGTGAAACTATAGTCTTGTCATAGAACTAAAGGGCTTCGTATAAAATGCTTCGGAAGCCCTTAGCTAAACAAAAAATACCTAGAGCTACCTTTTAACTTAAATAATCGTATCCTTAACTATAGAAGTTGGTTGCTCAAATGAAACCAAAAGTTAAAATTACTTTCCTTCTGCTTGGATCAATTAATCTTTTATTTTGTTTGAATCTTGTATTTTGCTGTAGTTTCACTGAGGTGTAACTTTGTCTGAAAAGTAACTTGTGAAAATATGTCATTGTTCAAGGTTTCCAAACCAGATGGAATTTTGAAGTTTTCAAGGGATTCAGAATTTTCGAGGAATTCTTCAAGGAATTTGGAGTAAAAATAGGCTCGAGTGAGTAAATTCGATTAAGTAGGCGAAAAGTTCCAAATTTCTTCGTGTCCAATCTGTTGCTCAGAACGGTTGTTGTCTGACCAGCTCTAGCACTAATGAAGAATTCTGATAGCGGCTAATCGTATTGTAGTCAATTTAAACTGGTATTTTGCAAATTAACTGCTGTTAGCAGAATTTTTTTCAGCATAGCGCATGAAGTCAATAACTCATGAAGACACGACTCACGCAAGAATATTTTTTGATAACGAGGCTTCCAAATAGTTGACTTATCTTGTTTCTTAAAAATTTCTGATGAGATTTCGTTCTGTGCCAAATGCTTTGTTTAAGTATTTTATCGAAAACGGCTCTATATTTTTGAGGGTAGGAAAATTGGCATCCGGGCATTTTCTGGCCTGAAAAAAAACTTTGTTTAATACCACACTTTTTGGGAAAGGATTCATAGTGACGTAATATTTATTGGGCACGTTTCAAGAGCATAAATGTTATCATTTGAAATTATATCACTTCGTTTTTAATATCTATGACGCCTGCAAAATTACACAAGGTGACTAACTGCTTTGCCAAAAATTACAGCTGAATAAGGAAAGTGTTATTTTAGTGTATGTAAAGGATAGAAAGAAGAATTAATGATTAATATATATGGTACGTGCAAAAATTACACAAAATAACAAATGAATCTGAACAACTAAAGAAAAAGGCATGGAACAGGAAGCAACAACAACTTGCATTGAAATGCAAACGAAAATGTCACTTAAAACTAAAGAATAATACGATAATTATAATAATGCAGAGTTTCGATATTTCAGAAAATTTCGATTGAATAAGGAACGTGTTAAGCAGGAAGAAGGAATTAGTCACCACAGAATTCCTTAATTCAACTGAAGTTGCTGATTTGCCACCCCATTACTTTAAACTAAAGTTTAAAACAGTGATTATGCCAACTTTAGATATTTCAGAGTATATGTGTTGGAAAACATGATTTTGAATGAATCCGAACAGTAAAGTAAAAGGCCTGGGAAAACGCCCGAGGTAAGTATACACGAAAATGAAGTGCAAGTGAGATCGGCAGCTAGAATTGATTTGACAACCAGTATCACAACGAATACATCAAATCATGAATAAAATCTGCGGTTAGAGGAGAAGCAACAGTGAGAATCACAACAAGTTCCAGAGGAAAACAAATCTTTTAAAATGAATGATTCGTAAATGCCATATATTTTATTTGCGATTGTGGCCACACAGAATATGATACAAGGATTTATACACAAAGGTTTTACCGGTACTGCCTGGTCCATCTATAAAAACTTTTTTCCAACATAATTAGGATCATTGGCAGCCTCTAAAATATTGTACATAATTTCGATCTGTTTCCATGCAGAGGCCGATTCATGCGCCCTCCAGTAGCAGCTGATTCACTAGAATATAGAAATTCCATGTCTCAATGTCGTTTATACCATATTCAAAACTAAAATTTGACCCAAAAACTACAGTTTCCACTTCTAGACGATAATCCCGGTTGATTGCAGTATTTTCAGATGTATTCGTCGTGCATGCAGAATAAAATCTTCTGTCAACTAATTTTGAAATCTTTTCCAAAGATATTTTGGATTCAGACCATCCGAAAACAAGAATCTGAACGAAAAAATTATATTATAGAAGGCTTTTTGGGCAGTCCTGATTCTCTTGGCAATCTATCCACTGTTAATTGTCGAGTACAAGGCCATGAGCTAGGTAGGCTTGTTTGCATGTTGCATAACGAGTGTGATTCACAGTAAAGAGATCTTCAAAACTTGCTGCATCTTTCACATGATAGAAAAGTACTCTCAAATAGAAACACTGGACGAGCTACATAATTTACCTTGTGAGTTTGACCAATCACACGCACTCGAAGGACTCTTGGTTCCCATGTACTCGTTCATATTCCATTTAAAATTTGTGTGTATTTTGCAGTATCTTTAGATATATTCGTCGTGCATGCAGAATAAAATTTTCTACCAACTATTATTTAAATCTTTCCCAAAGATGTTTTGGATTTCCAGACTGTCCAAAAAGCAGAATCTGAACGAAGAATTCACATTATAGAAGGCGTTTTTGGCAGTGCTGATTCTCTTGGCCATATATCCGCTGTTAGTCGTCGAATGAAAGGCCATGAGCTAGGTATGCTTGTTTACATATTGCACAACAAGCGGGATTCACAGTAAAGAGATCTTCAAAACGTGCTGCATCTTTCACATGATAGAAAAGTACTCTCAAATAGAAACACTGGACGAGCTACATAATTTACCTTGTGAGTTTGACCAATCACACACAATGAGGGACTCTTGGTTCCAATGTACTCGTTTTTTTAATTCCATTTAAATTGTGTGGGGATTTGCAAAAAACAGTAAAATTTCTGGTTTGTTTGCATTTGTTTCAACGCCCGGTTATCCCAAAAATATGCTTCTAACATTAAAATCTTGTTGTCCAATATCTGCCAAATCATCTTGGGCTTGGTTGATATCCTGCATTCGGTATTAACCATGTGAATTGATATTCAAACGTTGAATGACATGACTCTTTCTTTGGATATCTTGACCAGATTTTCACCAGCATGCTTCAGTTGGCGTAGTGCAGCATCCTTCCACATAGGTGTCTCCTCCATTTTAGACCAAACACCGTTGATTTTTAGACAATCCTTATTGAAGCACAATCATGTCCTTTGTAGATGTCCTTGTATAAATACTTCACTGCACATTTCCTGCCAACAAATTCTACATTGATGTTTTATTGAATTATTTTCAAATAGATAAGTATTATATGTGGCAACATGACGATTATCACATGTAACTCGGTGATTTTAGGAGTCTTTTTGATGAACCGGAAGGTCTTGTGAAAATTATTTTTCTTTACTTTGATCCAATTGGGGGTCATAACGATGGCGAAACCTTAATTTTTCATCATCCGCTAGGGATATAACTGAATAGTGCTGCATTGGAAAAGCCGAATAGGCACTGTAATTTTCCATTTTTATTATATAAGTGATAACTCGACTCTATACAAATTATGAATCGTCAACCTTAAAACTAGTTTTCGATGATCAAAGGGTCGTTGGTATTTGAAATTTCAGTTGGAATTAGATCATCGATTTCGACTGGGTTTTGTATTCGATCACCAAGACTTGATCAATAGCAAATCCACATATATGATAATCCACGTTTTTTAATTTAATTGTGTAGACATATGCTGCCACATTTCCAAATATATGTCTTATAAAAATCAATGATTATTACATCAAATTTTTGTTTCGCAATTCGAGCAACGAGATTGAGACGAACTTGAATTGACTGCTCTATGAGAAATTCATTATCATTACGTATAATACCGACTACAACTTTAATTTATGGCCAATCAGGATTGCAAGTCATAGTTATCAAGAAATCTGGGGTCCAAGGGGACGAACAATATAGCCTTGCATCTTGGCATCTTCGAAATGTTCAGCATAGCAGCGTGTTGATCCAGTGAATGTTGACAGTCATATTACTTTTTCATCAACATTTGCATTCTATATTGTAGCTAAGTCGTTTATAAGTTGCGTAACTCCTAGCTAGTTATTGGCCAAAAGAGTTTTCTGGCTCAATTCTTTCAGTTGGATGCAATCATGTTCATGAATAAATATATCAGAAGATATTGTTGGAAAAGTCGTCCACCAAAATGCAGAGCATTAAAACCTCTCTGACGCTTCTCGGGTGTTACAGCTTGCAGAGAAATGCTTTTTGGGTGTTTATTTCAAAGAGCGATGTCATACTGCGCTAATTAGAGCCGCGTTAGATGTGAATGACTTGCAAAAGTTGCTTGAAGTGGCAAAGCCACGGCCCATCCTGACGTTACAGCTTGATAAAACAATGGGAGGATAAAAGGATCCACACAATGGTTGGTATTTTTTACCGACCATTTTTAAAGACAAACAGTTTTCCTAAGCTGTTAAAAGGTTATAGCTGCAGTATCTCTGGAACAGTTAAAGCTATTATATTGAAACCTTCAGGGGATATTGAAGGGGTTGCTGATTTGAGCCAAAATCCAACAAGTGAATTTAGGTGGTCAATAGGATGGATCTGCAATATTCAGGAACGGCTTTGGGTATTAAGTTACAAATTCCAGGGGATGTTGAGGGGATATTGAACGAAACTAAAAAACCCTGCGCACATTAAGGCTGTCAAGAGAATGTATCTGCTGTATCCCACGAATGGCTAAGAGAATTGAGTTGAAACTTTCTGGGAATGTTAGACTAATCCAAAACTCACGTTGTGCATCCAGATTGTCCATCTAAGAAACGGCTAAGGGCATTCGGTTCAATATTTCAGGGAGTGTTAGGGGCGGGGGGGGGGGGGTCGAAAAGGCAAAATTTGCTTCCAGGCTGTCAGAATGGCGTATTTATGATCTCGATAACGGCTATGGGTATTAAGTTGAAACTTTCAGGGAATACTGAACAAGATAAAAAGACACTGGTGCATCCAAGTTATCAAAAGGGTGTATATACAATTTCTCAGGAACGGCTAAGGGTAAAACTTTGAAACTTTAAGGGAGTGTTGCATTAAACCGAAAGACACTACATACACTACATGCGTCCAGGTGGTCAAGAGGGTGCTTTTGCAATGCATCAGGAATGGCCAAGTCTATGAAGATGATATTTTTAGAGCATATTAAGGGGAATGTTGAATTCAATAAAAAGATACTATGTACATCCATAGGGTCAAAAAATTGCAACAGCAATATTTAAGAAACGGGTTAGTTCATCAAGTTGAAACTTTTAGGGCCGGTTGAAAAAAAATTAAGACGCTCTGCATATCCAGGTTGTAAAATGGGCGTTTTTTCAATATTTTAGGATTGACAAGGAGTATTAAGTTGAAACTTTTAAGAGATTTCGAGAGGGATGTTAAACTAAATCAAAAGAAACTATCTAAATTGAACTACCTACGGCTGTCCGAAAAGGCACATCGATAATATTTCAGGAGCGACTAAGGGTATGAAGTTAAGAATTTTAGGAAATGTTGAGTAGGACAAGAAATAAATACGAAGACACTTTATAAAAGTTTTCAAATGAGCGTATCTGCGATATCTCGGGAACGGCTAAGGGTGCTTACTTAAAACTTTCAATGAACGTATAAGGGCATACTGAATGAAATCAAAAGACACTATTTGCATCCAGGTTGGCGAAACGACGTATCTGCAATATCTCTGAAAAGGCAAAGGTTAACAAGTAAAGACTTCCAATGGATGTCGATTAGAACATTGAACTAAATCAAAGGAAACTATGGTCGTCAAGATTGTCCAAAAGGTCTTATCTGCAGTATCTCAGGACTGGCTAGGGGCATTACGCTGAAGCTCTCAGGGAATATCGAAGTGGATGTTGAACTAAATCAAAAGACATTATATGTGGCCAAGTGGTCAAAAAGGTTTATACGCAATATTTCAGGAACGGCTAAGGGTGTTAAGTTGAACCTTTGCGGGTATTTTGAAAGATATGTGGAACTAAATCAAAAGACACCACAAGCATCCATGTTGTCAAAAGGAC
This sequence comes from Artemia sinica, assembly GCA_027921565.1. Taxonomy (NCBI): domain Eukaryota; kingdom Metazoa; phylum Arthropoda; class Branchiopoda; order Anostraca; family Artemiidae; genus Artemia; species Artemia sinica. The sequence goes on from CM051257.1 coordinate 29,625,227, forward strand.
ACACTTATAATTTTATAGAAACGTCTAAGGGTATTAAGCTGAAACTTATGAGTAGGAGAAATATCTTGGGGCAGACAAAATGGTAGTAATTGGCATTTGGCTAGTTTAATCCCTTTTGTTGCTCCAAAAGGTCAGTAGAATTCTAAATTTTTGAGGAAATATATCCCCTACAGCTAATCTGTTGATTTGTACCTAAGGACAACAAGTGCGTCTAGTTGGTCAAAAGGCTTGATTTGTACGTTCGAAACCAAAAGACCCTATACGCACTAAGGCTCTCACAAGAATCTATCTGCTGTATCCCAGTAACGGCTTAGAAAATTAAGTTGAAACTTCTGAGAATGTTAAACTAAATCAAACGAAACCAAAAGACCCTATACGCACTAAGGCTCTCACAAGAATCTATCTGCTGTATCCCAGTAACGGCTTAGAAAATTAAGTTGAAACTTCTGAGAATGTTAAACTAAATCAAAATTCACTATGTGCATCAAGATTGTCAAAAAGGCTATGCAAAATCTAAGGCATTCAGCTAAACCTCTCAGGTAATGTTAAGGAGGGAGAAGGGGGGGGGGGGTGAAAAGCCAACATTTGTATTCATGCTGTTAGAATGGCATATCCATGATCTCAGGAACAGCTATGGATATTAAGCTGAAACTCTCACGGAACGCTGAATGAAATAAAAAGACACAAGGGTGCATCCAAGTTATCAAAAGGGTGTGTCTACAATTTCTCAAAAACAGCTAAGGGTTTTATGTTGAAAATCTGCGGCTACAATACTTCAGGAACGGCTATTCAAATAAGCATACATGTTGTCAAAAAGGATCAACTACAATGTTTAGGAACGCTTAAGGGTACTAAGCTGAGACTAATAGGTCGGAGAAATATCTCGAGGCAGACAAAATTGCAGAAATTGGTATTTGGCTAGTTTCATCTATTTTGTTGGTCCAAAAAGACAGCAGAATTCTAAATTTTTGATCAGATATATCCTCTACTAATAATCTTTCCCAAATTCTCGGATAATATAACCAGTTGTGTATGTAAAATCATTAAATGGAACCATAATGATTGCTGATCTTCTTTATCATGAAATATAGAAACAGAAGTAATTTAAGAGAGAAAGATCTAGTTTCTTTTTTGTTCTATATTTTTCACCTCAGTGACTGAACTGGAATATCTTCAATGGATTTGCTTTTCCATAAAGCAATTATTTTGGAGCATTTACGGATCATTTGACCTTTTTTCGACGTGTCGTTGACAGATAAACAGTTATATTCTGCCAAGAAAATTGAGTTTAATGACCCTTGGAAACTTATTCCTTTTCTCTTACAAGTTCTTTACTCGCTGTTCTTTGCGACTCTCAAAAATAAAATGTTGTTAACCTTAGATTTTGGAAATTTATAATTCCCCTAGACTTCCATGGAATTTTATGCTGCTTTTATGCTGCAGTTGAGAATTTTATGATTGTAATATTAGTTTTCACTTATGGTTGAATGGGAAATAAAGATTTATAGTTAGATATTCTGAAGTTAGATATTACAATTTCTATTGATTTAGGTAAAGTTCAATAGGTCATTGGAAGGAGATGAATTTCCATAATAAGTAAAGAATGATATGTGGCGAACATTTTTAAAGTTCTCGAAATTTACATTTTAAGACCTCCATGGTAATTTTGCGAAGTAATGAGCGATTTTTGTCAGTAAAAACTGAAACTCGATGATAAAAATATATACATACAAAAACTGACTTTCAGTACCAATTGCCAGTTGGTAAAACTAAGAGTTTAAAGCTACCAGTCAAAAGTTATTAGGATAAAGAAATCTGAATATTTTTTGGAAAAAGGTTGAAAAATCCTGGAGAAAGAACGGCAATTTTGGGAAAATTATACCGTAAAATTGAGACCCTCTATCAAAGTTTTCTAGCCCTATACATGAAATTATGGAATTTTTATTTTTTTCCGACAAGAATGATCAAGGATACGTGTTCTTTACTTTTCTCTCTTTACAAAAAGTTCATGGTAACGAACTGCAAGTAAGGAGTGACCCGACTCTATATAAAAAGAATTGGATTTTAATTATGATTTCAAATATATAGGTGTTATTAAGTTTAGTCTTATCCAACAAAAGTTATGAGCCTGAGAAAATTTGCCTAATTTTCCAAAAAAAAGGAAATATATCCCCTAAGAGTCATAGAATCTTAATGAAAATCAAACCATCAGATTCAACGCATCAGAAAACCCTACAGTAAAAGTTTCACTCTCCAATCTGCAAAAATGTCAAATTTTTGTGTTTTTTTTGCCAGAAGAAAGATCACGGATGTGTGTTTATTTTTTTGTTGTTGTTTTTTCCCCTGAGGTGATCGTATTGACCAAGGAGTCCTAAAATATCGTGAAAGAGCTCATTCGAAAGGACATAAAAAGTTCTAGTGCCCTTTTGAAGTGACCGAAAAAATTGGAGGGTAGCTAGGCCCCCTCCCACGCTCATTTTTTCCCAAGGTCACCGGATCAAAATTTGAGGTAGCCATTTTGTTCAGCATAGTCGAAAAATCTAATAACTATGTCTTTGATTAAGACTTAAACCCCCACAGTCCCCGGGGGAAGAGCTGCCAGCTATGGACTTTGCCCATTGTCAAACAGTTCATGCTAACGTACTGTAAGTAAGGAGCGACTCAGATCAATAGTAAAACAAAACTCTAAAAAACAAAATTTTGATACCAATAGATACATAAAAAAAATTGTTTTTTTATGTCAATTTTAAATATATAATGTTTTATCAAGTTTAGTTTTACCTATCAAAAGTTAAGAGCCTGAGCTTATTTGCCTTAATTTCAAAAATAGGGGAAAACTGCCCCTAAAAGTCATATAATCTTAATGACAACCACACCATCATATTCAAATTATCAGACAACCCTACTGTAGAGGTTTCAAGCTCATATCTGCAAAAAAGTTGAATTTTGCATTTTTTTTTTTTTTTGCCAGAAGAAAGATCATGGATGCGTGTTTACTCCCCCGTCCCTCTATTTCTCAAAATCCCCCGATCAAAATATTGATAGAACCATTTAGCCAAAAAAAATAATATTATTATGCAAATTTAGTTTTAATTATTCATGTAGTACGGTGAGCCAAGTTCAAAATCTGCATTAGTTCAAAAACGTTCAAAAATTAAATAAAAAAACAAGTTTTTTCAACTGAAAGTAAGGAACAACGTTAAAACTTACAACGAACAGAAATTATTCTGTATAAGAAAGGGACTGTCCCTTCCTCAGCGCCTCGCTCTTTGCGCTAAAGTTTGACTTTTTCTCACAACTCTACTTTTAAAACAACAGAAAACTTAAGCGTAAAGAGCAAGACGCTGAGGAGGGGACAGTCTGTTTCATATACAGAATAGATTTTGGGAAAGCCATCTAGCCAAAAAAGGTAAAATTAATATGCACATTTCATTTCAATCATTCATGCACTGTGAGCCAAATTCAAAACCTGCATTAATTCAAAAACGTTCAAAAATTAAATAAAAAAACAATTTTTTTTAACTGAAAGTAAGGAGCGATATTAAAACTTAAAACGAACAGAAATTATTCCGTGTATGTAAGGGACTATCCCCTCCTCAACGTCTTGCTCTTTACGATAAAGTTTGACTCTTTCCTAGAACTCTTCTTTTTAAAACAATAAAAATTCTAGCGTACAGAGTAAGGTGATTGAGGAGGGTATAGCTCTTTTCATATACGGAATAGTTTCCGTTCGTTAAGTTTTAGTGTCGCTCCTTACTTTCAGTTAAAAAAAAATTGTTTTTTTTATTTAATTTTTATCAGGGATGACCACGTCAAACCAAAAATCGTAAAGCGTTCGGAGAGGACCCACATAAAAGAAATTTAGTAATGTCTTTGAATCCTCCTGATGGTTGCAACCCCGTCTTGAATTTTGGCCAGCTCTTCTTATTTCTTTTTTTCGTTTGACAGACAAGGTCGATTTGACATATTCTTCCCTTGGGACGAAGTTAAGTGAGCAATGAGATTAAAGGTAATGTCTTTTGGGAATGAGTAGCCAATAGGCCAAAACGCATCCTTGCTTTTGCTACTGTAGATCTAAGCTCATCTTCTGGTGCAAGGGATAAAACAAAAACATTAGTGGTCCAACACCTCCAATACTCTCGCCTTTCCTACCTTGTTTGGCTCTGTATCATAAAGTACAACAATGCTTTCGAACTGCTTGAGCTAGAAGAGAAGACAGTAAAAGCCTGTTGTTGGTATCTCTGAATTGTTTTGATTCAAGTTCTTTTGTTGTTTGTTGTTTTTACCTTCGTTTCTAGTGTGAGAAATATTACACATACTCGTAAACATGCATTCCTAACCAAACTTCTCGACAAAAATACAAAATTTCATATTTTTAAGTTTAGAAATCAGTGCCGGAAAACTGCGGTACAAGGTCTTAGTAAAACTGAACTTGATAATTTAATTTTAATGAAGATTGCTTTTTTTAATTTGGTTTATTTTTTAGGGACGTTGAGGGGGGAGAACAATTTATTAAGTAAATAGGTAACAATTTGTTACGAGGGACTTCAATTTTAATAGGTTTTATATTTTTGTAGTCAGCATTGGCTCAGATTGTTTTATGCATTTTATTTTTTAAAGTTCAGTTGCCTTGGACAAATGTTCCTTACTTACCGTTCATTAATTAAAAAAAAACAGTTTTTCCAAGGGAAGCAAAGAGCGAAGTTGAAACTTAAAACGAACAAAAATTATTACTTCATAGTCTATCTAATATATATCAATAAAACTAATGCAAATAAATCAACTGGTGACATTTCCCTATGTTTGTAGAATGGCCGAAAACTAGCGCTATACTGAAAACACAAAAGACAAGTGTAAAAAAACAAGAATATTGATTTAGGAATCGAAAGTAAATGTATAGCCTCACAACAGCAAACTAGTCTATAACACTTTTAATAATCCTACAGGATTGAATAAGTAAGTATAACAATAAGTAATGTTTCTTTTAATATACTAACAAGAAACAAAACTAATTCTAAAATTTTAATGTATTTTTCTAGTTTGAAATAAAAAATAAAAATTATTCCCCGGACAACAGAAATATTTTTGCGGTTTTCAAAATAACCTTAAAGATTCTGAACTAAATTAAAAAAGTAAACTCATTTTAGTTACATCCTAGCTAAAATTTGAAGATAATATGAATGAACGGTAGGGTTCAGTTTCTTTGAGCTCAAGTTCTTTTTTACTATAAAACCTTTATATAAAAATTTTACGAAAAACTGTGTTTTTCTATAACACTGTAGTAAGCAAGTGTTATTTTTAACATTACAAAAAGTATGTCGATATAGTTATGTATTCCGTAGAAAAGAAATTCAATTTTCTATTTTATTATGGTTTTCATTTCAGAATCGCTAAGGTGATTTTGTAAACGGTAAAAAATATTTATGGTGTGTGGGCAGTAATATTAATTTTTTAATTAAAACTTGAAAAATACCTGAAAGTTTTAAACCTTGTTTTTGTTTTTTGTTTGATTTAATCAAACAAAGTTTTATTTCATCTCTCACTTCACAATTATAAATATCTCCCAGAACCAAACCTTTTTCGGCTCAACTTCTAAAGTGCGTATCTTTTGTGCTATATTTTCTTAGAAAAGAAATTCAATTTTTTATTTTACTTTAGTATTCAGTTTAGAATCGCTAAGGTTATTATGTAAACTGCATAAATATTTATGGTGTCTGAGCAATGATTGATTTTTTAATTAAAACTTGAAAAATACCTTAAAATTTTAACATTGGTTTTTTTTCGATTATATATATAAAATAAAAGAAAAACAGGAAAAAGCCTGTGCCTTTTTCTTATTTGCAATATTAGGAGACGAACTTCAGAGAATGAGGCACCAAACTAAGCTCAATATAAGTAGGGACCTATCATGAGTTACTGTACGGACACAAAGTGCTGCCATCTATAATCGGGTCTAACGCTGACAGGACATAATTTATGCATATTTTTATGGTTTTTCTCACTGAGGATGTTTTTTCACGGTTTTTCTCACTGTTTGATGGATGTCAACATAAGTTCAACAACATTGCTAAATGTTTCTTGGAAGTCAACTACAATTGTTGGATTATTGATCGAGTCTAACGGGACAGGGTCAATGAAACCTCTTTCTAGGTCAATTCGTTTGTTGTTTCCAAATGTTATTGATCCGCAAACGGGATAAGATCACGTGTCTCTTTCTAAGCCAATCAAGGAGTTACGTAAGGTTTGCCAACTCCAAAGGGCCCTCCGGGCCCCCAAATATACTTTGATAGAGTGGCAGAAACTTTTTTTCCACAAAGGATGTTTTTCAACTAAAGTAAAGAGCTACTACATTAAATCAAAGATAAGCAGAAATAAAGTCGAATAATTGTTTAAGCGTAAATTTTCTATAAACTTATGTCTAATGATATATTTGTCAGAGTGACAAAACTTTTTTTTCCACAAAGAATATTTTTCAGGTGAAAGTAAAGAGCTGCTACATTAAATCAAAGATGAGCAGAAATAAAGTCGGATAACTGTTCAAGCGTAAAATTTCTGTAAAATTACTTCTATTTTTTATATTTGTCAGTGGCAGAAACTTTTTTCCACAATTGATATTTTTGAAGTGAAAGTAAAGAGCTGCTACATTAAATCAAAGATGAGCAGAAATAAAGTCGGATAACTGTTCAAGCGTAAATTTTCAGTAAACTTTCTTCAATTTTATATTTGTTAGAGTGGCAGAAACTTTTTTCCACAATTGGTATTTTTGAAGTAAAGTAAAGAGCTGCTACATTAAATCAGCGATGTACAGAAATAAAAGTCGGATAACTGTTCAAACGTAAATTTTCTTTAAACTCACTTCTATTGTCGATACTCTTTTGCCGACATTCACTTGAAAACCCCATGTACTAACAGACACACTCTTTTTGGCTAAAAATAAATGTCTGTTATCAGTTTTTTTCACTCCATTAGCAGTACCTTTAGTGGGATTGGCTCGAAGTTTCCTAAAGTAGATTTTTATTCTTTAAATGTGAGGGGGTGGGAAAACTTATTAATTACATATACATAAGATGGGACAATACAGATTCAATATACTATTGAATGTTTAATATTAAATATAAGTTTCAAAAATTATGTTCTAGTTAGATTAATGTATTTCTCTTCCTTGACGATAATAACATCTTGATTAATATCTTCGGTAAAAGTTACGAATCGCTCCATCTCGACAGGTACACTGTTGGTCTTCTTTTCTTCTTGAATTGCCAGGGTTCTTAACACAACAGTCCTCTCCGACTCTAATGGGTCCAAGTGTGATTTTAAGCCACGTCAAATAGCTGGGATATCAGCCAAGGTGACAGTAAGCCGTTCTTTACTCTTAAATTAAGGATTATGGATAAGTCAATGAATTCAAAGAATCCATATTTAAAAAATAACAATTCAGAAATCGTTTGTTAAATAATTGGAATCTCAAACGAACAAAAATTACAAAAAAAAGGAATATTGTGTACGAAAATTTGCTCGCTTTCATTTCAAATTTGATATTGTCGAGGATTGAAAAAAAAAACACAAAATTTTGCCCCACTCCTTTAAAAAAATTTTAAAGGTCTTTTCTCATTCTTGTGAAAACCTCTTAAATGCTTGCTTAACTTAGTGTTTTAATTGTTTCATTTATCCTTACCGATGATAAAGCCTTTCGGTTGCGGAATTGAAATATGCTGCAATTTGAACGCTAGAGTATTTTACAAAATTCATTTTGATATAATCTGATTTTTCAACAATTTTACATTCCATACAGTCTCATCTTGAATATTTAACTGGGACAAAAGCGAATGGTATCCAATTTGTTTGTTATAGCATTCCATAAATTTATTTCGATACCATTTTTTTCCCTTAAAAATTTATATGGGATACTTGAAATGTCCTTGGGAGATGGGGGATTCGACTTCTCCTCTAAATAGCTATCACTACCGTGTCTCTTTCGAATACCCATATCATAAGGTTTTTCAAACTATGTTAGCAAGAAATCTAAAGAGTTAAAAGGAAAATATAAGCTAGAACAACTTTTTCTATGCAATTACATCCCCACTAGCAGGGGAATCTTCAAGCAACAATTTAATTTTATGCTAATAACCCTTTTGAAATCGACTTCGCGTTTGAGCTTGGTACTGAGTTATTGATTGAAATTAATCCATAATGAACTATATCATTAGCTTAGATCAGATCTTCATAGAAGGAAATTAAATATTCTAGAGCCTTTTTTAAGTACCCGAAAGATTGGAGGTTACCCATTACTTAAACCTAGTGCTTTATACACTAATTTTTGACTCTTTGTCACAATTCTTCAAAAAGCTACTTCCAAAGCCTGTCGAATTTGAACGAGAAGCATTTTTTAAAGAGTTTTTAATACTATAAGGCTTTCAAACTATGTTAGCAAGAAATCTAAAGAGGTAAAGGAAAATATAACCTAGAACTACGTTTTCTATACAATTACATCCCCACTAGCAGGGAAATCCTAAACTGGACTTTTTTTTCTAACCAAAGTTTCACATTGAGCCAGAGAAATGTGTTTTAGGATAATTTTCTTAAAAAAAAAGTATAGTTTACGGTCAAAAACCTTTATTAGTCCAGATTTACGGAAATAGTTTATTTTCGAACCAAAACTGGACTTTTTTCTAACCATATTTTCACATTTGAGCCAGAGAAATGTATTTTTTTTTTCAACTGTAAGTAATGATCAACATAGAAATTAAAAAGAAACAGTAATTATTGTGTATTTTAGGGGAACTGCCCCTTTCTCAACCTCCTCTCTTCACGCTATAGTATTAGAAACTCTTTAAAAATGCTTCCCGTTCAAATTCCACGGCCTTTCGGAAGTTGCTTTTTGAAGAATTGTGACAAAAAGTCAAAATTAGTGTATAATAACGAGGTTTAAGTAAGGGGTAACCTCCCATCTTTCGAGTACTTAAAAAAAGGCACTAGTACATTTAATTTCCTTTTATGAAGACCTGCTCTAAGCTAATGATATAGTCTATTATGGATTAATTTCAAACAATAACTCAATACCAAGCTCAAATGCGAATTCGATTTTCAAAATGGTTATTAGCATAAAATTAAATTTTTGGTGGAAGATTCCCCTGCTAGTGGGGATGTAATTGCATAGAAAACGTTGTTCTAGCTTATATTTTCCTTTTACCTCTTTAGATTTCTTGGCTAACAGTTTGAAGACCTTATGATTTAGGGGTATTCGAATTGCATCATATTTCAATTCCACAACCGAAAGGCTTTATCATCGGTAAGGAAAAATGAAATAATTAAAACATTAAGTTAAGCAGCATTTAAGAAGTTTTCACGAAAAAGACACTTTTTTCCACTCGAATTAGCGATACAGTAAATCTTATAAATTGCAATGGGAAGAGGTGACAGTTACGATAAATATTTTAATATGGAAAATTTATCTTCCATTTTGAGTACCAGTGTTTATATGGGGTGGAGGGGCATTGCCTCGATTCTAACAGCTTCATTGTAAGGTAAAAACAAACTGTTTCCCCCGTGAACTGTAAGGGATGGATTAATTGTGTAGACATGTACACCCTTTGACAAGAAAACTAATGTAGCCTTTCCTATATATATAACCCTGAAGTTTAGTGTTTGGTTGTGTGTGTTTTTTGTTTGTGCGTGTTTTTATGTGTATGTGTGTCTTTGTGTGCGTGTGTCTTTGTGTGTGTGTGTCTTTGTGTGTGTGTGTCTTTGTGTGTGTGTGTCTTTGTGTGTGTGTGTCTTTGTGTGTGTGTGTGTGTGTTTGTGTGTGTGTGTCTTTGTGTGTGTGTGTCTTGTGTGTGTGTGTCTTTGTGTGTGTGTGTCTTTGTGTGTGTGTGTCTTTGTGTGTGTGTGTCTTTGTGTGTGTGTGTCTTTGTGTGTGTGTGTCTTTGTGTGTGTGTGTCTTTGTGTGTGTGTGTCTTTGTGTGTGTGTGTCTTTGTGTGTGTGTGTCTTTGTGTGTGTGTGTCTTTGTGTGTGTGTGTCTTTGTGTGTGTGTGTCTTTGTGTGTGTGTGTCTTTGTGTGTGTGTGTCTTTGTGTGTGTGTCTGTTGTGTGTGTGTGGTCTTTGTGGTGTGTGTGTCTTTGTGTGTGTGTGTCTTTGTGTGTGTGTGTTTCTGTGTGTGTGTGTGTCTTTGTGTGTGTGTGTCTTTGTGGTGTGTGTGTCTTTGTGTGTGTGTGTCTTTGTGTGTGTGTTTGTTGTGTGTGTGTCTTTGTGTGTGTGTGTCTTGTGTGTGTGGTGTCTTTGTGTGTGTGTGTGTCTTTGTGTGTGTGTGTGTCTTGTGTGTGTGTGTGTCTTTGTGTGTGTGTGTGTCTTTGTGTGTGTGTGTGTCTTTGTGTGTGTGTGTGTCTTTGTGTGTGTGTGTGTCTTTGTGTGTGTGTGTCTTTGGTGTGTGTGTGTGTCTTTGTGTGGTGTGTGTCTTTGTGTGTGTGTGTCTTTGTGTGTGTGTGTCTTTGTGTGTGTGTGGTCTTTGTGTGTGTGTGTCTTTGTGTGTGGTGTCTTTGTGTGTGTGTGTCTTTGTGTGTGTGTGTCTTTGTGTGTGTGTGTCTTTGTGTGTGTGTGTCTTTGTGTGTGTGTGTCTTTGTGTGTGGTGTGTCTTTGTGTGTGTGTGTCTTTGTGTGTGTGTGTCTTTGTGTGTGGTGTGTCTTTGTGTGTGTGTGTCTTGTGTGTGTGTGTCTTTGTGTGGTGTGTGTTTTTGTGTGTGTGTGTCTTTGTGTGTGTGTGTCTTTGTGTGTGTGTGTCTTTGTGTGTGTGTGTCTTGTGTGTGTGTGTCTTTGTGTGTGTGTGTCTTTGTGTGTGTGTCTTTGTGTGTGTGTGTGTCTTTGTGTGTGTGTGTCTTTGTGTGTGTGTGTCTTTGTGTGTGTGTGTCTTTGTGTGTGTGTGTCTTTGTGTGTGTGTGTCTTTGTGTGTGTGTGTCTTTGTGTTGTGTTGTGTCTTTGTGTGTGTGTGTCTTTGTGTGTGTGTGTCTTTGTGTGTGTGTGTCTTTGTGTGTGTGTGTCTTTGTGTGTGTGTGTCTTTGTGTGTGTGTGTCTTTGTGTGTGTGTGTCTTTGTGTGTGTGTGTCTTTGTGTGTGTGTGTCTTTGTGTGTGTGTGTCTTTGTGTGTGTGTGTCTTTGTGTGTGTGTGTCTTTGTGTGTGTGTGTCTTTGTGTGTGTGTGTCTTTGTGTATGTGTGTCTTTGTGGTGTGTGTCTTTGTGTGTGTGTGTCTTGTGTGTGTGTCTTTGTGTGTGTGTCTTTGTGTGTGTGTCTTTGTGGTGTGTCTTTGTGTGTGTGTCTTTGTGTGTGTGTCTTTGTGTGTGTGTCTTTGTGTGTGTGTCTTTGTGTGTGTGTCTTTGTGTGTGTGTCTTTGTGTGTGTGTCTTTGTGTGTGTGTCTTTGTGTGTGTGTCTTTGTGTGTGTGTCTTTGTGTGTGTGTCTGTTGTGTGTGTGTCTTTGTGTGTGTGTCTTGTGTGTGTGTCTTTGTGTGTGTGTCTTTGTGTGTGTGTCTTTGTGTGTTTGTCTTTGTGTGTGTGTCTTTTGTGTGTGTGTCTTTGTGTGTGTGTTCTTTGTGTGTGTGTCTTTGTGTGTGTGTCTTTGTGTGTGTGTCTTTGTGTGTGTGTCTTTGTGTGTGTGTCTTTGTGTGTGTGTCTTTGTGTGTGTGTCTTTGTGTGTGTGTCTTGTGTGTGTGTGTCTTTGTGTGTGTGTCTTTGTGTGTGTGTCTTTGTGTGTGTGTCGTTTGTGTGTGTGTCTTTGTGTGTGTGTCTTTGTGTGTGTGTGTCCTTTGTGTGTGTGTGTCTTTGTGTGTGTGTGTCTTTGTGTGTGTGTGTCTTTGTGTGTGTGTCTTTGTATGTGTGTCTTGTGTGTGTGTGTGTCTTTTGTGGGTGTGTGTATGTGTGTGTGTGTCTTTTTGTGGGTGTGTGTATGTGTGTGTGTTTGTGTCTTTTTGTGGGTGTGTGTATGTGTGTCTTTGTGTGTGTGTGTGTGTTTTTGGTTCGAAAAATAAACTATTTCCGTAAAATATGAACTAATAAAGGTTTTTGACCGTAAACTCTACGTTTTTTGTAAGAAAATTATGGAAAATACATTCTCTGGGTCAAATGTGAAACTTCGGTTAGAAGAAAAGTCCAGTTTTGGGTTCGAAAAATAAACTATTTCCGTAAAATCTGAACTAACAAAGGTTTTTGATCGTAGACTCTAGTTTTTTGTAAGAAAATTATGGAAGATACATTTCTTTGACTCAAATGTGAAACTTTGCTTAGAAAAAAAAGTCCAGTTTTGGTTTCGACAATAAACTATTTCCGTCAAATCTGAACTAATAGAGTTTTTTGCCTGTAAAACTAGTTTTTTGTAGAAAATTATGGAAAATACATTTCTCTGGCTCAAATGTGAAACTTTGATTAGAAAAAAGTGCAGTTTTGGTTCGAAAATAAACTATTTCCGTAAATTCTGAAATAATAAAGGTGCTTTAAAAAATGCTTCTCGTTCAAATTCGACAGGCTTTGGAAGTAGTTTTTTGAAGAATTGTGACAAAAAGTCAAAAATTAGTGTATAAAGGACTAGGTTTAAGTAATGGGTAACCTCCAATCTTTCGGTTACTTAAAAAAGGCACTAGAATATTTAATCTTCTGCTATGAAGATCTGCTGTAAGCTAAATGATATAGTTTATTATGGATTAATTTCAATCAATAACTCAATACCAAGCTCAAACGCGAATTCGATTTTCAAAAGGGTTATTAACATAAAATTAAATTTTTGCTAGAAGATTCCCCTGCTAGTGGGGATTTAATTGCATAGAAAACGTTGTTCTAGCTTATATTTTCCTTTTACCTCTTTAGACTTCTTGCTAACATAGTTTGAAAACCTTATGATTTTATGGGTATTTGAAAGAGGTACGGTAGTGATAGCTATTTATAGAGAAGTCGAATCCCCCATCTCCCAAGGACATTTCAAGTATCCCATATAAATTTTTAAGGAAAGAAATGGTATTGAAATAAATTTTATGGAATGCTATAACAAACAAATTGGATACCATTCGCTTTTGTCCCAGTTAAGTATTCAAGTTGAGACTGTATGGAATGTAAAATTGTTGAAAAATCAGATTATATCAAAATAAATTTTGTAAAATACTGTAGCGTTCGAATTGCATCATATTTCAATTCCGTAACCGAAAGGCTTTATCATCGGTAGGGAAAAATGAAATACTTAAAACACTAAGTTAAGCAGCATTTAAGAAGTTATCACAAAAATGAGAAAAGACCTATAAAATTGTTTATAAAGGAGTGAGGCAACTATTTTGTGTTTTTTTTTCAATCCTCGACAATATCAAATTTGAAATGAAAGCGAGCAAATTTTTGTACACAATGTTCTTTTTTTGTAATTTTTGTTCGTTTGAGATTCCAATTATTTAACAAACGATTTGTGGATTGTTTTTTTCAAATATTGATTCTTTGAATTCATTGACTTATCCATAATCCTTAATTCAAGAGTAAAGAACGGCTTATTGTCACCTTGGGTGATATCCCAGCTATTCGACGTGGCTTAAAATCACGCTTGGACCCATTAGAGTTGGAGAAGACTATTGTGTTAAGAACCCTGACAATTCAAGAAGAAAAGAAGACCAACAGTGTAACTGTCGAGATGGAGTGAGTCGTAACTTTTACCGAAGATATTAATCAAGATGTTATTATCGTCAAGGAAGAGAAATACATTAATCTAACTAGAACATAATTTTTGAAACTTATATTTAATATTAAAAATTCAATAGTATATCGAATCTGTATTGTCCCATCTTATGTATATGTAATTAATAAGTTTTCCTTCCCCTTACATTTAAAGAATAAAAATCTACTTTAGGAAAATTTGAGCCAATCCCACTAAAGGTACTGCTAATGGAGTGAAAAAACTGATAACAGACATTTATTTTAGCCGAAAAGAGTTTGTCTGATTAGTACATGGGGTTTTCAAGTGAATTGCGGCATAATATAATCAACAATAGAAGTAAGTTTAAAGAAATTTACTTTTGAACAGTTATCCGACTTTAATTCTGTACATCGCTGATTTAATGTAGCAGCTCTTTACTTTTACTTGAAAAATATCAATTGTGGAAAAAAGTTTCTGCCACTCTAACAACATAAAAATAGAAGTAAGTCTACTGAAAATTTATGCTTGAACAGGTATCCGACTTTATTTCTGCTCATCTTTAATTTAATGTAGCAGCTCTTTACTTTCACTTGAGAAATATCAATTGTGGAAAAAAGTTTCTGCCACTCTAACAAATATAAAAATAAAAGTAAGTTTACAGAAAATTTACGCTTGAACAGTTATCCGACTTCATTTCTGCTCATCTTTGATTTAATGAAGCAGCTCTTTACTTTCACCTGAAAAATTCTTTGTGAAAAAAAGTTTGTCACTTACAAATATATCATTAGACATAAGTTTATAGAAAATTTACGCTTAAACAATTTTTCGACTTTATTTCTGCTCATCTTTGATTTAATGTGATAGCTCTTTACTTTTAGTTGAAAAGTATCCTTTGTGGAAAAGTTTCTGCCACTCTATCAAAGTATATTTGGGGGCCCGGGGGCCCTTTGGGGTTGGGAAACCTTAAGTAACTCCCTGATTGGCTTAGAAAGAGACATGTGATATTATCCCGTTAGCGGATCATTAACATTTGGAAACAACAAACGAATTGACCTAGAAAGAGGTGTCATTGACCCTGTCCCGTTAGACTCGATAATCCAGCAATTGTTGATATGGATTTATGTTGACATCCAAGAAAACAACAAACAAATTGGCCTTGAAAGAGGTGTCATTGACCCTGTCCCGTTAGACTCGATCAATAATCCAACAATTGTTGTTGACTTCCAAGAAACATTTAGCAATGTTGTTGAACTTATGTTGACATCCATCAAACAGTGAGAAAACCCATGAAAAAACATCCTCAGTGAGAAAAACCATAAAAACATGCATAAATTATGTCTTGTCAGCGTTAGACTTGATTATAGATGGCAGCACAATGTTCGTCTCGGAGTAGTGACCCTCTCCCTACTAATATATGCCGTGGTTTATTCTTTACTAGGTTTCAGCCATCTCTGAAGGTATGAAAGTATCACAACCCTCTCGCGACATTCTAGGACCACTCGGTTGATACGATGACTCCTGGGGAAAAGAAGAAAACAAAACAAAAACAAATAAAACACATCCATGGTTTTTTCTTTTTGCAGATAGGAGCTTGAAACCTCTACAGTAAGGTTTTCTTATACGTCGGATCTGATGGTGTGATATTCATTAATATTCTATTACCTTTAGGAGTTGTTTCCTCCTGTTTTTGAAAATAAGGCAAATTTTCTCAGGCTCGCAACTTTGATGGGTAAAACCAAACTTGATGAAACTTATATATTTAAAATCATCATAAAAATCCGCTTCTTTTGATGTATCTATTGGTATCACAGTTCCTTTTTTAAGAGTTTCGGTTGCTATTGAGCTGATACGCCACTAGTTATACTTACTTTCGTTACCACAAACTCTTCGATACAACTTTGAGTGGCTCCTGAACCACATGCCTATATTTCTCCAACAATAAAGTGGCAGGGGGTTGGGGTCAGGGGCGTAATTTGATATGGGGCAGAGGGGGCAACTTCCCCTCCCAGACCTCAGTTTTCTCCAGAAACTAGCTTACCCTCCCCATTCCCACATGAAATTTAGTTTCTCCAAAAATGTCGTCAAAACTCAGATAAGCCTGCATAATTCAAGTACCACTAAAACAGGTCATTTTTCTTTAATATACCTTGACCTTTTTATTACTCTACGGCTCGTTTTTCAGTTTCTTCCTTCATTTAAAAAAATTGGCTCCAACGTTGGCCCCCCCCCCAACAGGATTGAAAAAATTATGCCACTCGTTGGGGTATGAATTTTGTGATCTGCTCATAATTACGTTGCAAACCACGGACTAAATGACCTCTATTCACCTTTGAATCAAAATGCTTGACCAAATACCTTCCTAGGTTATGCGTTAAAAAATGAGTGCATCACATTTACTTAAATAGTGAAATATCTGAAAATGATCGTATAGAAGGGAGAAAACCATGATTGAAAAAAAAAATAAAACAATAAAAAGGAGTCGAACGCAAGCCACAGTAACTCAACGTCAAACGCTTTACAAAAAGAACCACGCCTCTAATAGTTCAATTTGATATATTAGTGTATGTACTTTAACTGCGTAGCTCATTAAGGGGGCTTGGAGGATTAACATACGGGAGGTGTCCTTACAAACCTTAAATTATATATATATATATATATATATATATATATATATATATATATATATATATATATATATATATATATATATATATATATATATATATATATAATATATATATATATATATATATATATATATATTATATATATATATATATATATATATATTATATATATATATATATATATATATATATATATATACATATAAAGAAAAAAAAATACTGGAGACAGATCAGTGCTACCCATGAAAAAGTAATTTTCCTTTTGTTCGGGTATGAATTTAGTGATATACTCAGAATTACGTTGCAAACCATGGACTAAATGACAGCTATTCCCCTTTGAATCAAAATGCTTGACCAAATACCTTCCTAGGTTATGCGTTAAAAAATGAGTGCATCACATTTACTTAAATAGTGAAATATCTGAAATGATCGTATAGAAGGGAGAAAACCATGATTGAAAAAAAATAAAACAATAAAAAGGAGTCGAACGCAAGCCACAGTAACTCAACGTCAAACGCTTTACAAAAGAACCACGCCTCTAATAGTTCAATTTGATATATTAGTGTATGTACTTTAACTGCGTAGCTCATTAAGGGGGCTTGGAGGATTAACATACGGGAGGTGTCCTTACAAACCTTATATATATATATATATATATATATATATATATATATATATATATATATATATATAATATATTATATATTATATATATATATATATATATATATATATATATATAATATATATATATATATATATATATATATATATATATATATATATATATATATATATATATATATATATATATAAAGAAAAAAAATACTGGAGACAGATCAGTGCTACCCATGAAAAAGTAATTTTCCTTTTGTTCGGGTATGAATTTAGTGATCTACTCAGAATTACGTTGCAAACCATGGACTAAATGACAAACTATTCCCTTTGAATCAAAATGCTTGACCAAATACCTTCTAGGTTATGCGTTAAAAAATGAGTGCATCACATTTACTTAAATAGTGAAATATCTGAAAATGATCGTATAGAAGGGAGAAAACCATGATTGAAAAAAAAATAAAACAACAAAAAGGAGTCGAACGCAAGCCACAGTAACTCAAAGTCAAACGCTTTACCAAAAGAACCACGCCTCTAACAGTCGAATTTGAAATATTAATGTATGTACCTTAACTGCGTAGATCATTAAGGGGGCTTGAAGGATTAACATACGGGAGGTGTTCTTACAACCTCCGGGTAAGGGTTTGGACCATCATTGTTACAATGATGATATCGTTTTTTATTTCCAAGCTTTTCTACTTAAGAAGTGACATCAAAAGTGTTGTTTTAGTGCTATATCACACTTACGGATGGTATAATTGATAAACATCACGTAGATATGAGCTATAGCTTTCAAATGAGTCATTACTCGTTACTCTAAAATGTTCTGGTCCCCCACTAGCCTCAGCGGTTTTCCACTTGAGACATGGCACCAAAAGTGCCGTTTTTAGTGCCATTTGGAACTTAGTGGTGGTGGAATTTATAGGAAGGACGTAAAAATGGGCTTAATTTGGTATGAGACAGGGGGGTGAATGCCCCCTAGAGAGCCAAGTTTACCCCTCAGACCTCATTTTGCCCCCCCCCCCCACAAGCTGAAATTCAGCTTCTGCAAAAAATCTTGTCAAAACTAAGACAAGTCTGCATAATTCAAGTACCCAAAGAAGCAAGTCAAATTCCTTTTGTATATCTTAGCCTCTGTGGTAATATATGGCTCATTTTTCAGTTTCGCTATAATTTCCACTTGATTTGGGAAAATTTGCTTTAAATTTTCCCCCTCCCCCCCAGATTTTGACAAAATTACGCCACTGGACGTAGATATGAGCAATATATTTTATATGAACTGTTAAAAATCTGTTTAGACACCTGCAATACCAATACGCCCAATAACAATATGCTCATACCGATACGCGTGAGATAAATACGTCCGATACTGATACATTGTGTAGCTCTTTCCTCAGGGACTAAGGACGTTCATATCATCACCAAAACCAAATATATTTGAGCTTTGAACTATGTTGAAAAAAATGCATATCTCAAAATTGTTATTGGTTGACTTTGCGGGGAGGGGTCTTAGTGGGAGGTGCTTGTAGCCCTCTAATCTTTTTGGTCATTAAAGAAGGGCACTAGCAAAATTAATTTCCGTTCGAATGAGCTATTAAACATCTTTCTATAATATTTTGGTAAAAAAAAAAAAAAAAAAAAAAAAAAAAAAAAAAAAAAAAAAAAAAAAAAAAAAAAAAAAAAAAGACCATGCTGATTCCAATAGTCTAATTTCTATTTTGATCTGACCATTTTGAAGGGGTTTCAGGCTTTTTTAGAAATCACCGTAAATTTCTTTTCGCAATAAACCTTTAATTTTAAGACGAATTTAAATAATATCTATCATTCGTGAATCAGTGTCAGATGGCAATTTCTTTTTACTAGGTAGTTTTTCTATAAGCACATTTTTAAACTTTTGTTACTATGGGCTGTGGTTCGCTACCGATACTTGCGATATCGATACGTCCAATACACGTACAGCCCTTCCCCATGGACTATGGAGGGTTATATCATCATCAAAACCATATTTATTGACCTTTCAACTATGTTAAAGAAAATGACTATCTCGGAATTTTTATAGGCTGACTTTGGGGGGGGGGGGGGGAAGGGGCCTTTTGGGAGGGGGGCTAGTTGCCCTCCACTATTTTCGGTCACTTAAAAAAGGCACTAGCAAATTCAATTTCCGGTCAAATGAGCTACTATACATCTCTTTATGATGATTAATAAAAAAAAACAAGTTTTTTAAACTGAAAGTAAGGAGCGACATTAAAACTTAAAACGAACAGAAATTATTCCGTATATGAAAGGGGCTGTCCCCTCCTCAACGCTTCGCTCTTTACGCTAAAGTTTTTTTTATTGTTTTAAAAAATAAAGTTGTGAGACAGAGTCAAACTTTAGCGTAAAGAGCGAGGCGTTGAGGAGGGGACAGCCCCTTTCATATACGGAATAATTTCTGTTCGTTTTAAGTTTTAATGTCGCTCCTTACTTTCAGTTTAAAAAACTTGTTTTTTTTTATTTAATTTCTGATCGTTTTTTAGTTAATGCAGCTTTTATTTTGGCTCGCCGTCATTGAATAAGTAATCAAAATTTGCATAAAAATTTCACTTTTCTTTTGCTAAATGGCTGTCTCTAAATTGGGTTCTGACGTAATTTACAAATTAACTTACGTAACGAACTTCTATATTCGTATATTTTTCTTCTGGAAAAAAATAAAAAAGTTGTAGATTTTTGCAGATATGATCTTGAAACCTATGTTATAGGGTTTTCTGATACGCTGAATCTGACAGTGATTTTCATTAAATTTTTTTCACTTTTAGGGGATGTATCCCCCCTCTTTAAAAAATCAGGTAAGTTTTCTCAGGCTCGTAGCCTTTGATGAGTAATACTAAACTTAACAAAATTTATATATTTAGAATCAGCATTATAAGCCCATTCTTTGATACGTTTATTGACATCAAAGTTCCGTTTTAAAAGTTTCGCTTACTATTGAGCCGTATCGCTTGTTTTTTTTATTGTTTTTTTTTTATTACGTATATGTTATTACGTATACGATGGGGTTCTCCCCTTGGTCAATACCACGCTCTTTACGTTAAAAGTTAAAGTTTTTTTAATTCACACACCCCTGAATCACAAAGGCCGTTTAATTAGAATAGATAGCTCTTTTGAAAGCACTAAAAAAAACTAGCGTAAAGAGCGAAGTATTGACTTGGGGGAGAACCCCCTCATATACGTAATAATTTCTTTTCATTTTAAGTTCTAATGTTGCTTCTTACTTTCAGTTGAAAAAACTTGTTTTTTTTTAATTTAATTTCTGATCGTTTTTTAAATAATGCTTGGAAATCCGGCGCCCCCTTCATAGAAATGTCCCTTACCCCAAAGAAACATCCTCCACGGAAAGATTCTCCCGAGTAACCCCCTCCTCCAGCCCCCTCCCCCCCCCACCAAAAACAATTCTTCCTGAAAATGTCTGTATACTTCCCAATAACCAATACAATATGCAAGCAATGGCAAAGTTCATAACTTGCAGCCCTTCCCCTGGGAACTGTGGGGGATTAAGTCATCGTAAAAGACATATTTATTAGATTTCCGACTATGCTAAACAAAATGGCTATCTCAAAATTTTAATTGGGTGACTTTGAGAAAAAATGAGCGTGGGAGGGGGCCTAGTTGCCCTCCATTTTTTTGGTCACTTAAAAAGGGCACTAGAACTTTTAATTTCCGTTCCAATGAGCCCTCTTACGATATTCTAGGACCACTGGGTCAATACGATTACCCCTGGGAAAAAAAAAACAACAAAGAAACATACAAATAAACACGCACCTTTCTTCTGGCAAAAATGCAAAATTCCACATTTTTGTAGATAGGAGCTTGAAACATCTACAGTAGGGTTTTCTGATACGCTGAATATGATGGTGTGAATTTCATTAAGGTTCAATAACTTTTAGGGGGTCTTTCCCCCTTTTTTTGAAAATCAGCCAAATTTTCTCAGGCGCGTAACTTTTGATGGGTAAGATTAAACTTGATGAAACTTACATATTTGAAATCAAAATTAAAATCCAATTCTTTTGATGTATCTATTGGTACCAAAATTCCGGTTTTTAGAGTTTCGGTTACCATTGAGCCGGGTCGCTCCTTACTTACAGTTCGTTACCTCGAACTGTTTGATCTGGTAATCCGCTAGGCCTGGTGAAAAAAACGAAGAAAAAAAACGGGAGACAGTGCTACTGATGCAAGAAAGTGATTTTCCTTGTTTTTCAGGGAGGGGGACTGTAATTTCGCTGTAAGAGGCTTTCAACCATGCTGATTCCAATGGAACACTTTTCATTTTGATCTGACGCAATTCGAGGGGTTTCTGGCTTTTGTTCGAAATCACCAGAAATTTCAATTTGCAATAAACTTTTACTTTTAAGACGAACCGAAATAATAGTTACCATTCCTCAATCAGTGTCAGGTGGCAATTTTTTTCAATAGACTGTTTTTTTTTCAAAACTCGTTGTCTAACTTTTAGCTACTATATGCTGTAGTTCGTTCTTTACTAGGTTGCAGCTACCACTGCAACCATGATTACCCTGAACGGTGTCACACTGTAACAGTTTCGTACAAAGTTACGCCTGCCCAATACCCAATCTTTCACTCAAAATTTCTGTTTCAGCCTTTAAATTTTAGATCTACCAAACTCCATCGCAAAAAAATTTGAATTCCTACAAAACCGAAGCTAGTGGAAGTTTAAATAATGACAAAAGAGGTGTTAAATAGATTTAACAATTTAAGCGGATAGAAAATAAATATTTACTAAATAATTAAAATTAAAACTGTCATACATGAGAGGTAAAGTCTTAATGGCATTGAAAGGCTATATAATTAGTTTGCTAAAAATTATGAGTCACAATAAAAGAAAAACAAAGATATAAACACTTTAGAGACGATCTCAGAAGAGGCAGGATGAGGTATGTTTCCTTTTGTAGTCGCAATTGGGGCTTATTTCAGTGAAAGCTCTGACCTAAACATACTTTTATAAACAGAATGAATTTTTTTTCCTCATCGTATTTTCATTAGTAGAATAATTTTTTTCCCTCAAGAATGTGTACAACTGTAGTATTTTCAGGAGGGTAACAATTTTTTTTTGAGTCCAGAGTACTTGGTAGTACCCTGCCGAAGTAAAAATAGGGGAAATTGTCGAAGAAACTAATCTAACAAAGTAATTCATCTGCCTTTTAATACATCCGAATTAAAACATGTTTTGTTATTTTTTGGAATCAGGTCATTTTCTGACCCCTTCGCTGCATATCGGCAGTAATTGAGGCTACTTCCCCTCTCCTGGATCTTGCTGTTTAGTATCAACCCAATCTTTTTAAATTACTGTATTGGAACAATGTTAATCTTTGAGTGTGCATCTTGTTTTTTGGAATAATCTGCTTTTGAATAGTTTTATGCTTTTGAAAATGTTTTTAAAATAAAATATGATTTGAAGTATAAAATGCCTTACAAGTTGTTTTTTCTCAGAACCTAAGCAAATCCCCCTGGCCTTCGGGAAACCCGACCACCTAGTTATAAACATTTCGCGGTCCCTGACATCACGTCTCAAGTTTTAAGCTATTGCTTTTTCTATTTAAGACAAATTATTTCGAGTTATCGTGACTCAAATTTTATAACTTCTCATAATTGGCCAGTGAGCCCCAAGATATTTTTAATACCTTCTCAATTTAATTTTATGTATGAAAATGGCATTCCACCGATAAACAGTAAGTGGAACTTTGCATAGTCAGTTTATCCCATGTTTCTTTTTTTTTCAGTCACCAGAAGCATATTGGGACTTTGTTGCTCACCGTCCTGAAACTCTCCATATCGCCCTCATGAACTACTCGGACCGAGGGACTCCGTTTAGCTATCGGCATATGCATGGTTTTTCCGTTAACACCTTTGAAGTTATTGGAAATGAAGGCGCCATAACTTTTATACGTTTTCACTGGATTGTAAGTCGGCTTTTCTATTGAGCTCTGTATTCTATATTTGAATTAATCCTGCTAGAATGACATAGGTTTTATAAGAAATTCCTATCAGAAAAGGTGGCATAAAGGCTAAAATTCTATCAATTTAATTTGTAATATGTTCAGACGAGGATTATCTTGGTAAAACTTTTATGTATTTCTTTCTTTTTTGTAAACATCTTTAGGATTTTTCAAAAATTGTCAAGTTTTTAATTGGTAGTTTGTGCAAATAATTTTGTATTTCTAATAATTGTGGGCAATGTTTTGAATGTTTGGAGCTTTCTAGAGCGGCTAAAATTTGGATGGAAGACACCCTAATCTAACGGACAAGTTAAAAACCTTGAAGCAGCAAATGTCTTGCATCATTTCAGCTGCCTCAAGTTAGAATTAATTAGATGTTTTTTCTTAACTGAAAGTAAGAAGCGACTTTAAAACTTAAAACAAACAGAAATTGTTCCGTATATGAAAGGGGCAGTCCTCTCCTCAACACCTCGCTCTCTACGCTAGTTTGTTGTTGTTTCAAAAATAGAGAGTTCGGACAAAGAGTCAAAATTTAGCGTTAAGAGCAAGGCGTTGAGGAGGGGACAGCCGCTTTCATATACGGAATAATTTCTTTTCGTTTTAAGTTTTAATGTCGCTCTTTACTTTCAGTTAAAAAAACTTTTATTTCATTTAATTTCTGAACATTTTTCAACTAATGCAGGTTTGAATTTGGCTCACCATACAGGAAAAATTAAACGGAATTTTAAATGTAAAATTGGCAGATTTATTCTGTATGTGAAGGGTTACCCCACCTCAATATCTTGCTCTTTGCGCTTACGCTGTTAGCACTTTTAAAATGACGCTTCCTATTCTAAATAAACGCTCCGTGTTTTAGTAACCACTCGTAAAAATTGTGACAAACGGTCAAACTTAAGCGTAAAGAGCAAGATATTGACGAAGGGGCAACCGTTCATATATGGAATAATTTCTGTTTGTTTCGGGTTTTAATGTTGCTCCTTATTTTCTGTAAAAAAAAACTTGTATTATTTAATATCTGATCGTATTTCAAATAATGCCTGTAAATCTGGCTCACACTCCATGAAATATACCCTTCCCTCGCAGAAAGCTCCTCCATGGAAATTTTATCCAACGTAAAGTGCACCCCCTATCGAATTCCCTCCAGAAAGTTCTATTCTCGCTGAAAATCCCCTCCCCGTAAGATTGCTTGCGGATA
Organism: Artemia sinica; assembly: GCA_027921565.1. Taxonomy (NCBI): domain Eukaryota; kingdom Metazoa; phylum Arthropoda; class Branchiopoda; order Anostraca; family Artemiidae; genus Artemia; species Artemia sinica. Next base: position 29,649,300 of record CM051257.1, read on the forward strand.
ATTCAGCCTGAAAAATTCTCCTTAGTATTTTTTCATTTGAACAAGACTAATCTCTAATTATAATAGCCCTCGGATAATTCCCCCGGAACATCTCCACGTGTAAAATTTGGCAAAGAGAATGTAAGAGAATTAAAAAGAATTTCAAATAGTAATTCTCTCAAATAGTCTGTCAAATCATCCTGTTACGTCATTGTAACATTTCCCCTGAAAAACTCATCCCCTGGAAAATTTCCCTCCCTAAGGAAGATTCTCTCTATAGAAATCCACCGCTAGAACAACCCCACCCCAGAAAAATGTCTGTATGCTTCCCAATAACCAATAATATACGTAGACAATGGGCAAATTTCATAACTTACAGGCCTCTCCCCAAGGACTATGGGGGGGGGGTGATCTTACACCTAAATACATAGTTTTTTTTTTTCCTTTTAACTATACTGAACAAAATGATTATCTCAAAATTTTTCATCAGATACCTTTGGGGAAAAGATGGGCGTGGGAGGGGACCAAGTTGCCCCCCCCCAATCTTTGGTCACTTAAAAGGACACTAGAGCTTTAATTCCGTCGATGCACCCACTTCCGATCTTCTAGGAACATTATTTCGGTACGACCAGCCCTGAAAAAAAAACAAATAAACACACACATGTGATGTCTTCTGGAAGAAATAGCAAAATTCCACATTTTTGTACATAGGAGCTTGAAACTTCTACAGCAGGGTACATGGTACGCTGAATATGACGGCGTGATTTTCGTGATTCGTGAGGATTCCTTGAATTTTAGTGGTGTTTCCCCCCTGCTTCAAAACTCGGGTAAATTTTCTCAGACTCTTAACTTTTGATAAGTAACACTAAACTTGATGAATCTTATATATTTGGAACAAGCTGATTCTTTTGATATATCCACCGGTATTTAAAATTCTGTATTTTAGAGTTTCGTTATTATTGAGACGAGTGGCCCCTTACTTATTGTTTGTTACAACGAACTATTTGAAACATGTATTTTTCACATTTTTTAGTCAGGCAAGGTCGATACAGTATTCAGCTTTTCTGAACTAAATCAATATATCTAAAAAAAAAGGTTTTCCCAGTCTTAATTGCTTTATTCAAATCGTTTTTCACAAGCAACTTTCTTTTATAGTAGTTTATATTGCATTGTATTAAAGCCTGTATTTTGACTCAATTGTGTTGTAGGAGCAATATTTTCGTTTTATCCTGCTTTTTCTCCCTTCTCCTTTCAGTTTTATTTTATTATAAAAAAAAGTAGTAAAGGTCTGTCTTTCTTCCGTTTTCAAACAGTTCGTGGTAACGAACTGTAAGTCAGGAGCGACCCGGCTCAATAGTAACCGAAACTCTAAAACGGAATTATGATACCAATAGATACATCAAAAGAATCAGACTTTTATGCTTGTTTCAAATATATAAGTTTCATCAAGTTTAGTCTTACCCATCAAAAGTGACGCACCTGAGAAAAGTTGCCTTATTTTCGAAAAAAAGGGGGAAACAACCCCTTAAAGTCTTGGAACTTTAGTGAAAAACATACCATCAGATTCAGCGTATCAGAAAACCCTACTATAGAAGTTTAAAGCTCCTATCTGCAAAAATGTGGAAGTTTTGTATTTTTTGCCAGAAGAAAGATCACGGATGCGTTTTTATTTGTTATTTTTTTCCAGGGATGATCGTATCGATTCCCTGAAAACATCAAAATTCAAAAGTTTATTTCAAGGTAAAGCCCATATCTCGTTACTTAATACATTTTTAGGATTTTTCGTTTTTTTACCAGAATTTTCCTTGGATGGGAGCTTCACACTACCGAACATTTCCAAGCTCCAACTATATAGTGAAGCTGCACCGATTTTTTTTTTTACGCATAAGCCAAAAATGTGTGCGAAAAATACATCTTTGCAAAATAGTGATATATTACAATATTCTAGGGTAGAATTTACCGTAGAATCCAAACATCAACTTTAATTTTCAGCCAATTCCTAACTTATTTTGTTATATGCTAACTACTTATTTGTAGGCCTAGCATTTTTTAAATGGTATTGCAAGACATGTTGTATGCCAAATTTTGGCGCCGAGTCTAACAGTAGTGTTAACTTGGTCATCATGTTTCAACTTTAGTTGCTATATACTATTTAATTTGCTATAACCTCTGATTTTCTTGCAAATATAGTTATAAATCCAGATTATAATGAACCTACGAAGCTTTACAAGGTAGTAATTGGACACGGAAGAACCATGCTCGATAGAAGCTGAAAGCCGAAACTGCTAACATGATTAAAGAGTGTTTATTATTGTAAGTACTGTACATCTATATAAAAAATACTTGTGTTGAAATTAAATGAGTAAAGACACAAGTAAAGCCTGTCAAAATACAATTCCCGCACATCCCAGCGGTTTTCCCCAACGTACGAATAAAACTCCCCTAATCCTCGTCTGAATTGTCACTGTCGGCACCATATCGCCCACCACATGAGCAAAGAACGTCGCTTAGCTTTATTCCCAAACAAAGGGCACTTTTTACCGCACACAGTTTTACAGTTGAAGATGGAGATGGAGTGTTTTCTTGTTGACAGATGGAGGCCAGGGAGTCAGTGCTGAAGTCACTGGACTGACTCCTAAAATATCCTGATGGGTCCAGCCAAACTCATGTGGGTTGAAGACATAGGGCTTAAGAATCACAGCCTGAAAAATAATGCTTGACTGAATCATAGCTCTCTTGACGTGATATATGAAAGACCATCTGTTGGGGGCAAACTATTCAAGTTCTTTTTTATTGGAAATAAATGAATTCGAAAGTCATTGTTATTCGGACTCTTTTTTGCTATATACCTATACAGCGAATTTCGTACAGATACGCAATATTTTGGGCTAGTACATATCGATGTATCGCATATCACTCCTTTCTTTCAGTGTAAGATCAGCAATTTCTTGAATGAGCTGTGATTTAACAGCAGATGCAGCAAATGTTTTTTTCGCGCTCCGAGAAGAAAAAAACTGACCAAATGCAATCCAATTGCAAACTGACCAAACGACCAAATTTTTTTCTTCGAGAAAAAAAAAACATCGGCTAATGCAATGCAGCAGCCCTATTGACTCTATAACAGCCCAGGGGGTTCTGTTTACAATTTTATGGATCGGAAAGACTTTGTCATGGAACTGAACGTAGAGCTTGGGTTCATAGCCCGGGTCACATCTGCAGAGAAATATTTCGCGATAGTTCTGTAATAGAATGACCACACTGTCTGTATCATTTGCTTCAACAGTTACTTGGGAAATCCGTTTCTGTAGTATGTGGCAATATTGAGAGCCACACGCGTGTCTGCTTCTTCGTGTGTGCTGCACAAGTTAGCTTTGTAGTCCGGGTTCAGATCAAAAGTAATTTTTGGATGGGACCAGTTTTACCACCTTTATTGTGTCACTGAATCCACTAGAGAGGTAAACGGTAAATCTTAATTCAAAAAGACAGACATGGCTCCACAATTGAATAATACATTCGTTAAGTTTTGGCTTACTCTCTGACTGCATAAGCAAGATATCCAGTTTTCTAGCACCATGCTCTTCTTAACGGTAAAACTCTTCGTCACTGTATTTCCTCTCCACTCACGACATCCACTACTGTTCTTTTAGAACAATAGGACGCCCGGAGATGTTTACAAGGCCAAACACTCCGACATACCAATCATCTACAATATGCAGCTTGGTTGTAGATTTTGGGAGTCAATTTAATAGCCTTGCAAGGATTCGTTTCGAAAATGCCTCAACGGTTTCAGTTTAACGGCATGAATTCTACCACCACACTAATTCCCATGACCATGATAATCGGTACTTCGCTAGGCCACCTTCCTAAGCTTGCAGAGGTGCGAATGAACTCGAGAAAACTTGAATTCGTGCCCAATCGAAGTTTAATACATTCCCTAGCTCCTGCTTCAAATATTACTGGGGCCTAGTGCAAAAGTTTGTGTGGCATGATATTACTTAGCATTTCACGCGTAGAGCTTTGACTAGTGCCAACAGTAACCAAAATCCTTTTAACAGCTTCCAATTCAGCACGAACGCTGCCACCGGTCTTGGTTGTAGAACTTTTGGCCTGTTTTGTTTCGCAATCCATAGTCTTTACTTTAACCTTGGAAAAGGGGTTGGGTTTTCCATCGAAGTATGCTTCCAATGTTTTTTTCAACCACTAGCACGTGTACTCAGGAGGCTCTTTGCCAGTGCCTTATCAGGAACTTGATTTGAAATGATATTCACCAGTGATTCCTTATTCCATGTAAACGGATCAAGATGGTCTTTGACAACAAAGACCACATTACTGACAAGCTTTTCTTGGTGCGTCTCAAAGGTTCCATAATTGCTTCCTTTACCCATGCTCTGTCATATTCCATTTCAAATTCACTCATGCTCTCAATTACGGCAACTCGACAAAGGGCAGAGAAAACCTCAGCTCAGAATGATATGGTGGTAGTCCACTTGACAACTGCCATTTCGCTCAGTGTAATTCCCTTTATTCTTCCTTTTTGTTTTGATTCAAGGTTGAGTCTGGATTCCAGTGCATGATCTGAGGAACCACAATTCATCTTGCATTTTTTCCGCTTCACGTTGAATAGTCCTTTGACAAAAATATCATGCAAGCTAGGTGGCAATGTTTTCATGTCACTAAAATACTGGAGTAGGCATGCAGTACATTTATAATGCCCGGCGGCTGTCACATACGGAAACATGAGGCTTGCACCAATAATATGACCTTCCTAGTCTCCTGTACGTGCTGCCATTAGGAACTGGAGAAGAATCAGAACAAGATTCACATAGCCTACTCCATCCACAGCTTCGTTGTAAGGTTTTTGTCTCGTGATTTGTTGAAATGGTTCATCAAAGGCTTCATAGATTCCAAGTGTTTTCTAGGTTGTCGAATAACGCAGAAAAAAGTCTGACAGCTCTTCAAAATTACTTGCTTCTTCGTCTGATTCAATGTACTGTTCAAGAACATTCCAATATACTTTGTACAAGGCCTCTTTCTACGATGATGTGAGCCTGCATACGTCTGTAATAGGGTCTTCCAGTCATGGATTTTTTCGCAGCTCCAGGGAGTAAGATGCCAGCCCTACTAAAGATTTCTTCAAGCCCCGAGCCTTTCATGAGGTACCCAATCGCACCAAGGAAGTTCATACACAGATGCAATCCATCCATTCTTGGAATAATGTCACTGAATGCTTCAGGTTGTTTCTTTTTAAATGCAATAATGATCTCGTAGATAGCTAGGTCACACGTTATTACAGTATGAGGTAACTTCAGCGCGTAAGCTGTACGATGCATAATGTTTATTGCCACTTCAACAACTGCTGGATTAGATGGAGGACTTGGTATGACTGGCAAGTATCTGATACGAGCAAAAGGTATCACTTCACTCTCTATCTGGCTTGCATAAAATAATTTGAAACTGGGCAATTCTGCGCTGGAGTCAATAACAGTGGGATCGATAAGTTTGATTAGAGTAAACCGACAGAGTGCCCAGCCATCAAATATGGGCTGAATTAGAACGTCACTAAAGTCACTAATATCTCTGAGAGTGAGTTTTGACTCTCAAGGACTGTATTTCTTTTCAGAAATGTTTTGCCAAATTTACCGAACAAGGTAAATTAAGCAATCTCTCTGGTACGATAAATAAAAAAAAACAAGTTTTTTTTTAAACAAAAGTAAGGAGCGACATTAAAACTTTAAACGAACAGAAATTATTCCGTATATGAAGGAAATTGCCTCCTCCTCAACACCTTGATCTTTACGCTAAAGTGTTTTAGTACTTTTGAAAAAAGCTTCTCATTGTTCCAATTAAACGAACATAGTGTCTCTGTACCAATTAAACGAACATAGTGTTTCAGAAGTCATTCTTAAAGAATTAGCAGAAAATTTAAACTTTAGCGCAAAGAGCGAGGTGTTGAGGAGGAGGCAACCCCCTTCACATACGGAATAATTTCTGTTCGTTTTAAGTTTTAGTGTCACTCCTTACTTTCTGTTAAAAAAAACTTGTTTTTTATTTAATTTGTTAATGTTTTTGAATAAATGCAGGTTTTGAAATTAGCTAACCGTATATGTATAATTGAAAAGAAATTTGAATATCAATTTTACTTTTTTTTGGTTAAATTGTTTTCTCAAAATTTTGATAGTACAAATTTGAGAAAAAAATGGCTGGGAGGGTGCATAATTTCCCCTCCAATTTTTTGGGGTTCCTTAAAAAGGGCACTAGAACTTTTAATTTTATTTACGAAAGTTTTTATTAGTAATAAATATGCCTAACTTACGAATTTTCTCCCAATCCTTTAAGAACGACTTCTGAAACACTATCTTTGTTTGATTGGAACAATGTGAAGTTTTTTTTTCATTATAATGCTGAATCAGCATAATAAGCCCGTTCTTTTTTAAAGTTTCCGTTTCATCAAAATTCCGTTTTTTAAAGTTTCGATTACTGTTGAGCCGTATCACTTGTTTTCTATTGTTTTTTTATTACGTATATGTTATTACGTATATGAAGGGATTTTAGCTCTTTACGCTAAAGTTCAAATTTTGTTCGAATCACAAACCCCTGAATCACAAAGGCCGTTTAATAAGAATAAATAGCTTTTTTGAAAGTACTAGGAAAACTTTATCGTGAAGAGCGAGGTATTTACTAGAGGGCGAACCCCTTCATATACGTAATAATTTCAGTCGTTTTACGTTTTAATGTTGCTTCTTACTTTCAGTTGAAAAAACATGTTTTTTATTTAATTTCTGATCGTTTTTTAAATAATGCTGGGATATCCGTCGCCCCTAAATAGATATGTCCCCTCCCCCAAGAAAAATTCCTCCATGAAATTATTATCCCACATAACCCCCTCCTTCGACCCTCCTCCCTCCCCCGGCTACCAGAAAAAAAATCCCTCCTTAAAATGTCCGTATACTTCCCAATAACCAATGCTATATGTAAACAATGGGCAAAGTTCATAACTTGCAGCGCTTCCCCGGGAACTCTGGGGGATTAAGTCATCCTTAAACACATATTTATTTGATTTTCGGCTATGCTGAACAAAATGGCAATCTCAAAATTTTGATTGGGTGACTTCGGAAAAAAGGAGCGTGGGAGGGGGCCAAGTCACCCTGCAACTTTTTTGTCACTTAAAAAGGGCACTAGAACTTTTAATTTCTGTTCGACTGATTCCTCTCACGATATTCTAGGACTACTGGATCGATACGATCACCCCTGAGAAAAAATAAATAAATAAATACGCATCCGTGATCTTTCTTCTGGCAAAAAAATACAAAATTCCACATTTTTGCAGATAGGAGCTTGAAACTTCTACAGTAGGGTTTTCTGTTACGGCAAATCTGATGAAGATTCATGAAGATTCTATCACTTTTTAGGGGTGTTCCCCCTTTTTTCGAAAATAGCGCAATTTTTTTCAGGCTCGTAACTTTTGATGGGTAAGACTAAACTTGACGAAATTTATATATTTGAAATAAGCATACAAATCCCATTCTTTTGACGTATCTACTGGTATCTAAAATTCCGTTTTCTAGAGTTTTGGTTACTATTGAGCCGGGTCACTCCTTACTTACAGTTCGCTACGACGAACTCTTTGATCGCATCTCACTACTGGGGCCTTTGATTCGTTTTTGGTTGCAGAACTTGCACATGGCTGCACGACAATCATGGTTCTTATGTGAGATGATTTACCATGTTCTGTGTCTTCCTATTAAAAAAAAATGTCAGCCTGCATGGAGGAAGTGTTCAGATCAAGGGCATAATTTGGCGAAAAACTCGGAGGCAAAACAAAGGCGTTTTTTCGGGTCATTAGCTATGCTTAAAAAGGTCCAGGTTTGGTGACGGACCTTCTTAGATAATTTTTTCGCAACTAGCTGTCATAATTTTGACAAATCAATTTGTTTCTCGTGGATTTTATCACTTTTCAGGGGTGACTGCCCTTCCACCCTGGAGGGGGGAGAGGCAAATAACGCCTCTGGGTTAGATTTTGGCACGGCACTGTAGATTTAACTCTGTCTCCTTATAATTTCAACTTTAACATTTTCATCAGGTCAAAAACGATTCATAAGTCCTTTTCACTGAATTTCAAAATAGCAAACTGTGTTACTTGCCGATACTCAGTTCCTGCATCTGTCCGCTTAGTAACCTTGAGAGAACAGGAAATCGATGACCTGCCTAACCTCTTGACCTTGCAAAGGCTAGTTTAGTTACAAATGTCCAGTCCTTACAACCAGTACCTTGCCATCCCAATGTGCGGCATCAGTTGCGTCCCTATGAGATAACCCATTTTGAAAATCTGATATAATTATTGTTTTGACGTATATCAGATACAATTCGGATAATGAATCTAATAAAAAGACTGGTTCCTGATTTACAGTGTGTATAAACATAGTTATGACTCGGTGTAATTGAAACTGCACTTAAGTCTTCCCTATTCTTCACTTAGTCCTCCTCATCACAAACAATAACTTTTTATCAGGAAAGTAGACCAGTAGCACCTTTTTTCAACCAGAAACATGCAATGATTTTCAGTCTTCATGATTGGAAGCAAAAAGTGGACCTGTGGACTTAAAAACATCCCTCCCCTCTGCTGCCAACTTCTTAACCAAAAGGAAGGCGTTTGCACATTGCTAGAATCTAAGTTACACGGTCATTTCTAGTCTGTTTTGCTTGGGGCATTAAGTAAGTCTGTTGACACTTATATACAGATCCCCTTCCCCCGACCACCTAATCGATAACTTTCAAGGTGAAATTTGGGCACGTTGCAGCTGGGCTAAAGCGGATCTATTTAAATATTTTCAATATTGACGGTATAAAGCAGGTCTGTGACCCCTCCAAGGCCTCTGCCCTTCCAAATGCTTATTTTAGCGGAAAAGGAAGAAATTTTCCCCCTTCAATCTTCATGATTACAAAAACCAAAGTGGGTCAGTCGTCATTATAAAATCCCTAAACCTGTTCGAACACCAGTTGTTATACAGAAAAGTAGGGATATGGCACCTTGTTTAAGGTGTAATCGTGCAAGTACTTTCATTCCATATAATTAGAGGACCAAATGGAGCTAGTTGTCCGTTAAGGATCGTGTCCCTCACTATCCGATTTTTAGTAGAACAATAGGAATGTAAAGTCATATTTGGTCGAGAATAATACAAGGATTTTCAATCTGTATGATAAGAAGGGAAAATAATGGTCAAATGGTCATAACTCCTTCAAAAACCTGCTTTGCCCACTCCCTCCCCCATCACCAAGTTCTCAAACCAAGTTCTCAGTGGGAGAACGGTAGGCAGTTTGTTCACCAACCGACTTGAAATTTGAGGGAAGTGTCGTAGGCCAATGGGACCTGCGATTGGTTATTTTCAGAAGTATACATCCATTCTCCTACCTTTACAAAAAGCGCCCAGAACAACTTGAAACTTATCAGAAAGGAACTTGGACAACGGAGGTATTCTTAGAGGTACATGCAATTTTGGGCCTCACTTACCTTTCGTCTGATAATTCCGTATACCTATAATTTGATGGGTCTATTGCTGAAATCAAGGATATTTTCTTCTACAAATTTTATACCGCTGGCTCAATGCATGTAGAGTTCAAAGATTCGAAGTCTGGAATTCTTGAAAATATAATACTTTGAGACCTTCTAGTGCCGGAATAGCAAAGATTAGGTGTCTGATATATCTTTGGAAAAATATCTAAGTTCCAGGGCTTTCTATTTTTATCATTTCAATAGCAAGTGATTTGAAAGTGACTAATCTGATGCGATAAACCCTATTGAATCAATTATAATTTGTTCAGGTTGCAGCTTCTGATTAAAACACTAGTCCATAGTCGTTGTCTTAGCAGCCTAGCTGCCTAATCCCTTTGGCCCGAATCTGTCCTATGTTTGCCTTTGTATGTTTTGCATTATTTGGTTCTTTTAGGGACTTAGTGTAATATTAAAGGCGTTAAGTGGATCTATTACTTCTACTGCTACTTCTACTATTCTGGTCTATAATGGATCTATTATCGTCCAAATCCCCCATTTCACTCTACCCCTTGCCCCTCAGCATCAAATTTTAAGCCCGAAGGTTATAAAATCCCACTTTCTTTAATATGGAACTATCCGAGTATTTCCATTCTTTCTGGTTAGAGGGCAAAAGTGGGTCCAAGGAACCAAAAACACCCTTTCTCTCATCCTCCCTTATTTTGCCTGCAACGTAGGTATATTGCACCTTGTTTAGACCGGAATCTACCAGTGATTTTCATTCTGGGTGATTGGAGGACCAAAATAAGCTTGTGGCGGCTTTAACAGCAAAACGCGGCCAAATGGCTTGCGCTTAGGAAGCTGGTTCACCTGATTAAAAACTTTTTGTACATGGGAAATTATGGTAATTTCTTTACCATATTTTCATATTGTCATGCGTGATTTTTGACGTTGAAACTTTCTTTATTGAATGTCCACTTTTGCCTTGTAGTTATTGTATTCGAAACTTTTGTTTTTTCTAGTGAAAATGTTGCAAAACCTCTGCAAGGTTTGTAAAAAAAAAATTATAGCTGAAATTTGTTATTAATGCTTGAAGCAGATGTCAAAAAGTTCGTGGTTATAACTGTTTGGGGGAGGGGGAGAGGTGTCAGAGGGTGGCTAGTTATCGGTTAAATTTTTTGGTCACTAAAAAGCGCACTTCGACCTCTAGAATTCCGTTCAAATGAGTCCTCTCCCAATAGTCATGGACCATCGGCTCGATACGATCACGCCTGAAAGAAAAACACAGATGAATAAGCAACCTTGATCTTTCTTCTCGCAAAAAAAAAAAAAAAATCAAAATTCTACATTTAGGCAGATGAGAGTTGGAAGCTTTTCAGTACTATGATACACTGAATCTGATAGTGTGATTTTCTTAGAATTTCTTAGAATGTTTTTGCGATTCTCATTAAGATTTCTTGACTTTTTTTAGGTGGGGAGGGGGGTCACGGGAAGGATTTTCCATGGATAGGGAAGTTTCCGGGGGTGAACTTTCCCAAGGGAAATTTTAAACTGAAGCTGTTTGCCGCAATTGCTATAAGAAATTCTTTTTGTTGGTCTTATTTTTTCTTTGCCGACTCGATTTTCGATGTGGAAATGTTCCAGGGAATTGTCCGGGGAAACTTTTCAGCGGAGATGGAAATGTCCGGATGATTATTCCGCAGAGGGACGGCAGGAATTAGCCACGGGAGAAATTCCCCATGGGAGAATTTTATGCGGGAGCAACTTTTCACTAAGGGGGGGGGGGGGGTCTGAGGAACATCTACAGGGGGGGATTTCCGGCATGGTTTGAAAACCGATTAGATGTTAGTCTTTTCCAAATGTAAGCATGCTATAAGAGAATTTGTAGGCGGAATCATTGTCAAGGAATTTTCCAGGGGAATTTTCCGCGAGGATGGAATTATCTGGGGGATATATTACGTAGTAAAATACCCCCTTAAAATTTTATATGGAGGAATTTCCCGTGTAGTAGGGAATTTTCCAGGGAAGGGCAGTCGGATTTCTCGGCATTATTTGAAAAACAATGAGAAATTAATTTTAAAAAACAAGTTTTTTCAACTAAAAGTAAGGAGAAACACTAAAACTTAAACGAACAGAAATTATTTCGTATATGAGGGGAGTTCCTCCCTTCTCAATACCTCACTGTTTACGCTAAAGTTTGGCTTTTTGTCCCAATTTTTAAGTACGACTCCTGAAACACAAGGGCCCTTTAATTAGAACAAGAGCTTTTTTAAAGTACGAAAATTTTAAGCGTAAAGAGCGAGGTACTGAGAAGGGAGCAACCCCCCTCATATAAAAAATAACCTCTTTTCGTTTTATGTTTCAATGTTGTTTCTTACTTTCAGTCGAAAAAACACGTTTTTTTTTATATTTAATTTTAGCTACAGGGCTAATAAAATTATAAAATAAATTTACTATATAAAGTAGCAAGTCGCTCACCTGTCTAGTTTTCAGCTAAATTGAAGATTGCCACTGGAAGAAAAAAAAATCATGGTTTAATAAAAAGGTAAGTTTGGGCAGCAAGTTATAGAGTAGTGATATCAAATCGAAAACTTTTTGTACTTGGAGATTTACGTTAATTTTAAAATTCTTTCATGTTATAACGTACGATTTGCTACCTTGAAACAATTTGTATTTAATGTTTACTACAACAGCTTATGAGTGTTATGAGTCTTATGAGTGTTGGGCTTATGAGGCTTTAGTTTTGAAGCAATCTTGGTCATATATGGGGGTGATGGCTGTTTTATAGTCAAATCTTTTGGTTTCTGATATCCATTTGAGACTAAGTGATATTTGTTTTCATCTTGTCATATAGTGACTTAAAGCAAGAATCGTACAGCACGTTCAAGACTGACTTCACTGACTTTCATGGATATCTAAGACTAAGAAAAACTCGTTCCCAAATCACCCTTTTCACCAAGCAAAGAAAACCATTCAAAAATACTAATACAAACAAACCAAAAACAGTCATCACATATAACTCTCACAATGGGTTTTGCTCTCACAAATAAACTACGCCAGATTCTTAGTAAAAAATAAAATACCCATTTTCCAACAATTTTTTCATCCAAGGATCATCCCTCTAAATCATCCCAAAAAATCTCCTTTCTCAAATCTCTTAATCCTTCTGCAGAAAATGCGACAAATTTTCCTCCCACTCCACATATAGGACGACTGTAAGGACCTCTTTTCATTCTAGCCCTTTCCAAACATCTTCTTCCCCAAATTGGCATAAAATTACCACTACAAGAAATTGCCTGCTTAATATCATCTCTAGGTATCTTCAGCTTTAAAATATACCTCCCCTCCCAATGTCTTTTTTTACCCTAGAATACAAACCATATAGAGTCTAACGTTATGATCTGGCACCCCACTTCTGGGTTTCCTGATGTACACTCGAATATCTAGAATAGACACATCTCCAACTTGTCTAACCCTACCCCTACCAATCCATCACTCGACATTCCACACGAATCCAAAAGTGCCGTAATTTGTCACATCCAGGAACTTATTTTTCCCCCTAACAGAGACTCCACCAATGCTTTCTTCGCTAAAATTTGCTTTTCCATACTTACCCCTCTTTCCCAAATCTTTACTAGTTTTACTAGCCTCCTATTTCTTAACGAAAAAATTGCAAAACCAACTTTAAAGACTAAGCTATTAAGCCTTTCATTTAAATCTACCATCCTTCTATAGTACTTTACTTGTAATCTTTCTAATATGACACCTTTATCGAATTCCCAAACTTCACCCATTATAACATTTACGTGTTATATTACCTAATATAACACGTATATCAGCTTAAAAAATTATAAAATGAAAAAGCACAGAAATTATAATTCAATTGTTAAAAAATCTGTCATTCCTTGATTTTTTTTTTTTTTCATTCATCCGACACAAAATGCACGTATAATACTTGATATGCTTATTCAACATCTTCTCCAGTACTTTGGGACCCAGGAAACGCTATTTTGGATACATATAGGCATTCAATGACATTACCTTTTTCTCCCCTATAATAGTAAATGTTATCCACTTCGTTGATTTCGTCATCCTAAAATGTAAGAGTAACTCAAGACAACCGTATCGGGCGAGGAAGACTATTTCGAAATCACAGCGGTGTTGTTTCTGGAAAAATAATGAAGAATGAAACCAAATGCACGATCTAATGCATTTTCATGTTGGTCATCGGAGGGTTCTAAACTTCAGACTATAGGCTCAGTCAGCCTATTTACTTGAATGAGAAGGTTACAGTTTTTATAATAATAAATTAAATGATATCAGTACTTAATGACCGAATCCCATACCACACCGTCTGGCTCATATGCCCTCAAGAAACCCTGCTTTTCGCGGTCTTTTAAAATAAATATAGAGGAAAACGCGTCCGTATCAACAATCTATTAATGATTTTCTTCAAAAATTTAGTGATAAAAGCAAAATATATCCCGTTGTCACTTGTCCGAGATTTTAGCCATGATATTTACGTTCCATTTGTTTCTCGTGAATAGTTTGCTCAGTAATTTTGTGTCAGTTTAAATCCCAGTTCATATAATTATCCAGTATGATCATTCCCTATCTCACCCATTATAAAAACCCGGACCGGGATGCGAGTGCTCCAGAGAACGTAGAAAAACATAAGCGGCGTCAGATCTTTTCACGGGTAGACAAGTCAGACGCGAAACAATCGGAAACAAGTGGAAACCCGCTATTAAGAATAATGCACTTTACGCGAAACAATCGGAAACAAGTGGAAACCCGCTATTAATAACTGCACGAAGAAGTGGGAGGAGCTTTTTGTTCGCACCGAGAACGAAGACCAGAAATGATCTGCGATAAGCTTACTGGATAATTATATGAACTGTGGTTTAAATAAAATAAAATGTTGTTGCCATACTTAAGAAATGGAACTATGTTACTTAAATATGAATAACTTTCGTGAGTAACATACACTGAACGCTAATTTTAAGCTAGTATTTTTGGTTGTTAGAATGTCTTAACATACCTTTTTATCTTTCATGAACACTTTGCAGAAATGTTTGGAAATATTGATGTGTTCAAATTGCTGCTTAAGTTGCACAGTCTGTCATATGAATATTTCCATGTAAATAAATTAAGAAAATACATACATATAAATGGCTGGCTTATAGGTAAATGCTCGAAAGTAAGTGCCGCTTTTTTTCGCACCTCTGAGACTGCCAGTCCTAAGAGTGTATTACTTTTAGCTGTTATGATTCATCTAGAAGGCAATAACAACAACAGACAAGGAAGTGGGCAATAAATTCTTAAAAGGCAATTAATTCAGAATCCATGATTCACCTTAAAATTATTTTTTACAATTATGTAAAAACAAGGAAAACATGTAGTGAAGCTCCAGAATCTGGTAACAGATACGTAAATAAAATTTTACAGTCTCCTAGCATTCTTATTGTTTTTCAAGACAAAATCTGAAAAATCATGGCTGCTGAAATACTCTATTTTTAAATTTAACTGAACCCATGACCGTTTGATTGAAACCACTTGCACCGAATAGAAAAAGCCTTTATTCATAGGCCTTCCAGCACCAAACGAATATAAAGTTGGCTCGGTTACGCTTGCCAAAGATGCACCATTGAAATTCTATGTTTAATTACTGTTTTCAGTATGAATATTTGTTTGCCTTGAACGCAGCGATGCCAAACGTGATACAATTGTACCATTTTGGTGCATTTCCCCTCTACTAGTACAATTCAGTACAATCCCACAAAATATGGTACATTTTACAAAATTGTGGTACAATGTAGTACAATTCAGTATTTTGTACCTATGTTTGTATTCTTTCATCTACAAATATTTTATTTCCCCTGATCTGTTCGGCATAGTCAAGATAAGAGACAGACAAGCAGTCACCTATTTTCCTTTTTTCGTAAACAGACACTTCCCTTCCGGCGTCCAAAGGTCGACAAAAACATCTTTCTGTGTATCAAGTCCACAGTTTATATAATTATCCAGTAAGCTTATCGCAGATCATTTCTGGTCTTCGTTCTCGGTGCGAACAAAAAGCTCCTCCCACTTCTTCGTGCAGTTATGGATCAGTGTGTTTGCGTCTATCAATGAGAAATGGTTACTAAGTGCATTATTCGTAATAGCGGGTTTCCACTTGTTTCCGATTGTTTCGCGTCTGACTTGTCTACCCGTAAAAAGATCTGATGCCGCCTATGTCTCTACGTTCTCTGGAGCACTCGCACCCCGGTCCGGGTTTTTATAATGGTTGAGATAGGGAATGATCATACTGGATAATTTATATAAACTGTGATCAAGTCCTACCGAATGAAAATAAAAGACTAAAAATGAAGTCGTAATGACACTTGGATTCGAGATGGTTGGGAATCTAGTGGAATAAAAACAAAAGCCAACCACCCAAGGGGAATCTCCTGAGTTTGAAAATTTTTAAATGGAAAATCAGGTCTCAGCAACTGCTTTTGGGCAATATTCTGTAAGGACACAAGACTAAAATGTGATTTCAGCCCTTAATTTGTATTAAAATCGTCATTTGGGATCAATTTCAGGGAGGTGTTACAAATGGCCGTAAATAGCCGAAGAACAATGACTTTTATTGACCTGTAGTAAAATGTTTCTGTAGTAATATATGTTACTCCGAGCAATTCACGGTCCGGAGTAATGTACTGTATTAGAAGATAAAGAAAAACAAAGGAATGGAGAAAGAAAGTGAATGAAAATGTCTCCTGCAAAATTTTCATAGATAGCACTTTACGTCATCGACGATTGGGATGTTTGTGTGTTGGCAACACTGCTTGAACGGGTAGTATACAGGGTTGCCATCCCTAGTGATTTGTCACTATTTCTAGTGATTTGTTATGTTGCCTAGTAATTTTCTTCTTGCTAGTGATTTATAGTGATGTTTGTTCTAAATATAATGATTTTTCAAAATATCGCGCGTAGATTCATGATTCAATCGAATAAATCATACAAGAAGCTAATTAATAAGAAAAAACGCAAAATAGTAATTCACTATAGTTCCTAATATGTTTCAGATTAGCGCTTATGCCAATATACCGCCTTTAAAACTCCCGATTTCCCATTTCCCGATTTCCAAAATAATGAAAATTACCAAAAAGAGTTATGGAAGGGGGACCGCCAAGTGCGCGTAATCTAAAATAACCTAACTAAAATACCAACTAAATATCTAATTAAAACAAAGCCATAATGTGGTTTCCCACCGAGCCAAAGGTTAATGTCGGGTATAGACAGCGTGAAAAACTGGGTATTCGCAATACAAGCTCTCGAGTGTGTTTTAAGCCCCTATATGCAAAAGTATTGAATTTTGTGTTATTTGCCAGAAGAAATATCACGGATTCGAGTTAATTTTTTTTTCAAGGGGCGGTCGTATCAAAACAACGGTCTTAGAACATCGATAGAGGGCTCATTTGAACAGAAATTAAAATTGCTGATTTCCCGTTTATTTGGACAAAAAGATGGGACGGCTACTAGCCCCCCTCCCACCTTCCTTTTTTCGACAAAACATGTTTGATCAAAAGTTTGAGATAGCCATTTTGTTTAGCATAGTTGAAAGGTTCCAAATCTATACCTTTAGGTTTGATGTGACCCGTCAGGCCCTGAGGATAAGTCTGGAGATGAAAATATTTTAAGGATAATTAGCTAAGGATAATAAGGATAATGTATGATCTATGAAAATCAGTTTCATAACCACAAAGACGAATAACGGATGACAGAGTTAATTGGACTTGTAAAGCTTTGGCTACATGTTTGCACATTAGGGGGGTAGGGATAAGGTTATTTTGCCCGCAAACCCTCTAATGTGCAAATATACAGCCCAATTATATTATTATATATAAACTAAAGTGTTAAATTTTCATCGTATTTTGGCATATTTCATTAGGATTAATGTATCTTTACTTCTTGTGTATGCTCCGTATAATTAACAAATACCTCTCTTTTTTATTAATGAAGTAATAAGAGCAATGCTTATCGAAATTCATGAAGGGTGGGATAAAGTTTTTCCATAAAAATATAACAAAATCACTTCCAAATTGTCGCTGGTGTCCCAGTAATTATACCAGCTGAACTAGAGTAAAAAGAAAACAGATTCTATATTTTTTGAAAAAAAAACTGACGTCTTGAATCGACAAGGGGAAAAAAAATTAAAAAAAGCAAACATTTCGATTACATCACCGATAACCAATTTTTGGTGGTAGGGGTACAAGCCAATGATACCAATTCTGGAAAATACAGGGAGGAGGCAAGGATTTGGTTATATTATCTGCATAATAATGCAAAAAAGGTATTTTTCCAAATTTCAAGGGTAGTTTTTACTTGAGAAAAAATAAAGCGTCAAACTAAAAGGTATTTTTCCCCATCTAGGGGGGTAATTTCCCCTTTGTCTGTAGGTTCGTCTGTATAGAATATGGTAACGAGATAAATTATTATTAATTTCAAAGATACATGGTATTATAATTCTAGTGATTTCTATTCAATAATCTAGTGACTTATGTGCTAATTTGGTGATTTATTTTCCAAGAAGCTATTGGTTTTTTTTCATTGGGTGGCAACCGTGGTAGTACATGTTTAAGACGCAATAGACAAGTTCCTGGTGTTGGTGACCGGTTTTAAACAGGTCGTGGTAACGATTTGTAAGTAAGGAACGACTCGGCTCAATAGTAAAAAAAGCTCTAAAAGCCAGAGTTTCGATATCAATAGATGCATCAAAAGAATTTGATTGTTATGCTGATTCCAAATATACATGATTCATCAAGTTTAGTGTTACCCGTCAAAAGTTATTAGCTTGAGAAAATTTGCACGATTTTCGAAAAAGGGCAAAAAACACCAAAAAGTCAAGGAATCTTAATGAAGATCACATTATCAGATTCAGCGCATCAGAGACCTCTACTATAGAAGTTTCGCTTTCCTATATACAAAAATGTGGAGCATCATTGGAAAGTGGAAGAGCATCCTTAAAAAATGAAGATGAAGAAAATGAAGAGCATCCTTGGAAAGTGCAGGAAAAGTTCAGTAAGTCAACCGCAAACGTAACTAACGAAAGATCAACTCCTTTGAAGATAAATGTACCGTTCAACTTATCCTGAGCGCCAGTAACACAATTATTAAACAAAAGGGGAGAAGTCAGAGCTCCTTGGCGTACATTTTTCTGAATCTGAAATACTTGACTACCATCTTTAATTCCAGCCTTCAGATTTCCATACACGTATCTTAAAAAAGTAATTATCGCAGAATCAGTACCTTTCAAATGGGCTTCAAGCAAAATCTGTGAAAATATACAAGAGTCAAGGGCACTTGCAACATCGAGTGCACACAAGACTAAGAATCACCTCTTTCTTCAATATCCTTCAGCACATTTATAAGCAGAAAGAGAGCGTGCTCTCTACCTAAGCCTCGCTGGCACCCAAACTGACGAGGAGGGGCGGAACAATTTTCTTAAATGTCTTATATCAAAAATGACTCAATGAGCTTGGAAGTAGTACACGAAACGGTAATGGGGTGATAAGAACTGCACAGAGAAGCGTCTTTCTTTTTTTTAAGGATGGGAGTTTTTTGTCCGGCAAAAAATTGCAAAGTGGCTACACCACAGACAAGGATCATCTGAAACAGTAGTGCTAAATGTTGCTCGATTAAAGAGCCTGCAAGTTGCAGGTGCCTTGCTGAAATAGAATCAACACCAGTGAAAGATTTTTTCTTTAATTTCAGAAACGAAGAGTGAACAGCACTTGGCGACACAAACAGGAAAGATTTAGTTTTACTTGAAAGAAGAAGGTCAAGCTGTTTTGCAAAAAACTCTTCTGTGCTTTGGTTGGGAGCACTGAACTCCCTCGCGAAATATTCAACCCACTTCTTTCCAGGCACACTAGCACTCTGGGCTTTGGTAGGCTTGCTATAATTCCAGAGTTTGGAGGGGTCTTCAGCAATACAGATTATATTTTTCTGGATCAACGTTAACTTATGTTTTTTTCTGTTCCTTGTTAAAGTTCCGTTTCGTACGGAGCCTCAAGTCATTTACTAAGCCATCGCTGGGACGGCCACAGTCGTTCCAAACAGAAAGCCACAGCTTGGCCGAATTACACGCATTTACTAGTTGTCTGTTTTTTTTTTACCAATCTTCTAGACGAACAAGTCGAAGAGGAACGGCGCTTATTTCAGCACATCTCCGTGCGTTATTTATTTGAGCCAAGTAGGAGGTGAGCTCAATTAAGATGTTTTTTCACTTTACGGCAGCACAGCACGATCACATAAAAGATTGAAAGGCACCTTGATTTTGCTCAGCATCTCGTCGCAGACTTTACTGAAAGACTCACTTGACACATTTTTCCGATCTCGGTAGGAAAACCAATTCTGTTGTTTATTTTGAGCTATAGGCGGGGAGGAGTAAAATCAAGTAGAGATAGGAAGGTGGTCAGAATAGAATCCTTCTTTTAAAACTTTGACGTCGTGACTTCCGATAGTTAGGAGGAACGCAGCCCCAAAAGATTTGCTATCAGGGAGACATTGTGCTAGTTAAATCTACATTAAAATCTCCGTTGATGATAACAGGTGTAGAGACAACTTTTTTAAAAAGCCTGCCTAGAAGTTTGCAGGCAGACGCAAAATGTGAATCAGATTGTTTGTTTTTGTAATTTGTAGGCAGATAAACATTAATTACTACATGATTTTCAAGCTTCATGGCAATAAAGTAATCAGTCTCTGCTAATAGCTTGCAAGGGAATTGGGAAAGGATAGCAAGACCGCCAGATGGTCTGCCTCTCGGTCTGACAATGGCATTACGAAAGAGTAGATTAAAATTAGAAAATAGTGGTAAGTAGGCTTTGGCGGTCTTCCGACAGGAAATGCTCCTGAATCAGAACTAGGTCATGAGACTGCAGTAACTGCGAAAGAATTGGGATTGGATCGGTAACTTATCTATTAATGTCCTAAGTAGACTAGAACATTATACTTCTGGTACTCCTATGTACCAAACAGGTTTTTCTGGTAGGTAAACATTTCTACAGGGCATTACACTCTTTCAAAGAGGAACGAGTATAACTTGATTGGTGATGGGGGTTTGAATAAAAGGAATAGTTTTCTTTACAATTCATATTAGTAAGAGAATTGAATTCAAAGAGAATAGTTTATTTGCGAGGATATTAGTAGAGGAAAAAATGAGTGGTGCATTTACACTATTGGAGATTAATGATGGAACCGACAGCAGCAGCAACGATATACGAGTACCCAATGTAGCTGTGGAAATAACTGCTGGTTGTAGACTATGTCTTGAATGGGACATTATGTATGCGAGATACGTGATATCATTAAGCAAATTTAAGCAGGAGGAGCAACTATGTTTTGCTGGAAAAGTGAATATTCTCCATATAAATAAACTTCGGTCAGCATTAGATGTCCTATCGAAATATATTGATGAGAACAAAATGCATCAGTGATATTATTATTGTAATTATGTTCAATAAAATTGTTTCTAAATCAATGGTATTTTTTCTTTCTATAGTAGACTAGCGTATATTTTCTAGAGTACAAAAAGAAATTCTGGTTAGTCTGAAGTTGGTTGTGAGAGAGTTAGGACTCTAAAAAATGGATAGATTCGAGAAAGAGCGAATCATGAGGAATCTAGTTCTTATGGAAAAACGTTTGATTCTAGATGATGATTTTCTAGAGTTGTCTATTCAAAGGAAGATATTTTCTCGGGGAATGCTTGTCGATATAATGAAAACTGATTCTCCATCATTAGACTATTGTATGAAGCTTCTACATCGTGGTCCAAATGCATTTACACAATTTATTGATATATTGATCACGACACGGCAAAATGATATTGTGGATATGCTTTTAAACATTAGTTTTGAAATTTAGGACTTTTTTCATGAGAAAGATGGTGCTCAAGGATGATTTACTCCTCTCTCTCTCTCTATCTCAGACAATTTTTGATGTTGCTAGCTCAGTTTCATTGTGGTAGTGAGAGTGTCAACACATGACAAAATGTTCCATACATGTCCGTTATGTATGTACTCACTGGGCAGCTGGTCATCATCATGTGAGAATTGCACAATGATTGAGGAGTATGATGAAAAGTGTAGATTATGCAACCCGTGTAAATTGCATAGAGGATATGCTGTACAAATTAAAGGTTGTAATTCCTGTCTTGAAGAAGTGTGTGACTCTCATCCTAGAGGTTACCTATGCTCCAATTGTCATTATGATAAATGTAAGCAGTGGGAGAGTACATATCCCGGTATGATTGGAAAGAATCCTAACCGTGATTTTAGTTTATTGCTACGAGATTGGTATCGTCGTGGTTTTAGATTGTTCTGGGAGGAGGAACCGGGTCAACGATTCAACTGTTGGAACAACAAAAGAATATGGTTTCTACGTCATTGTTGTGAAGACAATGGGTGTTATGATTATAAGCCCACTGATTTTTATTTGGCTGTGACGGAATGTGATTCGACACTTGAGGACACTGTTTGTGAAATTGCTTCAAATACGCAAATTGAAACATGTGAATTCTATAGAATGAATGAGAATAGTATCATTGACTATACAAAGAGATATGACAAGAGTGAAGTCACACTCTACTGTAGAAAATGTGACCCTGACATTGCAGTACATCAGGATCAGTACACTGTGAATTCAGATAATCTACCTGCACTAGTTGTTGTCGACAAATACCTAGTAGTGGATGAAATCTAAAGAGTAGAAAAGTCGTTTTATCATGTATATAATTTTTTTTTATTAATAAACAATTTCACATACATCTTTAGAACATTTTATTCTTAGGGCACTAAAATCAATATTAAATACACTTGTAAGTATATTCTCCACTAGAAAGTCGTTCAATCGAGGTAAGTCAACGTAGATGTTGAGAAACTGCTTGTAGGTATAGCCACGACATCTGAACATGAAAAAGAGTAGTGCATGAAAGCCACATGTCTTAGTCGTTAAATCCTGTACTCTTCGTTGATTTTGAATAATGGTTTTCCCACTGCTTTCAATAAAGTTGCTGATGTATGGAGCGTAGAATTTATACGATAGGCCAAGAGGATCAAAAAATTCAATATTCTTCGCTGTTTGAAAGATGCATAGCCAATGACCGGTCTTCAAAAGTCGATTGAGAGAGAGAGAGAGATTTATTCTAAACAAACAAACAATTTAACATAAGTTTAGTGGCCACCCAAGAAGTAAAAACTTGTCCAAGGGGGTGGCAAAAAATACACTAACATAACAAAACAATAAAAAAAAAACGAAAAAAATAATAACCTATCTATATCACAGTCCCCAAACAATACCACAAACCTTAAACCTTAACATTTTCATTAAATTGCAATCATATTCATAATCATCACCCCCAGGAGCCATAAAAATTACCAATATCATTATTAAAAAAAAAACCTAAAATTCATACTTACTAAAAAGCATCCTTTTAATTACTATCTTAAACGAAGAAATATCACCTATATTTTTTGTATTTTGATCAAGATGGTTCCAACTTCTGATCCCCTGTGAAGCAAAGAAAACATCGATCGGGCCGAAACTACCAGTGGAATATTAATCTCTGCAGATGACCTAGTATCATAATCATGGACAGAAGATCTCAGGTTAGCCAAGTTATCAAAACACGGGAGGTTTATACCCCTCTGAATCCTAAAAATGAATAGAAGTGTATACAACTCCCTTAATCCGGAAGCTGGCAGTATCTTTACACGCTCATACACGTTTCGTACCGAATCCCGGGGTTGTAGGCCATCTAACAGCTGAACAGCGTTTGTTTTGTAGAACTCGTATTGGACGAGCAATAGAAGGAAAATGTTCAATCCAAACGCTACTACAATACAATATATATGGATGGATAAGGGAATAATAAAGAAGGCGCATAACAAAAGGAGGAAAAAAATGCTTAAGTTTTCTCATTATACCCAGGTTACGAGACACGGTTTTACAAACATAATGTACATGGCGCTTGAATGATAAAACATCATCAGTATAAACCCCCAGGTACTTATAAAGAACACACCCGCTTTAAAGCTCCATACTGTGTTGCAATATCCTGAAAACCATGGATAAAAATCTGCGTGAACGGGAAAAAAATAACAAAATTAGTCTTACCCAGATTAATCTTTAATCTATTTACCCTCAACCAGGAATATAACCTTTCAATAGCATCTTTCATCGATGTCTGAAGTAATTCTTCTGTCTTGCCGGTACTAACAGCAACTGTGTCATCAGCAAATAATGACACCGTCTCATTCCTGGGATTTTTGGCCATATCACTAACATTAAAACAACAACTTGGGA
Organism: Artemia sinica; assembly: GCA_027921565.1. Classification (NCBI taxonomy): domain Eukaryota; kingdom Metazoa; phylum Arthropoda; class Branchiopoda; order Anostraca; family Artemiidae; genus Artemia; species Artemia sinica. The sequence goes on from CM051257.1 coordinate 29,673,115, forward strand.
TACAATCAGGCATATCATTTAAGTCGTTTATAGGATACAATCAGGCATATCACATGGTCTTAGTCGTTAAATCCTGTACTCTTCGTTGATTTTGAGTAATGGTTTTCCCACTGCTTTCAATAAAGTTGCTGATGTATGGAGTATAGAATTTATACGATAGGCCAAGAGGATCAAAAAATTCAATATTCTTCGCTGTTTGAAAGATGCATAGCCAATGGACCGGTCTTCAAAGTCGATGGACTGCTATTAACAATGATTAGGGTATTGTTAACACTTGGAATTTTTTCAATGAAGTCCGAAGGTATGCAATAGGACTTGTACTGGGACATGTATGGATCCATACTAAATACATTGATTATTTGGTTTGTGTTCATGGTGCAAGGTCTAGTAGAACACTGCCGTCGGGTGTGATTTCCCAATAGGTTTCAAATTGACTCAGTGATATTAGCGTGATACTCTCAGTCAGAGCATTGGCAAATGTACACTCTAAACGTACATTCCCAGTTCGTACTATACTCATATCCTGTGTGCCTGACAAGTCCAAAACAATAACCCCATGATTTTTGAAAACATTGAATCGGTTATTCCATTTTCAAATAGTTGAGAGTCATGATCTAGGGATTGCATGGTCAACTCGTACAGAGTTCTATAGGATTTTTTGTCAAATGATAGAGTGTACAGTGGAATACCATTCACTTTGCACACAAGGCTAGATAGATCGAAAAAATTAAAATCATGGGGGGATTCAGTCCAGGATCCAACGGCACTGCCACTCTTCACAAAGGCCAAAGCCAATTTTGATGGGATTTCTCCATTGATAAATGATGAATCACTATAGCTACGAGAGCCGGTGGCAATGTGACGTTGATTGGTGATCGTATGGGGAACAAGAAGTTTAATGTTGTTACCATTGGCTCTTAGCTTTTCCACTGCCAATGCAACAGAGCTCATAACTTGTTGTTTTCGGACGTGGAGAATTGCCGATGTGATAATGACATTTGCATCGGGTGCTGCAGGAAGTGTTTTTCTCAAAATGAAATTCGATGGGGCCATCTGTAACTTTATGTCAATCTTGACATTGGGGGGTAGCCATTGGGATATATCTCATGATTTAATTTTCCAACTAGATGATACTCTTGGGTCACTGCAGTAGTCAACTCACCGTCAGTATCAACACCTGTTCGATATTCATAGCCCAATGATTGTCCTCTCAAACTCCTTGTATGCCTTCGGCGTCATCATCATAAATTGTATGTAGCTTGCATAGTTTGATAAATTATTGCTAGTGCTCACCAAAGTACCATTAATAAATACATTAATTTGTTTGAATAGGTTGTGTAGAATACAGTTTTCATAGGAGAGACCATCGCCGGCATTTGGAGTTGTATTATCTGACTTTTTCTTCACCACAACATTTAAATCAATAAATGTTGATGATAAATCAATGAAATAGTCTTCATTGGAAAATATTTGAAAGTGTATATTCTCCGAGAGGGGCTGTTGGGGGTGAAATTGTTCATAGTAGCCATACTTGACACTGACATCAACATTTTCAGCATTGAATAGATTCAATGAGGAACTAATTGATGGATATGATTCCTTGTGGGGGAGATAAGTCATCTTAAGAGAAGAAATCCTTCTTTGATCTAACAATCTTTTTCTTTTTCTTCTTATTGGCCTTCGTTGTTTTATTCCTCAAAGTCCTTGTTGATGTCCTTTGCTTCCTGCCTGGGTGGAGACTGATGAGTGAATGACGCGAACGCATCCTTTTCAATCCCTCCCCATTTTGTCGAGATTTAATTGCTCACCAACGGCTCTTGCTGAAGATCTAATATTTTCCTTAACACTCTCCTTGAAATTCTTGCCCGACCCCCAGTCCTGTAGTGTGGAGGCAGCAAAATTTGATGCAGCAGGTACAAGATATTTTCTGGCAAGGGGTAGTGCAGAACGAAATAGCCTAGCAAACCAGCTACCAAGACCATAGCCAGACATTGTAGTACGACCCTTGTAGTAGTCCAATCCATTGCCTAATTGACGTGGACTCAAAGCACCAACATAACAATCGATATCGGGACAGACAAATGGAATTCTCCTATTGTTCATTTTAGGTGATTGTGCTGTCGTTGACAATGGGTCGAAAATGACATGTAATCACTGCTAAGCCTTTTGTTATTGCTAGAGGATCACCCAATTCACTTCTTAGTGTTAACTGGCAGAGTTCCAAATACGAAGTGTTTACAGGAACATACTGAAGATGCTTTATATTATAGTGATGAACAAGTTCATGAGTTGTTTTTCGTTCAAGAACACGTAGGAGGGGAACATTTGAATTACCGACTCTCGACGTTTCCACAAAGGATGCATAGAGAAATATGCAAGAGTCCGAGGCAAAACCAGGTGGATAATCAGCAAAAATAACTTGATTCATCCCGTAAACGGTGCCAGCATTTTTCCCATTGATCATATTCTGTTTAAAGCCAAGAACATCTCTCAGATTATCATTGAGAATAATTATTTCAGTGTCAACAGGTGAGGTAATGTAAATCCTATCATGTTCCAATGAATAATTAAAATGGAATTTTCCATTCCTACGATATGAGATTTTTCTATTGATTGTACGACACAAATCCCCCATATTATCATATTCAATATATTTCAATTTGGCATGTGGATATTCACTAGATTTAAGTGCTTCAACCCATTCATAGTCGACAAAGAGTGTCCAATCGAATGGTATAACTTTTATATCATACACACGATCCTTTCTCAGGATGTCATAGGTATTTTTGAGAATACAGTCGACAAGAGCCACTTCATATGCACCGTCAAATTTGATGGCGGGGGAGAGTTTTGTCCAAAAATCACTTGTCGTATTCAAGTCATTGTAGAGAGGATCGGAAACGTTGGACATGAAAGTTACATAGAAATCATTGGGCATTGTCAATATCTTCAACACCGATCCAAGAATCAAAATCAGAGTTGTATCCTAGCCACCGAACAAGTAACTGTTTCTTACCCCTGCGAGTACGTGTCTTTAATATCTTTTCAATTTGGTAGATTTCACTAGCATTTTTAACTTTTTGCAATTCATAGTCATAAAAGCCGCCGAGAATCTCTTCATCTTTGGTATCACGCAGGCGATAAGTTATGGGTTTAGTGTCTAGGATTTTTGCCACTTTAAAAAGTTCGGTGGACCACAAGTAATTCCCCTTTTCAAAAACATTAGTTGTTCTATTAATTCGAACAGTATCACCAACATTGAATTTATTTTCTTCTTGACATTTGATTCATTGGAATATTGTTTAAGAAAGGTGTCAATTGTATCATGATCAGAATGATGAACTTCCGTTGGCGTAGAGTTGGACAATGATCGATGAGGTCGTTGATTATAAATCAACATGATTTTATCTAGATCATGAAAAAAAGCCGGTGTATTTTTCAATGTACAATATCTTGAAATTAAAAGTCGAATAGTTCTTATCAATCGTTCGGCCAATGCAGCCTTTATAGGACTATGAGTATGATAGAGCAGTGTACTATATTTCTCTAGTACTTTTGCAACATGGGGATTAACAAATTCACTACCGCGATCCGTTTGAATTTTTTTATATGAATCCTGTTCGAGAATACTTTCAATTGTCCGAGCAACTTCAACACCTCTCTTTGATCGCAATGGAATTGCATATGCATAGCGACTAAAAACACTGATTGCAAGTAGAATGTACTTGTACGGTGTATTGTGACGTCTTTGAAGCTCATCTAGAGTCAGGAGATCTGCTTGCATTATAGGCAATGGGTAAAAGGCTTTAGTTTTTCGAGATTGACTGGCACGAAGTCTATGATTTCTATGCAGAGTGTAACTTGATTCATTTTGTAGATAGTCTTGTACACTTTTAGTGTGAACACCAGTGACTTTGGAAAGAGTGGTGGGGGAACTTAAACTCCCCGCCTCACCAATATTTTCATAAACACCTTTCAGAACTTCAGCCATTTTGAACGTAAACACGTTGTGTAACGTCCGCTACCCTTTTGTATACTGGCTGTTGATGGAGGTGACGTTGACTTGATACGTCTTCGCTTTTGTCTAGCTATCAGTGGTGTGCTAGTATTTTCCAAAATTGATTTAAAATCTTCTTCTTCTTCTTCTTCATATTTTAATGGTGTCAATGTTGATGATGATGATGATGATGCATGTTCATTTAATTTTTTTAGAATTTGCCTATTGCCAATAAGACTTTTGGGGAAGTTTAATGTATTTAGAAAGTTGTATAGATGAGTGTCAAATGATAATAGTCCTTTACGATTTGTAACCATGTCATAGATTAAATCAAGTAGATTATAGCTCTTGCCCTGAATTATAATCCCTTCCCCATTGCTCTCAACTTGAATTTGACCACTTTCCAAGAGATAGGATAGGAGTCGTTTACTTTGTTCACGATATGAGTGGGGCATTAGATTTCCAATTTTCAATACAATTGAATCCAATTCCTCCTTCTTTAATAGTGTTCCAGCAGCAGCAGCAGCAGACTCTTGAGAAGATGATTCTTTTTTGTGATCAGCAGCAGTGGGCTTCGACTGATAGGACTTGTGTTTGTCTACTCGGCGAAGTGCCTCTTGAAGTAAAAGCAGTTTTTTATCATCCTCAATAGTTTCATTGTCAAGGAATTTACTCAGATTGTTCTCAAAGTGTTCGACGGGTGAGAGAGCTAGTTCTATTGGAGTCAATTTATAGGGTTTTGCCATTCTCTAGAGAAAACTGTTTACAAGTCCTGCAATTATTGGCAGTAAAAGTGTGAAAAAGCTACCGCCCGCCTGAAGAAGTCGTTTCCTTTTAAAATTCTTTCCTTTCTTTTTAGAGGCCAATGTACGTACAATGGAACGATGTTGCTTTGCCTGTTGCTTAACTACTTCTGGCAGTTGAACATTACCCTCGGTCAAATTTAAACAAAGTTCAGATATTAGATTAATGAAATCATTGTCAATACCGTGTTTGAGTATTGCTTTCCTAAGCAGAGGTTTGAAGTGCTTAGAACTGAAAACAAAGTCTATTTTCATGTAGTTTCTTCAGTGTCATGATAGCGACTAATAGGTCTTTTTAGTGTTCACAGGGAGATATATTGTAATTTCATTGTCGAAAATATCTGTGACTACACGCAGATCCTCGGGTGTATTTTGATTAAGATCCAATAGGATATAACCGTGGGGTTTATTAGTTGCCTGATTGTATGCTGAGAGCAGAAATTTAGGGGCACCTGGATAGATTTGTTTATTGAGGGTTATTAGCGAGCTAGAATCACGAACAACTCTGTAGATGATATAGTAGGTGCAATTCAAAGCAAGTGTTCGCATACATTTGCTCTGATGAAAGAGATTGTGTAGAACCAGAGTAACGGAAATCTGTTCATGATGAGAGCGAACAGTGAACAATTGCAGCATTTCCTGGGACCATTGTTCAATAGATTCAGCCAGATCGTCAATGATCAGCCAAGAGTTTGGTTCAATAATGTTGAAAACATCAAGTCCCTGTATGAATGTATCTGCACCGATCCCATGGCAGCAATTGCTTTTATTTTATCGTATGACTCCTGCCAAATACTATAGCAATAGTAGATTTTTTTCGGCTTTTCCACAAACATTTTATCGCAATTTTTAATTATTTTAGTTAAGAGTGTTGTTTTGCCCGACATTGAGGGCCCACACAGAAACGATCTGAATGGTGTTTTAAATTGATACATGTTCCCTTCAACAGTTCACCTGGACAACTAACTGTAGACTATGGCTGTCTAATGACTAAATAATTTCCCTACTACTACTACTACCCTGTTCTTCAAGACGAATAAAGAATCATATTTTCTTTTATTATATACATAGAAAAAAGTAACAATACATTGAAAAAAGCACATTAAACATGAAAAAATACACTTTTTTTTAAATTTATTTATAATAAAAAAATACAACATTTACATGGGTACACAGAGAGAAAAAACACTTTTTTTTGTTTTTTTTATAGAGAAAAAAAATACAACATTAAATTAGAGAGCACTTGAAAAAATATCACTTTTTTTAATGAAACATTTACAAAAAAAAATCTGCTCTAAGTCAAAAAAAGATAACTTTGATAGTGGCAGTGCGCCCCCCGCTGGCGGCGGCCGCCCCCCCCGGGCCGCGAGCCCCCCCCCCCCCCCAAAGGCCGCGAGGCCCCCCCCCAAAGGTTTTAGGAAATAATTTACAGGACTTTATTCAAACCGAGACTTTCCCTATGGGTAACACATTCGGCCCGGTCTGAAGTTAAATAGTGTCCAAGGGGGAGGGTGGTCACACCGTCTTGACAAACATAGACCTTGTCGGAGATGGTACTCATGGCAATTTTTTCTACATTTACAGTAAAGTTCCTGTATTTGAGAGAACGAATTGCCAGCAATTTGGCTCGTGGAATTGTATTTTCAACAATACAATTCCTATAAATGTCATGTCGAAATTCTTATCCACATAGCGCGTGGGCACTCCTTTGCAACGTTTCTTGATTTCCTCGTCGTGTGTCTGTATAAAGTACACCTTCGGACTTACAAACATACCACGGGAAATCAAGTCGCTTCCCGTTTCTGATTTAAAAAATAAAAGCTGATTGGGCGCCCGACGTTTTACTAGCTCAGGGTAAAGACCACTCCAATTGGTGTAGTCCATCCGTGAACTGATAATTTCACCGTGCGCCAAATCATCAATTAGATTTGGGGTTTTTACTTTTAACAGTAGAGAATCCGTGTCACCGTAGCAGACCTCTACTTGCCCCTTTTCCGGCCACTGTACCCTAGCCACATTGTAGTAGAATTCCAACATGAGCTTTTTAGAGATCTCCAAGATCGCACTGCCTGCAGCAATATTTTTATTCAAGACAATGCGTCTTTTTTTCCTATTCAAAAGTACCATGTCCGGGCCAATGATTGTGAAGGAAGTGTAATTTGGATCGGCAATAATTCGAGCACATTGTTTGGGGTCGGTCACGACGTCACAACGATTCCTATTGCGAACACTCTCACACATTTTGCCGAAGGCCGAATTCAAAATGAGTTTATAAATTTCTTTTTCAGCCTTCGTCTGCGCTTCAGAACGTTTGCTGACAAAAGTGTCAACAAATGTTTTCAAATAGGGTTTTTGACTAAACTCGAGTGCTCGGTGAACCTTTGTGACGTTGAAACCGTTGTTGCACATCCATTTTAAAGCTACATGATGTACAACTATGTTTTTTTTGGCAGAAGGTCAGCAATAAGTTTTTGTTTTGAAGGTGACCAATGCAATCCGTCCACCTCGACTAAACGCCTATTGCGAGGGCTCAAAGAGTCCTTAGTCACAGGTCTATTGATGCACGGGAAAACAAAATCCTTTACTGAATCGTGAAGCTCGACTGGTATCTCTCCATCAATTTCAAAAAACCATCCAACCGGTCCATTCTCCTCAACACTGTCAATGTTGGGGAAATGGGGAGCTCGAGGGTCATTGAGCCATTTATAGTCGCCGCAAGGTAGCGCATAATGGGACATGGCCGAGGGGTAGAGAAAATTCATATCGAGGAAAACTGCATCCGATTTTGTCCCCGTCTTCTCTCCTGTTGGATCAGTTTCCAAGATACGGTCCCCGTGAAAAACAAAACCCCCCCCTCATTGACCTCTCGATGAACAGATGCTGATCAATGTCAGTGATTAGCCCAATTTTTCCCCACTAATTTTCAGGATGAGGTCCATCACTAGATGAGGAGATGAAAAATAATAGCCCAAATCAAGATTAAACTCCTCATAGATTTTATCCGTATTTTTACACATAATGTCTAACAAAGTTAACACGTCACTCGACAAATACAGCTTGCAGTAGTCAAAGCCATTTTTACATCCTCCCTCTGCCCAAACTTTTTTAGCAAAACTGTATTCCTCGGGGGTGCAACTACGATCGTGAAGACTGTCGTAAAACGATTCAATTGAAGGAATAGTTTCCTCGGCGAATCTCGACATGGAACAATAATGGTCATAAGGATATATGCCCTTGACCGTTAACAAATCATATAAATCATTTGGAAATTGTTGCTTGAGAAGGGGGAAAGCGTTGCAACCGTCATCGTTTTTCTGCACCTGCATTAATTCGCTCAATGATTTGGGGAAAAAAACTGTAGGAATCTAAAAAGCGAATTTTATTCGTGTACTCAACGTCGGCTTCAACAAATTTCCACATAAATTCCAAAACAAGCAACTTTTCCGCTGATTTAGGTATGATTTTGTACGTAAAGCTGTCTATCACCCATGCATCATCATCTATTGTTCCATTTCTTTGAAGATGTGCCAATGCTGGTAGCACATACTTCAGATCATAGTTAGAGTTATGTATAAAAACAGGAAGAAAAAGTTGTTGTTTAATTTTTAAATTACATGAATTGTGTGCCCACCCTCGAAAGTTACTTTTTCCCGTTGAATTGGGATCAATAAGGTGATTGTGGTCCTGCACCGCGTCTTTTGGGGCAAGAACACCCCTACATACCCAGCAAATTGTCCCCTTTTCCAGTGCCCGTTGCTCTTTATCCGACAATGTCATTGGATAATTGGTATGACGTAATCGTGAAATTGCCTTGTTTGCCGTTTTTATTAAAGAAACCAATAGCTTTTCCATACTGCCCTCCTCGTCCATAGTAAAAAAAACTTCCAATTGCATTTTATTGTTGCAGTCGCGACGAGCGTGTGCGTAGGAACACGCAACTAGTTTGTGTTCCTTGACTATATTTGGCCTTGATGGGTCCGATACCTCAACCAGTCTTGTTTCACAATCCAAAGACACTTTATCAGATTGTAGAAGAGAATTTTGAAAATTTTTAAATTGTAAAGTGTCTTTGCCTTCTGCCGGCATTTCAATTCTTTGATTTCCATGAATTTTGCAATGCTCCATGTGGTCTGAGAATGTTCGCTCAGATCTAAATGGGGAAAGGCACATGGGGCAATAGAAACGTTCCCCTTTTTTCACACCTTGAGATAGGAGTCGACTTATCGCCGTAACGGGGAAAAAATGACCATAAGAATTTACATCTTTGGGAGGCTCGTAAATAATCCATACCCAATTTTTAACATTTTCCACCATCGGTGTCCTCACTGAATACAAAACTCCTTTTTTATTCGGTTTTTTCCCCCATCTACAAATTCAGTGTCATACTGAAGAACAACCACCCCCACCCCAAGATTATCATTTGCTTTCTCGAATATGCTTATTTCTTTCAAGGACACCGGATATTTCCCCTCTAAACAATCAAAATTTACTTTAGGGAAATTTTTTCCACCGTTGCGAGCAAGTTCGTCGAGATTTTTCATTGATGACTCTTTGTTTAATGTTTTATGGGCTGCCACTAAAAATGCGTACTTAAAACATTGCAGCCCCGTGTCAAAATAGAAACTCTGAACTCCTTTGGTAGCCGACAAATCTGGGTGGCATTTTATTTTTAGATTACCCGCCCCCCTTAAAATAAAGTTTTTTTTAAATCTACTGAGATTCAGATCCATGCGTTCAATGTATAAAATTGTGGACCCACTTCCCCTCTCGCTAAACGTGTCCAAAGTTGAAATTAGTTTATTCACCCAGTTGAAAAAGTTGTCTTCAAATTCGTTTAGACCTGGATAAAAAGTCTGGTTGCCTGTTGAAAAATGAAAATAAAAAATGTCCCCGGATGTCCCCTTTTGTAAGTAAACTTTTTGATTCACCGATGCTTTAATTCCCCCTTGACCTCCCCAATTCTGAATCTGAATCTCAATTTTTGCTCGAATTTTGTCGATATAGCTATGGAGAACTTTCACGGGGTCATTTAAAATAATGCCAGCGTTTTCCTCGGGAAGGCTAAAATCTACCCTGTATGTTTGCAAATGACCTAGAGCAGATTCTAACAAATAAAATTCAGGCAATTCCGGGGACATAGCACTATTTTCATGTCCTGACCCTGTTTGTTCAGGACTCAATTCACTAATAGTAAAGTTGCTGTTAAAAATGTCCCCGGAAGAATTAGCCCCAACAATTTGCATAAGACTGTCCATTTCTTCAGCTGTAAATTGAAAATCCAGGGGGATATCAAATAACGTACCTTCACTAACACCATCTGGCGAGAGGGGGCAATTACCCATGATACTTTGAAGTCCCGGACCAGGGAAGGCAGAAGTTTTCACAGCTTCCCCCTGAAACTAGAAAATGAATGGATTAAGTTTTTTTTTTGACGAAAGTTTTATTACAATTATAACACTTTTTTTTTTTTTTTAAACTAAAAAGTTAACCCCCCCCCTCCCCTGGGAGGACCCTTGGGAACTGGGAGCTTCCTTCGAGGTAGGAGGATCGATGCCCTTTCGAGTTGGGATATCGGACTTCACAAAACTGTTCAAATAGATCAGCCTCAAATTCTTTCTCGAAAGCATCTTTCAATGAAAATAATTGCTTGAAAATGAGTTTGCCCAAATAATGTTTCTTGACATCATTGTGAAGACATAATTGGACTTTCTTCGTATGTTAATATACCTTATCAGAAATTGACATCCTGTTACAAGAACCCCACTTAAACTTCAAATAATACTTATCAAGTGGATCCTGTTACAAGAACCCCACTTAAAATTCAAATAATACTTATCAAGTGGATCCTGTTACAAGAACCCCACTTAAAATTCAAATAATACTTCTCGAGTGGATTAAAAAATCCAGGTATGCTGATGGGACATTTTGATAAGAGCCCGGATGTGTGCGAAAGCTTAGCGCAATAATACCAGTTTAAGAGTGGTTGCCAACTGTGAAATAGCGAATCGTTTTTTTTTATATATATAGTTAGTTTGTTTAAAGGAATAATTGGATTTTTGCATAAGAAAAGCATCTTGGCTAAAAGAGAAGTTACAAGGTAAGGTTTTTTTTTTTAGAAATGCGTGATAAGCTATTTCAGTGTTATAAGCATTCCTTTATATACTGCTAATTTGGTTAATGAAAGAAAATGAAATAGGATTATTATTATTATAGAAATATTTTAGAAACAAATTTAAGTTTTACTCATCAAAATTATGCGCTTGAGAAAATTTACCTTATTTTTGAAAAAAAAATACGGAAAAGAAAACAAATATATATACACTTACAAGTTCTGGCTGCACTTGTACATCAGAAGTCCCTGGCATGGCGTGAAGAGGAGTGTTCCCACCATCTTGATCGGATGAGGCTGACTCGAATTTCTTGCTAGGTTGCATAGAGAGTCCTGGCTGGTCCGATGAACTAGCAAATCTGATTACTGTTGGCCTTGCAACTTGCATTGATGCAGTATCGATGTCGCTAGCTTGTATAGCAGAGTTCTCCACCCTTGTGGCCCACTGTCTTTTCGGTTTTTGACCGGACTGCATTGGGACTGACACTGACCGGGCGGTCTCGTCATCTCGCGCTTTCTTTGATGGAGGAGGGGTACATTCTTCGCTATTTGCGGTACCCATAGCTCTCTTTACAGCTGGAGGGGCAGCAAATTCTTCATAATTTGCCTTAAAAAAGAAGAGAAAAAATTAGTATCAAAATAATTTCCCCCTTTTTTTTACAGAAAGAAAGTTAGTATCATCATCCATATAATTTTGTTTAGAAAAGCATTTATCTCATTTCAGTAAAGCAAAAAAAGTAAAAATATCGCGAGAAATATATTAGGCTTAGAAATCAAACGTTTTTTTTTTATTAGACAATCAGTAGTCTATAGCCATAGGATAGGAATCATTGTTTCTATTTTTACCATTTAGAAAAATATTAAATGTTCTAGTCTATAGGCTTTAAATTAGATCGTTAATCCAGCGGCCTATAGACCTAAATTTGCAAACATAGGTTAAAATGCTATCTATACTTAGCTAGCTCAATTCTTACTTATTCAAAATATTAACAGGGGGGGGGGGCATAGGATCTTCAATTCCATAGTATCGAAACACAAAAAAAGTCCACAATTATATGCAAAGCTTTTAAAAGTTATATACCTAAATTACGAAATACTTAAAATCACAGGAAAAAAGGAAGACCAACCTTTGGGATTTGAACGAAATTCGAACTTTAGTGTAAAGAGCAAGATATTGAGGAGGGAGGCAACCTTTCATATCTGCCGAAACTAATATGCAAATTGTATTTAATTTTTCATATACAATGAACCAAAATCAAAGTGAACATGCTTCTCTTTTTTGAATATCAAAATAATTTCCCCCTTTTTTACAGAAGAAAAAATTAGTCTGCACAAAGAACCCCCCTCTAACCACACGGAATCGAGGAACAGAGTCTCTCTCAAACTCCGTAAAGCTCTTTTAAAAGATACAAGAATTACTTAATTAACACAAAAATTTCGTTTTTAACGGATACCAAGTAAAGAAAAACTGTGTTAGAATTGATTCATTGCCCTCTTCCCAGTCATATATTTTTATAAAAGCTTCGCGTACATACGAATATCATGGTACTAAACCCTCAAAATTTGAAATAAAAAAAAATGACAAAATTTAATTAGCTAGCTCAATTCTTACTTATTCAAAATATTAACGGGGGGCATAGGATCTTCAATTCCATAGTATCGAAACACAAAAAAAAGTCGACAATTATATGCAAAGCTTTTAAAAGTTATATACCTAAATTACGAAATACTTAAAATCACAGAAAAAAGGAAGACCAACCTTTGGGATTTGAACGAAATTCGAACTTTAGTGTAAAGAGCAAGATATTCAGGAGGGAGGCGACCTTTCATATCTGCCGAAACTAATATGCAAATTCTATTTTAATTTTCCATATACAATGAACCAAAATCAAAGTGAACATGCCTCTCTTTTTTGAATATTTACTAAAATTGAAATACATGGATCATTTAATATTTAATGATGAAGGAAGCTTTTTAAAAGAGGTAACTACACAGTGTAAGGAAAGGATTTCTTCTTAACTTAATGACGAGACAATTTCTTTTTATTATAATAATGAGAAAATTTTACTCACCAGAAGTTGCTTAGAATTATCCATTTCTATGTAAATGTTCACAAAAAATGTCAGTAGTGTTAAGTTGAATGAACTATTCCAACTGATGAAAAAACTAATTTGAAACCTGAATATATACAAAAAATAATTGCATAACAGCGAAACAAGACGTGCTGGTTTTGGTTTATCACTAAAAAAAGACATGTATATACCTTGAACTAGAAATTGCGTAAATCTCTTGGCAAAAGGTGTAATGCCCTGTAGAATAGGACTACTAGAATACCTACCAGAAAAACCTGTTTGGTACATAGGAGTACCAGAAGTATAATGTTCTAGTCTACTGTCCTACGACAAAATACGGCATCTGAATCTCATTTGAACTAGATTTAACTTTCAGCAGAGCATGTGCAATAGGGCATTTCTAACTGTAACATGGATGGTTGTCTGATTTACAAAGAGCACATTTTGTCGGTTCCTGGCAAGGGGCTGTTTTAGAACTTCCGTTACCTTTTTCTCCAAAGACGGGACAACAAATGTTGTTTATACATGTACTTGAAATATGTCCGTATAATTGACACTTATAGCATCGAAGGGGTAGAAACAAAAACTCTTGAATGGGGAATCGTTCGAAACCAATCACTAATGGGAACTCCATTGCTCGTAGTAAATCCTCTTTTGTTTCAAATTTCAGCCTGAAAGGTCTGGTAGAGCCTTTTTGCTTTGCTTCACTATAATTTGGCACAAGAGACTTGATTTTATCAGGGGTCAGATGGTCTGGGACACGTTTAATTATTCTAAACTGAGAAGGACTTTTAACCTTAGTGCTAATGGTGCTGTTAGAGCTACGAAGCGCATTCTCTATTGCGTGAGCATCATATTTGGATGCAGTAATAACTTTCCGGTCACCTCGGGTGCACTTTAGTTCAACAATTTTTGAGTTAACGCCACCACATGCTTTTTCTACGAAGCCCTATATATATAGATATATATATATATATATATATATATTATATATATATATATATAATATATATATATATATATATATATAATATATATATATATATATCATATATATATATATATATAATATATATATCGGTTTGTCGTCTTTATATTCATTTCTGTGTGTTTTTTTGTCAAAGGACTTCAGTAGCAATGTAAGGAGTTTGATTTTTTTTTTTTTTTTTTTTTTTTTTTAGCAATCAAATCAGTATTCGGTCAACGAACAGAAAGTTTAAGATATGTAATTATATTTAGATAAAAAGTTGGTATATTCTATGGATTTTTATATGCAAGTCAGTGTTCAGTATGAAATTTACTTGAAGTCGAATTTTTAGAGCAACCAAGGACTAAGGCACTTATCAAAAGAGGAAATCAAGAATATGAATGCTGATGATCCTGACTTTGCTGCGCGAGACTTGTACAATACAATTGCTGAGGGAAAACCTCCCTCTTGGACTCTGAACTGTCAGATGATGACAGAGGAACAGGCAAAGAACTTTAAAGAGTGTGATCCATTTGATTGCACAAAGGTACAATTTATTGAATTAGTAAATAGCGGGAACAACTTCATAGGCCATGCTTCTTTGAAATCAGAGCTCTTGAATTTAAATCGCTTCAGAGACGCTGACTAGCGTTTGACTTTCACATTTAAAACTAAGTTCTACACATCCTTATTTTTAGTTTAAAAATCTTTTAATACTTCTCCCTTATTTTTCAGTTGACCAAATCTATAAATAATGGCGGTTAAAACTTACAGCTACAGAAGAAGGATACCCAATACTCATGCAAGAGCTAACTTTTTTTTATCTTAATATTTGAATTTCAATTATGGCCTCTTAAACAGCATCTTAATTTTGTTTTTTGACTTATTCCCAGTCCAGGATTATGTATCATCTAATTTATTTCTATTGCTCTCCTGTTTCTTTTCTAACCATTATAAAAAAGATTGCATAATCTTTACTTAATTTCGTTCGACCAAAAACAAAATTTAGAAAAAAATCTTAAGATGTCATTTTGTTTAAGCAGAAAATTAGCTTTTGAACTCGGTCCGGTATTTACCGCAAAGCGCAAATTGTATTGCAACATAGAATTTTAAATGCTGGCGAATACCATTGACGTTTCTCAAAATCCAAGTTCTAAACAAAATTAAAGGTAAAAGTACTTGATGTACTGATGATATGCTGCTTGTTTTTCATGACATGCTGTTACCAGTGTTTGGTTTATTTTTATTTTTACAGTAAAGTAAATATTACGTTTCAGCTAGGAAACCAGGTCCATAATTATTCAACTAGGCAAGTTCAAAATGTCCAAACACCTTGTGCTCCGTCGATAGGATCTACTTTTTCTGTTTGGTATATAGGACCAAAATGTTGTTTAGATTTACCTGAAGATATTAAACAAATTGAGGAATTATCTGAGTTTAAGTTTTGAGTTAAAAAGTTTTGTTTTAGTATGCAGAGGTGAAGGAAATTCTCCCCAGTTATTTAATGTAGATGACTAAATTTGAATGGGTATTTTTGTGTGTGTGTATTTAAGGGGTTATTATTATTAATTAAGGTTAGGGAAGTTAGGCATAAACAAAAATTTTAAATAAAATTATAGTGAGAATTGACCCTAAAACAGACTTCTTTGTGGTCTTTAAGGCTAGAGTTGTTGACTGAAGTTTGCGGTATTTCTTATGCATTTTCTTT
This sequence comes from Artemia sinica, assembly GCA_027921565.1. Taxonomy (NCBI): domain Eukaryota; kingdom Metazoa; phylum Arthropoda; class Branchiopoda; order Anostraca; family Artemiidae; genus Artemia; species Artemia sinica. The sequence goes on from CM051257.1 coordinate 29,688,771, forward strand.
CTTGCTATTCTGTTTTTTTTTAATAAATTTCTCACTTCTTCTCAGTAGTATTTTAACAGGTACCTGATAAGTTACAAATTCTATAGAGAAAAACTTTGCTTATTAAATTACGTCAGCACGTTTGTGAAAACATCGTGTATCATGATAATCTGAAATAGTAAAAACTTCTCCTCAAGAAAGTATTTCATGTTTGATAATATAGACGCTAGTTCTCTGAAGCGCATTAAAAAGGCAGAGTGCTAGAAAAGTTTGTGTCCTTTCCGCACGAGTATGATTATATAAATATAGCATTTTCTTGGATTTTTGTTATTAGACATGCTGCTTTAAAACACGACAAAATTTATGTTTCGTGACTCGTTTGTGTTTTGATTATATTTAGAGAACTAAAACCACCTCGGACAATTACGTCTAAATATGGGTGGATAAATAAGAAAACCCTTGTTCTTTTAATTTTCAATGCAATTCAATCCCAGCAATTTTTTCTGATAACAATACCTAATTTCCACGCAACAATGCAGAGGTTCAGGCGATGTTTTCAATTTTTTATACATTCTCTCTGTCCGTAATTCCTGGTCATTTTTATTTCTATTTTGAAACTTCATGATGGGCTTAAAAAAACTTATAAAACAAACAAACTGGAGTTGTTAAACATATTTCGTCAAAGTTTTGCATTTGTTTTACAGTTTGTCAAAAATCTAGCATGTATATGCTACTTATTCAACTGGTAACAGACTGTATGGTTTTAAGGATATTTTGCATTTTATTTGAAAGAAAGACTAGTTGTAGGCATGTACATAAAATATTTTTCCCGGTGAGGTGAGGACGTGGAAATTATTTCCGTTCTTTAAGACTGTATAATAGACTCACGGGTGGAGTTAGGCTAAGTTTATGGATTGACATCTAAGCTCAGTCTTACCACAACGAAACTCTCCTGGCAGACTTTTATTTTAGGATTCTGGAAGCTCCATACTTGATATCATATCATGATTTAAAATTTTGTAACAATTAGACAATTTGTAACAATAGATTTTAGGATTCTGGAAGCTCCGCACTTGATATCATGATTTAAAGATTTGTAACAATCAAAGAGATGCAGGCCAAATATTATACCTAGATTATGCTCTAATATTCTTATTCGGTCAGAAATATTTCTATTCTAAAACCAACAATAGAGAGTCGCCTAGAATAACAATTTAACGTTCCAGTTTTACAAAGTCTAGAAAGTTTATTAAAAAATTCGTTATAGAGCTACCTAAGGATGTGTTTTTTTTTAGGTGTGGTCACACGAAGAATTTCCCCTAGTAGAAATTGGGAAGATCACTCTTGATAAGAACCCAAAGAATTTTCATGCTGAAATTGAACAACTAGTTTTCAATCCAGCAAATTTGCCACCTGGAATGAATCCATCACCAGACAGGACTTTACAGGTATGAAACTTGTTCGGTTATTAAGGAACCTCATACCAAGAAAATCTTAGTAGAGAAGAAATTATGTGCAGTCGAAATATCCATTCGGAAATTGTGGGAAAAATCAAAAATTGCTTCCTACTGTTGCATAAACATCTAGGGAAAGGAATAACACACAACTGAGTAAATGAATATAGTGGCTGGGAGAATTTTAAATAGTTTCCAGGAGATGAAATTTTAAGAAGAAATTTTATGCTGGGTGAACTTGCAAGAATTCATAAACGAAATTTCTTTTATGTCTTGCTTTCTCTTTGCCGATTTAATTTTACGCGTGGGGATGTTAAGGGTAATTGTCCGGGGTAAATCTTTGCCAGGATTGAATTGTCCAGAGGATATTTCTATGGGAGGGGTATTTTTCGGGGGGGGGGGGCATTTTTTGGAGGGTTAACCCCCCCCCCCCCCATTCATTATATTCATTCATGTTATTTTACTGTGTTCATGGCTTAATATTTGGCCTTAAAATACGCTTATTTGTCTATCTATCTAATATGCAGAATAATTGTAACAAACACATTTTGCATGCAGACCCGTTATGCTTACCCCCCCCCCCCTAATGTGCAAATATATAGCGCAAATTCATGTCTAAATTAACGAAGAAATTAACAAAAAAAACCGGTGTGTTCTCGAATTTCACACATCGTAAACTTGAGTGAGTGAGGCATAATATACAAGTACCAAAATTCCATCCCCCCTACGGAAATTAAAAAATAAAACTCAAATAAAATTCTCAAATTTGGAAAGCCTTATTTTCCACGGGGGGTATTTTACGGGGGATATTTTCCAGGGCGGCATTTTCCGAAGGGGATTTTCCAGGGAGAATTTTCCGGGGGGGGGGGGTATTCGCCGGGGGGGTTATGCCTAGAACCGTATTCAACATGTACCAAAGAGGTGAGGTTGCTTAAGCTTAATAAACGATTTGGATCGAGGCAGTGAAACAGCATTTCACTTTAAGAGTCTAGCTAACGTCATCAAACTAATGTGAAGGGTTCAATGTTTACTTTTGACATTTTTGCCACCACACAACTTAACCAAGACAAATTAAATGCTTATTCTGAATTTTTGCTGTGATCCAAACATGGGGCAAAATACTTTATACCTTTGCTATTCTGCTTACTACATCATTTATTAACGATATAAATGGTCACCCAGCACAAAAACACTCAAAATCGGATGAAAGGTAGGAAGTTAAAGGTAGTCGTTGGGGCTTCAGAATACCTCGGGTATTAGTAAACATTTGACAAAACTAAAGCTTTTTAAAATTATGCTAGCTGTGAAAAACACGATTTTGTGACCAGCCTGCCACTTGCACCAAAAGGCCAGGATACTCGTATCTTTAAATTCATTGGCTTCAAATCTATCTATTCACCAAGCAAGAATTACGAAACTACTTACAGGCTTTGTATTGCAAAATGATCTAAATTTGGTTAAAAAGGAGCAATTTTCAATTTTCACCGTTATTTAACCAGGATCCAATATATATATATATATATATATATATATATATATATATATATATATATAATATATATATATATATATATATATATATATATATATATATATATATATATATATATATATATATATATATATATATATATATATATATATATATATATATATATATATATATATATATATTTGTGTGTGTGTAATTTTGCACATAAACACAGCTAATTGATCTCAGCTATTGAATAATAGCAACATCGTCATTTTATGTTGAAATATTAAACCCCCCAACTCTTAAAAATGTTTGGGAGGGGGCAAAGTGTATTTCAAAATCTAATAAGGGTCTTTTTTCAGTAAAAGTGCCAGAAAGGGTATTTTCAATGAGAGTAGCAGAAAAGGTATGTTTCAAAATATAGGAGGGCCAAAAAAGTCTAGGCGGTGATGTCACTGGTTAGTGCTACCTAAGCATCAGTGGTTAATTTGTCGAACTTCTTTTTTCTTATATTGAATTGTTATGACTAATTATTGAAGATGGGTTACGCTATCCTTATTTTATTTTCGTTATAGTGATTGACAAATTCATCCATAGTAGGCTGAACTTGTTTTTTTGACTTTTCAAAATTGTCATTATTTAATAAAGTTTTCAAAGACTTGAATTTTGTTAACACGCCATGTACCATACCATGTCTTTTTTAGCTCTCGTTCAATAGATAAGTCTTTGTATTTATGTTGTGATTTTTCTCCCTAGATCAGTCCTGTTCAAAATAATTACGTATGTTTATTTGCTTATGAAGAAAATAGATATTTTCAAAGAAATCAAAGTGCTCTTGATACTCTCATTTGCTTCTATTTCTATGAAGTTTTTTAAAGATACATTTATTTATCCTGCATAACTTAAATAAACACTTAAATGAAGAAAGAATAAACCGAACAAATAGAAATAAAATATAACTCTAGCCTCAGAAAAAAGCCCTATTATACAACTACTCTTTATCGAGAGCTAATTTTAGTGCTCCTCAAGGGAAAAGCGGTTACTGAGATCCTCTTCCCTTTAAAGGAAGAAGACAAAAATGCACGCTGCCAAGCTTAGCGTACATTTTCTTTTAATATTGGTCTAATGAAAGTTGATTGGAAACCTTACCATTAAAATAAACACTATTTCCCTAAAGACTGTTTGACATATCATTTCTTGACTCAGAATCTGTCACTGAAAGATTGTATGTTGCTAAAACCCCTAAGGAATTAATCAATAGACTTTCTATTCACCTAGAATCAGTAAATGTTTTCACATGTATATCCGTACTTTTTAATAAGTAATGAGCTATGCATAGTTGACTAATTAGACAAGTAAATTAACATTCTGGTAAAATTAAGTAAAGCACCGATTATCTGTGAGTTGACATCAGCAGTACAAGAACTGTTTGGTAAAAATTATGATAATTCAGAAATTATGGCTGTTACGGTGCATCATCAAGTCTTAAACAGCTGATGGGTCATTGATTCTTGTACTCAGCAAAGAGCTGAAAAACTATATCCGGTGCTCCAATTATCATCTATTGAGGATGGATCATGAATTCATGTAGGTAAAGGAAAAAGTAAGTCGCACATTAAATGAAACACAATTTTAATATGCGTCCACACACTAAACTTGAATGTAGACCCTGTTTTTTATAACTTTGCCTGTATACTTTCTTATTTCACTGAAAGTGAACAATTAGCTCTTGACCCACCTCAAAACGCCTCTTTTGATGTTTCTTCTATTTTTACCTCTTTTTTTGGGACGTGAGATTCGGTGTTTTGATGCCTAGCATCAATCACAAGAAAAATCTAGAATAAACGAGATTATTGAATAATAATCTAATATCTAATGATATCCTAATAACAGATTTTCAAGAATAATCTAGTTTTGTTGTCCCTGCCTTTTTTCACGTTTAGTTTTAAATTATTCCTTCACGCTTGACGTCCAGGCATATAACTAATCTAGCACATTTGCTCTTTTTTGGAAATTTAATATTATTTATAATACATAGTCAAGGGTTCCAACTAGTTTAAATAGGCTAAGAATTTGGCTTCTGTAAGTTATGCTTCTAATTGTTTTTTACTATTTGAAATCCCCCAAAAAATACAGAATAAAAAAAGCCATGTTTTAAATAAGAATATCATCAATGTCAATAGTTCCTATAATGGATTGTTAAAATTGCTAGATCGTGTGGTTTTAGTCTATATTTTTTTTAGAATTTGCTAATAAACAACATCTTTTTTGGAATTTATTTACTTCAAGGGACGAATGCAAATATATCGAGAATCAGGACGTCATCGAGTCGGTGTAAATTTTATGCAGCTACCAGTGAATTGTCCGTACAGAGGACATGTGTCCAACTATCATCATGGCGGAGAAATGTCGTTCAAATATGATGACACAGGGAAACCAATTTATCATCCCAACAGTTTTGGTGGGCCTAATCCTGATCCAAAGTATAGAGAACTACCCATTGAAATTTCCGGAATGATAGACAGGTGATTTGTCTTTGATATTATGTTGTGTGACTTTAATGCATATGTAAGTCATCAGATTAGTATTTTTATGTGTCTGAAGCTACCCCAGGGAAGCTAGGATACTTACAAAATATCGGTTCAGTAAGCTATCCAACACGCTTTTGATAGACATTGAGAAGTAACTGATGATTGACTACCACTGTTAGATTGAGCGGCTGCAGTTTCGTAGGTAGTATAGTCAAGAAAAAAAGTATAGTATTTCACCTAAGAGCATTTCAAGGGAGGGGGGCTTTTTTACAGTAGTTCTCCTAAAAGTCTTGAGACTTTATATTCTCCCGTGTAATGTTGTTCAATGTTGTTTTCCTGTATGCTTTTTAAATATTTTAATATGCTTAATCAAAACAATGTGATTTTGATTTGTTGTTTGGAATGTTACTTTTTTTCGAAATTAAGATTTGTGCAACCTTGTAATATATTACTTGGATGAAATTAAATATTAAAAAAAAAATTCTGAAAAAAAAAACAGTTAAGGAAAATACCCAATAGTTGAAAAATATGGGACTCCACTCCTTGTTTCAGGACAAAACGTTTTGTTCGGCAGAAATGTAATCTTAAGAATTAGATAAAAATTGCCCCAAAACCATGCTTCAGAGTCATGTTAATCTATTAAAACCACTGCTGCTTACAGATTTTTTCGAACTTCAAATAGCCAAATCTTTTGCTATTTATAGGCAAATAAGAATTAATATCCATTTAAGAGTCACAAGAAACCAGTTGCTTAGATACAATGTTTCTTAACTGAGATTGATGTATTTTTAACTTTTAAATTTATACACGTAAACATCCAAGCCCGTTCAAAAAGGGGGGTGGGGGTGTGAATGGGTCAGCAGCCCCTGGCACTGCAGATTGGGGAAGGGCAGCTAGGTCGGGGGCACTTTGATCAAATTTTCCACTTTGATTTGGCTTTTTTTTGCTTTTATTTGAGTTATGGACGTTTTAATTAATTTTTTTTTCCAGGCACTACCAACCCGAGGAAGGACTCTGTATGCATAGGTCTGTCTAAAGACTGATTCTGTATAGGAAATCCTATCTTTTTAGTTTTCTTAACTCTTATTCGATTCTTTTTGTTTGTATTAAGAATATGATTATTATTCTGCTGCTTGTTGGAGAAAAAATATATCAAAAAGAAGAAAGCAGTGGTCTCAATTTGGGATGGGAGCAGGGGGCATTTTCCCCAAGACTTGTTCCTAGACTTCGAAAACATTTTATTATGGTATATTCATTGACAAATTATTTTTATTTTTTGGTCAAAAATCGCAAAAAAGACAACAGAATTGTTCCCCTGAGATTTTGAAAATACTTCCCCCCTCTACATTACCGTGATCTAACGCCACTGGAAGAAAGAAGAGAAGTCATAAAGATCACGTAGGTTGAATCTATGAAAAAATTTTCGCTATTCATTAGTATTAAAAAAAATGCAAAATACACATAAATATTTATGGCTATTTATGGCCACATAAAGAAAAATAAGCTTGGCATAGCCCGGAGTGTTCATAGCATGGACAATGTCTGCATGATTTAATAATAATAATAATAAAAAAAAACATTTTCTTCAGTTGAAGGGCCAAATTTAAAACTTAAGACGAACAAAAATTACTCAGTAAATGAGAAGGGCTGTCCCCTCTTCAACTCCTCGCTCTTTACCCTAAAGTCAGATTTTTGTGAAAATTCTTTAAGAAAAGCTTCTGAAACACGAGAGCCACTGAACTGAAATAAATTTTTCGGAGGGATAGATTTTTTGCGGTTGGGGGTAACTGGTCAGAGGAAACTTTCCATGGAGGGGGAACGGGACTTCTCGGCATTATATGAAAAACAATCATAAGTTAAGCTAAAAAAGGTTTTTTAATTGAAAAACCTTTTTCGCCACGGAAAACTCCCGCCTAAAATTAGCTTAACTTATGATTGTTTTTCATATAATGCCGAGAAGTCCCCTTCCCCCTCCATGGAAAGTTTCCTCTGACCAGTTACCCCCAACCACGAAAAATCTATCCCTCCGAAAAATTTCGCCACGGAAAACTTCCGCCTAAAATTCCCCCAGACAATTTTCCTCCTAACTGAAAATCCTCCAGTAAAATTTCCCCTGGACAATTCTCTCGGAAAGTTCTCTCCACATGTAAACTTGAGAAGAGACAGTAAGACAAAAACTAAGAGTTCCGCAACTGAATTCCGGAAAACTCCCCCGTGTACATTCCTCCTGAAGATTTCCTTCCCATGGAAAATTCTCTCCTGGGAAAATCCCCCCCCCCCCAAGAAAAAATTCTCTATATTCTCCAGTAACAAGCATTATATACAAATTTCGCCCTTCGCGTTACTCGCAGACCTTTCTCCAGGGCCTAGGGGGGTCATGCCATCCTCAGAGGCATAGTTATTGAACCTTTCAACTGTTCTGAATCAAATGGCTGTCTCAAAATTTTGATAAGATGTCTTGGAGAAAAAAGAGGGCGTGGGAGGGTGGGAGAGGGTGATTAGTTGCCCTTAAGTCGTTTTGGTCACTTTAAAAGAGCACTTATAGTTTCCGTTTGAATGATCCGTCTCTCGATCTTCTAGGACCTTTGGTTTGATGCGATCACCCCTGAAAAACAACCCTGCATGTGGGATGTTTCTTCTGGTGGCAAAAAATACAAAATTTCAAGTTTTTCTGGGAAGGAACTTGAAACCTATGCCGTAAGGTTCTCTGATATGCTGAATGTGAGTGGGCTTTTCATTAGGGTCCCTTCGACAGTTTTGTGATGTCCCCCCTTTTTCAAACAAATAAACACACATCCGTAAACTTTTATCTGACAAAAAATACAAAATTCCTCATTTTTGCGTGTAAGAATTTGTAACCTCTACAATAGAATAATCGGATATAATAAAATTGATGCTGTTGTTTTCATTAAGATCAATTGCTTTATGAGTGGTTGTCCCCCCTTCTACGAAAATAAGGCAAATTTTTCTAGGCTCGTAATTTCTGATGGATAATATTAAATTTAGAGTTTTATTTGTTTAGAATCGTTGCCAAATTTGTCAATCGCTATCAAATCAGTAATTGTCATCAAATATCTTTTAGATTTTTGGCTACTATTGGTTCGAGGCACTCTTTCCTTGCAGTTCGTTACCATAAATTGTTTGATTACATAGTCAATTTATTTACAGTTTCAGAAAAGTTTGTATTAATTTATCAGTCGTTACTTAGTCAATTTATTTACAGTTTCAGAAAAGTTTATATTAGTTTATCAATCGTTACTTTATTTGAATAATTATTAAATAGAGTTTCGAACAGTTGGAACTGAGAGCATCATGCCTCTATCGTAGGCTCTTTACTAAGAGCCATGGTTGCAGCGACAGCTAAAACCTTGTTAAGACCAAACCATGGCTCATAACAACCAAAGTTTTAAAAATGCATTTAGAATATTGCCTGGTTAGGAAAAATTGCCATTTGTAGTTGATTCTGGCATGATAAATAATATTTCTACTAGTCTTATTAGTGAAATATTATTTGTAAACAAGTTCACATGAATTTTGAAAAAGAGCCTTGAACCCCTCAAAAATAGTGTCGGATAAACATAAAAAGTACACCATTGAAATTACCATTGTCGGAAACTCTGAATAGAAAACGCACAGCCACCCACATTGAACAACAAGGGAAATGACTTTTTTGCGCGGTAGTATCTAAAAGAAGTCAAATAATGTACGCTGTACTTGTTTTACACTTTAAAAGTTTGTATTGTATTTTTTTTTAAATATACTTTTTCCAAGCCAGTTATGTTTTCTCTCAGAAAAAGACATAATTATTATAAAGTATAAGCTGTCAAAAAGCACCATACTGAACAAGTAAAAATTTATTTAAGCCTATAGGTAAGTTCTGCTATTGGTATTAATTGCAGCTCTATAATCTGGGTTGCGGCTCTAGCTAGCAAATTAGTAAAAGACGATCATGTATTTTACTAAAAAAATACAATAGTCTATAACTCCTGAAATAATGTCAGATCAAAACAAGAAACACTCTTAGAACAGCCTTGTTTGAAACCCCTATATAGGAAACTTATAGTACCTTGGCTTGAGTAACGAGGAAAATCTATTGGCTTGAAAAACATGATAAGTTGCTTGTTCTACGAATTCTGCATAAACGACATCTTTTCTTCTGTCCGTCTTTTTCACTCAGATAGCGGAGCACTGGAACATCGTAGAGAGCTGTTTAATAGCTCATTTTAGGGGAATTTGCCACAGCTAGTGCCTTTTGTAATTAGAAAAAATGAATTTTTAAAATCGAATAAATTTTTCATGAAAAACTGCATTTTTCATGTACACTATTGTTTAATGACGTTATAATAGCAGGTTGTTATTACATAAGGAATCGAAATAATTCATTATAAATGAGAACCACGTAAGTATTATCGGATATAGCTGAAATAAATTTTTATCAGATATAGTTATAAACCATCACGTCCAATACTATAAACTACAATAGCCCATATCTCCTGAAAATAGTGTCAGATCAAAGCAAGAAGTGCGCTACTAGAACCGCCTTTTCCAGGTTGCTACATACAGGATCGATTTGGTTCATTATAAAAGGAAACTATGTAAGTTTCATCAGATATAGCTGATACCTAGTAAAGAACTAATCACGGCTCATAGTAACTAAAACTTAAGATAATATAAACATCTTTTGAAACATTAACTGTCTGGGGTATAGTGCCATACTGAGGTTCGTCTCTTAATATTCCAAATATGAAAAAGCCATAGGCTCTTTCCTCTTTGTAATCAGGGTTGCTTTGGTAGCTAGCAATAATAGTAAAAAATAAATTCTAGTGGGTAGTATATTCCTGGTTGCACCGATAACTAGCAACCTAGTAAGATACGATCACGTCCTATACTAAGAAATACAATTACCCATAAATCATACAAAAAGAGCCAGATCAAAACAAAATAAGACTATTAGAATCACCCGATCCGAAACCCTTATATAGGAAAGTTAGAGTCTCTTGACTTGAACGACAAAGAAAATCTATTAGCTTGAAAAACAAGAAAAGTGGCTCCAATCATAGGCAGCGCAATAGTGCTGCCTAAGTAAATACTGATGTTTGGCACAATGTATTATTTATTTATCTGTTTCTTTAGACTAGAAAACTTCGTATCGAAGGAGTTGTCGTAGAAACTTCGAAAAGGGCTCATTTGATTGAAATTGAAAGGTCTTGTGCCCTTTTTAATAGTTGAAAGTGATCGGAAGGCAACCAACACTCATTCCACACCCACCATTTCCCAAACATATCCAATCAAAATCTTAAGATAGCCATTTTTTAACGTAGTTGAAAGATCTGGAAATTATGTCTTTGAGGATGAAGCTCCTCCCACAGCCCCCAAGGCAAGGGTTTGTAAGTTGTGTCTTGGGGCATATAAGCTTCTGGTTATAGCAACTAGGGCAACAAGTGATTGTAGGGCAACTAAGCCCCCTCTCATTCCCACCATTTCCCCAAACACATCCAAGCAAAAACTGAGATAGCTATTTTGTTCAACATAGTTGAAAGTTCTTGAAATTAGGTCTTTGAGGATGACAACCCTCTCACAGCCCCCAAGAAAAGTGTTGTAAGTTATGCATTGGGGGTATACAAGGTTTTTATAGAAAACTTTGTCGTAGAAACTTCAAAAAGGGCTCATTCCATTGGAAATTAAATGGGCTAGTGCCCTTTTTAATAGTCGAAAGTGATAGGAGGGCAACTAAGCCCCCTCGCACGCCTAACATTTCTCCAAACACATTCAATCAAAATTTTGAGATAGCCATTTTGTTCAACGTAGTTGAAAGTTCTGAAAATCTGATCTTTGAGGATGACAACCCTCCACAGCCCTCAGGGTAAGGGTTGTAATTTATGCCCTGGGGGCATGTAAGGTTTTTACAGAAAGGAATGTTGTAAAAAGCTCAAAACGGGCTCATTCAATTGGAAATTGAATAGGCTAGTCCCCTTTTTAATAGTAGAAGATGATTGGAGGGCAACTAACCCCGCTCTCACTCCCACCATTTCCCCAAACACATCGAATCAAAATTTTGAGACAGCCATTTTTTCAGCGTACTTGAAAGTTCTAGAAATTAGATCCTTAAGGATGGCAACCCCCCCCCCCTTCCACAGCCATCAGGGTTAGGGTTGTAAGTTATGACCTGGGGGCATATAAGATTAATAATAGAAACCATTGTTGTAGAAACTTCAAAAAGGCCTTCATTCGATTAAAAATTGAAAGGGGTAGTGTTCTTAGTAGTCGACAGTGATTGAAGTGCAACTAATCCCCTTTTCACGCGATTATTTCCAAAAACATCCAATCAAAATTTTTAGATAGCTATTTTGTTCAAAGTAGTTTGAAGTTCTCTAAATTAGGTCTTTGAGGATGACCACCCCCCTAAAACCCTCAGAGCAAGGGTTGTAAGCTATGCCCAGGGGGCACATAAGGTTTTTATCGACACTGTTGTCGTAAAAACTTCAAAAAGGGCTCATTCGATTAGAAATTGAAAGGGCTAGTACCCTTTTTAACAGTTGAAAGTGATTGGAGGGCAACTAAGTCCCTTCTCACGCCCACAATTCCCCAAACACATTCACTCAAAATTTTGAGATAACCATTTCGTTCAACGTAGTTGAAAGGTCTGGAAACTATGTTTCTGAGGATGACAAACCCTCTAAAGCCCCCAGGGCAAAGGTTTTAAGGTATGTCATGGGGCATATAAGGTATTTATAGGAAGCGTCGTCGTAGAAACTTCAAAAAGGGCTCATTCAATTGGGAATAGAGAGGGCTAGTGCCCTTATTAATAGTCAAAAGCGATCAGAGGACGAATGTCCCCCCACGCCCATCATTTTCCCAGACACTTCCGATCAATATTTTGATACAGCCATTTTGTTGAACGTAGTTCAAGGGTCCGGAAGTTACGTTTTTGAGTATGACAATCCCCCTCCCCACACCCTCAGGGCTCAGGTTACAAGTTATGCCCTGAGGGCATATAATTTTTTTTATAGAAGGTGTTTTCGTAAAAACTTCAAATACAGCTCATTCGATTAGAAATTGAGGGGGCTATTGCCCTTTTTAATTATCGAAAGTAATCGGATTGCAAATCCCCCCCCCCCACGCCCATCACTTCCCAAACGTTACCGATAAACATTTTGATATTGAAATTTTGTTCAACCTAGTTGAAAGGTCTGGGAACTATGTCTTTGAAGATGACAACCCTCCCCCGCCCTAATAGCCCTCAGGACAAGGGTCGTAAGTTATACCCTTGGGGCATGTAAGGTTTTTTATATGAAGTTTTGCTGCAGAAGCTTCAAAAAGGGCTCATTCGATTGAAAATTGAGAGAACTAGTGCCTTTTTTATTAGTCGAAAGTGATTAGAGGGTAAATACCCCCCCCCCTCATCTATCATTTCCCCAAACACTTCTAATCAAAATTTTGAGATAGCCATTTTGTTCAACTTATCATTAAGGTCTGGAAGTTATGTCTTTAAGGATAAAAAAGCCCCCAAGCCCTCAGGGCAAGGCAATGGTTGTAAGTCATGCCCTGGAAACATAAGGTTTTTATAGAAAGCGTGGTCATATAAACTTTGGAGGAGACTCATTCGATTGGTAATCAGAAACTTTTTAAGAGTAAAAAGTGATAGGAGGGCAGCTACCTGCCCCCCCCCCCCACACACACACACTCGTCGTATTGTCCCAAAATGCTTCTAATAGAAAGAGAATAGGGTTGTAAGTTATGCCCAGGGGTATTTAAGATTTTTATGGAAGGGATGGTTGTTTAAATTTAGAAGAGGCTCAGTCTTTGTCCCTGAAAAAGTCTGTCATTATAAAACGAACAGAAATTAATCAAAGAAACTTTCCATAAAATAAGTTTTTCATAAAAAGTAAAGAACTATTAAACCAAAAATGAATAAAAAAAGAATCAAATAATTTACCTATCATACAGCTACCACAAATCAGTCTCAATAAATAAATGAAACCCGAAACAAACAGAAATTAAAATAAATAATAGAGTCAAACTCAAAACGATCAGAAATTAGCAGAATGGTTCTAAACCCCTCTGCTTTCTAAAAGAAAGAATATAATTCGTACTTAACTGGAAAAAATTTTCTTTTAAATATTTTCTGTTTTATAAAATTTAAGAAATCAAAATTTAATTAAGATTTTAAGGAATAATATCAGCACATGTGTATTAAAACTGACATTTTTTTCTGTAAATTCATTTGAATTTTTTCAGTCTCTCTGCAAGATTTACTTTAAAAATCGAAACTGACGAATACAATTACATTCTATTTTGCAACAGAAGACTATCTAATTGCAAATAAGTCCTTCTAATTTATTGGTACGTTTAGTTCAAGTGTTATGGGCTACATTTTAGTTTTAACAGATAATATTAATCAACAAAATATTGTCTTTTCAATTCAGGTTTATATTTTAGAATACTAATGATTATTTTTTTTGTACAATATCCTGTTTTATTTTAATTATTACCTTTTATCTTCAAATGTTCCTGAATCCTTAGATCTTTGTTCTTTTCACTTTCCTATCTCTGTCTGTTAAACACTTTGGCCCTTGTCCAATTGACCCATGACAAACTGTTCTTAACAACCGCGAAAGAGTTTCTTATAGCTTTTTCGTTATTACTCCGCGCTTTTGGCTAAGAGGGCCTTAAGATAGGTTGTCTTTGTCGGGAACTAAATTATTTACCCCATAAATTTCTTCTCTATTATTACTTTACGATTACATCTAATGTCCTTTCCATTGGAAAATACGTATATTGATGAACTGTTATTAGAAATCTATTGGAGATGTTTTCTCTTTTTTCTTTTCACCATGTTTTTAAGACAGATTATGAAATGCAAGAAAAGTACATTAGATTGTCATATAAGAGTAGCTGAAAAGTGATATTCTCGGAAAAATCTAGTAAAAAACTTTCTATTGAACCTTTTCTTGTTTAGGTTGTTTGAGATATATTCCAAATTAAACAGTTTATGTGATTTGAATAAGATAGATGCTTTTCAGGGCAATCAAGTAGGTTAATGAAAAGTTCATTTGGCTAAATTTAAATTTGATACATTTATGCAAGTCAAAAATTATTTTCTGCGTTTCCTCTGATTTATAATCTTTGCAAATGATCTTCCTGGCTGTTAGCAATCAAATGGTGCTATATTATTAATTCGCCGATGATGCAGCATCAAAGATTAAAGAAAGGATGCCTACAATGTTCTTCAGTAATTAAAAAGTAGATGTTATTATCGTCGTTCGTAATATTTGACTGCACTGATTATCATTGATGTTACTATTTGATTAATAACCTTACGTTTAACCTTAGATCCTCCAGCACCAATGATGGCGTATAGCAAACAGTTCGTGGTAACGAACTGTAAGTAAGGAGCGACCCGGCTCAAGGGTAACCGAAAGTCTAAAAAACGAAATTTTGATACCAATAGATACATAAAAAGAGTCAGATTTTAATTGTGATTTCAAATATATAAGTCTCATCAAATATATAAGTTTACCATCATATTCAGCGTATGAGAGAACCCTACTGTAGAGGTTTCAAGCTCCTATCTACAAAAATGTGGAATTTTCCATTTTTGCCAGAAGAAAGATCACGGATGCGTGTTTATTTGTTTTTTTTTTTTTTTTTTCCCAGGGGTGATCGTATCGACCCAGTGATCCTAGAATATCGTGGGAGGGCTTGTTGGAACTGAAATTAAAAGTTCTAGCGCCCTTTTTAAGTAACCAAAAAAATTGGAGGGCAACTAGGCCCCCTCCCACGCTCATTTTTTTCCCAAAGTCACCCGATCAAAATTCTGAGATAGCCATTTTTTTCAGCATGGTTGAAAATATTATAACTATGTCTTCTAGGATGACTTAATCCCTCGAAGCCCCCAGGAGGAGGGCTGAAATTTATGAACTATATAGTATTGGTTATTGGGACCCGGCTCAATGGTAACCGAAACTCTAGAAAACGGTATTTTGACACAATTAGATACATCAAAAGAATCGGATTTTAATGCTGATTTCAAATATATAAGTTTCATCAAGTTTAATCTCACCCATCAAAAGTTACGCGCCTGAGAAAATTTGACTTATTTTCGAAAAAAGGGGTAAAGACCCCCTAAAAGTTATAGAACCTTAATGAAAATCACACCATCATATTCAGCGTATCAGAGAACCCTGCTGTAGAGCTTTCAAGCTCCTATCTACAAAAACGTGGAATTTTTCATTTTTTGCCAGAAGAAAGATCACGGATGCGTGTTTATTTGTTTTTTTTCTTTTTCCCAGGGGTAATCGTATTGACCCAGTGGTCCTAGAATATCGTGAGAGGGCTCATTCGAACGGAAATTAGAAGTTCTAGTGCCCTTTTTAAGTGACCCAAAAAATTGGAGGGCAACTTGGCCCCCTACCACGCTCATTTTTTTCCCAAAGTCACCCGATCGGAATTTTGAGATAGCCATTTTGTTCAGCATAGTCGAAAATCTAATTAATATGTCTTGAAAATCTAATGCGTTGAGGAGGGGACAGCCCTTTCATATACGGAATAATTTCTGTTCGTTTTAAGTTTTAATGTCACTCTTTACTTTCAGTTAAAAAAAAACTTGTTTTTTTTTATTTAATTTTTGAACGTTTTTGAATAAATGCAGGTTTTGATCTTGGCTCACAGTACATGAATAATTAAAACAAAATTTTCATATTAATTTACTTTTATTGGTTAAATGGCTTTCTCGAAACTTGTTTCATTTTATTTACGAACGTTTTTATTAGTAATAAATATACGTAACTTACGAATTAACTTACGTAACGAACTTCTATATTCATATATTTTTAATACGTATATTAGGGGGTTCACCCCCTAGTCAATACCTTGCTCTTTAAGCGAAAGTTCAAATTTTGTTCCAATTCTTTAAAAATGACCGCTTAATCACAAAGGCCGTTAATTAGAATAAATAGCTCTTATGAAAGTACTAAAAAATCTCTGGCTTAAAGAGTGAGGTATTGACTAGGGGGTGAACACAATCATATATGTAATATTTTCTGTTCGTTTAAAGTTTTGATGTTGCTGCTGTTGCAGTTGAAAAACTTGTTTTTTTATATTTAATTTCTGATCTTTTTTTAAATAATGCTGGGAAGTCCGGCGTCCCCTTCATAGCAATGTCCCTTCCCCCATGAAAACTTCCTTCATGGAAAGATCCTCCCACATAACCCCCGAGCCCCCCCCCCCCCACCACTACCAGGAAAAATCTCCCCTGAAAAACGTCTGTACTGTACACTTCCCAATAACCAATACTATATGTTAACATTGGGTAAAGTTCATAACTTTCAGCCCTCCTCCCTGGAACTTCGGGGGATTAAGTCATCCTAAAAGACCTACTTATAATATTTTCGAACAAGTTGAACAAAATGGCTATCTCAAAATTTTAATCAGGTGACTTTGGGAAAAAATGAGCGTGGGAGGGGGCCTAGTTGCCCTCCATTTTTTGGTCACTTAAAAATGGCCATACAACTTTTAGTTTCCATTCCAATGAGCCCTCCTACGATACTCTAGGACCACTGGGTCGATACGATCACCCCTGGGAAAAAAAAACAAATAAACACGCACCTGTGATCTTCTGGCAAAAACTGCAAAATTCCACATTTTTGTAGATAAGAGCTTGAAACCTCTACAGTAGGGTTCTCGAATACGCAGAATATGATGGTGTGATTTTCATTAAGGTTCTGTAATTTTTAGGGGGTCTTTGCCCTTTTTTCGAAAATCAGCCGAATTTTCTCAGGCGCGTAGCTTTTGATTTGTAGGAATAAACTTAATGAAACTTATATATTTGAAATCAGCATTAAAATCCGATTCTTTTGATATATCTATTTGTATCAAAATACCGTTTTCTAGAGTTTCGGTTACCATTGAGCCGGGTCCGAATAACCAATACTATATGTTAACATTGGGTAAAGTTCATAACTTTCAGCCCTCCCCCTGGGGGCTTCGATGGATTAAGTCATCCTAAAAGACATAGTTATAATTTTTTCGACCATGCTGAACAAAATGGCTATCTCAAAATTTTGATCGGGTGACTTTGGGAAAAAAATGAGCGTGGGAGGAGGCCTAGTTGCCCTCCATTTTTTGGTCACTTAAAAAGGGCACTAGAACTTTTAATTTCCGTTCCAATGAGCCCTCCTACGATACTCTAGGACCACTGGGTCGATACGATCACCCCTGGGAAAAAAAAAACAAATAAACACGCATCCGTGATCTTTCTTCTGGCAAAAAATGGAAAATTCCCCATTTTTGTAGATAGGAGCTTGAAACCTTTACAGTAGGGTTCTCTGATACGCTGAATATCATGGTGTGATTTTCATTAAGGTTCTATAATTTTTAGGTGGTCTTTCACCCTTTTTTCGAAAATCAGCCAAATTTTCTCAGGCGCGTAACTTTTGATAAGTAAGATTAAACTTGATGAAACTTATATATTTGAAATCAGAATTAAAATTTGATTCTTTGGAGGTATCTATTGGTATCAAAATTCCGTTTTTTAGAGTTTCGGTTACCATTGAGCCGGGTCGCTCCTTACTTACAGTTCGTTACCACGAACTGTTTGATACCATGCTGCCTTCCCAGTCACCATGCTGACTGACCAGCTCCAAAGAGTTGTAAACGTGCTAAGATTTATGACTGAAATCAGTTAAATTTCACACAACACCAGTGCTACTTTTGGGACATTTATCTCTGCATCAGAATGCTGTACAAAATGTCTGCCGAAAATAGAATAAAGTGAATTTAATGAAAATATGTATATTTTTCTCACAATTTAGAAAATTTTGTATGCACGTATAAACGGTACCAACAATTCCTCTTTTTCTATTGTTATCAATTTTATCATGCAGCACTAGAAGACTGGCCTTTGCTTGTGAAGTGACTTTTACAGTGGCGGATCCAGAGGGGGGAGGGTGAGGGCCCCCCCTAACGTAGTCTAAAGTAGTGTAATTTACTTCATTAACGCAAGTTTGCGCTAATTAAACTTGCTCCTAACGCAAGTTTATCGGATCAACCTATTTTGCCCCCGCCCCCCAATATAAAATCCTGGATCCACCCCTGGACTTGTAGACATAAAACGGCATGCAGTGTAACCCCCTCTGTAAATGTATAGCCCCGCACACCCTGATTTACACAAGAAAAACTTCTGTGTAATTTTTATAGAATTTTTTTTTTTTTTTTTTTTTTTTTTTTTTTTTTTTTTTTTTTTTTTTTTTTTTTTTTTAAACAAAGATACAAGGAGGAATGTAATTTTCAAACTCTAGGAGTCAATTTCTCTTCCAATTTGCATCTCTTGCAATTTTAATTAATTTAAGGTTTCTGCCACAATGAAGCCAAAAATTGTTCAGATTTTCTGGATATTCTTTGTCATACATACAATGCCCTACGGTTACGTTTTTCAAGTTTAAAATACGGTCGCTATTTAAATGTGGGGAATATGTTCCAATATTATGTCATAATCTGTAGTAATACCTTGACTTATCCTGTATCTTTACTTGGACAGCTCTATTGCACTGCCTATGATTTTTGTTTCAGCTGTATGTAGCCCGATGATATCAATGTTATTTATTAATAGAAATCGACGAGCGAAAAAAAAATCAATTTAATAAAAAAAAATTGATAATATTTCAATAAATCACGTATATTATAAATTTAGTACAACAAATCAAATAAATACATTCTTAGACCACACTGGTCTAAGAATGTATTTTCTTTCCTCTCTGAGTTTCATTTAACAAATTAAATCTCACAGTCAAAATTCATTCAAAATTACGAGCAAATGAATAGCGTGATACCCGGGGCTATTAGAAAAGAGTTTGGTTCAATTATGAGATTGGGCATCCTGTGCTGGGTGTGGGGGTTGGGTAACTTGAGGGGGATATGTGCTACAATATTAGTGGTGAATCAGACTCAAATTAAGCCGAGTGTATACCACAGTGCCCACCCGAAAGTTTGTTTACGCTATACTACTGTTTACTGCAATGGCTCATTGCTGACAATCAAACAGTTCGTGGTAACGAACTGTAAGTAAGGAGCGACCCGGCTCAATGGTAACCGAAACTGTAGAAACGGAATTTTGATACCAATAGATTCATCAAAAGAATCAGATTTTAATGCTGATTTCAAATATATAAGTTTTATCAAGTTTAGTCCTACCTATCAAAAGTTACGCGCCTGAGAAAATTTGGCTGATTTTCGAAAAAAGGAGTAAAGACCCCGTAAAAACTATAGAACCCTAATGAAAATCACACCATCATATTCAGCGTATCAGAGAGCCCTACTGCAGAGGTTTCAAGCTCCTATCTACAAAAATGTGGAATTTTGCATTTTTATCCAGAAGAAAGATCACGGATGCGTGTTTATTTGTTTGTTTTTTTTTTTTTTTTTTTTTTTCCAGGGGTGATCGTATCGACCCAGTGGTCCTAGAATATTGTGGGAGGGCTCATTCGAACGCAAATTAAAAGTTCTAGTGGCCTTTTTAAGTGACAAAAAAAATGAAGGGCAACTAGGCCCCCTCCCACGCTCAGTTTTTCCCCTAAGTCACCCGATCAAAATTTTGAGATAGCCATTTTGTTCGGCATGGTCGAAAATATGATAACTATGTTTTTTAGGATGACTTAATCCCCCAAAGTCCCCGGGGGGAGGGCTGAAAGGTATGAACTTTACCCAATGTTAACACATAGTATTGGTTATTGGTAAGTATACAGACGTTTCAGAGGGGATTTTTTCTGGTAATGGGGGGGGGGAGTGGGTCGGGGGTGATGCGGGAGGATCTTACCATGAAGGAAGTTTTCATGGGAGAAGGGACATTGCTATGAAGGGGGCGCCGGATTTCCCAGCATTATTTAAAAGAAGATCAGAAATTATATATGTAAAAAAAAAACAAGTTTTTTAACTGAAAGTAAGGAGCAACATCAAAACTTAAAACGACAGAAAACATTACGTATATGATTGGGTTCATCCCCTAGTCAATACCTCGCTCTTTAAGCCAAAGATTATTTAGTACTTTCATAAGAGCTATTTATTCTAATTAACGGCATTTGTGATTAAGGGGTCATTTTTGAAGAATTGGAACAAAATTCGAACTTTAGCTTAAAGAGCAAGGTATTGACTAGGGGGGAATCCTCTAATATACGTATTAAAAATATAAGAATATAGAGGTTCGTTACGTAAGTTAATTCGTAAGTTACGTATATTTATTACTAATAAAAACGTTCGTAAAAAAAATTAAACAGGTTTCGAGAAAGCCATTTAACCAAATAAAAATAAAATTAATATTAATTTTTTTTTTAAATTATTCATGTGCGGTGAACCAAAATTAAAACCTGCATTAATTCAAAAACGTTCAAAAATTAAACAAAAAAAAAACAAGTTTTTTAAACTGAAAGTAAGGAGCGACATTAAAACTTAAAACGAACAGAAATTATTCCACATATGAAAGGGCCTATCCCCTCCTCATCGCCTCGCTCTTTACGCTAAAGTTTGACTCTGTCTCACAACTTTATTTTTTTAAAACAATAAAAAACTTTAGCTTAAAGAGCAAGGCGTTGAGGAGGGGACAGCCCCTTTCATATACGGAGTAATTTCTGTTCGTTTTAAGTTTTAATGTCGCTCCTTACTTTCAGTTTAAAAAAACTTGTTTTTTTTGTTTAATTTTATTAAAAGCCAAGCACCAGCACTTATAATTATGATTGTTTAGTGTGTGTTTATTGCTTATAATGTTTTGTGTAATGTTTTTAGATTCACCAAGTAGTGGGTTTGTTAAATAGTTACTTTTTTTCACTACTTCTTGAATATCACCTACTTCAATAGCACCCCCCCATTTACCCCCCCCCCCCCCCAATAAAAATTATGTAGCTACTCCCCTGGTCGCAGCCCATGGTGACAGTCTTCCTGCTCCGGTACTAGGGATGTATCAGCCGTCCTTGCTAGTAAACTTGCTCTAAATTTCACTAAAACAGAATAAAATACATTTTCTTCAGGATTTTTAACTAAAAAGTCTCCAGCCTTACGAGCTAAACTCTATTGCGGTGTTTTATTGTGTTGTGTGATATCGTTCATTACCAATAGTTACTAACTCTCTATCTATACTTTCCTGTATGTTTTGAACTTCGTAATACCCTGTGCTATTTTGTTTTAAATATTAACATTAAAAGTTTCATTCCAATAAGGAGACGTTTGAAAGGAAAGCAAAAAAAAAAGGTGCAATTAAAGTCTTCCTGTTTTTTTAATTTTCTTAGTTAAGTTGATAAAATCTCTTTTTGCTGCGGCTTATGAAGTGTGTTCTTCTAGATACGATGTCGGAGCTTTGGAGGACAATTATAAGCAGCCGCAAATGTTCTTTGAAAAGGTATTGGACGAGAAAGCCCGTTCACGTTTGATCGAAAATATTGCCGAGCATCTTCAACATTCATCGCCTAACATTCAAGTGAGCTCTTTTTCCTTAGCTTAGGCTACTTTAAATTTAAATTTGTGGTTGGAAGGTCCTTCTAGGGAAGTCAGAATAGGTCTGAAAAATTTTCTTATATTTGAAAAGATATCCCATCTCAGTTGAGAAATTTCAACCCACCGAAACTCATTCCGACGCTATTGACTCCACACAGTTTGACATGACAAGACTTACTGCAGCAAAACTCAATCCAGCCCAAAACTGCGGAAATTCAACCCAACAATACTGAATATCAGCAATCCTGATGTCTTTTCACAAAACACTGATCTTCCATCATTTAACCTTTCTCAATTTTTTTCGTACCCCCGCGCTAGTTATCTTGAACGAACCAGAAAATAATCTTTTGAAAATGGAAAGCCACTACAAGAAAGCTCTAATAAAGCTGTCGCATTTATTACTTTATCCATACATTTTTTCTTTTTTCTTGGAAAAAATAAGAAAGAAGGCTCGGTAGTTAAAATACATTCCAAAATAAATTGCATAACAATTTTTAACCATTATTTTATATTTCTTAATTTCATGTAGAGAGGTTTCAAGCCCTAATCTTTAAAATTCTGCATTTGTTCTGAGAAGGATGATCACAGATGTGCGTTTACTTTTTTTTCCATAGATTATTGTATCGAGCCGATGGTCCTAGATTCTCGGAAGAAGGCTCTTTTCCAACAGAAATTGAAGGTCTAGAGAAGCTTTCTTCTTCATACCACTCCCCATTGTTTTGCGATTCAATTAAATCCATATGTTTCGTTAAGCATGATAGCTATTGGTATAATAAAAATTGCATACTATTATGCAGTTTACTTAGTAGTGAATTTTAAAGAAAGAACCTGCTTTCTTATTTTTATCCGAAAAGGGGAAACATAGATGGATAAAGTAATGTGACAGCTTTTTTGGAGCTTTCTTTTAGTGGCTTTCCATTTTCAAAACATTATTTATCTAGATTGATTCAAGGATTAGCTATCTAAACAAGTGCGAATAAAAATAAAGATGTTGCACGTGGCATAACGTCTGGATTTCTCAAGATGAATAGCGCGGGGATAAAAAAAAATAGAGACACATAAATGATGGTAGATTAGTGTTTGGTGAAAAGATATCAGGATCGTTAGTATTGAGCCTATATGAGAGCTCGCTTATGCTTTTGAGCACAGAAAGTTTGCTTAAGCAAGTGTAATACGAGTTTATCAAACTGGCCTATAAAAAGTAATTTAGTATTCACTAGTCCACAGATTTCTGAAAGTTTCAGAATTAATTTTTGTTCTTACAATATTCGTCCTTAACAAAACAGTCCCTAACAAAGCAGTTCGATACCACAGAGTAACTGATGAAGAGTGACTGGCCGAGGGATAAAAAATTAGGCGCTAAGGGGTTCATGAGCCCATCTCTTAAACAATATCAGTTCTGTTCGTTAGCGTTTTAAAGTTGCTTTTTACGATCATCAGAAAAAGCTAATATTTTTTTAGTATAATCTTCTATAGAACCTTTGCTGATCGTAAATTTCTAGGAGAAAAGTCATTTACAAGTAATTTTATCACGAGAACTTAACTCTATTGGCATAGCTGTCAAGCTGAGTCCCCAAAACAGGCTTAGAATAAGATAATTATATAGTATTTTAGGAAAGTACCTAGAGATTTTAAGAAAACCCTATTTAAACTCCTGTATAAGAAAGATGATGAATGTGAGTTTGGTAATTATAGAGGAATTAGCCTGGTTTCTGTAAGTAGCAAGCTGCTTAGTGTGATGATACTTTTTAGACCTAGAGATGATGTAGACAAAGATTTAAGAGAAGAACAGTGGAGTTTTAGGAAAGGTAGAGGACGTGTCGACCAAATTTTCCCTCTTAGGTTAATAATTGAGAAGTTCTTGACTTACCAAACATCTTAGATCCTCAGTTTTATGGACTACGAGCAAGCTGTCGATTCTGTTGATAGAAGAGCTTTAGCGAAGGTCTTATCGCTGTATGGTACACGAGACAAATACATTAAAGTGATTAGTGCTACGTACGAGAATAAGACTGCTGCGGTGAAGATAGGAAATGAAGTTAGTACCCGGTTTCGCTTTAAATCAGGAGTTAAGCATGATGATGTTTTATCCCTCTTTATATGGATTACTTAAAAAAGAACTATTTTGCAATCAAAAACGAACAAAAATTAATTTAAAGAAAATTTTCCGAAAAATAAGTTTTTCAGAGAAAAGTAAAGGCAATTCTAAACTTAAGCTCAGCAGATACAAATACCTTTTAAAATTCAAACTCAAAACTACCAGAAATTACTGTTAAAGGATAAATGAAACTTATAAGCTCTTTTTAAAGTTGTTCAAGACGAATATAGTTTCACTACAAACAAGTGTTTGGATACTGCCTCCTTTCTTAACTGTAAATAAAAACCAAAAGCCTACTGCGTCATTGGCGCTTAACTGAAAACGAATTATATTACAAATATTATCTTTTCCAGTTCTTACAGCATTGAAAATAAAAATAAAATTACAGTGAAATATATTCTTGAACTGATGGTTCTTTCAACAATTAACGAAAAAAACAAGTTTTTTTTTAACTGAAAGTAAGGAGCGACATTACAACTTGAAACGAACAGAAATTATTCCGTCTATGAAAGGGGCTGTCCCCTCCTCGACGCCTCGCTCTTTACGCTAAAGTTTTTTATTGTTTTAAAAAATAAAGTTGTGAGACAGAGTCAAACTTTAGCGTAAAGAGCGAGGCGTTGAGGAGGGGACAGCCCTTTTCATAGACGGAATAATTTATGTTCGTTCTAAGTTTTAATGTCGCTCCTTATTTCCAGTTTAAAAAAAACTTTCTTTTTTTAGTTAATTTCTGACCTTTTTTGAATTAATTCAGCTTTGATTTTGGCTCACCGTACATGAATATTTAAAACGAAATTCGTATATTAATTTTCCTTTTTTTTGACTAAATGGCTATCTCGAAATTTTGTTCTGACGTAACTTACGAATTAACTTACGTAATGAATTTTTATATTCGTATGTTTTTATTACGTATATTAGGGAGTTCACTCACTAGTCAATACTTCGCTCTTTACGCTAAAGTTCGAATTTTGTTTGAATCACAAACCCCTGAATCTCAAACCCCTGAATCACAAAGGCCGGTTAAATAGAATAGATAGCTCTTTTGAAAGTACTAAAAAACTTTATCGTAAAGAGCGAGGTATTGACTAGGGGGCGAACCCTCTCATATACGTAATAATTTCTGTTCTTTTTAAGTTTTAATGTTGCTCCTTATTTTCAGTTGAAAAAAACTTGTTTTTTTATTTAATTTCTGATCGCTTTTTAAATAATGGTAAGAAATCTGGCGCCCCCTTCATGGAAATATTTCTTCCCCCAACGAAATTTCATCCATGGAAAGATCCTTCCCCGTAACCCTTATTCCAACCCTGACCCCCTACTAGAAAAAAAATCCTCCTGAAAACACCTGTATACTTCCCAATAACTAATACTATATGTAAACGATGGGCAAAGTTTATAATTTGCAGTCCTTCCCCCGGGGACTATGGGGGATTAATTCATCCTCAAAGACATATTAATTAGGTTTTCGACTATGCTGAACAAAATGGCTATCTCAAAGTTTTGATTGGGTGACCCCAGGAAAAAAATGAGCATGGGAGCTCGATATTCTAGGACTACTGGACCGATACGATCAACCCTGGGAAAATCCAAGAAAAAAAACGAACAAAAAAAACAAAAAAAAACAAACAAATAAACACGCATCCGTGATCTTTCTTCTGGCAAAAACTGCAAAATTCTACATTTTTGCAGATAGGAACTTAAAACTTCTATAGAAGAGTTCTCTGATACGCTGAATCTGATGGTGTGATTTTCATTAGAGTTCTATGACTTTTAGGGGTTGTTTCCCCATTTTTTCGAAAATGAGGCAAATTTTCTCAGGCACTTAACTTTTGATGGGTAAGACCAACCTTGATGGAACTTATATATTTGAAACCAGCATAAAAATCTGATTCTTCTGATGTATATATTGGTATCGAAATTCCGTTTTTTAGAGTTTCGGTTACTATTGAGCCGGGTCGCTCCTTATTTACAGTTCGTTACCACGAACTGTTTGATTCATATCATTAGACATCAAATGTTCAATTTGATGTTGTTTATACTTTCCAAGACAGTTCAAGACGCATATAGTTTTCAGTAAAGCGCCAATGACGCAGTAGGTTTTAGACTTTTATGCAAATAAATAAAAAAAACAAGTTTTTTAAACTGAAAGTAAGGAGCGACAATAAAACTTAAAACGAACAGAAATTATTCCGTATATGAAAGGGACTGTCCCCTCCTCAACGCCTCGCTCTTTACGCTAAAGTTTTTTATTGTTTAAAAAAATAAAGTTGTGAGACAGAGTCAAACTTTAGCGTAAAGAGCGAGGCGTTGAGGAGCGGACAGCCCCTTTCATATACGGAATAATTTCTGTTCGTTTTAAGTTTCATTGTCGCTCCTTACTTTCAGTTTAAAAAACTTGTTTTTTTTATTTAATTTTTGAACGTTTTTGAATAAATGCAGGTTTTGATCTTGGCTCACCGTACATGAATAATTAAAACAAAATTTTCATATTAATTTACTTTTGTTTAGTTAAATGGCTTTCTCGAAACTTGTTTAATTATATTTACGAACGTTTTTATTAGTAATAAATATACGCAACTTACGAGATAGCTTACGTAACGAACTTCTATATTCATATATTTTTAATTTGTTTATTAGGGGGTTCGCCCCCTAGTCAATACCTTGCTCTTTAAGCGAAAGTTCGAATTTTGTTCCAATTCTTTAAAAATGACCGCTTAATCACAAAGGCCGTTAATTAGAATAAATAGCTCTTATGAAAGTACTAAAAAATCTTTGGCTTAAAGAGCGAGGCATTGACTACGGGGTGAACCCAATTATATATGTAATATTTTCTGTTCGTTTGAAGTTTCGATGTTGCTGCTATTGCAGTTGAAATAGTTGTTTTTTTTATATTAAATTTCTGATCTTGCTTTAAATAATGCTGGGAAGTCCGGCGTCCCCTTCATAGCAATGTCCCTTCCCCCATGAAAACTTCCTTCATGGAAAGATCCTCCCACATAACCCCCGAACCACCCCCCCCCCCACTACCAGGAAAAATCTCCCCTGAAAACGTCTGTATACTTCCAAATAACCAATACTATATGTTAACATTGGGTAAAGTTCATAACTTTCAGCCCTCCCCCCGGGAATTTCGGGGGATTAAGTCATCCTAAAAGACATACTTATTATATTTTCGAACATGCTGAACAAAATGGCTATCTCAAAATTTTGATCAGGTGACTTTGGGAAAAAAATGAGCGTGGGAGGGGGCCTAGTTGCCCTCCATTTTTTTTGGTCACTTAAAAAGGGCCCTAGAACTTTTAATTTCCATTCCAATGAGCCCTCCCACGATATTCTAGGACAACTGGGTCGATACGATCACCCCTGGAAAAAAAACAAAAAACAAATAAACACGCACCCGTGATCTTTCTTCTGGCAAAAAATGCAAAATTCCACATTTTTGTAGATGGGAGCTTGAAACCTCTACAGTAGGGTTCTCTGATACGCTGAATATGATGGTGTGATTTTCATTAAGGTTCTATAATTTTTAGGGGGTCTTTCCTCCTTTTTTTCAAAAATCAGCCAAATTTTCTCAGGCGCCTAACTTTTGATGGGTACATATATATTGTACATATATATATTTGAACATATATATATTTGAAATCAGCATTAAAATCTGATTCTTTTGATGTATCTATTTGTATCAAAATACCGTTTTCTACAGTTTCGGTTACCATTGAGCCGGGTCGCTCCTTACTTACAGTTCGTTACCACGAACTGTTTGATGAGAGAAGAAGGTCATACCCAAACTCTTGTTTGTAGTGTTTTTTGCTCGTTTCGAGCTTGATTTGCATATTCAATTTAAGTTTCACTCGTTTTAAGAGTTATTTATCAATTTACACTAATATCTTTTGTATGTGCGTTCGCATTGATTGTTTATTTACTTTCTGTTTGTTTTCAGTTTCATTTACACATCAATAGGAAAATATTTTTTTTTCGTTTTAAGCTTGATTTTCATATTCAATTTAAGCATTACTCGCTTTAAGATCTCTTTATTCATTTGTATTATTACTTGTTGTATGTTTTTGCTATTATTGTTTATTTAATTTTTGTTCGTTTTGGGTTTCATTTATTCTCTAATAGTAATTTCTGGTCGTTTTGAGTTTGAATTTTAAAGAGTATTTGTATCTGATTAGCTGAAGTTTAAAATGGCCTTTACTTTTCTTTGAAAAACTTATTTTTTGGAAAGTTTTTTTTTAATTATTTTTTATTCGTTTTTGATTGGAAAAAGTTTCAAGTTTTTAAACATTCCTTATTTCAAAATCAAACTTAAAAAAATCAGATATTCATCAAAGTATCAAAACTGGTATCAAAGTAACAATATCAAAGTGAAAAAATGGGCTTGCGTCAACCTTGGAGTTTTTACTATGTGATGTTTGAACTATTTTTAACAAAATGGCTATCTCGCAATTTTTATTGGATGGCTTTGAGTAAAAAAGGCGTGGGGGGGGGCTAATTACCCTTCGGTCTCTTTTGACTCTTTAAATGTAAACTAGAACTTTCTATTTTAAATCAAATGAGCCCTCTCTGAAGTTTATACGAGTATCCTTTCTATAAGAACCATATATATCCCCAGAGTATAACTTACAGCGCCGGTCCCTGGGCCCTGGGGAGTTGTGTGACCTCGTAGTTTTAATATATGATGGTTGAACTATTTTTAACAAAATGGTCACCTCAAGTTTTTATCGGGTGGGTTTATCCTTCCGATAAAACCAAGGCGTGGAGGGCGGGAGGGGCTAGTTGCCTTCCGATCTTTTTTCACTCTGAGAAAATGAACTACAACTTTTAATTTCCATTCAAATGAACCCTCTCTGAAGTTTATACGAGCATCCCTTTCATAAGAACCACATACGGCCCCAGGACATAGCTTACAATGCCTGCCCCCCGGGCCCTGGGGGGTTGTGTCGACACCGGAGTTTTTGTTATTTGACCTTTGAACTGTTTTGAAAAAATAGCTCTCTCAAAGTTCGTATCAGATGAGTTTTGGAAAATAGGGTGTGGAGAGGGGGGCTAGTTGGCCTCCGATCTCTTTTGACTCTTAAAAAGTTGAACGAGAACTTTCAATTTCCAATCATATGAGCCCTCTCCGAAGTTTATACGGGCATACCTTTCATAATAACCATATATGCCCCAGAGCAATACTTACAAGGCCTGCCTCGGGCCTAGGGGGTTGTGTCGACATAGGAGTTTTTCTTATCTGACCTTTGAACTATTTGTAACGAAATGGCCGCACGTAAGGGAGTTTTGTTATATGATCTTTGAACTATTTTTAACAAAATGGCTACCTCAAATTTTTTATCAGATGTATTTGGGGAAAAGGACTTGGGGGGCCAGTTGCCCTCCGATCATGATTTCCAATCGAATGACTCCCCTTTGAAGTTTATACGACGACCCCTTCTATATGAAGTGCCTCTGCGAAAAAAATGGAGTGTTACAGGAGGCTAGCTGCCCTCCAATCACTTTTGACTCTTAAAAAGTCAATTACAAATTTCAATTTCTAATCAAATGAGCCCTCTATGAAGTTTATACGAGCATCCCTTCCATAAAAACCATATATGCCTCAAGGGCATAACTTACAACACCTACCCCCGGGCCCTGGGGGGCTGTGTCGACACCGGAGTTTTGTTATCTAAACTTTGAACTATTTTTAACAAAATGTCTTATCTCAAAATTTTTATCTGATGCATTTAGGGCGTGGAGAAGGGGGGATAGTTGCCCTCCCATCTCTTTTGACTCTTAAAAAGTGAACAAAAACTTTCCATTTTCAATCAAATTAGCCCTCTCCAAAGTTTATACGAACATCCCTTCCAAAAGAACTATATATGCCCCTAGAGCATTACTCACAATGCCTGCCTCCGGACCCTTGGAGGTTGCGTCGACACAGGCATTTTTCTTATCTGACCTTTGAACTATTTTTAATGCAATGGCTATTATAAAAATTTTATCGGATGGGCTTGGAGAAAAAAGGGTGTGTAAGGGGGGGGGGGTAGTTGCCCTCGGATATCTTTTGACTCTTAAAAACTGAACTAGAACTTTCAATTTACAATCAAATAAGCCCTATCTGAAGTTTATACGAGTATCGCTTTCATAAGAACCATATACGTCCCCAGCACAACACTTACAACGCCTATACCCCGGGCCCTGGGGGGAGATTTTTTTTTATCTAATTTTGAACAATTTCCAAAAAACTGGATATCTCAAAATTTGTAGCGGATGAGTTTGGGGGAAAAGGCGTGGGAGGCTAGTTGCCCTTAACTCTCTTGACTCTTAAAAATCGAACTAGAACTTTCAATTTCCAATCAAATGAGCCCTCTCTGAAGTTTATACAAGTATCCCTTTCATAAGAACCACACATGCCCTTAGGGCATAACTAAGAAGGCCTTCCCCTGGGCCCTGGGGGTTGTATTGACACCGGAGTTTTTCTTATCCGACCTTTGAACTATTTTTTAACAAAATGTGAATCTCAAAATTTCGTCAGATGAGTTCGGAAAAAGAAGGCGTGGGGGGGGGACTACCTGGCCTTGCATCTCTTTTGACTATTAAAAAGTGAGCTCGAAATTTCATTTTTCAATCAAATGAGTCCTCTGAAGTTTATACGAGCATCCCTTTCATAAGAACCATATATGCCCAAGGGCATAACTTACAACGCCTGCCCCAGGGCCCTGGGGGCTGCGACGACACCTGAGTTTTTGTTATCTGACTTTTGAGCAATCTTTAACTTAATGACTATCTCAAAATTTTTATTGGATGTATTTGGGGGAAAAGGGGCTGGGGAGGCCCCTTTGCCCTCAAATCTCTTTTGACTCTAAAAAATTGAACTAGGACTTTAAATTTTCAATCAAATGAGCCATCTCTGAAGTTTTTACGAGCATCCCTTCAATAAGAACCATATATTCCCCCAGGGCATAAAGTAAAACACCTGCCCTCGGCCCTGGGGGGCTTTGTCGACCCCAGAGTTCTCGTTATATGGTCTTTGAACTATTTTTAAGAAAAGCTATCACAAAGTTCTTATCGGATGGGTTTGAGGAAAAAAGGACGTGGAGGGGGGGGGGGCTAGGTGCCCTCCAATCTCTTTTGACTCTTAAAAAGTGAAATAGAAATTTCAATTTCCTATCAAATGAGCCCTCTTTGAAGTTAACGCGATCAACCCTTCCATGAGACCCATTTATGCCCCCAGGGCATAACTTACAAGTTTTTTTCGGTACAGGAATTTTTGTTATATGATCTTTGAACTATTTTTAACAAAATATCTATCTTAAAATTTTTATTGGAAGCATTTGGGAAAAAAGGGTTGGCGGGGGGGGAGCTGGTTACTGTCCAATATCTTTTAACGCTTAAAAAGTGAACTAGATCTTTCAATTTTCGATCAAATGAGCCCTCTCTGAATTTTATACGAGTATACCTTCCATGAGAACCATATATGCACCCTGGGCGTAACTTATAACCCTTGCCCCTGAAGACTGTGGGGCGAGTGTCCTGCTCAAACATATAATTTCCAGAACTTTCCACTACGTTGAACAAAAATATCGAATTTCGACTATATCGAAATTTCGATTGGATGTGTTTGGAGAAATGGTGGGCGTAGAAGGGGTGTTAGTTGCCTTACAATCACTTTTAACTATTAAAAATGGAATAAGTCATTTAAATTTCCAATCGAATAAGCCCTTTCTGAAGTTTCTAGGACAACGCTTTCTATGCAAAACCTTATATCCCCCCCCCGGCATTACTTACAATCCTTGCCCTGACGGCTGTGGGGGGGTGTTATCCTCAAAGACCTAATTTCCTGAATTTTCAACTACGTTGAACAAAATGGCTATCTCAAAATTTTGATTGGATGTGTTTGGGGAAAAGGTGGGCGTGAGAGGGGGGTTTGTTTCCTGTCAATCATTTTCGACTTTTAAAAAGGGCACTACCCTTTTGAATTTCCAATCGAATGAGTCCTTTTTGAAGTTTCTACGACAAAGCTTTCTATAAAAACCTTATATGAACCCAGCGCATAACTTACAACCTTTGCCCTGAGGGCTGTAGGTGATTGTCCTCCTCAAAAACATAATTTTTATCTGGAAATCAACTACGTAGAACAAAATGTATATCTCAAAATTTTGATTGGATGTGTTTGGGGAACTGGTGGGCGTGGAAGGGGTGTTAGTTGCCTTCCAATCACTTTTGACCCTTAAAAAGGGCACTAGAACTCTCGATTTAGAATTGAATGAGCCCCTTTGAAGTTTCTACGGCGACCCCTTCCATATGAAGGGCCTCTGGAAAAAAAATAATAAAACATTGGAGCCGTATGGCCTTTACTATAGGCAACGCTATAGCGTTGCCTCTGATAATTTTGATGGACTTTGTCTTAAGGAGCACATGAAAGACAAAGGGAGAACGTGAAATCAAGTGATGAGGAAAAACTTCCCTGGACTTAGATTTTGCTGATGGTTTCAGCAGCATAGATGAAAGTGAGTAAAATGAATGAAATTTTAGAGGCTTTTCGAGTATAGGGTGCTAGGATAGGTTTGAAAATTAATGTTAAGAAGACTATGTCGCTAAGGCTAGGAATAAGTGAAGGTGAAAAGATGACGTTGGGTAACAAAAAGATTGATCAGGTGGACAGCTTCACTTGCCTTGGTAGTATTATCAGTAAACACAGTGGGAGAAATGAAGATGTTAAAAGTAGAATAGCTCAGGCTCAGGGTATGTTTTCACAGTTGAAAAAAGTTCTGAAGAATAGGAAGATAAGTATGCAAACCCTGATTTGAATTTTGGAAGCTACAGTGATAACGGTGGTCAAGTGTGGTTCTGAAGCATGGGTGCTCCGAAAAACAGACGAAGATTTGCTGGATGTTTTCCAGAGAAATTGTCTACGGATTGTTCTGGGTACCTGGGTGACTGACAATATTTCAAACAGAAGGCTGTACGAAAAGTGCTGTTCAATCCCAATTTCCAGGGCTATAATGAGAGAAAGGTTGAGATGGCTTGAGCACGTTCTGTGGATGAAGGATGGCAGATTGACAAATATTGTCCTTTTCGGCCAACCGTCTAAGGCTAAAAGGAAAGTAGGTCGTCCTTTGCTGGGGTGGGAAGATGTCGTAAAAAAAGATCTCTGGGAAATGGGAACTTCCTGGGATGGTGTAAAGAGGGAGACTTTGAATAGGTTGGGATGGAGGAGGAGCGTGCGTAGCTGTGTTGGCCTCAGGTGGCTTGATGCTGCCATGAGTTGTTAGTAGTAGTAGTAGTAGTAGCAATTAGGTTATTTCGCTTTTTGGATGTTCATGATTTCGATACCTTCGCTAATGTCTTTGTCAATGCATGAAGGGATAGTAAAGAATAGCCTTTTATTAAAGGTTATTCCACAAATGAACCAACCTAACTCTAAAGAATTTATATATCCCTTGTTTTAGGAAAAATCTCAGTCAGACTCATTGTTGTCAATTCACGAAGATTTATGGGAGAGGAGCAAAATTTGTCTTTTTTCCAATCTAGGGGAAAATCTAGGGGAGGAACAAATTTGTTATTTTCCTTCATTATTCTTTTATGAAAATACAAAGAGAAATATTTCATTGCAAATATCTTCCCCCAGTCAATCAAAACGTGTCTTTCAAAATATAGGGGAGGGCAAACAATCCTGGTCTGAAAGATCAAATGTCCCCCTCCACAAATTTTGCCCCCTATTGACCTACACTTTGCTCAAAGTTAGGACGAACTTTGCCCTAAAAACATGCATTGGTGCATATATGTCAGACCGTTTGATCGGGATCTCGGGGCAACGGTTTTAAGTTATGCCCTGGGACATATAAGGTTTTCATAGATAGTGATGTTGTCGAAACTTCAAAAAAGGCTTATTCGATTGGAAATTAGAAGGGCTTGTGCCCTTTTTAATAGTCGAAACTGATAAAGAGGATAACTAACACCCCTCTCACACCCACCATTTCCCCAAACACATCCAGTCAAAATTTTGAGATAGCCATGTTGTTTGCCGTAGTTAAAAAGTCTGGAAATTATGTTTTTGAGGATGACATTCCCCCAACAGCCCTCAGGGCAAGTGGGTGTAAGTTATCTCCTGGGGGCATACGAGCGGGCGTTCAAAAATTTAGTAGAACTGCATACAAAACTTTATTTCATAAAAACAAAACTATCACTACTTTTCAATATAGTCTCCCCTAACTTCAACGCATTTAGACCACCGATGCTCAAGTGCCGCAATTCCAGCATGGAAGAAGTTTTGTGACTGGGAATTGAACCACTGATCCACGGCGGATATCAGCTCCTCATAGTTACCAAAACGCTTTCCACGAATGTCAGACTTCATGGCACGAAACAGGTGGAAGTCGCTTGGGGCCAGATCCGGACTGTAGGGTGGGTGAGCGAACTGTTCGAAGCCCATCTGATTGATTGTGGCTTGTGCCATGTGACTCTTGTGCGCCGGAGCATTGTCATAAAGAAAGAGAACACAACGAGTCCGCATTCCTCGCCTCTTCGTTTTGATTGCCTGGCGCAACTTAACCATCAGATCCGAGTAATAGGCACCAGTGATGGTAGACCTTCTGGGCAAGTAGTCAATTAGCAGGAGACCTTTCGAATCCCAGAAGACTGATGCCATCACCTTGCCTGCAGAGGACTGGGTCCGAAACTTCCTTGGAGACGGGGAGTCACTGTGTTTCTATTGCTTGGAGGCAGTCCTGATCTCAGGGTCCCAGTGGTGTACCGAGGTCTGGTCTCCAGCCATAAGTCACAAATGGAAGTCTTCTGGGTCTCTCCTGTAGAGCTCGAGAAGTTGTGAGCTGAGCTGCATCCGCTGCTGTTTATCTTGTACTTGAAGATTTCGAGGCACCCCTCTGGCAGACACTTTGGAGAGATGAAGATGGTCGTGAAGAATGTTGAAAACGCTCCCTTCAGAAATGCCAACTTCGGTTGCAACTTCTTTGACCTTTAAACGACGATCAGCCATGACAAGGTCTTCTACACGCCGGATGATCTCCGGGGTCGTCACTTCCAAAGGTCAATCGAACCTTGGGTCCTCTTCCATGGATTGACGGACCCGCTTGAACTCTTTGGCCCATTTGACGACCGTGGAATACTTGGGAGCATCTTTCTGGTCTGGTACACCTTGGCCAACCGATCTGTGATTTCTCTAGCCGAAGAACCATGTTTGATAAGGAATTTGATCACTGCTCTGTACTTGATCAGTGACGAATCCATTTCTACAGTGATTCAATGACTTTGGAGTCTTCTTATACCTGAAAGGACAAAGCAAAATGAACAGTTTTCAGGCTGTGAATATCATTTACCTAGATAAGCATGCATGCAGGGTTTGAACTTATTTCGTCATTTCTAAGTGTTCCGTTCTACGAACTTATTGAACGTCCCTCGGTTTTTTTTTTTTATAGAAAGCGTTGTCGTAGAAACTTCAAAAAGGAATTATTCGATTGGAAACTGAAACGGCTAGTGCCCTTTTTAGTAGTCGAGATTGATTGGATGGCAAGTAACCCCCCTGTCACGCCCACCATTTCCCCAAACACATCCAATCAAAACTTTGAGATAGCTATTTTTTTCTATGTAGATCAAGGGTCCGGAAATTATGTCTTTGAGGATGACAATCCCTTCCCAGTCCTCAGGTCAAGGGTTGTAAGTTATGCCCTGGGGCATAGGTTCTTATAGAAAGCGTTGTCGTAGAAACTTCAAAAAGGGCTCATTCGATTGGAAATGGAAAGGGCTAGTGCCCTTTTCAATAGTTGGAAGTGATTGAAGGGCAACTAACCTCCCTCTCACGCCCACCGTCTCCCCAAACACATCCAATCACAATTTTGAGATAGCAATTTTCTTCAACGTAGTTGAAAGTTCTGGAAATTAGGTCTTTGAGGATGATAACTCCCCCCTCCCCCCAAGCCCTCATGGCAAGGGTTGTAAGTTATGCCCTGGGGTATATAAGCTTTTATTGAAAGCGTTGTCGTAGAAACTTCCAAAGGGCTCGTTTGATTGGAAATTGAAAGGGCTAGTGCCTTTTTTAATAGTTGAAAGGGATTGGAGAGCAACTAACGCCCCTCTAACACCCACCATTTCCCCAAACACATTCAATCAAAATTTTAAGATAGCCATTTTGTTTAACATAGGGGAAAGTTCCGGAAATTAGGTCTTTGAGGATGATAACCCCCCTACAGCCCTCAGGGCAAGGGTTGTAATTTATACCCTGGGGGCATATAAGGTGTTTATAGAAAGTGTTGTCGTAGAAACTCAAAAAGGCTCATTCGATTGGAAATTGAAAGGGCTAGTGCCCTTTTTAATAGTCGAAAGTGATTGGAAGGCTTGACATTTTTATAGTAAATATTGATGTGAGTACAATGTATTATTATTTTTCTTTTTTTTTTTGTTTAGATCAGGGCACTTTGTATCGAAGGAGTTGTCTTAGGGACTTCGAAAATGGCTCATTCGATTGACCATAGAAAGAGCTGATGCCATTTTTAACAGTCGAAAGTGATTGGAGGGCAACTACTCACCTTCCCACGCCCACCCTCCCATTTGCCCATTATGTTTAAAAGCTAAATGTTGCCTTAAGATTAAATCAAAATGCACAGTGTTACTGCTAATTCCGAATAAGGCATCTCAGCAGTATCCCAAGAACGACTGAGGGTATTATATTCAAACTTTCGGGGCTACTTTTGCTCTTAAAATTTAACCAAATCAAAATAGCGTAAGTGTATCCAAGCTATCAAAGAAAGTAAACAGATTTCTTTTGTGAATGGTATTTCTATTTCAGGTCAACTAGAGGAGGTATGAAACTAAATTAAACACTGCTATTTGTTTTCAGATTTTTAAAAGGATGTATGTTGTTAAAATTTCTGAAAATTTTTCTCAAGCATACAAATAGCAGGCCAAACTATAAAGTCTTAAAAAAGTGAAAAGATTTAAAGAATTATTTCCTTTTTCCTGAAAAGATTATATCAATATAAAACGAACAGAAATTAATTATTAAAACTTTTTCCACCAAATAAGTTTTTCAAAGAAAAATAAAGAACTCCATTAAACCAGAAATGAGCAAAAATAAAATTGAATAATCTACCAATCGTGAAACTACCACAAAACAGTATCGATAAATAAATGAAACCCAAAACAAGCAGAAATTACAATAAATGACCGAGTCAAACTCAGAACGAGCAGAAATTAACATGAGTTGGGCTCAAATCCCCGATGCCTACCCAAGGCCAGAACATAATTTGCACTTTACTGAAAAAAATACAAATGAATGTGCATTGCCAGTTTAATGTATATATACTGATATTTAGTAATCAAAATTTTAATATTATTTGATTTATTAAAGTTATAAAAGTAAAAACATTTATATTTTTTAAGTAAATCATCCTAACCATGATGACTCTAATTAATACCTGCCACGGAAATCGTCCATATGAAGCTTCCTTCCTTTCAACAACTCTTCCTTGAGGAATCAGGGGCTAGAAGCCGCAGTATACAACCGAGTTTTTGATGGTACATATAAACTCAGATTTGTCAGCGCATCAAACAGATCGTGGTAACGAACTGTAAGTAAGGAGCGACCCGGCTCAATGGTAACCAAAACTCTAGAAAACGGGATTTTGATACCAATAGATACGTACAAAGAATCAGATTTTAATGCTGATTTCAAATATATAAGTTTCATCAAGTTGAATCCTACTCATCAAACGTTACGTGTCTGAGAAAATTTCGCTGATTTTCGAAAAAAGGGGGAAAGACCCCCCAAAAGCCATAGAACCTTAATGAAAATCATACCATCATATTCAGCGTATCAGAGAACCCTACTGTAGAGGTTTCAAGCTCCTATCTACAAAAATCTGGAATTTTGCATTTTTTGCCAGAACAAAGATCACGGATGCTTGTTTATTTGTTTTTTTTTGTTTTTTGTTGTTTTATTCCCCAGGGGTGATCATATCGACCCAGTGGTCCTAGAATATTGTTGGAGGGCTCATTGGAACAGAAATTAAAAGTTATAGTGTCCTTTTTAAGTGATGAAAAAAATGGAGGGCAACTAGGCCCCCTCCCACGGTAATTTTTCCCCCAAAGTCACCCGATCAAAATTTGGAGATTGCCATTTTGTTCAACATGGTCGAAAATATGATAACTATGTCTTTTAGGATGACTTAGTCCCCCGAAGTCCCCGGGGGGAGGGCTGAAAGTTATGAACTTTACCCAATGTTAACATATAGTATTGGTTATTGGGAAGTATACAGAAGTTTTCAGGGGGGATTTTTTGTGGTAGTGGGGGGGGGGAGGTGGGTTGGCAGTTATGTGGGAGGATCTTTCCATGAAGGAAGTTTTGAAGGGGAAGGGACATTGCTATGAAGGGGGCGCCGGATTTCCCAGCATTATTAAAAAAAGATCAGAAATTAAACATAAAAAAAACAAGTTTTTCAATTGAAAGTAAGCAGCAACATCGAAACTTAAAACGAACAGAAAATATTACGTATATGATTGGGTTCACCCCCTAGTCAATACCTCGCTCTTTAAGCCAAAGCTTTTTTAGTACTTTCATAAGAGCTGTTTATTCTAAATAACGGCCTTTGTGATTAAGGGGTCATTTTTAAGGAATTGGAACAGAATTCGAACTTTAGCTTAAAGAGCGAGGTATCAACTAGGGAGCGAAACCCCTAATATACGTATTAAAATATATGAATATAGAAGTTCGTTACGTGAGTTAATTCGTAAGTTACGTACATTCATTAATAATAAAAAACGTTCGTAAATAAAATTAAACAAGTTTCGAGCAAGCCATTTAACCAAATAAAAGTAAAATTAATATGCAAATTTTGTTATAGTTAGTCATGTACGGTGAGCCAAAATCAAAATCTGCATCAATTCAAAAACGTTAAAAAATTAAATAAAAAACAAGTTTTTTTAACTGAAAGTAAAGAACGACGTTAAAACTTAAAACGAACAGGAATTATTCCGTATATGAAAGGGGCTGCCCCTTCCTCAACGCCTCGCTCTTTATGCTAAAGTTTGACTTTCTCACAACTCTATTTTTTTAAACAATAAAAAACTTAAGCTTAAAGAGCCTGGCGTTGAGGAGGGGACAGCCCCTTTCAAATACGGAATAATTTCTGTTCGTTTTAAGTTTTAACGTCGTTCCTTACTTTCAGTTAAAATAAACCATTTTTTTTTTTATTTAATTTCACTAAATGATCAAGTTTTTCAACTTGCATAGCCACTTTAAATTACATTGTTCGGGGATTAGGCTATAGATCTTTTGTAAATGGTATTTAACCAGAAGACGTCACTGGTAAAATCCTTTTTAAAAACTGATTTCTTGCAGGAATTGTATGCAATAGACAAATATAGTGCTTTTGGATATTTTTTTTTACAGTAGAAAAATAAAACATTTTAGAATGTTTTTATGTAGTTTAGAGTGCTAAACTTGACAGTTCTTCAAAATAAGACAAAACCGAGAATTTAACCTGAACAAAAACTAAGATCATTTTTAAGGACTTTATCTTAAGGAGCACAGGAAAGTCAATGGGAGAACACGGAATCTAATGGGGAAGAAGAACTTTCCTGGACTATTAAGTCCAGATTATGCTGATAACTTAAGCGTTCTTGATGAGAGTGTAAGCAAAATGAATGAACTTTAATAGGTTTTGCAAGCTCAGGGTGCTAGAATAGGTTTGAAAATTAACGTTAAGAAGACTAAGTCGCTAAGGCTAGGATTAAATAAAAATGAAAAAGTGACGCTGGGTAGCAAAAAGGACAATCAAGTGGAGAGCTTCACTTACCTTGTTGGTATTATTAGTAAAGACGGTGGGTGCCTTGAAGATGTTTAAAGTAGAATAGCAAAGGCTTAGGGTGTTTTTTTTTCGCAGTTGAAAAAAGTTTGAAAGAGTAGAAAAACAAGTTTGCGAACCAAGATTAGAATATTGGAAGCTGCAGTGACGACAGTGGTCAAGTATGGGTCTGAAGCTTGGGCGCTCAAAAAAACAGTGATAGATTTGCAAGATGTTTTAAAGAAAAATTGTCTAAGGATTGTTTTGGGTACTTGTCTGACTGACTGTATTTCAGGCAGTAGCCTCTAAGAAAACTGTGGTTCAGTCAACACTTTCTAGGGCTATAATACGAGAAAGTTTGAGATGGCTAGGGCTGATGAAGGATGATAGATTGCCAAGATTGTCCTTTTTGACAAACCGTCTAGAGCTAAACGGAAAGCAGGACGTCCGTGGTTGGGGTGGGAGAATGCCATAAAAAAATACTTAATGGAAATGTAAACTTCCTTGGAGGGTTTAAAGAGGGAGGCTTTGAATATATTGGGATGGAGGAGGAGCGTGCGTAGCTGTGTTGGCCTCAGGCGGCTTGGTGCTGCACTGAGTTGTTAGTAGTAGTAGTATATCCTTTCAGAGAGTTTTTTCATAAATATAAAACCTTCTTTAATAAGACTTAGCTGCCTCTTGTTACGTCTTAACTATTCTGATGAAAAACTTGAGTGAAGTTTAGATTATACAAGTTGTCGTTAAACTAATTCGAAAATCTCAGGGCATTCCTAAGTAATATTACTGGGTTTTTTGGGCCAAGAGAAACTTAATTTACCACCTTGTTCGAATCCCCTTATAATGGGACCCAGAAAAGGACCAGGAAACGGTTTTTTTTTTATCGACTTTGGAAGTTATATCCTTCAGTCCTTAGGCTGAAGAGATCCAAATACAGAAGAAAATATTAAAGAAATATATTGGTTTCCCCGAAAACGGGGCCAACAAAGACCGTTTTTTCTGAACAATATTCAACATAAAAAAAGTATTTCCTTGGGCCAAGGGGTCCTTTTTGTAAAAAAATAGTATCGCCCCCCCCCAGAAAAAAAGCGAGCCACAAATGGTTTAATTTTCTTCCTTATCAGCTTAAAAATTACTTATTTAAATCCTTGTACACTAAAAAAAATAGAAAGGAAATTTGGCTCCCCCTAAATTAGGGGGAGCCAAAGGGCTAAGAATATCTATTTAGTTGGTACAAAGAACCCTAAATATGCGACGTCAAAATGGTCGAAACGGCATTCTTTCCAATTGGTTTGAGACTTTCAAGAATCGCTGCCGAGGTTAAGGGAACCAAACATTTTGTTGAGAGGGAAATGGGTATTATGGGGGTGGAAATGGACCAAAAAGCTTGTTATCCCTATTCAGAGACAATCCTCCAAAATTGCCCACAAAAAAAGCCAAAAAAAAGTCTGATCGGCTTAAAACTCAAATCCTTAGTTCACGAGTCAGGAGGACCTCAATGCCTAAGAGAAAAAATCTTCAGAACTTACATCTGAAAGTCCTTGGGCCAAGAGGA
Organism: Artemia sinica; assembly: GCA_027921565.1. Classification (NCBI taxonomy): domain Eukaryota; kingdom Metazoa; phylum Arthropoda; class Branchiopoda; order Anostraca; family Artemiidae; genus Artemia; species Artemia sinica. The sequence continues at coordinate 29,730,114 of CM051257.1, forward strand.
CCCCAAGTAAAAAAAAAGTAAAAAATATTGGTTTGACTGATTTTAGGCCCAAAAAGGACAAATAAACCTTTTTTTGTCTGTACACGTCGAAACTTAAATCAACATATGCCTTGGCAAAGTGGATTCTAATGTGCAAGGAAAGTTATTTTTGCGGAGACGGTCCTCCTCAAAATCGTAACCCCAAAAAAGACCTCAAACTTTTATTTCGATTGGTTTGAAACTTTCAAGTATTGCTTCCATGGCTATGGGGAATACATATTTTTCAGTTGGAGGATAAGATGCTAGGGGGTAAATATAGATTTTCCTGGGCACGTTTTAATCTTACTTTTGCAAGTCCCCGGCCCATGGGCGTAGGCAGCATATTGTCTAGGGGGGGGGGCAGTCGATAGTGTGATGGAGGAGGAGATGAAGTTATGTCGGCATGGGTGTACATAGCTTCTTGCCTAGGGGAGGGGGCGGCTGCCCCCTACCCATTATTTATGTATTTCTATAATTGCCTTTACATATAAATGTAAAGGCAATGTGGCCTATGGAGCTATTAGCCTGAATGAAGGCATTTGTGAGGTCAAAAATATCACATGGATCGAAATATTGATTCTGCTTCTGCAATTTAAGTGAAGGTCTAGGGGGGCAGCTGCCCCCTGCCTCTCCCTTCCTACGCCCATGCCCCAGCCCAAGACGACTGTGATAATTAAAAGTGCGACCTATGCCATTTTCGTAACTTTTCAGGAGAGCTAAAAACCAGAAAAAAATTTGTCTCCTTTTTCCTTAACAAAAAAGTAGACAAATGCCAGATCTCCATATTAAAGCTCCATAATATATTCCTCTTCTGTCATTCTGAATTGCAACAAGATCTGATAAAAAAGAGACATACGTCACTTAGAGGCTTATTTCTCTTTTTATCTTCGTAACGGTACAAGATAGGACAGTTCTGACTGCACCATTCAATTCCTCATACTCAGTTTATCCATAATATCCTGACCATGGCAGTTTACCCTTCACCATTTTCGATAAAAAAAATCGCATATGTCGCACTTTTAATTATCACAGCCGAAGGGGAGCCAAATATAGAAAAAACTACTTGGGGGATGGTACTCCAAATTTGGCCAAAAATTGTGACCAAAAGGAGCCTAAAAAGAACAAAAAATAATTTTAATTAAGATTCAGAAAACCACGGAGGGCATTTCTCGATTGGCTCTAAGCTACATTTAGACAGGGTCTTGAGAACATTAATGAAGACCAAAAATTTAATTTTCAAGTAACATATCCCCAAAAAATATAATTCCTTGAAGGAGGGGTCGCCTAGTTACTATATCTGCACTTTCCCTTTCTTACACATTTTTGAGTTTAATAATAAAACTGTTCATTATTTTTACGACATGTTTTTTAATCTAATGCAATCTTTGTCCAGGGAGTCATTTTTTTGCTGTAGCTGCTCCTATTTATAGTTGTTGCTGCTTTTATTTATCATGGCTTTGTACTTTTTTTCGCAGAAGAAAATGGTCGAGCATTTTATAAAAGTTCACAAAGAACTTGGAAATGGTGTGGAAAAGGAACTTGGCAAACACTTGAATGAAAATATGACTGCTCCAGCGGAATAGCTGAAACCCAGCTGCAGTTAATTGAATGAACGGTTATTATATTCGATATATTATTTTTTTTTTCATTTTGTTATTTTTGTAGTTTTGTAAGTGAAGAAATATATTTGACTTTTTCTATTCAGCTTTATTTTCAGTAAAACGTAGAGATCAATATCATTTTCTCTTTTTCACCTTAAATGATGCTTAGAAGTTGTTAAAAAAAAAAAAAACGTTTAGCTTATGCAACATGCTCGCATTCGAAAGAGGCTGTACGAAATGGTGAATAAAACAAAAACGTTGTTCAATTTGCCTGACAGGATGTTTCTGCAATGAAGCCAAATAATTATGTTTTGTGTATTCCAAGGGAAAATAAAGACTAACATCTGAAGACACCAATATTTCCAAATGAAGAGACTAGTAAAAATTCAAAGAGTGGCGTAAGTAAATCTGACTGAGGCAATGTTTACCTTGACAAAGGGTTGTGGAGCCTAGGATATAGTATTGTTGCCCCTGGGCTTCTGATTTTAAGCTGGAAAAGGATGTTTAATGCTTACTCTATTAGATGAACATCCAACAGCCTTTGTTGCTACGTTGCTGTAAGCAATAAAACTGACTAGGCCACCCTGCACCACTTCCTTTCTTGTCCAAGTTTTATTATTTTTTTTTTTGGTGTTATCTTAGAGAGTGCTGTAACGCCGGTACTTTTTTACGTTTTACATTTTTTTTACGTTACATTCTTTTATTGATTATATATAATCGCTGCAGTAAGGCATTGCAACTAGGACATGAAAAGGGCACTATATGCTTGTGTAGTTTTTTCTTCATCAAGACTGATTAACGTCATTCAATTACTAAAGCATAGACTTTATTTTTTTATTAAATAAAAAAAAAAGTTTTTTAAACTGAAAGTAAGGAGCGACATTAAAACTTAAAACGAACAGAAATTATTCCGTATATGAAAGGGGCTGTCCCCTCCTCAACGCCTCGCCTTTGCGCTAAAGTTTTTTATTGTTTAAAAAAATAAAGTTGTGAGACAGAGTCAAACTTTAGCGCAAAGAGCGAGGCGTTGAGGAGGGGACAGCCCTTTCATATACAGAATAATTTCTGTTCGTTTTAAGTTTTAATGTCGCTCCTTACTTTCAGTTTAAAAAACTTGTTTTTTTATTTAATTTCTGATCGTTTTTTAAACAATAAAAAACTTAAGCGTAAAGAGCGATGCGCTGAGGAGGGGACAGCCCCTTTCATATACGATAATTTCTGTTCGTTTTAAGTTTTAATGTCGCTCCTTACTTTCAGTTTAAAAAACCTATTTTTTTTTATTTAATTTCTGATCGTTTTTTAGTTAATGCAGCTTTTATTTTGGCTCACCGTCATTGAATAAGTAAACAAAGTTTGCATAAAAATTTTACTTTTCTTTTGCTAAATGGCTGTCTCCAAATTTGGTTCTGACGTAATTTACAAATTAACTTACGTAACTAACTTTTATATTCGTATATTTTTATTACGTATACTATGGGATTCGCCCCCTAGTCAATACCTCGCTCTTTACGTTAAGTTCAAATCGTGTTCCAATTCATTAAGAATGACTCCTTAATCACAAAGGCCGTTAATTAGAATAAATATCTCTGACGAAAGTACAAAAAAAAACTTGTTTTATATTTAATTGCTGATCGTTTTTAAATCAAGTTGGGAAATCCAGTTCCCCCTCCATGGAAATTCCCTTCCCCCCGGGAAATTTCTCCATGGAAAAATTGTACCACGTAACTATAATTCGCGATAATTGCTGCGACTCGGTAATTAATTAGGTAATAACATAACCTAACAATTGAGATATAAATTAGATTTGTAATTCCAACGAATAGTCTGTTTAGGGAGGTCGCAAAAAATAAAATTTAACGTTTTGGTTCAGTTTCCTCAGCGTTCACCCTCTCTCCAAACTGACAGGAATATTGACAACCTGAGATGAATACTGAGTTATGTCACGCCAAGTTTGAAACAAATAGGAGAGAGTATAATTATGAGCCTTTTATGCACACAATTTAGGCTAGAACTCGATCATTGCAAAAAGTCTCATATTGTTCAAATATTATACTTCAATTAAATAAATTGTTCTAACTTATTTGTTTCTTATATTGTTCCAAAAATATAATCTGTCACACTTGCATATAGACCCCCCCCCCTACAAAAAAAAGAATCTTGTTAGCATTAGTTGTAAATCTATACGAGCAAAATATAACTATTTGAAATATTTTTATTTTAGTTATTTTGTGTTAAAAAAATGTTATTTTATGTTAAAAAAAAAAGGTGCTAGTTTATATTAAAATGTCACAGCTGTTCAATTTTTTCTGACTAATAATCAGTGGACATGTTTGAACCAGTGATCTCTCGATCTGATGTCGGATGGTCTAAGCTATAGCTGTCAGGACTTTTAATAAATCTTCCTATTTTAAATATACGGCCCTTGTGTTTCAGTAGCCGTTCTTAAAAATAGTATCTATCTTTCTGAAAATTCCTTTTCTTACATCTCCACCATGGGAACCCCACCCTCTACCCCCAGGAACGTTGAATTGATAAAATAAAACCTTTGAAACACATCTTCTCCCCCTCCCAACATTACTTTTCGACTTTATGTATATCCCAACACAAACCTATATATTTCAAAGTTTTTTTTTTTATCAATCTAAAACCTTTTTTCAACTTGGAGTATACATGTGCCTGGGAATTAATGATAATATGTTATCAGATTAATGAAACTGTTTCAGGGGATACTTGTGTGTAAATGAGAGAAGGTATATACTTGTTTTTCTATTTCTTTAATAACATAGGTTAAACTAATTATCAAATGCAATTTACCGTTACTTCCACACAAAATGTAACTCTGGTGTGAGTTGATTCTTACAACAGTGTAGTTAGAAATATAGACACATTATTCCAGGGCATAGTGATGAATAGTCCATGCGATCTAAGACTTTTTTTGTTTTTGTTTAATACTATCTCAATAAGGAAATTCATGTTTGACATAAAGTCCCTTAATTTAGTAACTGAATTTAGCGCTTCATCGATGATTTTAGTTTAATATAAACTTTCAAGTACCACTTCATAGTAAGTAAGACTCGGGGGTTGAGTTGGGGTGGGATCCTCCCACTCAAATAGGATAATTTGATTGCGAGGGCAACACTTTGATTTTTGTCATGTTTTTTTTTCGCTTTGTCAATGATTTTAGTTTAATATAGACTTTCAAGTACCACTTCATAGTAAGATTCGGGGGTTGAGTTGGAGTAAGATCCTCCCACACTGATTTATTTCTTACTGTTAAAGCATTGAGGTCAGTGAAAATAAAATCTGTTGTTCGAATGGGTTAATGTGATATTTGAATTCAGTATGCTAATGGGTACGTTTTATAATGAAAATATCTGAAAATGTTGAATGTAGAGTAAGAAAGGCTTGCAAAAACATGATAATACTACTAGTACTAACAACCTACTGCGCTACTAAGTCATCTGAGGTGCAAAAACATGAAATACTACTACTACTAGCAACTCGCTGCAACATAAGGACACGTGAGGCCAATACAGCTACGTTTTATCAAGAAAATATCTGGAAATGTTTAAGGTATACTACAAATGGATTACAAAAAAAAAATGAAAATAGGGTGGACAACGAAATGTCGGACGTCATATTTTTTCACTTTGTCAATGATTTTAGTTTAATATAGACTTTCAAGTACCACTTCGTAGTAGGATTCGGGAGTTTAGTTGGAGTAAGATCCTCCCAGACTGACTTATTGTTTACTGTTAAAGCATCGAGGACAGTGAAAATATTTTGGACTATCGGCTACAAAATTCATTTCTCACAATTTCGATCGAATGTGTTTGAGGAAAAGGGGATATTAGGGAGAGGAGGTGTGTGGTTACCCTCCAATCACTTTTGACTATTAAAGAAGGTACTAGCTCTTTCAATTACCAACCGACTGAGCCCTTTTCGAAGTTTCTTCGACAACAAATGGGCATCTTGAAATTTCTATCAGAAGCGTTTCTAGAAAATACGACGTGTTTGTGTGGGGGGGGGAGGTGCTATTTGCCTTCTGATCACTTTGACTCTTAAAAAGAGCACTTTAACTTCTGATTACCAATCCAATGAGTCCTCTTTGAAGTTTGTACGATCACCATTTCACCTTTTAGCTGGAAAAAGGAATTGAGTTGGAAGCGCAAAGAGACTATTATATGCGTTTAAACGTGTACTGAAAAAACAAATGAAGAACCATGTTTCTAATAAAAACCTGGACCACTGAAAAAGAAGAAGAATCATACTAAATCTAGAATTAAGAGATTTTTTCTGGTTTTGTGTGAACCTAAAGCTTTTAATCATGTTTGATCTTCTTTCAGGATAAATCTGTGCAATTTCCTATCAAATATAACCCTCAGGCGTGGAATAACCCATTTTGTCGTAAGTGTCAGTCTACAGGGTTCAAATTGTCGAGCATAAGTACATGTGCGAACATATTCCGTCTTAAGTGTAGAAGATGCAAAACCCCTATCGTAGGTGACATGAGCAATGAACCTTTACATTAAGACCTGTCCTTGAAAATGAAACAAATGATTTTAGTGCCCTATGAGTAAAGTGTTTTAAAACTGTATGTAATTTTTTTTTTCAATAAAAAAAATGTATATATACAACAACAATGTCTTTATTCTTCACTTTAGATTTCTTCTTCTTCTGTGTATAGGCAACTGTTGAGAACCACTAATACTGGTGGATCATTTGAATTCACTGTATATTGATCTTGATTGGCTGCACAGTCAGGGTCACATTTTGGACTCTCCAATGTAACTTCACTCATATCATATCTCTTTGTATAGTCAATGATACTATTTGCATTCATATTGTGAAATTCGCGTGTTTCAATTTGTCTATTTGAAGCAACATCACATACAGTGTTTTCAAGTGGTGAATAAAAAAAAGTTGAAATGAAATTATTATGTTAAAAAAAAGTTAAAAAAATCAACTTCAAGAGAAAGTATAAAAAAATGGGGGAATGCGCCCCAAAAGTTGGAGGGAGGGGGCTCCTTAGAGGTTGGGGAGAGGGTATCCTAGGAGGTTGAGGTTCCAACTTTATTAGAAAATCAAATATTCATATTTCTGAAAACTAAAACCCAACTTTATTTTTTTTAAATGAAGTATTATTAATAAAATCATATGTATTTTAAACGTGGTTGTTCATATTTCTGAAAACTAAAACCCAATTATATTATAAAAAAAATCAAATATTATTAATGTAATCAGATGTATTTTAAACGGGGATGTTCGTATTTCTGAAAATTGAAACCCAACTTTATTTAAAAAAAAAAATATTAATAAAATCAGATGTATTTTAAATATGATTCTTCTTATCCTGAAAACTAAAACCTAGCTTTATTAGAAAATCAAATATTGTTAATAAAACAAGATGTATTTTAAACATGGACATTCTTATTTTTGAAAACTAACTCCGAACTTTATTGAAAAAAAATCAAATATTATTAATAAAATAACATGTATTTTAAACGTGAATGTTCTTATTTCTGAAAACTAAAACCCAATTTATTATAAAGTCAAATATTATTGATAAAATCACATGTATTTTAAACGTGGTGTTTTTATTTCCAAAAACTAAAACCCAGTTTTATTAAAATATCAAATATTATTAATAAAATCATATGTACTTTAAACGTGGATGGTCGTATTTCTGAAAACTAAAACCCAACTTTATTAAAAAAAATCAAATGCTATTAATAAAATCACATGTATTTCAAACATGGATGTTCTTATTTCTGAAAATTAAAACCCAACTTTATTTAAAAAATATGCAAAAACGTACCCAATTATAAAAAAAATTGAATATTTTTAATAAAATCGGATGTATTTTAAACATTGATGTTCTTATTTCTGAAAATTAAAACCCAACTTTATTAGAAAATCAAATATTATTAATAAAACCATGCTGTATTTTAAACCTGGATGTTCTGATTTCTGACAACTAAAACACAAATTTATTATAAAATCAAATATTATTAATAAAACCACATGTATTTTAAACGTGGTGTTGTTATTTCCAAAAACTAAAACCCAACTTTATTAAAATATCATTAGTAATATCAGATGTATTTTAAACCTGATTGTTCTTATTTCTGAACACTAAACCCAACTTTATTAGAAAATCAAATATTGTTAATAAAACCAGACGTATTTTAAACGTGGACGTTCTTATTTCTGAAAACTAAAACCCAACTTTATTAGAAAATCAAATATTATTAATAAAATCACATGTATTTTAAACGTGGGTGTTCTTATTTCTGAAAACTGAAACCCGACTTTTTGAAAAAAAATCAAATATTATTAATAGAATCACATATATTTTAAACGTGGGTGTTCTTATTTCCGAAAACTAAAACCCAGCTTTATTAAAATATCAAATATTATTAATAAAATCACATGTATTGTAAACGTGGATGCTCATATTTCTGAAAACTAAAACCCAACTTTATTAAAAAAATCAAATGTTATTAATAAAATCACATGTATTTCAAACATGGATGTTCTTATTTCTGAAAACTAAACCCAACTTTATTAAACAAATATGCAAAAATGTAGGCTACCTAATTATAAAAAAAATCAAATATTATTAATAAAACCAGATGTATTTTAAACATGGATGTTCTTATTTCTGAAAACTAAAACCCAACTTTATTTAAGAAAATCAAATATTATTAATGAAATATCATGTATTTTAAAAGTGGGTGTTCTTATTTCTGAAAAGTAAAACCCAATTTATTAAAAAATAAAATATTATTAATAAAATTATATGTATGTTAAACGTGGATGGTCGTATTTCTTGAAACTAAAACCCAACTTTATTAAAAAAAAATTATTAATAAAATCAGATGTATTTTAAACTAGGATGTTCATATTTCTGAAAACTAAAGCCCAACTTTATTAAAAAAAAAATATGCAAAAATATACCCAATGAGGCCTTGGATCATCCCCCACCTCCTAAAAAATATTAAAGTTAATCATGGGTTTCATTCAACATACACCTATGAAAGCCTATTAAATCTAGCTCAGAAAAGTCCAAAATAGCAAACTAGACATCCCGAATTATAGGTTTCAGACAACATACACCCACGAAAGTTTAGGAAATCTAACTCTGAAAAGTCCAAAATAGCAAACTAGACATCCCAAATCATAAGTTTCATGCAACACACACCCATGAAAGGTTAAGAAACCCAGCTAAGAAAAGTCTAAAGTAGTAAACAAAAAATCCCAAATCATAGATTTCAAACAACACACACTTACGACAGGCTAAGAAACCTAGGTCAGAAAAGTACGAAATAGTAAAGCAAGCACCCCAAATCATAGTTTTCAGACAACACACATCTACAAACGTTAAGAGATCTTGCTTAAATGTGAATTTTTTATGCTTTAAGTATGTTTTATGTCATTCTAAGACATGTAAAAAAAGTTGAAATAAAATTATCATGTTAAAAAATAAAAAAAAACTTCAAGAAAAAGTACAAAAAAATGGGTGGATGGGCCCAATAAGTTGGAGGGAGGAGGCCCCTTGGAGGTTGGGAAGAGGGGATCCTTGGTGGTTGAGGTCCTTTGTGGCTAGGGTCATTGGTGGTTGCGGTCCTGGATGGTTCATACCCATAATCGCATCACTAGTTCATTTCTAAGGATTGTTCTGAACTTCTTTATTACAATTCTTTCCTTGGCATTTACATCTTTATTAGTATTAACTTTTTAGTATACTAGAATCTTAAAGCATATTTTATATTGACAACACTGCTTAAAGGGTACTTGTGTCTTATACAGAACACAGTCGGGAAGTAAACCTAGGTCAAGTCACAAGGTCATCTTGACACCGATGACTCTATTACTTTCAACTTTTTAGCAGACTCCATTGCCAAAAACAATATTTGATATCGCCCACATCCCATATTGTGTACTTGCCTATTATAACGAACACAGCCGAGAAGTAAAGAACTGCTATCTTAGGCTCGAAGCACATACATTATAAAAGAATGTTTATGAGGTAAAATTGTGTCATCAGATAATACGCAGTTTCGACAACATCCTGTTACATAAATTCATGGTAAATTCATTGGAGGTCAAGTGATGTCACCTTGTTCACCCAGTATTCTAGCCCTCTGATTGGTCTAGAAAGAGGCGTGTAATCTTTTTCGCCTCGAAATTAGAGAAGCCTCCCTATTGTAGTCAGAAGGTGGAATACCGTGTCATAGGATTGACACATGACCAACAAGTCCCCTGGACCCGCAGGCAAACGGTGAAACCTTTAGTTTTCCAAGTGTTTGTTTAAATGGCATGGGAAAACGGCAGGAGTGAGTATGACTCGCTTATTGGACAAATACTTGTGGGTTAGGTTTTGGAAAGGCATGCCTGCCTAAAGTCTCAAGCAGGTTGACCAAGAATTCAAAATTGACATAGGAAAAAATTAATGAATTGAGTGTCTTAGTTAAAATCTTGGAAAACATTAATGACTTTTTTGAGGTTTTAGGCAGCTTCACCTACTTGTGTTGTACTTTTAGTAAAAAAGGTGGAAAACGTTGAAACTGTAAAAAGTAGAATAGCAAAAGTTCAGTTTTTTCACAGTGAAAACATGAAGACGAAAGGAAAGATAAGTTATCGAACCAAGACTAGCATATTGGAAGCTGCGCTAACGACAAGGGTCAAGCATGATTTTGAAACTTAGGTACGAAAGACAGAGGAAGATTTGTTCTTTTCTTTCAGCGGAATTATTTACGGATAAGTTTGGGCGCCCATTTTACTCACCGTATGTCAAACAACAAGCTGTACGATATACATGGTTCTGTCACATTCTCTAATGCTATAATGAAAGATGTTCTTTGGTGGGATTATTCTCGAGATCTATCTACAGCCTAACAAAAGCAGTTCATCCCCAAATAGGGTAGACAAATAGGAAGGATTTAGAGAAAACTGGAACTTCTTGGGATTAGGCAAAAAGTTAAGCTTTGAATATATTTTGGTGGAGAAAGATTGTGTGCAGCTGTGTCGGCCTCATGCGGCTCGGTACTGCAGTCAATTTTTAGTACTAGTTGTAGTGGAGTCTATTAAGCCAAAAATTTTAAAGCAGATCAGATTTTTTCCCTTATAGTTTTATGTCCAAGTATTGATGTCTAGTAAGTTGCTAGCCAAATAGGGACAAAAAAAACTGGGTCTCTTAGGAGCATCGTGAACCAATAGGATTATTTTTTTGTCTTCTATGTCTTTAGGTAATTTTGTTACATTTCTGGGGCTAACTTGTCATTCTTTATCTGCCCTATGCGTGTAAGCCAATCTGAGAAAAAACAGTAGTTGGTCCAATTTCAAGTGTCATATTTAACCAATCTTCAAAAATTTTGAACCCATTTTGGAACGTCCCTAGACAATGCTGCCCAAATAAGTTTCAGTTTTTATTTGCATAGTGGTTCACATGGTCAAGAAATTGAGCGTCATTTTGAAGCTAACTGGAAAGGAATATAAAAATATGGTATCCGAGTCTTAGATGAACAAATACAAAAAAAAAATTTTGGGTCCGCTCTCTGGTGGAACAGTTTTTTTCCACATCTTTTATGCACAAAGGTTCCTTAACCCAATAGGCTACGGAAATACATTTCAAGCTTTCAAGAAAAATTTTGGTCCTCTTTAGAGGAGCGAATAGGGCATAAAAATGCTTTGCACCCTTATCCCTTTCCCAAAACATAATATTTTGTGTCTCCTTACCGTCCCAAATACTCCCTGAGAGTACCTCACTACTTCAGCGTGAATAGGTTCAAAGTTTCACCTGGTCTAATAGTTCGAAAATTTTTAAACGAATTTTTGACATTCATTCCCCTCTCCCATCTCCTAACATTAAACACAAAATTTGAAAGCCCCTTGCATCCTACCCTAACCCAAATGTTCCAAATTTGTCGTAAAAATCCCCACCTTTCGTTCCCCAGACGTTACAGATGTGCTATTTTTCAACCTCAATGAATAGTTTCTTTCGATTTATCTCTGCTCTTCCGTCAAGTTTGAATTCAAAGTTCACTTACCCTCTCTACAATCCCCTGAAAATTTCATCTTAATCCTCCAAGGTGTTCCTGAGATGATGCAGATACGCTACGTTGATAACTAGTTACCATGTTGTGAAATACACCGACTTCATCACCTGGCAACTCTGTGTTTTTTGTTTACTTTGCTTCTGAGCTATGAATGGGTTATGGATCTCATATTGGATCAAAATGTAAAAGCCTCTAGGTCGATCAAAAAAGACATTTCCAGTCCTACCATCCCTCTGCCTCACCCCAATTCTAAACTTGAGGTCAATTTGGCTCCCATAAAGCTCCCAATAAGTTTAAACTTAATACCCCAGTCTGTTCCAGAGCTATTACACATACGCTAGTTGTATTTACATCGCTACTTAGAGGTGAAAATTCTGTTTCCAATCGGAATTTTTTATGCAAAAACGTACTGCAAAATTCTAGATGAATTGGAGACAACAACTTTAGCCCATTCACACCAAAAACAAAATTTGGAGTCCTCCCCCCCCCCCAAACAACCTGGAATTGTGAATTACATCAGCACAGCCGTTCTCAAGGTTTTATAGATATGCGATTTTGATAGCCCAGATAAGCAGTGTGGGTTTACCTCCGCCCGCTGCTACAAGTAGAAACCTGAGGTCTACAAGACTATGCAACACCTCCTGAAAGTTTCATTTCGGTCTTCTGAGCCATTCTTGAAATAATGCATATGCCTTATTTTGTAAATTGTTTTGTACCAATCCATTCCTAAGATTATGCAAATACAAAAATATGATAGCCTGCTAACACAAGGAATATTTTGATTTTCCTTTCATAACCACGAATAGATTTTTTACAGAAACACTGGAACTAAGGAGAAGGGGGCGTGAAATGCCAAGGAACATCACGTTCTCACAATGAAATGGTATGTTCCCGCAGTTCAAATAAGAACAGTGGCAAATTTGAGTTTATAAGCTTCTTTTTGTGGGAAAAAGGTGGAAACTGTCTTAGGTGGGATAGTGCACGCCAGAGGGTGCCATCAGGGGGGGTGCATTGTGCCACGCTGGAGTCAACTGCCAGGAGTCAACTGGAGTCATCGGTGTCTCCAGACATGGCCAATTGTAGACAGAGAAAAGCCAAGACAGATAGTCCAAGTATTCGAGAGGCAAATGTTTAAATGGCTGGGACACGGGTAAATGGCAAGAGTAGGCTAGGTATATGAGCATAAGCAGATATGCGAACATATTCCGTCCTAAGTGTAGAAAATGAAAAACCTCTATCATAGTTGACATGAGCAAGGACATGTTACAAAAAAACATGTCCTTGAAAATAAAAAAAATGATTTTAGACCCTTGGAGGTTTAGGTTCCAACTTTATTAGAAAATCAAATATTATTAATAAAACCAGATGTATTTTAAACGTGGACGTTCTTATTTCTGAAAACAAAACCCCAACTTTATTAAAAAATCAAATATTATTAATAGAATCAGATGTGTTTTAAACGTGGGTGTTCTTATTTCCGAAAACTAAAACCCAACTTTATTAAAAAATCAAATATTATTAATAAAATCACATATATTGTAAACGTGTTTGTTTATATTTCTGAAAACTAAAACCCAACTTTGTTAAAAAAAATCAAGTATTATTAATAAAATCACGTGTATTTCAAACGTGGTTGTTCATATTTCTGAAAGCTAAAACCCAACTTTATTCAAAAAATCAAATATTATTAATAAAATCAGATGTGTTTTAAACGGGGATGTTCGTATTTCTGAAAATTAAAACCCAACTTTATTTTAAAAATTAAATATTATTAATAAAATCAGATGGATTTTAAACATGGTTGTTCTTATTTCTGAAAACTAAAACCAAACTTTATTAGAAAAATCAAATATTATTAATAAAAGCAGATGTGTTTTAAACGTGGAAGTTCTTATTTCTGAAACTAAAACCCAACTTTATCTAAAAAAATCAAATATTATTAATAAAATCACATGTATTTTAAACGTGGGTGTTCTTATTTCCAAAAACTAAAACTCAACTTTATTAAAATATCAAATATTATTAATAAAATTATATGTATTTTAAACGTGGATGCTCATATTTCTGAAAACTAAAACCCAACTTTATTAAAAAAAATCAAAAGTAAAATCAGGGGTATTTTAAACATGGATATTCTTATTTCTGAAACCTAAAACCCAACTTTATTTTAAAAAAATATGCAAAAATATACCCAATTGTTAAAAAAAATCAAATATTATTAATAAAATCAGACTTATTTTAAACGTGTATGTTCTTATTTCTGAAACCTAAAACCCAACTTTATTAGAAAATCAAATATTATTAATAAAATCACATGTATTTTAAACGTTGGTGTTCTTATTTCCGAAAACTAAAACCCAACTGCATTAAAAAATCAAATGTTATTAATAGAATCACATGTATTTTAAACGTGGGTGTTCTTATTTCCGAAAACTAAAACCCAACTTTATTATAATATCAAATATCATTAATAAAATCATATATATTTTAAACGTGGATGTTCGTATTTCTTGAAACTAAAACCCAACTTTATTGAAAAAAATCAAATAATATTAATAAAGTCTGATTTATTTTAAACTGGGTTGTTCATATTTCTGAAAACTGAAACCCAACTTTATTTAAAAAAAAATATGCAAAAATGTACCCAATGAGGCCTTGGATCATCCCCACCTCCCCCCAAAAAATATTAAAGTTAATCATTGATTTCATACAACATACACCAGTGAAAGGCTATGACATCTAGCTCAGAAAATTCCAAAATAGGAAACTAGACATCCCAAATCATAGGTTTCAGAAAACATACACCTACGGAAGGCTAAGAAATCTAACTCAGAAAAGTCCAAAATAGCAAACTAGACATCCCAAATCATAAGTTTCATGCAACACATACTCACGAAAGGTTAAGAAACCCAGCAAAGAAAAGTCTAAAATAGTAAACCAAACATCTCAAATCATAGATTTCAGACAACACACACCTACGACAGGCTAAGAAACGTAGGTCAGAAAAGTGCGAAATAGTGAACCAAGCACCCCAATTCAACGATTGGGGTGTGTTGTCGTTTCAGACAACACACATCTACAAACGTTAAGAAATCTAGCTTAAATGCGAATTTGTTATGCTTTAAGTATGTTTTATGTCATTCTAAGACATGTAAAAAAAGTTGAAATAAAATTGTCAGGTTGAAAAAAAAATAAAAAAAAGTTAAAAAACTTCAAAAAAAATATAAAAATGGGGAGATGGGCCCAAAAATTTGGAGGGAGGGGGCCCCTTGGAGGTTGGGGAGAGGGGACCCTTGGAGGTTGAGGTCCTTTATGGCTAGGGTCAATGGTGGTTGCGGTGCTTGATGGTTCATACCCATAATCGTCTCACTAGTTCATTTCTAAGGATTGTTCTGAATTTCTTTATTACAATTCTTTTCTTGGCATCTACATCTTTATTAGTATCAAACTTTTAGTATAATAGAATGCTAAAGCATATTTTTTATTGACAACACTGCTTAAAGGTACTTGTGTCTTATACAGAACACAGTCAGGAAGTAAACATAGGTCAAGTCACAAAGTCATCTTGACACCGATCACTCTATTACTTTCAACTTTTTAGCATACTCCATTGCCAAAAACAATATTTTATATCGCCCACATCCCATATTGTGTACTTGTCCTTTATAACGAACATGGTCGAGAAGTAAAGAACTGCTATCTTAGGCTCGAAGCACATATTATAAAAGAATGTTCACTATGTGAAATTGTGTCAACAGATAATACGCAGTTTCGACAACATCCTGTTACATAAATTCATGGTAAATTCATTGGAGGTCAAGTAATGTCACCATGTTCGTCCAGTATTCTAGCCCTCTGATTGGTCTAGAAAGAGGCGTATAATCTTGTTCGCCCCGAAATTAGAGAAGCCTCCCTACTGACTACAACCGGCCAAGTCTATTAGGCTTAGGTTTCACTTGTTTGCCGCCTGTGAGTCCAAGCGTATTCAGTCCCAAATTTTTCACACAAGTCCAGTGGACGTTGTTAGTCATGCATCAACCCAAATCAATCCTATCTTTCACCCTTTAATTCTTTGACTATCTACCTTATTTATGCCCCTGAAATAACCTATGAACGAATGATAGATAGACATATCGACATGGGCGCCCATAAGCCGAATTTTAGGGGGGGCTTACCTCGTCTAATCGGCACTTCCAGTGCTGTATAATAGAAATCTCAAAACAATAATATGAAATATAATGCAGCATCATTCAACCAGGGAAGGGGGACTGGAGCCCCTCCCCATGTGGATGCCCATGCTTATCTATTAACAGACGAAGCGACATCGCTTTTACAAAATCCTAAGAAAGGCTTTTCCCAGATTTGCCTCTCACTCACTTGGACTATCTGTCTTGGCTTATTCTACAATTAACCATGTCTTGATACCTACAACTATTTTATTTTAATTCAAAATCCGTTGATTTTCAGCCAATGTTCCATAAACTATCTCTGACCCGGAAGATAGGCTTTTTACGGTTGGGGGTATGAACACTATTTCTCAAAAATGTTTGTCCGACTCATAAAAACATAACAAGAATGGATAGAAGTCAATTTTTGATTCGTTTTTAAAAGTTTCTTTTTGTAACCCCCTTCCCCCCGGAAAAATTCTGGGTACGACCCTGCCCGGACTACTTATTTTATTCTGTACAAATATAGTTTGTTTTAATTGTAATACCTTGGTTTATCTGCTGATTTTGGATCTGTTGATTTTTGACTTAAATCCAGTTGCCATCCAACCATTGCTAATTGGAGAATAAGCCAAGACAAATAGTCTGAGTGAGAGGCAAAGATGGTACAAGCCTTTTTCAGGATTGTATAAAAATGATGTCATTTTCACTTATTGATAGATAGCCTATCATCCATCCATCCTAGGGCAGAACTAAGGCAGAACTATGTATGGCGTCAAAATACCCAGAACTTGTCTCTGTTTTTCACTGCCTAATAAAAGGACATATCCTCACTGGCTTACAAGGTTTACTGTTCCTCACTTACTTAACTTACTTAAAGCTCTTGCTCGGCAGCGTCGCCAGGGTAGAGGGAACCAGTCGTCAGCGCCGTCAGTCTTCTCCAGAGTGGTCGGTTCAGGGCGAGGGTTGTCACTTCAGCCGGGTTGATGTTTCTGGAGGCGAGCCGATCACGGATGACGTCCGCCCATCTGGTGCTCGGTCTTCCCCTAGGACGCCTCCAGCCGTTTGCAGCTGGGTCGAAATCGAAGATGAGTCGGGCGGGTGTTTGGGCAGGCAGACGGAGCAGATGACCATACCAACGCAGCGAGCGAGACTCAAGCTGCTCGGACAGGGGTGGGAGTTTGAAGGACCTGAGGATTTCTGAATTTCGTACCCTGTCGGGCCATCGGGAGCCTTCGATTTTTCGGAGGTGTTTCGTCTGGATGGCATCTACCTTCAGCGTCTGTGTCTGAGTCAGCGACCAAGTCTCAGCAGAATAGAGCATAACGCTGGCAACCGAAGCAGAATATATTCGTGCTTTGGTGAGACGGCTGATCTGGGGTTTATGGAAGACTGTTTTTAGAAGGCGACTGAAGACAGAGTTTGCTTTTGCCGCTCTTGCTGATATTTCGGCATCTAGGCTTCCGTTTGAGCAGACAATTGAACCAAGGTAGGTAAACTGCTTGACTACCTCTACAGTCTGGCCACAAATTTCCACAGATGACAGTGGGTTGGACGGCTTTTTCTCAACGGGCATTATCTTGGTCTTCGACCAATTTATTTTCAGACCGAATTTCTCAGCGGCAGAGGCCAGTGTTTCCAGTGTAGTTTTGAGGTCACTAATGTTTTCGCATATTAGCACCACGTCGTCGGCAAAGTCGACGTCTGAAAGAACTCTTCCAGCAAAGTCTATGCCAAACGGCTGCACCTGCTGTGTTCTATTCAGGATGTGGTCTATTACACAGTTAAAGAGCTCAGGTGCAGCGGCACATCCTTGCCGGACACCATTTTTAATTTTGAAATATCCAGAAGGCCGTCCATTTACGATCACCGCACTTTCAGTGTTATTATACAGCTCTTTGAGGAGACGGACGATTTTCTTGGGTACGCCAGCAGACTGGAGGATTAGCCATAGTGACTGCCTATCGACAGTGTCGAAGGCAGATCGAAAATCTGCAAAGGCAATGTACGCCTTCCTCTTATATTCAAGAGTTTTCTCTACTAGCTGTCTAATCGTATGGATTTACTCGGTGGTGGACCTGCCTGGCATGAAGCCAGCTTGCTGGGGGCGACGCAGGGCATGGAGGTATCTTGTTGCCCGTTTGAGAAGCAGCATAGCGAAGAGCTTTCCAGGAACTGACAGTAAAGTTATGCCACGATAATTGATACATTCTGCTTTGCTCCCCTTCCTCTTGTAGATTGGCACAAGTAGGCCCTTCTTCCAGTCTGAGGGGATTTTTCAGAGTGCCACACAAGGTTAAACAGCATTTGTAGCCAGAGGATCATGGCTGGACCCCCATTTTTAAGGAATTCCGATGTTAGGCCACATATTCCTGGCGCTTTGTTATTCTTTAGCTTGCGGGTGGCAGCTTTTATCTCCTCCGCTGTAAATTCAGGACCGTCAGGAGCAGGTGAGGTAGTAGCCGCAGCAGCCGCTAGCTCATGGTCCGTCTGGTCTGGTGGATCTGAGTTGAGCAGTTTCTCAAAGTGGTCCTCCCACTGGCGGAGGCATTGTGATTGGTCGTAGATATTCTCACCGCTAGCGCTTCGAAGGTATGGCGTAGTTTGAGTGTGCTGACCTGACAGCTCACGAAGAATCTTGTAGGTGGCTCCACTGTCCTTTTTCTTGGCGGCCTCTTGCAGTTCGGATGCCTTGCTGTCAATAAAAGCCTTGCGGTCTTTATGCAACATGGAATTGCGCTCTTTGTTTAGCAGTCTGTATGTAGCCATGTCCCCGCCAAGACGTGCTTCTCGCCTGAGCTCTATGATGGCAAGGGAGTGATTACTGATCCAGTCCTTTTTCTTCCGTTGCCTCATTCCAACAACGTCAGTTGCTGCCGCAAGAGTGTTCTCTTTGAAGGACTTCCATGCAACTTCACTATCATCGCATTGGCCAAGGACCTCAAATCTGTTGGATATCACCACATGGTACCGCTCAGCCAGAGCGGGGTCCGGTTGGATGCGACCGGCATCAATTTTCCGAGAAGACTGGCTGTTCTTCATAGCTTTGAGGCGGAGCTTAATTTTGGCTGCTACCAGCCGGTGGTCGGTGTTCCCGAGCTCGGCGCCACGGTAGGTGCGGCAATTCTGGACAGACGACAGCCATCGTCGACGTAAGATGATGTAGTCGAGCATCTTCTTTGTTGATCCATCATTGCTATACCAGGTGTACTTGGCTATATTTGGTCTCTGGAACCATGTGTTTGCAATCGTTAGATTGTGGGCCAGACAACAATTCAGCAGCCTCTCTCCATTATCGTTTAGGCTATCCACTGTAACAGGTCCAACAGCAAGATCCCACAGGCCTGATTCGTTTGAAACACTTGCATTCATGTCTCCTAGGAGGAGGAGGTAGTCATGGGGAGGTACAGAAGATAGTTCAGAACTAAGCAGGTTATAGAAATCGTCTTTGTCTTCTTCATCAGCGTCGTTTGTGGGGGCATAGCACGTAATGACAGTTATTTTGCCGTGCTTCCCATCCAGTCTTGCGGTCAGGAGTCTAGGCGATACTGGTTTGAATGACAGGAGGGCCCTACGTGCAGCCCTGTTCAGTACTAGGCCAACGCCTCCTCTTTTTTGGCTACCGCCAGACCACAGCAATGTGCGTCCTTCACCTATGTCCTCTCACCATGTCCAGGGAGGTGCGTTTCGGTGACTCCAGCTATTGTGACTTTATATTTTTTTAGTTCTTTTGCTAAAAGAAGCTTCGAACCGGGTTGGTTCAGCGTCAGGACGTTCCAGGTGGCCACGTTGGTGCCACCTTGGTCAACGATGTTCAGACGGAATTTTCCTTGGGCGGTCCGAGGTCGATACGGGGTTTGAGATGATATATCCGAGGCTGAATTTCTGGTTCCATTCGTAGCAATAGAAGTTTCAGGAGGAGGGCTGCCAACCCAACCGTCCCTAGATGCATTTGGTTCTCTGGTGGCTAGCCAGGTATCCAGAGGCACGTGTCAAATGTCGTAAATAATAATATAGTTAGGTACATAAGTGCTAATTTCCATAAGGTTTGTGCATTTTATGGTAAAAGTACGAAAATTGGCACACATGTAAAAAAAATACGGAAAATCTGACGAGGGGCAGAACCACATTTCCTGAGTACGTTTTTCCGTGTTTCACTGCATTTTCCCGCCCAGAAAATTGTTCATCTTTGAAATTGAAGGATTTGGACTTTGAAGGGTCGTTTCTGGTTGATTCGGGTCTGCTAATTCCGAACATGTGCCCACTTTTGAAATCAGATCAGTAGTTTCAGTAAACTTGGTCCATACAAGATCATCAGCACAAACGTCAATAGCTCAAGCGGAACGGAATCATGCTGACTAGTTTCATTGAACGTTTCACTGAACTCAAAGTTTTTGTCAAATAGATTTCGGCGAAGGATACGTGAAGTCCTTGCCAAGACATCAATTTCATCCTTGCTGATTTCTTCACTGTTAACATAGAGAAAGGAAGCGTAAATATTGTGCTTGAAAGCTAGAGTAACATCTTTGTAGTTCTTTTTCGTTTCCATCAAATCGTCAACCGACTGCCGAAGTCTTTATTTAAACCGTGATGTATCTTCCCTTCGCTCCAAATCCCAAGGCTGAGAAGTATGGTTTCGTATGCAGTGGCCACAGGTGTAAGTTTGAAGCTAAGGCTCTCGTGCCTTCTTTCTTCTAATTTTGTTGTAATTATTCATGTACAGTGAGCCAAAATCAAAACCTGTATTAATTCAAAAACGTTCAAAAATTAAATAAAAAAAACAAGTTTTTTTTAACTTAAAGTAAGGAGCGACATTAAAACTTAAAACGAACAGAAATTATTCCGTATATGAAAGGGGCTGTCCCCTCCTCAACGCCTCGCTCTTTACGCTAAAGTTTGACTCTGTCTCATAACTTTATTTTTTAAAACAATAAAAAACTTTAGCGTAAAGAGCGAGGCGTTGAGGAGGGGACAGCCCTCCTCCGTAAAGAGCGTTTTAAGTTGTGATGTTGCTCCTTACTTTCAGTTGAAAAACTAATTTTTTTTTTTATTTGATTTCTGGTCTTTTTTTTAAAGAATTCTGGGAAATCTGGCGCCCCCTTCATAGCAATATCCCTTCCCCCATGAAAGTTCCTTCATGGAAAGATCCTCCCACATAACCCCCAACCCACCCCCTCCCACCACTACCAGAAAAAATCCCCCCTGAAAACGTCTTTATACTTCCCAATAACCAATACCATATGTTAACATTGGGTAAAGTTCATAACTTTCAGCCCTCCCCCCGAGGACTTCGGGGAATTAAGTCATCCTTAAATACATAGTTATCATTTTTCGACCATGCTGAACACAATGGCTATCTCAAAATTTTGATCAGATGACTTTGGGAAAAAAATGTGCGTTGGAGGGGGCCTAGTTGTCCTCCATTTTTTTGGTCACTTAAAAAGGGCACTAGAACTTTTAATTTCCGGTCCCATTAGCCCATCCACGATATTCTAGGAGCACTGGGTCGATACGATCACCCCTGGGAAAAAAAACAAATAAACACGCATCCGTGATCTTTCTTCTGGCAAAAAATACAAAATTCCACATTTTTGTAGATAGGAGCTTGAAACCTCTACAGTAGGGTTCTCTGATACGCTGAATATGATGGTGTGATTTTCATTAAGGTTCTATAGCTTTTAGGGGATCTTTTCCCCTTTTTTGAAAATCAGCCAAATTTACTCAGGCGCGTAACTTTTGATGGGTAACACTAAACTTGATGAAAGTTATATATTGGAAATCAGCATTGAAATCTAATTATTTTGATGTATCTATTGGTATCAAAAACCCGTTTTCTAGAGTTTCGGTTACCATTGAGCCGGGTCGCTCCTTACTTACAGTTCGTTACCACGAACTGTTTGATATATTCACTAACTCTACAAAAGCCGAATCTTCTTTATTCTGGTCGTGGCTTTTGAAAAAAACACTAATGAAGAAACCGGTTTTGTTTTCGAGTTTTACACAGCGTAAACTTGAGTGAGTTTCCCATAATACGTAAGTACCAAAACTCCTTCCCCCTACGAAAATTAAAAAAATAAAACTGAAATAAAATTCTCAAATTCGGAAAGCGGAGGGGAGTTACGGCGGAGGGGAGTATTTGTACAATTTGAAGTCAGGAAACAATTCTTTCTAGCTATATGACCACTAAAAAATTACAGAAGTACAGCGAGGTATCTGGGAATATGGTAAACTAAAAAAAAAAAAAAAAAAAAAAAAAAAAAAAAAAAAAAAAAAAAAAAAAAATCCCAGTATAAAGTAGGCCTAAATGTAATGTTTCATTTAAGTGTTTTTTCCAAGTGTTAAGTTTTTTCTTCAATGACCGTTTTTATGAGTATTAAGTAGCCTACTATTATTAGGTTAATGTAGTGCTTTATTTCAGTGTTTTATGATGATCGCTGATCAAAGTTTATGTTATTTGTCTCTTTAATTTATGTTATTTTACTGTGTTCATGGCCGTATATTTTGCTTTAAAATAGACTTATTTATCTATCTATGTAATATGCAGAATAATTATACCAAGCACATTTTGCATGCAGACCAGCTATACTTTACCCCCCCCCCCCCCCTAATGTGCAAATATATAATCCAATTTTTTTCTTAGGTAACGAAGAAACCGGTTTGTTCTCGAGTTTTACACATCGTAAACTTAAGTGAGTGGCGCATAATACACAAGTACCGGAATTTTTCATGGAGAGATAGAGTCGGATTTCCCGGTATTATTTGCAAAAGATCAGAAATTAAATTAAAAAACAAGTTTTTTTCAACTGAAAGTAAGGAGCAACATCAAAACTTAAACCGGACAGAAATTGTTTTGTATCTGAAAGGATTTGCCCCTTCCACGATAATTTCAAATCGTTTTTCAAAACAAAATAGAAATCTCCTTCTGTGGAATATTTTCCTGAGAATTCCTCTCCCCCCCTCCGTTGGAAGTTGATCCTGTTAAAAGTTCTTCCATGGATAATTTATGCCTAGAAAATTACCCCATGGAAAATTTCTCTCGTGGAAATCCCCCTTGCAAGGAAAAATCCCCTAGAAAATGCCAGCCCAGTTTAAAATTCTCCTCGAAAATTTTCCAGGAACAACTCCACATGCAAAATTGAGACGATAAAGAGAAATTATGACAAATAAAAATTGTTTCAAATAGAAATTCTGTCAAATTCCTCTAGCGCGAGATTTTCCAAGGAAAGTTCACTCCCGGAAACTTCCCTCCCGTTGGAAAATTCTCCTCACGGAAAACTACCCCTCCAACCCATAAAAATGTTAGTATACTTCCCAAAAAAATGTTTGTATGTATACAATGGGCAAATTTCCAAACTTACAGCTCTTTCCCCAGAGGCTCTGGAGTATTTTAGTGGCCATATACCTATAAAGAATTGTTTTCTGACTTCAAACTGTCCAAATACTTTACCCCTTGGTAAATACCCCCCCCCCCCCTTGTGAAAAGAAAGCTTTCCAAATTTGAGAATTTTATTTGAGTTTTTTTTTAATTTTCCTTGGGGGAAGGAGTTTAGTGACAGAATATAAGGGAAATATATAATTTGGGCTATGTATTTGCACATAAGGAACGGGGGTAGAGTATTTGGATGTTTTGAAGTCAGAAAACAGTTCTTACTTCATAATATGTAGAATAATCGTACCTACTTTACCCACCCCTCACCCCCCAAATGTGCAAATATATAGCCCAAATTTGTTTCTAAAGTAACGAAGAAACCAGTTTGTTTTCAAGTTTTACACATCGTAAGCTTGAGTCAGTGGCGTATAACACACAAGTATCGGATATTTTCATGGAGAGAGAATTTTAACGTAAAGAGTGAGGTCCTGGGGAGGAGGCAACCCCTTTCATATATGTGATAATTTTAGTTCGTTTTAAGGTTTGATGTTGCTCCTCACTTTCAGTTAAAAAAACTTGTTTTTTTTTTTTATTTAATTACTTACAGATAGTATTTGTAAATGGGAAACATAAGTTTTTCAAAGAAAAGTAAATAGCCCCATTAAACAAAAAATGAGCAGAAATAAAGTCAAATAATCTTCAAAGTAAAAGCTATGGAGTATAATAAAAGAAAAAAAATTAAAATGTATAAAATATTTTTATATGAAAAAGACTATTTCAATAAAAAATGAACGGAAATCAATGTAAAAAAACGTTTTCCACAAAAACAGTTTGTCAAAGAATAGTAAAACAGCCTCGTTAAACCAAAAAGGAGTAGAAATATACACAAATAACTTTCCAAGCGTAAAACTATCAAAAATCACCATAAATTAATTAATTAAACCCAAAATGAACAGAAATTACAATAAATAACCTATTCAAACTCAATATAGCAACAATTAGCATGAGTAGGACTGAAAACCCCCACACCTCCTCAAGACCAGAACATAATTTGCACTTTACTGAATACAAAATACATTTTAAATGTTTTCACTTTTTTGACTTTAACAAATAAAGAAGTATTAAGACTATAAAGAATAGATATCAGAATATGTATATCAAACTGACAATACACGTATTTTTTAAGTAAAGTGCAAATTATTTTCTGGTCTGAAGAGGACATGGGTGTTGTCAGCCGTACTCCTTTTAATTTTTGTTCGTTTTGAGTTTGACTAGGCTATATATTGTAATTTCTGTTAGTTTTGGGTTTCATTTATTTGTTAATGGTGATTTGTGGTAGTTTTACACTTGGAAGATAAGAAAAAAAAAAACTCGTAGAATTTTATCCTACGGCTCGTAGGATAGCCAAACTTTCTTAAAATTTTTGGTGCCATATGTTTTAGCTTAATTTTGATGATTGTTCGCCTATATTTTTTCTCTTCTTCAATTTTTTTTTTAATTTGGCACCCGCTACTACCAAAAATTGCAGAAGTTCAGATGAGTAGTAATGGTTCAATCTATTCAAGCGGACAGTCCCCCCATATAGCTATAATATAAGGAAGCGGACAGTCCCACCATATATCTATAATGATAAGTAGCGGACAGTACACCTGCCAATACAAGCAGACAGTGTAACGACCTGATTCAACTACCGTGAAAATTCGTGCTGATCTCTGTTCAAAGTGCGTGATGTTTTCATGGTAGTGATTCGTTTCCTTTATACTATAGTAATTTCCTATCTGTCTGCTACCTTTAATTGTTAGGTGTGGTTGACTTAAGTTTACCCTTGAACACGGATATAAAAACTCCGACAATGAATTATTTTATCAGTTCAGAATTGGCATTTGAAATATAATGATGCATTCAAATAAAAGGAATATTGACGAAAGCTACACGCAAGAAGTAAGTTATTTTTTATATTCATAGTGGGTAAAGAAATTAATTCTACTAAAATTTATACAGACCCTATTATAGTTAACAGATTGTTGAATATTTTTTGAACCTGGATCTCCAGAGGTCGGTAAAGAGCAATATCAAAAAAAGAAAAAAAGTATGTAAACACTGTATTTAAATGGCTTGCGAGCTTAGTACACGAGGTAAATCATACCTATTTTTTATTCCGGCCCAAAGTTCCCCTCATTCGTTCCCCACCGGCCCAAAGTGCCACAATCGTCCACCCCCCTCCCTCCAACCCCCTCCCTCCCTCCGAACCCCCCTCCAACCCCCACTCCCACCCCCCCCCCCCAATTTTTTTTTTTAACTTTTTTTTCAACTTATTTTTTTACATCTCTTAGAATGTCATGAAACACACTTAAAACATAAGAAATTCACATTTAATATTTTCCAACTTCAAAATGGGAATGATATAGATATATATGTTGTGACTTTTACTATTAGAAAAATAATGTTTGTGGTGACCAATTTTTTTTTTTCTGACAGTTTTTTTTAACTTTTTTTCTGACAGTTTTTTTAACTTTTTTTTTACATCTCTAAATCATATCAGAAAAATAGAATGACACTTTTAATTTAAATTTTAAAAACTTATTCTTGTGCATTGTATGGGTACTTGTATGGGTGATTGTGACGCCGTTGAATCTCATCCAGAGTCAAAAGATCTGCTTGTAGTATTTGTAATGGGAAAAGGCTTTAGTTTTTCGATAGTGATTACCACGAACTCTACGATTACGATGTAGAGTGTAACTTGATTCATTCTGTAGATACTCTGCCGCCCAATTCTTTTCAAGTCTTGTGACTTGAGCAAGTGTGGTGGGTGAACTTAAACTTCCCACTGCACCAATATTCACCGGTCTGTTTGAACAAGCTCTTGAAATCATCCTTGAACAGGATTGCTTTAAGAAGATTCACACGGATCGGGGTAGTGAATTTGTTAATCCCCATGTAAAGAAGGTTCTACTGAAATATAATACAATCCTCTATCATAGTCATAGTCCAATAAAGGCAGCATTGGCCGAACAACTGATAAGAACTATTCGACTTTTAATTTCTAGATATTGCACTTTAAAAAATACTGCTGCTTTTATTCATGATTTGGATAAAATCATGTTGATTTATAATCAACATCCACATCGATCCCTGTCCAACACAACCCCAACAGAAGTTCTTCATGATGTCAATACATTTGACACTTTTCTTAAACAGTATTCCAATGGTGTTGGTGGTAATGAGAAGAAAAAGAAGAAATTCAATGTTGGTGATACTGTTCGAATCAATCGAACTACTAATGTTTTTGAAAAGGGTAATTACTTATGGTCCACTGAACTTTTTAAAGTATCCAAACTCTTGGACACTACACCCATAACGTATCGTCTACGTGACATAAAAGATGATGAGATTCTTGGCGGCTTTTATGATTATGAATTACAAAAAGTTAAAAACACCGGAATCTATCAGATTGAAAAGATATTAAAGACTCGTACTCACAGGGGCATGAAACAGTTGCTTGTTCGTTGGCTAGGATACAACTCTGATTTTGATTCTTGGATCAGTGTTGAAGATATTGACAATGCCCAATGATTTTTATGTAACGTTTATGTCCAATGTCTCCGATCCTCTCTACAATGATTTGAATAAAACAAGTGATTTTTGGACGAAACTCTCCCCCGCCATCAAATTCGATGATGGAAAGTATGAAGTGGCTCTTGTCGACTGCATTCTCAAAAATACCTATGATATCCTGAGAAAGGATCGTGTGTAATATAAAAGTTATACCATTCGATTGGTCACTCTTTGTCGAGTATGAATGGGTTGAAGCACTTAAATCTAGTGAATACCCGGATGTTACATTGAGATATAAAGAATATGGTACTATGACGGATTTGTGTCGTGCAATCAATAGAAAAATCTCATATCGCAGGAATGGTACCTTCCATTTTAATTATTCAATGGAACATGATAGGATTTACATTACCTCACCCGTTGACACTGAACTGATTCATCTCAATGATAATCTGAGAGATTTTCTTGGCTTTAAACAGAATATGACCAATGGGAAAAACGCTGGAACTGTTAGCGGGATGGATCAAGTTATTTTTGCTGATTATCCACCTGGTGTCGCCTCGGACTCTTGCATATTTCTCTACGCGTCCTTTGTGGAAACATCGAGAGTTGGTAATTCAAATGTCCCCCTCCTACGTGTTCTTGAACGAAAAACAACTCATGAACAAGTTCATCACTATAATATAAAGCACCTTCAGTATGTACCTGTAAACACTTCGTATTTGGAACTCTGTCAGTTAACACTAAGAAGTGAATTAGGTGATCCTCTAGCAATAACAAAAGGTTTGGCCGTGATTACATGTCATTTTCGACCTATTCGGCAACAACAACAACAACAAAATGGCTAATAGAAAAAATATATTTTTATGCCCTGATATTGATTGTTATGTTACTGCACTCGAACCACGACAATTGGGTCATGGAATGGACTATTATAAAGGCCGTTCGTCAATGTCGGGCTACGGTCTTGGCAGTTGGTTTGCTAAGCTGTTTCGCTCTGCAATACCGCTGGCTAAAAATATATATTGCGCCGGTTGCTGCAGATTTTGCATCCTCTACGCTACACGATTGGGGGGATGGTAAAGATTTTAAAGAAAGTGTTTCAAAAAATCTCAGGTCCAGCGCACGATCCCTTGGCGAGCGATTGAAACAAAGTGGAAAAGGTTTTAAAAGGAGGAGAAACATCTCTTCACTCATCAGTCTCTACTCAGGTCAGAAGCGAAAGACATCATCATCACTCTTGTCAAAGAAAAGTAAGAAAAAGAAACCAAGAAGAAAAATTGTTCGATCGAAAAGGGATTTCTTTTCCTAGATGGCATATCTACCCCACAGGGAATCTCATCCCACTGTCACCACATCTCTAAATCTTTTCAATGCAGAAAGTGTGGATGTCAGTGTAAAACATGGGTACTATGAACAATTCTATCCACAGCAACCCCTCTCTGAAAACATACATTTTCAAATTTATTCCAATGAAGACTACTTCATAGATTTATCGTCCACATTTATTGATTTAAAAGTTGTGGTGAGGAAAAAGTCTGACAATTCACCTCCCTCCAACGTCGATGGACTATCCTATGAGAATGGTATACTACACAATTTATTTAAACAAATATGTGTCTACATAAATGGAACATTGGTGAGCACCAGCAACAATCTATCAAACTATGCTAGTTACATACAATTTATGTTGATGACTCCAATGGCCTATAAGAAATTGAGAGGTCTGCCAATGGGCTATGACTATAGAACAAATGTTGATACTGACGGTGAACTCACTTGGGCAGTGAGCAAGGAGTACTATTTAGTTGGTAGACTCAATCATGAAATATTCAATATATCCCAATGGATTCCCCCCAATGTTAAAATTGATACAAAGTTACAACTTGCACCGTCCAATTTCATATTGAGAAAAACACTTGATGCAGCACCCGATGCTAACGTCAATCTCACTTCGGCAATACTTCATGTGCGAAAACAACAGGTTATGAGTTCTGTTGCTTTGGCAATTGAAAAACTAAGAGCCTCTGGAAATAATATCAAACTGCTCGTTCCTCACACAATCGCTAATCAACGTCATATTGCCACTGGATCAAGTACCTACACCGATTCTTCATTTATCAATGGTGAAATTCCATCGAAACTCGCCTTGGCTTTTGTAAAAAGTGCCAGTGCCATAGGATCGTGGACAACCTCGCCACATGAATTTGAATTATTTGGACTTTCCTCTCTTGTCTGTAAAGTAAACGGAATTCCTCTCTACAATTTATCCTTTGATAAATCCTATAGGACCCTATATGAGTTGACAATGCAATCCCTAGATCGAGATTCTCAACTATATGAAAATGGTATTACCGATTCAATGTTCGCAAAATGTCATGGTATCATTGTTTTGGACTTGTCTGGTACTCAAGATATGAGTATTGTCCGAACGGGTACTGTACGTTTGGAGTGTACCTTTGACAAACCATTGACAGAGAGTGTAACATTAATCTCACTCAATCAATTTGAAACCTACTGGGAAATTACCCCCGATGGTAGTGTTCTTTTAGACTTGGCTCCATGAACACCACTCAAATAATCAATGTATTTAACATGGATCCTTTTATGTCCAAATACACATCCTATTGTATACCCTCAGATTTCCTTCAATATATTCATACTGTTAACAAAACCATTATCATTGTTAATAGTAGTCCATCGACTGTGCAGACGGGTCATTGGCTATGCATCTATCAAACAGCGAAGAATATAGAATTTGTTGATCCTCTTGGTCTACCATATGCATTCTACACACCAAGCATCAAAAACTACCTTGAAGGAAGTGGGAAGATAATTATTCAAAATCGGATGCGAGTACAGGATCTATCGACCAAAAGCTGTGGTTTTCATGCATTACTTAATTTCATTTTTCGATGTCGTGATTATACTTTCAGTGAATTTCTCAACATTTATGTACACAGTCCACGTTTGAATGACTTTCTAGTAGAAAATACCCTCTCAGACCTGTACAGTATTGATTTCAGTGCCCTAAGAATAAGTGTTTTAAAAATGTATGTGAATTTGTTTATTAATAAAATATATATGCACTATAAAAAAGTCTATTGTCTTCATTTGTTTAGATTTCTTCTTCTTCATAGTCATTTAGATTGTCATCATCATCAACATCATAGTCATCGTCGTCGACAACGATTAGTGGTGGCAGATCATTTGGATTCAACTTGTACTGATCCTGTTGTGCAAAGTCCGGATCACATTTTCCACAATATATTGTAACTTCATTTTCATTAAATCTTCTTGTGAAGTCAATGATACTATTACGATTCATATTGAAAAATTCCCCTGTTTCTATCTGATTATTTGAAGTAATGTCGCACACAATATTCTCATATGAAGAATCACTTTCTGTCACAGCCAAATAAAAATCGCTAGGTTTATAATCATTACTTGCATTGTCCTCACAACGATGACGCAGGAACCATACTCTCTTCATGTTTTTACAATTGAAACGTGCTCCAAATTCTTCTTCCCAATACAATTTAAAGCCGCGACGATACCAATCCCTTAGAAATAAACTGAAGTCACGTTTAGGGTTTTTTCCAATCATACCAGGGTAAGTATTTTCCCACTGGTCACACTTATCAAAATGACAATTGGAGCATAGATATCCATTAGGATGAGAGTCACAAGTCTCTTCAAGACAGGTATTACAGTCCTTAATTTGTACAGCATATCCTTATGCAATTTACATGGATTGCATAGTCTACACTTTTCATTATAGTCATCAACTGTAGTACAGTTCTCACATGAAGACCAGCTGCCCAATGTATATAAACATAGTGAACATGTATGATACATTTTTCCGATGTTGTCCGTCTCACTGCCAGAAAGAAACTGACTCAAAATCAATAAAAAAATAACATTGTCTTCTAGGAGGAGGAGGAGTAATCGAGCATCGTCACAAAAACTTATTTCCTACTGTTTTAAAGAATGAATTTCTAGGTAGTGGTTAAAAGCAGAATCACAATGTCATTTTGCTTCGTTTCAATTAATACATCAATAAATTGAGTAAATGCATTTGATTCGCAATGCATAAGCTTCATACAATAATCCAAGGATGGAGAATCAGATCCCATTATACAGTTAATTATTTCTAGAGAAAATATTTTCCGTTGAAGAGATAATTCCAAAAAGTCATCATCTAACACTAAACATTTTTCCAATTTGACTAGATTCCGTAAGATCTTCTGTTTCTCAAATCCAATCATTCTTGATACTCCCACTACCAACTATAGACTAAAATAACAATTGCAAGTTTCTACTTTATGCATAATCTCAATACCTATTGGACAACACCACCACCACCACCATCACCATCATAGAGAGAGAGAGAGAGTGGAGTAAACGATCATCTAGAGTGTCTAATCAAAAAAAACATTATAAGAAAAAACATTTTTATTGACAGAAATGTAATAAAAGAATATATTTTCACTCTCTTTGCGTTAGGTGAGTCAATCCATTTTCCTCAATGTGCTTCATAATAGCATTCAATCCATGCTGTAGTCGTGATAAATACATTATATTCACTTTTGCAGCAAAGCATAATTGTTCATCTGACTTAAATTTACTCAATGATATAACGTATCTGCCAAACATCTCATCCCACTCAAATGTTAGTCGGGAATCCTTTCCAATTTCAACTGCTACATTGGGGGCCCTTGTCTTCACAACATCACTGTCGGCTCCTTCAAGGTGTAATAGTGTGAAACTACTCATTCTCACCATATTTGAACGTTTATTTCTCCAATTTGAAATAATGTAAACTATTCAAATTCAACTTATTGACTGAGATACTAACTCGGTATCGGACTTTTTATATCCACGCTCAATGTCAGAGTGAACGAATCACCATACCATGAAAACATCACGCACTTTGAACAGAGATCAGCACGAATTTTCACGGTAGTTGAATCAGGTCGTTACACTGTCTGCTTGTATGGCGGGTGTACTGTCCGCTTGAAAGCATTATAGATATATGGTGGGACTGTCCGCTTCCTTATATTATAGCTATATGGGGGGACTGTCCGCTTGAAGAGATTGAACTATTACTACTCATATGGAGGTCTTTTTAACACAAATTCAATTCAATTTTATTCGAATAAAAACATAACACAAACATCAATAACAATAAAGATCCTAGAAGATAACTTGTTAAGGACCAAAAGAAAAAAAAATTAAAGTAACACTGAAAAAAAAAATATAGAAGAATAAAACATGGCTAATTAGAGCAAGTTTGTTAAAAATGGAAATATTAAATTATACTATCAAGTTTTGTTACATTTTTATACAACTTGCAGAAACTTGTGGCTAGTTCAACACTGGAGGGAATTTTGTTCCATTGAATAATAGATTTGTAAATGGGAGATTGCTGGGCAGCACTAGAAACGCATTTAGGAATTTTAAAGGCTCTATTGGATGAACGGAGACAGTGGGCTTCCGAATTATTAATATTATAATAGGTTAGGAGTTGAGGTGGAAGATTATTGTGGAAAGCAGAGTAAGCAAGCGATAAATTTAGTTTTTGTATGATTTGATCAAGTGGAGCTATGCCAAAATCTGAATACAAATCACGAGTTGGATATAGACGGGGAAGCCGAAAAACTGCTTTAATGGCGCGGTTTTGGGCAAATTTGAGTTTTTTAATGAAGGACCGTTTTGTATTTCCCCAAACTGATCCGCAATAAGAAAGGTAAGGAAAAATAAAGGAATAATAGAGGGTAACTAGGATGTCAGGAGGAAAAAAATAATTCACACGGTTAATCATAGCAACTTGTCTCAAAATTATTGCTGTTATGTAAGAAATATGATTAGAGAATGACAAGCATGAGTCAATAAATACACCAAGAAACTTGGCAACCTCCACTTGTGGGAGGATGTCGGAGGAGTACCTGAGACCAAGAGCAGGTTGAATAACGTCTTTGTTATAGGGGGTTCTGAATAACACTATTTGACTTTTTTTTGCTATTAATGGTCATGTTATTCGTAAGGCACCACGCCTGGACTCTGTTCAGAAGGACTTGGGCAGAGGTTATTGCCAATGGTAGATTGGTGCCAGTGATGAAGAAGTTGCTGTCATCAGCAAATAATACAGGATACACTGAAGGGCCCAGGTCTATAACAAGATCATTGATATACAGGAGAAATAAAATAGGGCCTAGAACGGAGCCTTGCCGGACACCCCTCCAAACAGGTAAGGGCTGAGAGGATACTCCACCCAGGCTCACACTCTGTACCCTTCCAGATAGATAAGAATCAAACCAAGAGAGGGGAACACCACGAATACCGTAACTATTTAATTTACTTATTAAAATACTATGATCGACCATGTCAAAGGCCTTAGAAAAATCCAAAAATAAGCCCAATACAGTTTTTTTAAGGTCGAGTTGTGAGCGTATGAACTGTGTGGCGTCAATTAGAGCATGAGAAGTTGAGAATTTCGGCCTAAAGCCATATTGGTGAGGAGAAATCAAGGATACGGAGTGCTGACTGTTAAACAGAAAGGGAGACAGACGTCTGAAGATGATTCTCTCGAGCACTTTGGATATAACAGGAAGAATTAAGATTGGACGATAATTACCTATCTCAGTTGGATCGCCCTTTTTAAGAACTGGAATAACAATGGCTGACTTTAGTAAATCAGGGAAAACTCCGTGGGTTAAAGATAGGTTGGCAATATGCTTGATGGGCTCGTAGACAAAAGGAGATATGGTCTTCAGGAGCTTATTACTTAATCCAAGACAGTCAGGAGTAAAACTATTAGGGAGAGAACCGATGATTTGAAGTACCTCATTGCTATCAGTTGGGCAGAAAAACATGGATCTAAAATTGAAGCAAGGGAATACAGCCTGTGAGGAGGAGCGGGAGTCAGTATGAGGAACATTCAAAAAATAATTATTAAATGCATCAGGTGCATGTAAAGGGTCAATTAATCTACCATTTGTGTCTTTAAGGCGAATAGGTATAGACTTTGATTTTCTATTTTTTGAAAGTATATCATTAATGGTGGACCATATCTTTTTCAGATTTCCTTTGCAATTGAGAATTTTTGTATAATAATAATTTTTCTTCGCTTCACGGATGAGTTTAGTGTATAAGTTTTTATAATGTTTATAATTAGATAGGTCAATAGATTTGTGTTTTATTTTTCTAAGTTTTTAAGATACTTCTGGTGTGTAAATTCCTCTTTTTCTCGTTCCTTAGCACTTTTCAACGAAACTAAAAGAAACTCAAATAAAAGTTTCAAATTTAGAAACATCATTTTCCACAGGTGGGAAGGGTATATTCCAAGGATTGGGTATTTTCCGCGGGGGTTACTTTCCGTGGGGGTGTATTTTTCGTGATATTTTCAGGGGGAGGGGGGATTTTCCGAATTGGGGTATTTTCCGGGGGGTTAACCCCCCCCCCCCCCCACCCCTCCATTAACTATATTCATTTATGTTATTTTACTGTGTTCATGGCCGTATATTTGGCTTTAAATTACACTTATTTATCTATCTATCTAATATGCAGAACAATTGTACAAAACACATTTTGCATCCAGACCCGCTATACTCTACCCCCCCCCCCCTGGTTTGCAAATCTATAGCACAAATTTATTTCTAAAGTAACGAAAAAAAAAACAAATAACCGGTGTGTTCTCGAATTTTACACAGCGTAAACTTGAGTGAGTGGCGCATAATACACAAGTATCAAAATTCCTTCCCCCTACGAAAATTAACAAAATAAAACTCAAATAAAATTCTCAAATTTGGAAAGCCTTATTTTCCACGCGTGGGTATATTCCAGGGGGGTATTTACCGGGGGGTATTTTACGGGAGGGGGGGGGTGTATTTTCCGTGGGGGGGATCCGAAGTTTTTTCCGGGGGGTATTTTCCGTGGGGGTTATTTTCAACTGGAGGGGGGGGGTATTTTCGGGGGCGGTATTTTCCGGAGAGTATTTACCGCGGGTGGTATTCCGGGGGGGGGGGGTAATCACCGGGGGGTAGGGGGGCTAAACACCTAGAACCATGGGGGTGATAGACCAAGCAAATGTATAACTGTAAATTCAGCGACATTTCGTTTGCATTTGGAAGAAAAAGAAGTTTGTGCCACTTTCATTAAAAATTCAACTTACATTTAGGTAAAATTAAAGAATTCAAGACTTAGAATGAACCCCGTTAATGAATCCTCTCAGCCAATGAACCAGATGCTATCTGTGACACGGAAGTAGTTATCTTATTCTGTATAAAATATAGCTTGTTTTAATTGTAATACTTTAGTTTATCTGCTGATGACGATCACTGATGTATGTGGTCGAAATATCCAGGACTTACTGTATCTGTTTTTCACTGTCTAATAAAAGAATTTATCCATATTTGAACTTTTATCTGTTTGTCATAGAAAGGCAGTGTGCTTTTCGGAAAAATAATTATAACAAGCAGAAATAAAATCCTACAACATCTCAAACTTGAAGCGAACATAATTTAATATCAATGGATAAATGAAACCCAAAACAAATAGAAATTAAAACAAATTACAACATCAAACAGTTCATGGTGACAAACTGTAAGTAAAGAACAATGTTGCTCAATAGTAACTGAAATTCTAAGAAACAGAGTCTTGATAAAAATTGATACACCAAAAGAATAGTACTTCAATGCTTATTCAGAGTAATTTAAAATACTTTTTCCACAAAACAAGTTTTTCAAGAAAAGTAAAGAGCTCCATTAAGCCAAGAATGAGAGGAAATAAAGTCAGATAATCTCCCAAGCGTAAAACTACCACAAATCACTATCAATAAATAAATGAAACTCAGAACGAACAGAAATTACGATAAATAGCCAAGTCAAATTCAAAACGAGCAAAAATTAACATGAATAGGGCTGATTACCCCCATACCTTTTCAAGACCAGAACACAGTTTGCGCTTTATTGAACAAAAACTACAAAAAAACAATGCCCGTTGATTTTCAATTTAATTGACATAAACTGATACTTATTCCTTAAAAGTTTTCATAATTCCTTATTTATGAAAGTAAGAAAAGTGAAAACGTTTCAAACGTATTTTATTTTCACTATTTGTTTTCAGTATAGTGGTTTCAGATATTTCTAGCTATTATAGATTGATGCTGCCCATGATATTACTTATATGCCCTTTTGAAAACCATCATGCATACAGTTTTTTTCTTTAATTAAAAACTTCTAGACGTTCCCTAAAACTTTCATCTTAATACGTTCGGCGTCATTAGTTACAGTAACTGTAGCGGTAGTATTAAAAGTATATACATAGTGCCTTCTGGATAGTTCAAAATCCCAACAACTTACTCTTAAGGTCTAACTTAATAATATAAGATGTTCTTAAGATATTACTTTGTCACCTTTTCGAAAGTCCACATAAATTAATAATATAAGTTGTTCTTCAGATATTGCTTTGTCACTTTTGAAAGTACAAATGCTCATAGTTTGTTTTTTTTTTTGTTTTTTTTATTTAGTTCAAAATCCGCCTATATATCAAACGGTTCGAGATAACGAACTGTAAGTATGGAGCGACCCGGCTCAATAGTAACCGAAACTCTAAAAAAAGGAAATTTTGATACCAATAGATACATCGAAAGAATCAGATTCTTATGCTGATTTTGAACATATAAGTTTTATCACGTTTCGTCTTACCCATCAAAAGTTACGAGCCTGACAAAATTGGAAAAAGGTTGAAACATCCCCAAAAAATCACAGCACCTTAATGAAAATCACACCATCAGATTCAGCGTACCAAAGAACCCTACTGTAGACTTTTCGAGCTCCTATCTGTAAAAATGTTGAATTTTGTATTTTTTTTTGCCCAAAGAAAGATCACGGATGCGTGTTTATTTGTTTTTTTTCCCAGGGGTGATCGTATCGACCCAGTGGTCCTAGAATATCGTGGGAGGGCTCATTGGAATATCGTGGGAGGGCTCATTTTTTTTTTTTTTTTTTTTTTTTTTTTTTTTTTTTTTTTTTTTTTTTTTTTTACTCAGGGGTGATAGTATCGATCTAGTGGTCCTAGAATATCGCGGGGAGGGCTCATTCGAACTGAAAATAAAAGTTCAAGTTCCCTTTTTGCCAAAAAATGGAGGGCAACTAGGCCCCCTACCTCGCTCGTATTTTCCGGAAGTCACCTGACTAAAATTTTGAGATTGCCATTTTGTCCAGCATGGTCGAAAAATATACTAACTGTCTTTGAGGGTGACTTAATCCCCCACAGTCCCCAGGGGAAGGGTTGCAAGTTATGAAATTTGCCCAATGTTTACATATAGTATTGGTTATTGGGAAGTATAGAGACGTGTTCAGGGGGATTTTTTATAGTAGCGGAGGGGAGGGTCTTTCCACGGAGGAAGTTTTCATGGGGGAAGGGACAAAGCTATGAAGGAGTGCCCTTTTTAAGTAACCAAAAAATTTTGAGGGCAACTAAGCCCCCTCCTCCGCTCTTTTTCTTGAAATTGTCCTATCAATATTTCGAGAAAGCCATTTAGCCAAAAAAAGTGAAATTAATATGCAAATTTCGTTTTAATTATTCATGTAAGTGATCCAAAATCAAAACCTGCATTAACTCAAAAACGTTCAGAAATTAAATAAAAAAAACAATTTTTTTTTAGCTTAAAGTAAGGAGCGACATTAAAACTTAAAAAGAACAAAAATTATTCCGTATATGAAAGGGGCTATCCCCTCCTCAACGCCTCGCAATTTACGCTAAAGTTTGACTCTTTCTCACAATTTTCTTTTTAACAATAAAAAACTTTAGCGCAAAGAACGAGGCGTTGAGAAGGGGTCAGCCCCTTTCATGTACGGAATAAACTTGAAAATTTTGAGAAAGCCATTTAGCCAAAAAGAAAAAAAAAAATAATACGCAAATTTTGTTTTAATTATTCATGTACGGCGAGCCAAAATCAAGACCTGCATGAATTCAAAAACGTTCAGAGATTAAATTTTTTTAAAATAAGAAGTTTTTATACTGAAAGTAAGGAGCGAAATTAAAACTTAAAACGAACAGAAATTATTCCGTATATGAGAGGGACTGTTCCCTCTGCAACGCCTCGCTCTTTACGCTAAAGTTTTTATTGTTTAAAAAAATAGAGTTGTGAGAAAGATTCAAACTTTAGCGTAAAGAGCGTGGCGATGAGGAGGGGACAGTTCCCCTTCAACCACTTTCGATTGTTCAAAGGGGCACTAGCCCGTTCAATTTTCTATCGAATGATTCTTTTTCGCAGTTTCTACGACAACAAGTGACCATCTCAGAATTTCTATAAGTTGCATTTAGAGAAAATACGACGTGTGGAGGGGGAGGGTATCCACCCTCCGATCACTCTGAATCTTAAAAAGGGCACTAGAACTTCTGACAACCAATCCAAAGAGCCCCCCTCCGAAGTTCATACGATCACCCTTTGTATATAAACCTTATATGGGTTGTAAGTATAGCTTACAACCCTTGCGCAGAGGGCTGTGGGAGGGGGAAGGGGGGATATCATTCTCAGAAATAATTTCCGGAACTTTCAACTACGTTGAACAAAATGGCTATCTCAAAATTTTGATTGGTTGTGTTTGGGGAAATGGTGGGCGTATAAGGGGGGTTAATTGCCCTCCAATCACCTTCGACTATATAAAAGGGCACTAGCCCTTTCAATTTCGAATCGAATGAGCCCTTTTTGAAGTTTCTACGACAACAAATGGAAATCTGAAAATTTCTATCTGATGCATTTCTGGAAAATACGAGGTATGGGGGGGGGAAGGGGGGGGGGGGAAATCACCCTCCCATCTCTCTGAATCTCAAAAAGGGCACTAGCACTTCTGATTAACAATCCAATCAGCCCCCTCCGAGGTTTATACGATCACCCTTTCTATATAAACCTTATTTGCCCCAAGGGTATAACTTACAACCCTTGCCCTGAAGGCTGAATGGGGGGGCTGTCATCCTCAAATACATAATTTCTGGACCTTTCAACTACGTTAAACAAAATGGCTGTCTCAAAATTTTGATTGGATCTTTTTGGGGAAATTGTGGGAATAGGAGGGGGGTTAGTTTCCCTCCAATAACTTTCGACCATTAAAAAAGGTACTATCTCTTTCAATTTCCAAGCGAATGAACCCTTTTCGAAGGTTCTACGACAACTCCTTCGATACGAAGTGCCTGGTCTAACCCCCCCCCCCCCAAAAAAAAAAAAAACACTTGATACATTGTGCCAAAATCGCTCTTTGCTTAGGCATCGCTATTGGACTGCCTATGATATGTAAAATTCATTATTTTTAATATTACTTTACGACCTATATGGATTTTGGGGTCCTATCGGACCCAAAAATCCATATAGGAAATCCAAAGTTTGGAGGAGGGTTTAAAGAATGTGTCGACAAAACCGTCCAGTATGCCGACAAATGTGGACACACAAGCTAAATTTCCAAGGTAAATAGGTAAATTTTCCAACTTGTTGACACGTGGCGGTAACATCTTGAAAATCCCCCCTCTTCAACTTACAACATCCCCTCTCCCCCTCAGCCGTGCCCCTGACTGGATATCATGGTTTTAACTGATTGAATCTTGGAACTTTCACCCACGCAAGTGAAAATTTATTAAACAGAAATATATCGTTTAGTAATGTTCTTTCAAGTTGTTTTGGCAGAAGATGTACGTTCTTGAAGTCACCATAGATTTAGAACATGCTGCACCAGGTGTGTATTGACAAGTATTGACAGCAAATATGCTTTGACTTCATTTAACTCGCCTCTGCCACTCTCTCTATTACTGTCAGACTCAGCTGGTGGTTCCGCCCCCAAAGACCGGACAAGCAGAAATTACCCGTGGAAATCCGGTGCCCTCTCTTGGACAAGTGCCCATAACAGATATTTTTATAAATTTGTGGCTGATAATCGATTTTTATTCAGTACCCGATAACGACGCTGACCCTCATATCGGCCCGATAAAATCGGTCGGCCGAAATATCGATGGGGCCCTAAATATTGCCCATCAAAAGTTACCAGCCTGAAAAATGTATCCAATTTTTCAAAAGGGGAGAAACATCCCTAAAACATCAATTGATTTTCATTAAAATCACACCATCAAATTCAGCACATCAGGGAACACTACAGTAGAGGTTTCAAATTCCTATTTACAACAATGTAGAATTTTGCCTGAAGAAAGATCACGGATGCGTGTTTATATATTTTTTAGTTTGGTTGTTTTTCCAATGGCTGATTGTAACGAACCAGTGATCCTAGAAGACCGGGATAGGGCTCATTTAATCGGAAATCAAAAGTTCTAATGTCCTCTTTAAGTGGCCACAAATATTGGAGTTCAGCAAGCCCCCTCCTCCTTTTTCCCTAAAGTCGTCTGATTAAGATTTTGACATAGCCATTTTGTTCAGTATAGTTGAAAGATCTAATAACTATGTCTTTAAGGATGACTTGACCCCCCATAGTCCCCGGGGGAAAGGCTGCAGGCTATGAACTTTGCCCATTGTTTACATATAGTGAGGGTTATTGGTAAGTTTACAGGTATTTTTCGGGGGAGGATTTTCTGTGATGGAGGGGTATTTTCTATTTTCTAGGGGAAGAACTTTCCGTTGGGAGGTAAGTTTCCGGGGGTGAGCTTTCGAGAAGATATTATACACGGGGGAAATTTGCCAGAATTCATATACAAAATTCGTCTTAATTGTCTTACTTTCTCCTTAGTGACTCCATCTCATGTGCGGAGATGTACTGCAGGAATTGTCCTGAGGAAATTTTCAGCGGAGTTGGAATTCTCTTGGAGATTTTTCAGCGAGGAGAGGGGGTATTATCCATGGGAGAAATTTTTCTTGGGGGAATTATCAAGGGGAGAAATGTTTCACGGGGGAATTATTATCGAGAGAAATTATTCATGGGAAATTTCGCGCGGAAGAAATTTTCCTTTTGGGGAGGGGGAGGGGGTACGGGAAAAATTTTCCACATTGAGGGGGGGAATTCCACCATGACCTGAAAAATGATCAGAAAATAAATAGAAAACAAGTCTTTTTTCTTATGAAAGGATGCTAAGGAGAAACATTTCAGGCCGAATTCGCAGAAGGAGGGGGGAATTTTCAGCAAAGATGGAATTTTCCTGGAGAAATTTTGCATCAGCGGTTATGGAGGATTATCAGTGGTATTTTACATAGTGGGAAGAGGGGCAAGTGCCTAATGTATCAAAAAGCATATTTTTACGCTAACATTTTTTAACTTTTTGTGAACATTAAGGTAAATATTGAAGATGGTCAGGGGATGGGAGGGAGTATAAATAATTCTCTATCCTCCCTTCATAGAAAAATAAGGGAACAACCCGTAGAAGGTATAGGAAGCAGTGAGTCTGCTCCTGTGTGTTTTAATTTCTGTTTTTTTTAGTTCCAATTAATTATTCATTTTCATTAAAACTTTATTGATTCACCTATACCTTTACGTATTATCTATATGTTTGACGTGGCTATTTATTTTAATTTATATTCGTTTTGGTTTGAATTATTTATTGACATTTATTTCAGTTCGTTTTAAGTTCGAATTGTTAAGTGATTTTTTCAATCTCTCTTAGGCTTTAATATGGCAGTTTATTTTTATTTAAAAAACTTCTTTTTTTAAACATTTTTAAATTAATACCCAAAAATAA
The DNA here is from genome assembly GCA_027921565.1 of Artemia sinica. Lineage (NCBI taxonomy): Eukaryota > Metazoa > Arthropoda > Branchiopoda > Anostraca > Artemiidae > Artemia > Artemia sinica. Next base: position 29,771,560 of record CM051257.1, read on the forward strand.
CGATTCCTGTTAGGTTTTAGGGGCTACTGAATGGTTATTTGACTAAAAAAAACCTCAGAGACTTTAGATACGACCAGTTTTGAGATATTTTTTATTACTAATAATTATGTTATTAATTATGCACAACCAGCTTTTACATTGTAATACTGCAGCATATTCATATCTAGAACTGCAGCATATTTCGCTTGAGCCCTTTTCAAACATCTAGATTATTCTGTCTGTTGCGAGGATAGAAATTACAGAATTAAGCAAGTTTGCTGAATGCTTCTCCTTGTCCTTTGGATTATGCAACATTATAACGGTCAATATGAAAAATACTGTGATATGGAATGTGACGATATATCTTCATGATAAAGAGAGCTTTCTATCATTTCTTACAACGAAGTGTCTTATAACTTAGTTTGATGGTTGTTTAATAATAATAAATCTATTTATAAACGATGTGTAAATTAATCAAAATTTATGTGTTCGCAATAAACCCTGAGTGATATACATAATAGATATAAACAGAGAAAATAATAATTGTAATATAGACATGTTATGATTATTAAAGTACTAAGGGAAATTATTATTTAAGTGGTTCAAGAATTTCGTAGGGTATAGGAAGCATACTGAAAAATTATTTACCAAAGAAAGAAAAGATAATGACAAGATCCTGGCAATATTATGAGACAGAATTTCTGTGAGATTTTGCTCACATAAATTTCTGTGAATCTCTGTGATATAACGAGAGTTACTACCCTATAATTACTATATTTGAACTATTGATACACAAATATTGAGCTTAAATTTTTTTAAAGGGATGCAGGAGGGAGTAGTAGGCTCTCTCCAGTTAATAAAGCCTTGGATCAAATAGCTCCTAGTATCAAATTTTAAGTGAAGAGCGACAATCATCAATAGAAGCCAATACTCTAAAAAACAAAGTTTTCATTAAAAATATACAACAACAAAATCTGTTGTTTATGTTGATTCTAAATATATAAATGTGCTAATTTTAAAGTTAGTCATCAAAAGCCATTTACGCATAAAAATAGAACTATTTTTAGAACTTAGAAATCGAGTATACCCGAAAAGAGTAGCCTACTGCCTTGATGGAATTTACGCAATAAAATATGCATTAGAACCCTAAAGCAGCCATCACACATAATGTGATTTTTTTTTCTGGACAAAGATGACCATGCATGTGACCATCCATAGTCTCTAGACTTAGATTGTTCATTCAAATGGATGTCTGCAGACCCCCTCCCCTTTTCAGTAGCAAAGGAGATCACGCCACACGAATTTACACCGTTCAAGTCTATTTGTCCAGTAGAACAGTAATTTTGGCAAGAACGCGGCCTAAATGTTATATGAATAAAAAACGACCGAGATCTATTCAAAGGGTATTTACTTAGAATCCTAGGTTCAAAGGTCAAACTTGTATTATCCTTTATAGAGGCATAAGCAAACTTATAGAAGCATATCTTCATCCCTAAATATAAATGCAATCCAGAAAAAACACCGTTGCTGTAAGGCTATTTATGCAATACAGCTGACGGCTATAGAGTATCGTATAATTAGTATTATATGTTAGGGTGTTGGCTAATGTATTCTTTTATATGAAGTACGGGTTACTTAAGCCCCCCGCCCCCCCTCCCAAAAAAAAAAGTTTTCAGGACATGTTTTCAAAATTGCTATGAGAGATGCTTCAGATGAATTGAATGAATATCTAGATGATAATAGAATTAACCTCTGAACTTATTTCTTAGGAACAATATAAACATATATATATTTATATATATATAAAAATATATATCAATACACACACACAAATATATATATATATATATATATATATATCATAATATATATATATATATATATATATATATATATATATATATATATATATATATATATATATATATATATATATATATATATATATATATATATATATATATATATATATATATATATATATATAATATACATAAATATATATATATATATATATATATATATATATATGTATATTTAAAAGGGCAGTGGAACATTCAATTTCCAATCATACTTAATTTTCAAAGATTTCGAACCTTCCGAAGTTTCTAAGAAAACTCCTTCCATAAGAAGTGGCATGATGAAAAGCTAAAAGTAAGTAAATAAATAATAATTAAAGCCCACTTCACTCATTACTTAGACAGCGCTATTACACTGCCTATGACAAATAAAAGCTAAATACTTAAAATCATGTGGTATCACCTGATCCAGAATCACCTCCTCTGCTTACTTGTCTGCCTGCTTACATTAGAAATGGTAAAAATTTCAGCAATGAAAGCATTTTCCAGTGACAATGGATCGCCCTCTCGTCAATACCTCGCTCTTGAAATTAAATTTCGAATGTTATCCCAATTCTTTAAGAATGATTGCCTAATCACAAAGGCCATTTAATTAGAATGAATTGCTCTTTTAGAGTACTAAGAAAAATTTTAGCGTAAAGAGCGATGCATTGACAAGGGGGCGGCCCCCCTCATGTACGTAATAATTTCTGTTCGTTTTAAGTTTTAATGTTGCTCCTTACTTTCAATTGAAAAAACTTGTTTTTTATTTAATTTCTGATCGTATTGTTAAATAATACTAGGAAATCCGGCTCCCCCTCCATTGAAAAATATCTTCCCCCATGAAAAGCTCCCTTATAGAAATATCCTTCCACATAACCCCCCCCCCCAACCATAAAAACCCTCCTGAAAACTTGTATATACTTCCCAATAACCAACACCACATGCAGATAATGGGCAAAGTTCATAACTTGTAGCATTTCCCTCAGGGACTATTGGGGGTTAAGTCATCTTCAAAGACAGAACTATTAAATTTTTGACTATGCTGAACAAAATGGCTATCTTAAAATTTTGATCGGGTGACGTTGAAGACAATAAGCGTGGGAGGGGGGCTGCCTGCCCACCAATATGACTGGTCATTTAAAAAGGGCACTAGAACGTTTGTTTTCAGATCAAATAAGCCCTCTCCCATTCTTCTACGATCACTGGTTCGATATTATCACTCCTGGGGAAAAAAAAACAAACAATCAAAACAAATAAACACGCGTCCATGATCTTTCTTGTGACAAAAAAAAAAAAAAAAAATACATGCTTTAAATAAGTATCAAAATTTGATTCTTTTGATGTATCTATTGTTATCAAGACTCTGTTTCTTTGAGTTTCGGTTAATATTGAGCTGCATTGGTCCTTTCTAACAATTCGTTACCACAAACGGTTTGATTGTGAAATTATTTTTTAACAAAACAAAACTTATTAAAATAATTAAGGAAAACTTATTAAGGAAATTCGGGGAAATGGTATTTCTAAAGTTAAGGGAAACAGTAAATAAAACGTTAGGGTTAAGTGGTTTAGGTGCGGTAGAAAATGTTTAACCCAGAATTGATTACGTAAAAGCTACAAATCGAATTGATTGAAATTTTATTTATAGTATATATTTTTCACAGTGTGCACGTAGCATACAAGCGCAAGTTTTACGGGCCTTAAAACCTTGCTAAAACACAAAATTTTCGTTAGATGTTATAGATTTGTAATTTTCACAATGTTTAGCAGTATTATTTCTAGTGTTCGTTTCTAATTAAATGCCGTAATTATCTAGTAAGTATGAGTGAACGTACTATTGAATTCGTTTATTATTAATGAACATCACAATGAAATCTATCAGTACTGTGGTAAAAGTTATTGTCAGAGAAACCATGCAAACTAGTAAATAAGTAGGAAGACAAATTTAACAGTTATATCATTTCGTATGTATCCCGATGATTCCTTCCAGGTTAAAGAAAATGTTAAAGAAAAAAAGGTTAAAGAAAATAATTTGCTTGTTTATTTAAAATAAGGAGTTCTGTCAATTTTACATTTGCATGGTTCTCACTTGAAGTCCGACTTCGTCTTAATTAACTGAAATTAATAATAATAATACAAAAAAAAAAAGTACAGAAAGGTACTTCAGCCGGAGAATCTTCTGATGGACACCTAGTGAATCCATATTCGATCCCAAGGGGTGAACTGGTATTACGTTTTATAGATATTAGTGCCAGATCAAGTTCATGGGAAGTAATTACTCGCACTTCTTAGTCCCAATCTGTATCTCTGTGCACTTTCAGCATAGGATACCCCTTCCACATTTGCCAATAATTTCATACTTAAATTACTTTCTTTAGCCTTTATCTTACGTTGCTATGATAAATCAACCCCCCCCCCCCCAAAAAAAAAAAAAACATGAAAAAAGGAAATTAAGAGAAATAAGATTTATTCTCATGGACGAAATTTTAGTCACAGTTTTAAATTTTATTTTACATTTCGTTTTTCTGTTCATAGTAATTTCTTACTGTTCAACGTTTGACATCCTATACAAATTAATTTTGTCTTTAATTTGCATTTTACATTTCATAGAAAAACTTGAATCTACTGCAATTAAATCTGCGCATAGCATCAACATATCATTTGCAAATAACTAAGCTACCTATAATGAGGTGATACCTTCTTCCAACATACTTCTTGTAACTGAGATGCTCCATAATCTTGAAAGATTTTGCAACATTGAATTATTTTAAAATTTACTGGAACCAAGTTTGTTTCCATTTTAAAATGCATGAGCATACTGATTAATGAATTTCTTAATGTGTTTCAAATAAGCAAACAATACATTTGCCTCTAAAGAGATATCAAAAGCTTTGCAAATTATTCGAGCCTCCCTTATTAAAAAGTAGATTAACGTCGTAGTAAACAATGTGATATGCTGTAGAAATAATAAATTTCGCAAACTGTCGTGTTATAAATACAACAAGTCTGATTTTGTGGTAATCCCTGATTCCCGCTGAAAAAGCAACTGAAACATATAAAGCAAATCAGTCCCAGCAGCACGCAGTCTGTTTTGTGTTTCTGTGGTGATCAAAATGATTTTTATGTATAAAGTATAAGACTTGAAAATGAGGATCTGGTGCAAAAAAAAAAATTGTTTAAAATGAAGAAGTTGTAAAACAGATTGCCCACCTGAAGCTACAACTTTTCACTATTTCCAGTCAATTTACGGATTCTTTGAAAAAATCCTACATTTTTTAGGCTAAGCGTGAATCAAGCCAATACCTGATTCTTAAACTGGACAAAAGCGTACGTCAGGATGTTCATTTCGTATTGATCATGATTGCAGTTCTAGCTGCAACCTAGTAATCAAAAATGCACTTACGTATTTTCAAAGAAACTGTCTAGGGAGAATTTTCCAGTAAACGACAGCTAAGAAGCGATAACTATTATTCAAACACAATTAAAAAATAACTTGTTATTATTGAAATAAAGCTTTGACAATTTCAAAAAGAGCCTGAAAACCCTCAAAAATGATGTCAAATCGAAATAAGAAGTACATACTTGAAATCATCAATGTTATCAACGCTTAACTGAAAACTTACAGTACCCCAGAATGAACAACATGGAAAGTCACTTGATCGTATGAGTAGCAATGATATGTCTCCTTTTCTAGGTATTTTTTCTGAGGGGTGATCATGTCAACCGAGTTGTCGTAAAGTTCTTGGAGAGGGCTCGGCTCATTTGAAAGAAAATAATTTTTTATCTAGTGCCATTTTTAAGTGCAAAAAAGAGGCCGCCACAGCAAAGTGCCATTTTCAGCCGTCTTCTGCCATAATTCATCAATTTTTCTCAAAACAAAGCCAAATGCTGTATAAAGCGAACTCTAACATAGCCAGTCAATTTTTCATGGAAAAAAACCAAACTGAAGGTTTACTGTTCCTCATCTTAAAAATAGAAGAAAAGCAAATATTATCATGGGTAGTGTAACTGTTGTGTCGCCTCTTTTACTTTTTTTTCTTTCCAGAGGGGATTGTGCTGAATCAAAGGGCGTAAACAAAAACAAGGGAGTCCATTTGAATAGAAATTGAAAGTTCTAGCACCTTCCTTAATTTACGAGAGAAAAGGCACATTTTCTGCCTCAAAACCAAAATTTTCGTCAAACAGGACCAAAATGCCAGTAAGTGAAAATTCCCAAATAGCCGATCGATCAAAAATATTGAAAAAGTAAATATGCTCCCCCCCAAAAAAAAAATCTAGTTTTTCTTCTACGATTGTACCTACAGTATGTCCTCCTATGCGTGCTCCAGGCAACATTCCTCAACGCTTCGCTTTAGTCTTCTGAGGTATTACCGCCACCCCTTCCTGGCATATGTGCAAAAATTTTGATCGAGGGCGAGATGAGCACTAGTAAATATACAATTGTTTGGGTTATTTTGAATAAGATGTATCCAAAAGTTCAGAGAATTTAGTATTTACGCAGGGATATACCCACCCACTGCTTACATCCTTGACCCCTTCCCCTCCAAAGGGCTATTAACTTTGGTGAAATTGGACAAACTTCGTGTTTTCATATGTTTTCGAGTTTCACTAGTTCCATAGGTTTTTGTGTTATCGTATGCATTTAAGTGCCTCTTAAGGAGGGGGGTTGTTGTTGTTGTAAGAAATGATAAATTTCAAAGAGACAAGGTTCTTTTGTGGAAAAAACTTTTTCCAGAAAAGAACCAAAGGGTAGCAGAACTAGTAAGCTGCTATCCTGATTTTCATACTTTTAGGTCCTGAAATTAGTAAGCTGTTATCCCACGTTTAGATTCAAAGGAACACCGATCCGTATGCCGATGGCCCGAATTAAGTGAAAACCTTACATGATCAAATTCAGTATATAAGAGAACCCTCTATCGTAGATTGAAAGCCCCTATCTAAAAAATGGGAAATTTTGCACGTTTATTTTTTTATTTTTTTTTACGAAACCTGTTCAAAGATGTGCGTCTAATACTTCAAAGATGGCCAATCATCTTACGATTGAAAATTCTGACATGACCATTCAATTTTCAATTACCCAAATGCTGAGCGTCTACTATTGAGCTAGATATTGAGCTTCCCAGTTAATGCACTTACTACATGCAAGATGCACTTACTCCATGTAAAATAAACTATTAATATAGACATTTATTTTAAAGCTTCATTTAACTAAGTTTATCCGTTTGAGGGTTGACAAATAATGCACAGGGAAGAAATCCCAAATCAAGTCTACAGTATCAGAGAAAGACAAGATTTTTGAAGAAGAATGAAAACGACTCAGTCGTACATTCAGGGCTTATAAGGTGTTAAAGAGAGAACAGAAAAGGCTATAACTCGTGGTGAAGAAACAAAGGAGCTATTGGGCCCTACTATTGCAAAGCTGAGATTAAAAACAACGAAAACTGTACTGCGTGATTAGTTTCGTAAGGCAATTACAAAGTTTGGTGATGATTTTGTAAAATTATATATAAATGGGTCTTTAAAGTTGAATGAAGCTAGTTGATGTGAGATAGTAGTCCATCACGATTCAGAAGTAATATGTCTAAGAACTGAAAATGAAAATAATAATCAAGCTGAATACAAAGGACTAATAAGAGCCTTTGAGGTAATTTTAAATCAGTATTTACAATCTCAAGACTCGTTAGTTATTTTTACGGGTTCACTGAAATGCTTAGATTCTTTAGTGAGCATAAAAGCTCCCAAAGAAGAGGTACTGGTAAGGCGACTACAAGCCGCACTTATGATAGCGTCAAAATAGCCAAAAATGTTCAGGTTATTATAGATACCTGGACACTCCGGGATTCTTGATAGTGAGCAGGCAGATAAGGGAGCTAAGTATATAGCTACGAGCATGAACAATAAACGGAAAGTTTTATCGATATGATTGTATGGGTGCAATGGGATCCTCAGAAGCAAAAAATCTTGTTAAAATTCAGAATTTACTCACAAACCCTGCGAAAATACATCCAAGAATCACAATTAAAACTCTGACTATACAAATATATATATATATATATATATATATATATATATATATATATATATATATAATATATATAAATATATATATATATATATATATATAGATATATATATATATATATATATATAATAATATATATATATATATATATATATATAATAATATATATATAAGTCTTACACTACAAAGAAAAATTCCAAAATGAACTTTGAATTATCAGCGGAATGTAACAGTGACACGGTAAACCACGACACAAAACTACAAAAATATTCGAAGTCTTACATATCAATGAAAGAATTCCAAAATGAACTTTGAAACATCAAAATAATGTAACAGTGACAAGGTAAACCACGACGAGACACTGCAAAAATATTCCAAGTCTTACATTTCAACGAAAAAACTCCAAAATGAACTTTGAAACACCAACAGAATTTAACAGTGACAAGGTAAATTAACACAACACAACACCATTAAAATATTCGAAGTCTTACATTTCAACAAAAAAATTCCAAAATGAACTTTGAAACATCAACAGAATGTAACAGTGACAAGGTAAACCACGACACAACACTACAAAAAATATTTCAATTCTTACATTTCAACAAAAAAATTCCAAAATGAACTTTGAAACATCAACAGAATGTAACAGTGACAAGGTAAACCACGACGAAACACTACAAAAATATTCCAAGTCTTAAATTTCAACAAAAAATTCCAAAATGAATATTGAAACATCCACAAAATATATCAGTGACAAGGTAAACCAGGAAATAACACTAAAAAATTATTCCAAGTCTTACAATCCGACGAATAAATTTCACATTAAACTTTGAAACATCAACATAATGTAACAGTGACAAGGTAAGCCACGACACAACACTACAACAATGATTTATCCCTAAGAAAGAGAGATGAACCGGATTCTTTTTAGAGTTAGAGACATATTAAGGGGGAATTTATCAAAATTCAGTCAGACACAGACACTACTGCCAGGCTCATAAGTGGTGTTCTAGAGCCTAAAATAGATGGAACATAATAGACACTTTGAAACATGTCGTTTTATTCAAGGAGTTGATGTTCTCTCCAAGGAGCAAGGAGGAAACATTCGACTGAAACCTTTTGCTTTAGCTAGAGGCTATGACATTTGTGAGCGATACATGGGATCAAGAAGCTTTAGTCAAAACCATATTGATCTTCGTCTGCAATCACCAGGATATACCTCCCGACCTTTAATATTGCAAAAAAAATGTACTGGTCTTAAACGAGATGATGTTAGACTAAGGATTTTTAATGGAAAGTGGTCAAAGGATTTTATCGATACCAAAGAACTTGTAAAAGCTGGATTCTTTTTTGTTGACCATATTGACTAGGTTCAGTGTGCTTCTTGTGCATGTGGGGTTGGAAACTGCGAAAAGGATGATTTTCTATAGATGAACACAGAAGGCACTTTGAAACATGTTCTTTAGTTCAAGGAGTTGATAGGGGAAACATTCAGTGAAACCTTCTGCTTTAACTGGAAGCTATGACATTTGTGAGCGCTACATGGGCTCAAGAAGTTATAGTGAAAGCTAGATTAACATTCGTCTGTAATCACCAAGATGCACCTCCCAACCGTTACTGTCACAAGAAGAACGTACTGCTCTTAAATGAGAGGATGTTAGACTAAGAACGTTTTTATTTAAAGACATGAATAAACTGTAATATTCTATGTGTCATTATTCGAATAAAACGATCCTTTACATCAAGTTGTTGTTTCGCTTATTTGCTAGGGGCACACTTTTCTAGACAACAGAACGCATTTTTTTCTTAACGTTATTACCTTGATATTTTTGAAATAAGAAATAAAATTGGAATGTGTATGCTGGTCATTATTTATATTTCATTTTTTTACTAAACCAAGTGCTACTTCAAAATAGTTATAGACGACAGCACAACTGATTGTTCTCTTCACCCGGGTACCTGCAGCCAACCGACAATACCACCCCTCTTTTTCAAATAACTGCATTCAAGCTAGGTTCATTTAGTTTCAATTAGCGTGGCTTGCCTAGCTAAGTGAACCTAGATCAACCTAACTTGAATGCAGTTATTTGCGTTGGCGTGGCGTTTGGGTTATTGTGTTAGCGTGACAGTTGCTTGGCGCGCCACGCCAATCTTCTTCTTGTGACAGTAATGGCTGGGAGGTATATCTTGGTGATTGCAGACGAATTTTAATCTTGTTTCGACTATAGCTTCTTGAGCCCATGTATCGCTCATAAATGTCATAGCCTCCAGATAAAGCAGAAGGTTTCACTGGAATGTTTCCCCCATCAACTCTTTGAACAAAGGAACATGTTTCAAAGTGCCATCTGTGTTCATCTATAGATAAATCATCCTTTTCCCAGTTTCCAACCACACATGCACAAGAAGTACACTGAACTTGGTCACTATGGTCAACAAAAAAGAATCCAGCTTTCACAAGCTCTTTGGTATCGATGAAATCCTTTGACCAACTTCCAATAAACATCGTTAGTCGAACATTCTCTCGTTTAAGACCAGTACATTTTTCTTGCGATGGTAAAGGTGTGGAGGTATATCTTGGTGGTTGCAGACGAAGATCAATATGGTTTTGACTATAACTTCTTGATCCCATGCATCGATTACAAATGTCATAGCCTCCAGTTAAAGCAGAAGGTTTCATTGGAATGTTTCCAACATCAATTCCTTGAACAAAAGGTTGTGTTTCATAGTGTCTATTATGTTCTATCTATTTTGGACTCTAGTACACCAATTGTGAGCCTGGCAGTAGTGTCTGTGTCTGATTAAATTTTGATATATTCCCCTTAATATGTCTCTAACTCTAAAAAGAATCCGGTTCATCTCTCTTTCTTAGGGCTATATCATTGTTGTAGTTTTGTGTCGTTGTTTTCCTTGTCACTGTTACATTCTGTTTATGTTTCAAAGTAAATTTTGAAATTTATTCGTTGAAATGTAAGAATTGGAATTTTTTTTGCAGTGTTGTGTCGTGGTTTACCTTGTCACTGTTACATTCTGTTGATGTTTCAAAGTTCATTTTGGAATTTTTTTGTTAAAATGTAAGACTTGGAGTATTTTTATACTGTTGTGTATTGATTTACCTTGTCACTGTTACATTCTGTTGATGCTTCAAAGTTCATTTTGGAATTTTTTCGTTGAAATGGGAGACTTGGAATATTTTTGTGGTGTCTTTCCTGGTTTATATTGCCACTGTTACATTATGTTGATTTTCAAAATTCATTTTAGAATTTTGTCATTGAAATGTAAGACTTCAAATATTTTTGTAGTGTCGTGTCGTGGTTTACCTTGTCACTGTTACATTCTGTTGATGTTTCAAAGTTCATTTTCGAATTTTTTTGTTGTAATGTAAGACTTGGAATATTTTTGTAGTATTGTTTCGAGGTTAACCTTGTCATTGTTACATCCTGTTGATGTTTCAAATTTCATTTTGGAATTTTTTCATTGAAATGTAAGACTTGCAGTATTGTTGTAGCGTTTTGTCGTCGTTTACCTTATCAGTGTTACATTCTGTTGATGTTTCAAAGTTCATTTAGGATTTTTTTTTGTTGAAATGTGAGACTTAGAATATTTTTGTAGTGTTGTTTGGTAGTTAACCTTGCCACTGTTACACTCTGTTGGTGTTTCAGAGTTCATTTGGAGTTTTTTTGTTGAAATTTAAGACTTGAAATATTTGTGTAGTGTTGTGTCGCGGTTTACCGTGTCACTGTTACATTCTGTTGATGTTTCCAAGTTCATTTTTGAATTTTACAGTTGTAATTTAAGACTTGGAATATTTTTGTAAAGTCGTGTCGTGGATTACCTTGTCACTGTTACATTCTTTTGGTTTTTCAAAGTTCATTATGAATATTTGGTTAAAATCTGAGACTTAGGATGTTTTCGTAGGGTTTTGTCGGGGTTTACCTTGTCACTGTTACATTCTGTTGATGTTGCCAAGCTTATTATGGAATTTTTTTGTTGTAATGTAAGACTGGGAATATTTTTGTAGTGTTGTGTTGTGATTTACCTTGTCAGTCTTGCATTCTGTTGATCTTTCAAAGCTCATTTTGGATTTTTTTCGTTGAAATGTAAGACTTGGAATGTCTTTGTAGTGTTTCGTCGTGGTTTATCTTGTCACTTTTACATTCTGAAGATGTTTCATAATTCATTTTGGAATTTTTTCATTGAAATGTAAGACTTGGAATATGTTTTTAGTGTTGTTTCGTCGTTTACCTTATCACTGTTACATTCTTTTGCTGCTTCAAAATTCATTTTTGAATTTTTTTGTTGAAATGTATGACTTGGAATATTTTTTTAGCGTTGTTTCGTGGTTTACCTTGTCACTGTTACGTTCTGTTGATGTTTAAGAGCTCATTTGGATTTTTTTTTTCAAATGTAAGACTTGGAATATTTTTGTAGCGTTATGTCGTGGTTTAATTTATCACAGTTATATTCTATTGATGTTTCAATGTTCATTTTGGAATTTTTTTTTGAAGTGTAAGACTTCAAATATTTTAGTAGTGTTGTGTCGTGGTTTGTCTTGTCATTGTTACGTTATGTTGATGTTTCAAAGTTCGTTTTGGAACTTTTCGTTGAAGTGTATGACTTGGAATATTTTTCTAGTATTGTTTCGTGGTTTACCTTGTCACTCTTACATTATGTTGATGTTTCCAAGGTCATTTTGGAATTTTATCGCTGTACTGCAAGACTTGGAATATTTTTGTAGTTTCGTGTCGCGGTTTATCTTGTCACTCTTACATTCTGTTGATTTTTCAAAGTTTATTTTGGAATTTTTGGTTGAAATCTAAGACTTGGGATATTTTTAGTGTTGTGTCGTGGTTTGTCTTGTCACTGTTACATTATGTTGATGTTTCAAAGTTCATTTTGGAATTTTCTCGTTGTAATGTAAGACTTGGAATATTTTTCTAGTGTTGTGTCGTTACTTAGCTTGTCACTGTTACATTCTGTTGATGTTTCAAGGTTCATTTTAAAATTTAGTCTTTGAAGTGTAGGACTTGAAATATTTTTGTAGTGTTTTGGAGTAGTTTACCTTGTCACTGTTACATTCTGTTGATGTTTCAAAGTTCATTTTGTATTTTTTCGTTGAAATGTAAGACTTGAAATATTTTTCTAGTATTGTTTCGTGGTTTACCTTGTCACTATTATATTCTGAAAAGGCTTAAAAGTTCATTTTGGAATTTATTTGTTGAAATGTAAAAATTGGAATACTTTTTGTAGTGTCGTGTCGTGGTCTGCCTTGTCACTGTTACATTCTTTTGATGTTTCAAAGGTCATTTTGGAATTTATTTGTTGAAATGTAAGAATTGGAATATTTTATGTAGTGTTTTGTCGTGGTTTACCTTGTCACTATTACATTATGTTGATGTTTCAGAGTTCAGTTTGGAAATTTTTCGTTGAAATGTAAGACTTGGAATATTTTTGTAGTTTTGTGTCGTCGTTTACCTTATCACTGTTACATTCTATTGCTGTTTCAAAGTTCATTTTGGAATTTTTTTTGAAATGTAAGACTTGGAATATTTTTGTAGTGTTGTTTCGTGGTTTACCTTGTCACTATTACATTATGTTGATGTTTCAAAGCTCATTTTAGAATTTCTTTGTTGAAATTTAAAACTTGGAATGTTTCTGTAGTGTCGTGTCAAGGTTTACCTTGACGCGACACTGTTACATTCTGTTGATTTTCCAAAATTCTTGACCTATTTTGTGAAATTTTGTTTTTAGCTTAGATGTTAATTTATAGTTGACCGGCTCCATGGGCACATCAGGTTGACAGAAATCAGCTTCTCTGGATGGGGAAATTTTTCGTTGAAATGTAAGACTTGGAATATTTTTGTAGTTTTGTGTCGTCGTTTACCTTATCACTGTTACATTCTATTGCTGTTTCAAAGTTCAGTTTGGAAATTTTTTTGTTGAAATGTATGACTAGGAATATTTTGTAGTGTTGTCTCGTGGTTTACCTTGTCACTATTATATCCTGTTGATGTTTCAAAGTTTGTTTTGGAATTTTTTTGTTGAAATATAAGACTTGGAATATTTTTGTAGTTTTGTGTCGTGGTTTACCTTATCACTGTTACATTCTATTGCTGTTTCAAAGTTCATTTTGGATTTTTTTTCGTTGAAATTTAAAACTTGGAATGTTTCTGTAGTGTCGTGTCAAGGTTTACCTTGACGCGACACTGTTACATTCTGTTGATTTTCCAAAATTCTTGACCTATTTTGTGAAATTTTGTTTTTAGCTTAGATGTTAATTTATAGTTGACGGGCTCCATGGGCACATCAGGTTGACAGATGTCAGATTCTCTGGATGGGGCTACAGCTTGAATAGTGTGCATGGCAGCATTATAGTTGACTGTTGATTGGTCTATGTCAGGTGTGATGACTAATGGTCTTGCCCAAAAACCATACTCTACAACTGTTGGCCTATTTACTATGACTACAGGGGTCGCTTCATCCCGCCTGCTTTGAATGAGAACCGTTAGTCCTCATTAATAGGAGTAGGATAAGCACAAGAATATGATTTAAAATTTAAATCCAAAGTGTCATTTTTGTTTTTGGTATGATTTTAATACATTAAAAAAAGGTGTAACATTTTAGTTCAATATTAAAAAACTAAGTAAAGAAAAAAAATTCACTAGAAACATTATTTTTCTAATAGAAAACTCACGACAGTTACAAGTATATCATCTTCATTTTGTACTATTAAATAATCACGGTCGATTTTTTTTTTGCCAGATGTATGTTTAATAAGATTTTAAGACATGGAAAAAAAGATAAAAATACTGTCAAAAAAGTTGGGGTGGGGGCCTGTAGGGGGTGGTTGTGGGGGGGGGGGGGGGGGTGGAGGGAGGGAGGGGGTGTGGGGATGGGGTGAAGGGATAGGGAAGAGGACTTGGAGCCCAATCATCAGAAGAAATTGTCTGTTCAGTATGCATCTCAAATCATCGTGATATGTATATTCTCACGATGATTCCATAAATAATGCCCCGAAACAGATCACTGTTAACACCTACCAAAAATCCAATTGATAAATCGAATGTGCAAATAATTTTTTGCGATATTGTGACGTGGACTAATTCTTACATGTTGCGATCTTAACATCAGTTGGCCAATGTCCCGGAAACAAGACATTGAATGTATTTCTAAAATCATAATATGTCCAATGACCTGTTGGCTCAGTCGAGTAGCGTGTCGCTCTTTTACCTTAAGAAATCACGGGTCTCACATTCGATTTCTACATCAAACACAAATTTCATAAAATTAATTGGAAGTTACTTAGAGTAAAAAATCAAATCGTTGGAAAAGAAAACATATCATCATTAGAGTACAAAAAAAACATAAATAAAAAGCTATTAAAATAAAAATCTATATATCCATACAATAAAACATCAAATAAAACACCAATACAATGAACAATGAAGAATCATGCCTAACGTCATAACATCCATATCAGCCTAAAAAAACATTAAAATAAAAATCCATATATCCATACATTAAAACATCCATACAAAAAAAACATTAAACAAAACACCAGCCATACAACAAGACACATATCCATACAATAAAACATCCAAACAAAAAAAAAAACATTAAATAAAACACCAACCATACAACAAGACAAATAATCAATGATATAGTAACACATATATCAATAATCACCAACCATATCAATAAACAACATCATCCCTACAACAGCAACCATACAACCATACAATAAAACATCAAATATAACACCAATCCAATGAACAATAAAAATCCATGACTGCCCACTTGTATGGTGGGAGTACTGACCGTTTCCTTAGATTGACACAGTAATGTCCCACCTGTCCGCTACCTATCATTGACACAGTAATGTCCCACCTGTCCGCTTCCTTTAATTGACACAGTAATGTCCCACCTGTCCACTATCTATCATTGACACAGTAATGTTCCATCTGTACGCTACCTATTATTACTACATTACTACTGGTTTGAAATGCCAAGAGTCGAGTGGTGTTGAATAGAAAGTGAATCTGTAAACCAGAATCCGGTCCTGACATGTCTTAATGCCTGCTTCAAGCGCAAAAATAGAAAAAATTACAAAAAAATAGTTTCTTAAAACAAGCGATACTTCGAAATGAGATTGAACATGCAATAAAAAGCGCGAATTAGAGCGTCCAGCAGAGCCCACAACGCTTAATGACGCGAAAAGAATGAAGGATTTAGGACACACATAGAGACCTACAAGGCACTTTTTGGAAGATGCGCGCCCGAAAAAGCCATTTTCGTTTGCTACTTTAGCTAATTTGTCTTGATTGTAATTGTTATTGGAAAATGGAATACAAAGTAAGGCAATAATTATCACATAATAGGTACTTCGCTGAGATATCAGATCACATGTTGAGCAGCCGAGATTCTTAAGATAGACTTAAACTTCAAAAGAGACATCAATATACATAATACATAAAAATTCATTATACTTGGCACGACCCGTGGCAAGAACATAACTCGGTGCACTCAAGTGAGCTGCTCTTGCAGTTGCAGTGCCCAGAGCAGTTCTCTTTGCAAGTGCATCGTATAAGCTGTCGACAGGAGACAGAAGCTTGGGGCAGGGTTCACCACCGGGAAGCTCAAAGCCCATTGCTAGTCTTTTCCCATCCGTAATCGTTGGGGTTCTTTTCGGGAATAATGGCAAGATGAGCACTGGACCTTACCTAGGCTCGAAGGTAAGCGTGACAAATATACTGGTTTAGTGCATCCTGGGGTGGCGGAAGTCTGTCCATGGATGATCCTTATTTTTTTCGAACAGAGTCTGACTCAACTTGTTTATCAACTCTTTCCCACTGGTTCTGTCATATACAAGCAAAATTAACTTCACAATCTGTGTAAATTGGTTTTCAGTGAGTTCTTGAAGAGGAGAAGACAGCGGTTGAAAACTGGTGTTATGGCACTGTGCGCCTCCCATAGTTTCCAAAACCCTCCTTTGCCATGCCACAGGAATGCAGACACAATGTTGCAGCCACTTAGAGCACGGTAAAAAAGCAGTGACTGTGCCTGTTCTTCGCGAAGTGCAGTTGCTATGTCGTGAATAGGAATGTAGCGGAAACTCTTTCCTTGGTTGTATGCTACGTACAGTTGATCAACCCCAGTAAGAAAGTACTTTGCGATGATCTGAACAATTAAATATGAATTAACCGTCCTGACAGTGATGATTTTCATGTTGCAGCGCGCTTGATGAAGACTGTGTAGGATTATCCTGCTATATCCCTCCTCGTGGTTGCTACGATGAATTTCAGCTAAGTCAGATGGAATTGCACTTTTTTCTCTATCACTAGAAGTCATTACAACCAAATAACTGGTAACATTGTCGTAATTCTTTTTTGCCGTGAACTCAAATAGGTTCTGCTTGTTGTCTGAACACTCAAGGAAACTAGTCCAGTTTTTCGAAATAGGCGTCCTTTCTTCATCGTTTGTCAGATGCATAGCCTTGCTGCGTTTTTCTCCTGTTGAAGTTTTTAAACTGTCTGACTTATAAACGCCAAAAACGGCGTCAACTTGCTGTGTTTCACTTGTGAGCTGCTTATGAAGGTATTGGCAGATTTCTTCCGTAACATATTCACCAAACGCCTTGCTTTTTGGCTTTATACGTTGTACTGGGACAGCACCATCAAAATCTTGGAATTGGGGTGAGGCTTCTCGGTCACAATTTCCGAAGAATAAGCTATGAACAGAGTTACAATATCAGAATTTGTGTCGAATCTCATATTACCCTGATCAGAGATTGAAGGAGGGAAAGGCAGGTTCTTGTGTATGAAAAACTCTTCCATGTCAGCGAATCTGGTGTTGCAGACAATAGAGAGTTTGGCAAATAGGATCAAATCTGACTTGGCCATCTGAAGGATCGATTTCGACTTCGGTATCGATGATGGAATGGGAGTTGAAAATAATGGCATCTTGTTTCGTCGTATCAGTGAATCGATTACCTATCAATAAGCTTTGTACGTATTATAAAACGCTCTTCCATAAAAATATCGTACTGGGATTAGCCAACAATTTCCAGACTTTAATAACTACTGATGGCAAGACAATGGGGTACTCTCCCGGAGTTGATGGAAGCGAGAATGTCATACATACTTTCGAAAGGTTTACCCCATTCTATTAGGGTATTAAGAAGGTTTCTAGTGTTTGTATGGAACCTCTTCTGAAATGCCGAACCCATTTCGTGATCTTTTGCAGTCCGCTGTTCCTTTAAATTTCAAAATTTCAGTTTGTTCGGAAAACCGAAGTTTTGATAATTTTGTAGAGAGGTTGGTAAACTTGCGTTTTTATTAGCGCTTCGGGGGCTTTATAAGACACTGTAGAACAATCTCTCAACTTCATACGATGAACATTGGGTTCCTCATATTTTATAGTATATTTTCACCTTTTTCAGAGTTTCTCAAAGCGTTCCATCTGTTTTGCGCTGCTTGCGCGCTTTTGAGCGCGCAAATACACGCTTGGAGTTACTTACTTAGACTTAGTTCCTCCAATGCCGTCTGGGGCATAAGGCGACAATGGTGCCTCTCCACGACGACCTCTGAAGAACTTGAGACCACGTATCTTCCAAAGATGTCATCACCACAGTACCCTCTTTAAAACGCTATTTTTGCCTGTATACGCTTGGACAGGCAAACTCAAGCTGCTTCTTGTAATAGTCGAACGTTTAGTACTCTAAACTATATTTTTGCCAGTTTTTGTATTCAATTGAATAGAAGCTTCCATTTTGCGTTTTATGCACTTTTTTTTAGCATTCTGTTGCAAGCTTCAGAGCAATCCGTTGCTTTTTATTTATCTACAAATGGAATCCCCATGTCTTAAAATGTATTGTCAGAAGTTTTAATGCTTCTGTAGAGAGACTGGTAAACTTGCGCTTTTTTAGCATTTTGGGTGCTCGTATGGGTGCTTTCAAGCATCCGCTCGACGTGCTTGCCATCACAATTGGATGCCCCGTGCTTCAATCTATATCTCGACTAATTTTGGTGATTTTTGCCAGAAGTGCACGGTTTTAGAGATATTTTCCGTTTAACAGCACCGCTAGTAGTAAAAATTGCAATAACGTCATGACACTATCTCACTTATGTGGAAAAATTGAAGATTTCATGTATGGAGAAGTTTATATTAATTTGCTTAAAGACCAAAAAATGTTAATTGCAAATACAATTGCATTTTGACAAGGGATTAAAACAGTTCAAAAACCTTAAAAAAGAAAACCAAAAAATTGAAGCTTAGTAGAAATCTCTGCTAGAAATCGGACTTGTGGTAATAATCAAATATTAACCTCAGTATGAAAAGACATTGAATTGCGTAAAGAGCAAAAGATTGGTAATTGTAAAAATATTCGAGAAAATTCGTTAAGAGCCTTGATTTTGGCATTTGCAAATAAAGTCATGTAGTAAGAAATGCAATGACGTCATGAAACTTGTCATGTATATAAAAAAAATTGAAGATTTTCATATATGGAGAAATAATTGCTTAAAGAACAAAAAACTGGTAGTTGCACAAATCTTTGCATACATTTCGATAAGGGATTACAACAATTCAAACACCTTAAAAAAAACAAAAAGTTCGAAGCTTAGTAGAAATATTTGTTAGAAATCGGACTTGTGGTAGTTGTTAAATATCTTTGAGTAGCCTCAGTATGAAAAGACATTAAATCGCGTAAAGAGCAAAAAACTGGTAACTGCAAAAATATTTGTAGATATTGTAACAAGGGATTACAACAATACAAAAACCTTAAAAAAGAAAACCAAGAGTTTGAAGCTTAGTAGAAATCGTTGTTAGAAAAACATCATTACCGAATTTCTTTTCTTATAAGTATAAGCAATGTCTTTTTAAGACATGAAAAAAAGTTGAAAAAATTTTTAAGTTCAGTTCAGAATTGTTAAGTTATTATGTAACCTGCAAAAATATTTACAGTGCCTGAGCAATAATTTCAATGTTTTAATTAGAACCAGAAAAAATTCCTAGAAATTATGAAATTATTTTTTTTTGTTTGATAAAATCCACTCGTAACGTGATTAAACTTACCGGTTTGAACGCAACCAGTTATATAATGCCAGTAGGAAGGCTCAAAAAACAAAAATTTGCAGTTATTACAAATGATGATTAGATATCAAACAGTTCGTGGTAACGAACTGTAAGTAAGGAGCGACCCGGCTCAATGGTAATCGAAACTCTAAAAAACGGAATTTTAATATCAATAGATACATCAAAAGAATAAAATTTTAATGCTGATTTCAAATATATAAGTTTCATCAAGTTTAGTCTTACCCATCAAAAGTTGCGCGCCTGAGAATATTTGGCTTATTCTTGAAAAAAAAGGGAGAAAGACCCTCTAAAAGCTATAGAACCTTAATGAATATCACACCATCATATTCAGCGTATAAGAGAACCCTACTGTGGAGGTTTCAAGCACCTATCTAAAAAAATGTGGAATTTTGCTTTTTTTTGCCAGAAGAAAGATCACGGATGCGTGTTTATTTTCTTCTTTTTTTCCCAGGAGTGATCGTATCGACCCAATGGTCCTAGAATATCATGGGAGGGTTCATTGGGACGGAAATTAAAAGTTCTAGTGCCCTTTTTGATTGACCGAAAATTCAGTCTTCTACGATCATATACAAAAAATTACGGTGTCGACACAACCCCTTAGGGCCCGCATGCAGGCGATGTAAGTTATGCCCTGGGGGCATATATGCGTCTTATGGAAGGGATGCTCGTATAAACTTCAAAGAGGGTTCATTTGATTGGAAATTGAAAGTTTAGTTCACTTTTTAAGAGTCAAAAGAGATTGGAGGACAACTAGCCTCCCCCCCCCCTTACACGCCCTTTTTTCCTCAAACCCATCCAATAAGAACTTTGAGATAGCCTTTTTTTTAAAAAGTTCATAGGCCATATAACAAAAACTCCGGGGTCAACACAGCCCCCCCAGGGCCGAGGGCAGGCGTTGTAAGTTATACCCTGGGGGAATATGTGGTTCTTATTGAAGGGATGCTCGTAAAAACTTCAGAGAGGGCTCATTTGATTGGAATTTGAAAGTTCTAGTTAAGTTTTTGAGAGTAAAAATATTGGAAGGGAACTGGCCCCCCACGCCCCTTTTTCCCCAAATGTATCTGATAAAAATTTTGAGATAGCCATTAAGTTATAAATTGCTCAAAATTCAGATAACAAAAACCCAGGTGTCGACAAAACGCCCCAGGGCCCGAGGGCAGGCGTTGTAAGTTATGCCCAGGGGCATATATGGTTTTTATGACAGGGATGCTCGTATGAACTTCAGAGAGGGCTCATTTGATTGGAATTTGAATATTCGATCTCACTTTTTAATAGACAAAAGAGATCCAACGGCAACTAGACCGCCCTACGCCTTCTTTTTCCAAACCCATCTGATGAAAATTTTGAGGTATATATTTCATTAAAAACAGTTCAAAGGTCAGATAAGAAAAACTCCGGTATCAATACATTCCCTTAGGGCCCAGGGGAAGGCGTTCTAAGTTATGCTCTAAGGGCATGTATGGCTCTTTTCAAAGGAATGCTCGTATAAACTTCATAGAGGGCTCAATTGAATGGAAATTGAAAGTTCTAGTTCATATTTTTAAGAGTCAAGAGAGTTAAAGGCAACTAGCCCCTCCCCCTACACCCTTTTTCCCTAATCCATCCGCTACAAATTTTGAGACAGCAAGTTTTTTGGAAATTGTTCAAAAGCTCCCCCCAGCGCCCGGGGAATAGGCGTTGTAA
This sequence comes from Artemia sinica, assembly GCA_027921565.1. Classification (NCBI taxonomy): domain Eukaryota; kingdom Metazoa; phylum Arthropoda; class Branchiopoda; order Anostraca; family Artemiidae; genus Artemia; species Artemia sinica. The sequence continues at coordinate 29,793,172 of CM051257.1, forward strand.
GTGTTGTCCTGGGGGCGTATATGGTTCTTATGAAAAGGATGCTCGTATAAACTTCTGAGAGAGCTCATTTGATTGGAAATTGAAAGTTCTTGTTCACTTTTTAAGAGTCAAAAGATATCCGAGGGCAACTAGCCCCCTCCCCCACACCCTTTTTTCCCCAAGCCCATCCGATAAATTTTTTATAATTACAATTTCATTAAAAATAGTTCAAAGGTCAGATAAGAAAAATTCCTGTGTCAACGCAAACCCCCGGGTTTGGAGGCAGGCGTTATGAGTAATGGTCTAGGGGCATATTTAGTTCTAATGGAAGGGATACTCGTATAAACTTCTGAGAGAGCTCATTTGATTGGAAATTGAAAGTTCTTGTTCACTTTTTAAGAGTCAAAAGAAATCGAAGGGCAACTAGCCCCTCCCCCTCCACGCCCTAAATACATCCAATAAAAATTTTGAGATAAATATTTTGTTAAAAATAGTTCAAAGTTCAGATGACAAAAACTCCGGTGTCAACACAGCCCCCCAGGGCCCGGGGGTAGGCGTTTTAAGTTATGCCCTTGGGGCATATATGGTTGTTATGGAAGGGATACTCGTATAAACTTTCTAGAGGGCTAATTTTATTGGATATAAAAAGTTGTAATTCACTTTTTAAGAGTCAAATGTGATCGGAGGGCTGCTAGCCTCCCCCCACACTCCATTTATTTTTTCCCAAAGGCACTTTATATAGAAGGGGTCGTCATATAAACTTCAAAGAGGGCTCATTCGATTGGAAATGGAGAGTTCTAGTGCCCTTTTTAAGAGTCAAAAGGGATCGGAGGGCAACTAGCCCTCCCCCAAGCCCTTTTCCCCCAATATATCTAATAAAAAATATGAGGTAGGCATTTTGTTAAAAATTCATTAAAAAAAACTTTCCGAAAGATAAGTTTTTCAAAGAAAAGTAAAGACCATTTTAAACTTAAGCTCGGCAGATACAAATATCTTATAAAATTCAAACTCAAAACGACCAAAAATTACTATTAAAGAATAAATGAAACCCAAAACGAACAGAAATTAAATAAGCAATCATAGGAAAAACATACAACAAGTAATAATATAAATGAATAAATAGATCTTAAAGCGAGTAATGCTTAAATCGAATATGAGTATCAAGCTTAAAATGAAAAAAAATATTTTTCTATTGAACTATAAATGACACTTAGAACAAACATAAATTAAATAAACAATAAATGCAAACAAACATACAACAGATATTAATGTAAATTAATAAATAAATCTTAAAACGAGTGAAACTTAAATTGAATATGCAAATCAAGCTTGAAACGAATAAAAATCACCACAAACAAGAGTTTGGCTATGACCTCCTTCTCTCACTGTAAAAGTCTAAAACCTACTTCGTCATTGGCGCTTTACTGAAAACCAATTTTATGACAAATATTTTCTTTTGCACTTAATATTGAAAATAAAGATTAAAATTATAGTAAAATTTTGAACTGATGAGCTTTCAGAAATTAATATCATTATACATCAAATATTCAGTTTAATTTATTAGCTCTTTTTAAAGTTGTTAAAGACGAATATAGTTTCCCTACAGACAAGTGTTTGGATACTGCCTAACTGTAAATAAAACCCAAAAGCCTACTGCGTCATTGGCGCTTAACTGAAAACGGATTATATTACAAGTATTTTCTTTTCCAGTACTTACAGTATTGAAAATAAAAATACAATTACAGTGAAACAAATTATTGAACTCATGGATCTTTCAAAAATTAATATCATTATACATCAAATATTTAATTTGATGTTGTTTATACTTTCCAAGACTGTTCAAGGCGCATATAGTTTTCAGTAAAGCGCCAATGACGAAGTAGGTTTTAGACTTTTACAGTGAGAGAAGGAGGTCATACCCAAACTCTTGTTTGTCGTGTTTTTTGTTCATTTCAAGCTTTATTTGCATATTCAATTTCAGTTTCTCTCGTTTTAAGATTTATTTATTAATTTACATTAATATCTATTGTATGTTTGTTTGCATTGATTGTTTATTTAATTTCTGTTCATTTTAAGTTTCATTTATACTTCTATAGGAAAATATATTTTTTTTTATTTTAAGCTTGATACTCATGTTCAATCTAAGCATTACTCGCTTTAAGATCTATTTATTCATTTATATTATTACTTGTTGTATGTTTTTGCTACGATTGCTTATTTAATTTCTGTTCGGTTTGGGTTTCATTTATTCTTTAATAGTTATTTCTGGTCATTTTGAGCTTGAATTTTAAAAGGTATTTGTATCTGCTGAGATTAAGTTTAAAATGGCCTTTACTTTTCTTTGAAAAAAATGTTTTTCGGAAAGTTTTTTTTAATTAATTTTTGTTCGTTTTTGATTGCAAAAAATTTCAAGTTTTTAAAAATTTCTTATTTCAAAATAAACTTAAAAAAAAAAATCAATTGTTCATCAAAGTATCAAAACTGATATTAAAGTAACAATATCATAGTGAAAAAATGGGTTTGTGTCAACCTCGGAGTTTTTATTATCTGATGTTTGATTTATTTTTAACAAAATTGCTATCTCAAAAGTTTTATCGGATGGGTTTGGGGAAAAAGGGCCTGGGGGCACTAGATTAAGCTTCGGTCTGTTTTGACTCTTTAAAAGTGAACTAGAACTTTCTATTTTCAATCAAATGAGCCCTCTCTGAAGTTTATACGAGTACGCCTTCTATAAGAACCATATATATCCCCAGAGTATAACTTACAAAGCCTATCCCTTGGCCCTGGGGGGTTGTGTCGACCCTAGAGTTTTAATATCTAAGGGTTGAACTACTTTTAACAAAATGGTCACCTGTAATTCTTATCGGATGGGTTTATCCATCCGAAACGCCCAAGGGCGTGGAGGGCGGGAGGGGATAATTGCCCTCTGATCTTTTTTCGCTCTGAGAAAATGAATTACAACTTTTAATTTCCATTCAAATGAACACTCTCTGAAGTTTGTACGAGCATACCTTCCATAAGAACAACATATGCCCCCAGAGCATTACTTACAACGCCTTTCCCGGCCCTGGGGGGGGGGAGGGGTTGTGTTGACACAGGAGTTTTTTATATAATCTTTGAACTATTTTTAACGAAATGACCATACGTAAGGTGTTTTTGTTATATGATCTTTCAACTATTTTTTACAAAATGGCTACCTCAAATTTTTTATCAGAAGTATTTGGGGAAAAAGGGCTTGGGGACCGGTTGCCCTCTAATCACTTTTGACTCTTAAAAAGGGCACTAGTACTCTCGATTTCCAATTGAATGAGCCTCCTTTGAAGTTTTTACGACGACCCCTTCTATATGAAGTGCCTCTTGGAAAAAAATAAATGGAGTGTGGGGGAGGCTAGCTGCCCTCCAATCACTTTTGACTTTTAAAAAGTGAATTACAACTTTTAATTTCCAATCAAATGATCCCTCTAGGAATTTTATACGAGCATCCCTTCCATAACAACCTTATATGCCACAAGGGCATAACTTACAACGCCTACCCCCAAGCCCTGGGGGGCTGTGTCGACACCGGAGTTTTTTGTTATCAGAACTTTGAACTATTTTTGACAAAATTTCTATCTTAAAATTATTATCTGATGCATTTAGGGCGTGGAGGAGGGAGGCTAGTTGCCTTCCGATCACTTTTGACTCTTAAAAAGTGAACAAGAACTTTCAACTTCAAAATAAATTAGCCCTCTCCGAAGTTTATACGTGCATCCCTTTCATAAAAATTATATATGCCCCTAGAGCATTACTCATAACGCCTGCCTCCGGGCCCTGGCGGGTTCCGTCAACACATGAATTTTTCTTATCTGACCTTTGAACTATTTTTAATGAAATGGCTATTAAAAGAACTCTATCAGATGGGCTTGGGGAAAAAAGGGTGTGTGGGGGGAGGGAGGGCTAGTTGCCCTCGGATATCTTTTGACTCTTAGAAATTGAACTAGAACTTTCCATTTCCAATAAAATGAGCCCCCTCTGAAGTTTATACGAACATCCCTTTCATAAGAAGCATATACGCCCCCAGGACAACACTTACAACGCCTATTCCCCGGGCCCTGGGGGGAGTTTTTGAACAATTTCCAAAAAACTGGCTGTCTCAAAATTTTTAGCGGATGGATTAGGGGAAAAGGGTGTAGGGGGAGGGGCTAGTTGCCTTTAACTCCGGGCTCTGTCGTCCCCGGGCTCTGGGGGGTGTTTTGTTTTCTAATTTTTGAACAATTTCCAAAAAACCGGCTATCTCGAAATTGGTAGGGGACGGGTTTGGGGAAAAAAGCGTGGGGGGGGGGCTAGTTTAACTCTCTTGACTCTTAAAAAGTGAATTAGAACTTTCAATTTCCAATCAAATGAGCCCACTATGAAGTTTATACGAGCATCCCTTTCATAAGAACCATAGATGTTCTTAGGGCATGACTTAGAACGCCTTCGCCTGTTCCCTGGGGGGGGGGAGGTTCTATTGACACCGGATTTTTTCTTATCCGACTTTTGAACTATTTTTAACAAGATGTCTATCTCAAAATTTTCATCAGATAGGTTGGGGGATAGCTGCCCTCGGATCTCTTTTTGCTATTAAAAAGTGAGCTCGAACTTTCAATATCCAATCGAATGAGCCCTCTCTGAATTTTATGCGAGCATCGCTTTCATACGAACAATATATGCCCCAGGGCATAACTTAGAACGCCGGCCCCTGGGCCCTGGGGGGTTGTGATGACACCTGAATTTTTTGTTATCTGACTTTTGATAAATTTTTAACTTAATGCCTATCTCAAAATTTTTATTGGATACATTTGGGGGAAGAGGGGTGTGGGGGGATAGTTGCATCCAATCTCTTTTGGCTCGAAAAAATGTAACTAAAACTTTCAATTTCCAATCAAATGAGCTATCGTTGAATTTTTTTACGAGCATCCCTTCAATAAGAACCATATATTCCCCAAGCGCATAACTTAAAATACCTGCTCTCACGCCCTGGGGGGCTGTGTTGACCCCTGAGTTTTCGTTATGTGGTCTTTGAACTATTAAAAAAAAATCTATCTCAAAGTTCTTATCGGATGGGTTTGAGGAAAAAAGGGTGTGGAGGGGGAGAGGGCTAGGTGCCCTCCAATCTCTTTTGACTCTCAAAAAGTGAACTAGAACTTTCAATTTCCAATCAAATGATCCCTCTTTGAAGTGAATACGAGCATCCCTTCCATAAGACCCATATATGCCCCCAGGGCATAACTTACAACGCCTGCCCCCGAGCACTGGTGAGTTGTGTCACCACCGGAATTTTTGTTATGTGATCTTTGAACTATTTTTAACAAATAGCTATCTTGAAATTTTATTGGTTGCATTTGGGAAAAAAGAGTTTGGAGGGGGGAGCTGGTTACCCTCTAATGTCTTTTGACGCTTAAAAAGTGAACTAGAACTTTCAATTTCCAATCAAATGAGCCCTCTCTGAAGTTTATACGAGCATTCCTTCCATAAGAACCATATATGCCCCCAGGGCATAACTTATAACCCTTGCCCCTGAAGAATGTGGGGGGGGGGTCTACTCGAACACATAATTTCCAGAACTTTCAACTACGTTGAACAAAATGGCTATACTAAAATTTTGATTGGATGTGTTTGGGAAAATGATGGGAGTGGAAGTGGTCTCAGTTGCCCTAGAATCACTTTCGACTATTATAAAGGGAACTAGCCATTTAAATTTCCAATCGAATGAGCCCTTTCTGAAGTTTCTACGACATCGTTGTCTATACAAAACCTTATAGGCCCCCAGGGCTTATATTACAACCCTTGCCCTGAGGGTTGTGGGGGAGTTGTAATCCTCAAATACCTAATTTCCAGAACTTAAAACTACGTTTAATAAAATGTCTGTCTCAAAATTTTGACTGGATGTGTTTGGGGAAAAGATGGGCGTGAGAGGGGGGTTAATTGCCCTCAATTCACTTACGACTATTAAAAAGGGCCCTAAACCTTTGAATTTCCAATCGAATGAGCCTTTTTTGAAGTTTCTACGACAACGCCTTCTATAAAAACCTTATATGCCCCCAGGGCATAACTTAAAACCCTTGCCCGGAGGGTTGTGGGGGAGTGTCCTCCTCAAAAACATATTTCCTATCTGGGAATCAACTACGTTGAGCAAAATGGCTATCTCAAAATTTTTATTGGATGTTTTTGGGGGAATGATAGGCGTGGGGGGCTCGTTGCCCTCCAATCACTTTCGACTACTAAAAAGGGCACTAGCCCTTTGAATTTCCAATCGAATTAGCGTTTTTTGAAGTTTCTACGACAACGCCTTGTATAAAAACCTTAAATGCCCCCAGGGCATAACTTAAAACCCTTGCCCGGAGGGTTGTGGGGGAGTGTCCTCCTCAAAAACATATTTCCTATCTGGAAATCAACTACACTGAACAAAATGACTTTCTCAAAATTTTGATTGGATGTGTTTGGGCAAATGATGGGCGTGGGGGGGGGGGCTAGTTGCCCTCCAATCAATTTCGACTATTAAAAAGAGCACTAGCCCTTTGAATCTCCAATCGAATAATCATGTTTTGAAGTTTCTACGACAACGCTTACTATAAAAACCTTATATGCCCCCAGGGCATAACTTAAAACCCTTGCCCTGAGAGTTGTGGGGGAGTGTCCTCCTCAAAAATATAGTTTCTATCAGAACATCAACTACGCTGAACAAAATGGCTATCTCAAAATTTTGATTCGAAGTGTTTGGGGGAATGATGGGCGTGGGGGGGGGGGCGCTAACGAGCAGACGAACTCAAAACGAGCATAAATTAACATAAGTTGGGCGCAAAATCTCTATGCCTTCCCTAGGCCAGAACAAAATTTGCACTTTACTGAAAAAATATAAATGTTTTTACTTTTATAACTATAATATAATAATATATTAAACTGACAATGCACTTTCATTTTTATTTTTTCAGTAAAGTGCAAATTTTTTTTCTGGCCTTGGGAAGGCATAGGGCTTTTGCGCCCAACTTATGTTAATTTCTGCTCGTTTTGAGTTTGACTTGGTTATTTATTGTAATTTCTGTTCGTTTTGGGTTTCATTTATTTATCGATGCTGATTTGCGGTATTTTCACGCTTGGTAGATTATTTGATTTTAGTTTTGCTCATTTTTTGTTTAATGGAGTTCTTTACTTTTCTTTGAAAAACTTATTTTGTGGAAAAAGTTTTTTTAATTAATTTCTGTTCGTTTTACATTGACATAGTCTTTTCAGGGAAAAAGAAAATAATACTTTAAATCTTTTCGTTTTTTAAGACTTTATAGTTTGGCCTGCTGGTTGTATGCCGGAGAAAAATTTTCAGCAATTTTTAACAGCATATACCCTTTTAAAAATCTGGACACAAATAGTTCTGTTTAATTTAGTTTCATAACTCCTCTAGTTGACCTGTAATGGAAAACTTGATACCATTCGCAAAAAAATCTGTTTACTTTCTTTGATAGCTTGGATACACTTACACTATTTGGATTTGGTTAAATTTTAAGAGCAGAAGTAGCCCCGAACGTTTGAACATAACACCCTCAGTCATTCTTGGGATACTGCTGAGATGCCTTATTGGGAATTAGCATTATCGCTGTGCATTTTAATTTAATCTTAAGTCAACATATAGTTTTTAAACATATAAAAATGGAATAGAGGAAGACTAAAATCTATTCTATAAATCATATACAACAACTTTCTATATAAACCTTCCCTCAGGGCAAAACTTACAACCCTTGCACTGAGGGCTCTGAGGGGTTTATCATCCTAAAAGACCTAATTTCCAGAACTTTCAACTACGTTGAACAAAATGGATATCTCAAAATCTTGATTGGATGTGTTTGAGAAAATGATGGGCGTGAGAGGGGCGTTAGTCGCTATCCAATCACTTTCAACTATTAAAAAAGGCACTAGCCCTTTCAATTTCCAATTGAATGAGCTCTTTTGAAGTTTCTACGACAACGCTTTCAATAAAAACTTTATATGCCCCCGGGGTCTAACTTACAACCCCTGCCCTGAGGGCTGTCGGGGGAGGGGTTGTCATCCTTAAAGACCTAATTTCCAATACTTTTAACTACGTTGAATAAAATGGCTATCTAAAAATTTTGATTGGATTTATTTTGGGAAAAGGTGGGCGAGAGAGGGTGTTAGTTGCCCTCAAATCACTTTTGACTATTAAAAAGGGTACTAGTCCTTTAAATTTAAAACCGAAAGAGCCCTTTTTCAAGTTTCTACGACAAAGATATCAATAAAAACCTTATATTCCCCCAGTGCATAACTTATAATCCTTGCCTTGAGGGTTGTGGATGAGTGTCCTCCTTAAGAATATGTTTTCTATCTGGAAATCAACTACCCTGAACAAAATGGCTATCTCAAAATTTTTTTTGGATGTGTTTGGGAAAATGATGGGTGTGGGGGGAGGGGGGGGGCTAGTTGCCCTCCAATCACTTTCGACTATTAAAAAGGGCACTAGCCCTTTGAATTTCCAGTCCAATGAGCTTTTATTTAAGTTTCTACGACAACGCCTTCTTTAAAAACCTTATATACCCCCAGGGCATAACTTAAAAACCTTGCCCTGAGGGATATGGGGGAGTGTTGATTGTTTATTTAATTTCTGTTTGTTTTAAGTTTCATTTATGTTTCAATAGGAAAATATTTTTTCCATTTTAAGCTTGATTTTCCTATTCAATCTAAGCTTTATACGCTTTAAGATCTATTTATTCATTTATATTATTACTTGTTGTATGTTTTTTGCTATGATTGTTTATTTAATTTCTGTTCGTTTTGGGTTTGATTTATTCTTTAATAGTAATTTCTAGTCGTTTTGAATTTGAATTTTAACAGGTATTATATCTGTTGAGCTTAAGTTTAAAATGGCCTTTACTTTTCTTTGAAAAAAATGTTTTTCGGAGAGTTTTTTTTTTCTTAATTAATGTCAAGAAAGGTTGTGGGAATTAAGTTGAAACTTTTAGGGCATGCTGATGGGGTGGTTGATTAATACTTATCCCTACAAAAAATTGTAACATGCAATGTGATGAAAGTTTTGATGGGGGTGGCAATTCCGTCAGCCCTATAGAATCCCAAAGACTATGCAAATTTTTAACTTCTATACTCATATTTGGATATTTTCTCGCATACCCATCGACCCAAAGCATCATAATATAACTATTATTAAAGATTCTTGCGAAATTTTGTCTGACATATAAATAGTCTGACAAAATCTGTTTTATTATAGAGAAAAACAGACAGGATTTTAAATATTTTTCCTTAGCCATTAAAAAAGACTATGTCAATTAAAAAATAGAAGTTAATATTATTAAACTTTTACACAAACGAAGTTTTTCAAAGGAAAGTAAAGAGTTACATTAAATCGAGGAAGGGTGATAATAAAGTCTTATAACTTTTTAAGCATAGTACGACTATAATTTGCTATCAATGAAACGCAAAACGAACAGATGTTATAATAAATAGCTAAGTCAAACACCAAACGAGCAGAAACTACCATAAAGAGGAGGGGGAAAACGCCCCCTGTGTCTTCTAAAGACCAGAACGTAAGTTTTGCTTTACTGAAAAACTTTTCCCTTTTGTAACTTCAAAAAATCCAAAACTGTTGAGATTTTCAGAATTGAGTTTTTTTTTGTTTTGGTGCTAGGAGAAATAAATACGTTTAGCTTGAAATCAAAATTGTTGTCAGGAAGATGCAAAATTATGTTCTGGGCCTTAGAAAAGACAAGGGGCGTTAGCCCTACTCTTCTTTGTAGTAGTTTCTGGTCGTTTCGGAGCTTGACTTAGTAATTTATTGTAGTTTCTATTTGTTTTAGATTTCAATGATTTATTGATGCCGATTTATAGTCGTTAATATTTAAAAAATTATCTGAGTTTATTTTTGCTCATATTTGGTTTAATGTAGTTCTTTACTTTAATTTGAAAAAAACTTCTTTTGTGGCAAAAAGTTTTTATTAAATAAAGTTTTTTTAAGGTTTTTAAATTATTTTTTTTTAATCAATCCAGCGTTCAATTTTCTAAGACTACTCAAGAAACAAACTTTCAGAATGGATGTGCAACAAGAGATAATCTGGATGCCAGTATTGATTATGATCAGAAAACAGAAAACAAAAATAGTGTTTCTACCATTAGACGATAACTAAATAATTTCTCAGACCGTATTCTTCAAACAAAATAAAAAACTGAAAGAAAAGTAGCATACAGTGATCATTGCTGGCGTTGTTATTAAAAAAAAAAAAAACACAGGACCCCTCCAATCCCTTTCAAACCCATGGTACATCGCTGTCACGCCCACCCAAATGCTTTTTCTGAGAATTTCATCACGAACTTAGCTTAGGCTTACCATAGTGATGGTGGTGGGCAAATGAGATAGATCTTGACACAAAATATTTAATTTATTTCTGATCAGCTTATTTATCCATCTTGTTTCCATTGGAAATACTTTAGATGTGAGATACATTCCAGGTGAAGGATCCTGACCTCACGTGACAAAACAAAACTAAAGGATCATCATGGGACTGTTCAAGTAAAATAGGAAAGTTGTTTGGGATAATTAAAGGGATGACCCAGCACGCAAAATTCAGATTTCTTGCGAGACTCTTTGATTAGTAGGGATGTCGGTGTCCTCATGATCAGTATCTAATTGAACTGCGCTCCAACAAGTTGCCTGAAAGGATTCTTTATTTGCTCTTCTCCGGAGAAACTTAGAAAAAAAAACACTGAGAGCTTCAGATTAGGACTTAAGGTATGTGATAAATTCTACAAAAACTGGAATATTGAATTGGCATCTTGGTATTATAAGAAAATCACACATTTGTAATAAGGACCTAATACCAATCGCATGGTCATATTTTCAAAAGCTAGACAAATGACCGTAATTATCATACTGTAAATTTCAGTTAAATTGGAACACAATTTTTCACCAAATTCTCGCTATTTTTTTGGCGAAGTGCTAACGGTATACACTAATATAAAGGCAGAGCCCATCTCCAAGTTTCCAGCCCTGATGAAATGTCAAATGTAGTTCATATACAATTACCAACAGTTATGTCTCAGGTTTTAATTACAAATTTTGAAGTTAAGTACTACTAAATTGTGTTTGGAAATCAAGTATATTTTGATGGTAATAAACTATAACTGTACTCTATGACTGGTATATTTGTGATTATGAACTGTTTCTTCTTTACTTTTGTGAATTGAGAATTAAAAGAAAACGAGATTTCCAAACGATGCAGTATCTAACTAGACTGACGGAATTAATATCTAGAAGTTAGTTAAATTTAAACAACTGATGAAAATAAAAATTAAGCAGCTATTGAAATATAATCAAAAATAGTACAAAACTGACACTTTTTCATATGAAATCAAAGAGCGAGATTATAACTTAAGGCAAAGAGAATTTTTCCTTACATTAAGAGGGAGGCACTCTCCTCAACACCTCACTTTTTATGCTAAATTTTGATTTTTTTTTTCCACCCAATTCCTTAACAAAAACTGCTGAAACACAAGGGTGGTTGAATTGACATCAAAAGCTTTTTTAAAGCAGTAAAACTTTAGCTTAACGAATGAGGAGTTGAAGAGGGGGCTATCCCCCTCATACACGGAATAATTTCGGTATGTTCGGAGTTTTCAGGCAGTTCTTTATTTTAATTTTAGGAAACTTTTTTCTTATATTTAATTTCTATTCATTTTTCAAAATATACCCAAGGTAAGGAATTAGAACAAATAATAAAATTTAGGGTAAAGAGTGGGGGTCATAGGAGGGGGCATCTCCCTAAATATATGGTATAATATCTGGTCGTATTATGGTTTAATACCCCTTTTTATTTTAATATCAATGCTCTGTTTTTCTTAAATAACATATCCAGGGTTACTCTAAATGCAAGGAAGCCTACCATCCCATCAGTTCTGACACTTCAAATCAATTTTTTTCTTTTGCACAGCAATGGTCTGAGAAAAAAATCATGTAGTTTATTTGCTTTTAAAAAAATGTATAATTATCACAAATAAACTATCATATCTCCAATATTCATATGCCAATATATTTAATTATCTAGAACTTATGGGGTTGTTTTTTCATTTTTGAAAAATCTGGCACATTTTCTTTTCGATGGTATAGCTTTAAACTTAATAGATTTTATAATTAGAATCGAAGCAGTTCCTGGCTACGAACTGTAAGTGAGGAGCGACTAGAGCTAATAGTAACCGAAACTCTAAAAAAGTGAATTTCGTTAACAATTAATAAAACAGTTCGTGGTAATGAACAGTAAGTAAGGAATGACGCGGCTTAATAGTAACAAAAACTCTAAAAAATAGATTTTTGATTCCAATAGACGTATCAAAAGAATTAGTTTGTTTTGCTGATCCCAAATATATAAGATTCATCAAGTTTAATGTTGCCCATCAAAGGCTAAGAGCCAGAGAAAATTTGCGTGATTAGTCAAAAAGGATAAAACACCCACTAAAAGTAAAAAAAAAAACTTAATGAAAATCCCACCATCAAATTCAGCGTAACAGAGAACCCTACTTTAGAGCTTTCAATCTTCTATCTGTAAAAATCTAGAATTATGTATTTTTTGCCTGAAAAAGATCACAGATGCGTGTTTATTTATTTATTATTTTATTTTTTGTTCCCAGGGGTGATCGTATCGAAAAATATTTCGATAAATATTTTGTTAAGTATAGGTGAAAGGTCCAATAACCGTGGCTTTGGAGATGACGTGACCGCCAACAACCTCTGCGGAAAGGTCTTGAATTTTCTGCTGGGGGAATTTTCTACAGGAAAAATTGCCAATGGGAAGGGAAGTTTCTGGGGGGGGGGGGTAAACTTTTTTGGGGAAATTCTACACTGGGGGAATTTACTAGAATTCCTATACAATATTCTGTTTATCTGTCTTACTTTCTCTTTGCCGACTCAATTTTACGGGTGGACATGTTAAGGGTAATTGCCCAGGGTAAATTTTCACCAGGATTGAAATGTCTAGAGTATCCTTCCGTGGGGGGGATATCTGTGGAGGTGTAGTCGAATTTCCTGGGGTTATTTAAAAAACGATCAGAAATAAAATAAAAAAAGATTTTTCAACAAAAAGTAAGGAGCAACATCAAAACTTGAAAAGAACAGAAATTATTACGTATATTAGGGAGGTTTCGTCCTCCTCCTCAGTACCTCACTCTTTACGCTAAATTTTGAGTTTCTTCCCAATTCTTTAAGAACGGCTCATGAAACACAAGGGTTCTTTAATTAGAACAGTAAGAAGCTTTTTGAAAATACTAAAAACAAAAAAAAAAACTTAGTGTGAAGAACGAGGTATTTAGGAAGGGGTATCCCTCCTTATATATGTAAAAATTTCTGTAATTCTTAGGTTTTAATGTTGCTGCTCACTTTCATATGAAGAAACTTTCTTTTTTATTTAATATTAATCAAAATAACTTTTTGCACAAAATAGGTTTTTTTTAAAGTAAACAACTCCATTAAACCAAAAATGAACAAAAATTGAATCAAATAATCTACCAAGCATACAACTACCACAAATCGGCATCAATAAATAAATGAAACCCAAAACAAACAGAAATTAAAATAATTCAAACTCAAAACGAGCAGAAATTAATCTGAGTAGGGTTTTAAACCCTATGCTTTCTATAAGCCAGAATATAATTTGTACTTTACTAAAAATAATTCAAATGAACTTACGGGAAAAATTGTGCATTGTCAGTTTAATATACATATGCTGATATTTATTCCTTAAAACCTTAATTAATTTTTGTTTTCTTAAAGTTATGAGTGAAAAAATTTAAAAGAACTTTTTTTCAGTAAAGCACTAATTACAACCCTTGTCCATGCCATAACTTACAACCCTTGCCCTGAGGGCTCTGAGGGGGTTGTCATTATATTGCCGAAATTATACACCACTATACTAAGTTTTGGCTAGTGATCTTGATGAAAACCATACCGTCAAATTCAGTATTTCAGCAAGCCCTATTTGTTTCAAGATTTCTATCTATAAAAATTTTTAGTTTTACGTCTTTTTACTCAGACGAAAGATTAAAAATGCATCTCTATCTGATTTCTTTAATAGTTTTTCCCAGGGGAAACGAATCGAACCGCTGGTCCTAGAAAATGAAGAGAAATCTCATTTGAAAAAAATTAGAAGTTCCAGTGTCATTTTTAGTTTCTATTAACTAAAAAAAACAAGTTTTTTTTAACTGAAAGTAAGGAGCGACATTAAAACTTCAAACGAACAGAAATTATTCCTTACATGAAAGAGGCTGTCCCCTCCTCAACGCCTCGCTCTTTACGCTAAAGTTTTTTATTGTTTTAAAAAATGAAGTTGTGAGACATAGTCAAACTTTAGCGGAAAGAGCGAGGTGTTGAGGAGGGGAGAGCCCCTTTCAAATACGGAATCGTTTTAAGTTTTAATGTCGCTCTTTACTTTCAGTTAAAAAAAACTTTTTTTTAGTTAATTTCTGAACGTTTTTGAATTAATGCAGCTTTGATTCTGGCTCACTGTACATGAATAATTAAAACGAAACTCGCATATTAATTTTCTTTTTGTTTCGGCTAATTGGCTTTCTCGAAATTTTGTTCTAATGTAACTTACGAAATAACTTACGTAACGAATTTCTATAATCGTATTTTTTTATTACGTATAATAGGGAGTTCAGACCCTAGTCAATACCTCGCTCTTAACGCTGAAGTTCGAATTTTGCTCGAATCACAAACCCCTGAATCACAAAGGCTGGTTAATTAGAATAGATAGCTCTTTTGAAAGTACTAAAAAACTTTAGCGTAAAGAGCGAGGCATTGACTAGGGGGCGAACCCTCTCATATACGTAATAATTTCTGTCCGTTATAGCTTTAATGTTGCTGCTTATTTGCAGTTAAAAAAAAACCTGTATTTTTATCGAATTTCTGATCGTTTTTTAAATAATATTGGGAAATCTGGCACCCCGGAAATGTCCCTTCATGGAAATGTTCCTTCCTCCAAGGAAATATTCTCCATGGAAAGATCCTCCCCGTAACCCCTTCTCCAACCCCAAACTAGAAAAAAAATTATCCTGAAAACACCAGTATACTTCCCAATAACCAATACTATATGTAAACAATGCGCAAAGTTTACACCTTGCAGCCCTTCCCCCGGGAACTGTGGGGGATTAAGTCATCCTCAAAGACATATTGATTAGATCTTCAACTATGAAGAACAAAATGGCTATCTCAAAATTCTGATTGGGTGACTTCGGGAAAAAGATGAGCGTGGGAGGGGGCCAAGTTGCCCTCCAATTTTTTTGGTCACTTAAAAAGGGCACTAGAACTTTTAATTTCCGTTCAAATGAGCCCTCTCACGATATTCTAGGACTACTGAATCGATACGATCACCCCTGTGAAAAAAAAATATAAAAAAAAGCAAACAAAACAAACAAATAAACACACATCCGTGATCTTTCTTTTGGCAAAAAATACAAAATTCCACATTTTTGCAGATTTTAGGGGTTGTTTCCCCCTTTTTCGAAAATAAGGCAAATTTTCTTAGGCGCATAACTTAGTATGGGTAAGACTAAACTTGATTAAACTTATATATTTCAAATCAGCATAAAAGTCTTATTCCTCTGATGTATCTATTGGTATCAAAATTCCGTTTTTTAGAGTTTCGGTTACTATTGAGCCGGGTCGCTCCTTACTTACAGTTCGTTACCACGAACTGTTTGATAAAGTTTTGTGTCATGGAGTTGATTTACTTGATGTTTCATACGATTATGTACATTGATGTATAATTGTGCATCTGCTATGATGAAAAAGGAATGATTGGTAATTGCAGAGCTTTATCAAAGAATGAATTTTATTACCCCAATTGTTTAACTCTCAAAGAGCCTTCAGATTAATATAGAATGAGGTCTGAAAGGAGGTAGGAATTAATCATTTTTAATTTGAAAATTTTGCTGCTGGGCTTCAGCTCTTTTCTTATTGCAGAAGAATATTTTCTTTAGTAGCATAAGTATTTCATTCATATTCTTACCGGCATAAAACTGTAAAGTTGGAGGGAGGGCAATCCATTTGGCATGCAAGGAAATTTACCAAGAGGGAGAGGCAGGTGATATCAGGAACTTTTATCAAAGTTTAAACAGATATATTGTGCTTTTTAAATATTTAAAATCTAGTGGTAACGAACTGTAAGTAAAGAGTGACTCGTACTAATAGTAACCAAAACTCTATAAAACAATTTGATAATAACTTATAGGCTACACTAAAAGAGTTGGATTTTTATAGTGATTTTTAATATATAAGAATCATTAAGTGTGAGCTTCCCATCAAGAGTTACGAGCCTGAGAAAATATACGAAGTATTAGAAATAGGGAGAAAGCAACCTAAAAAAGGGCTAGTGATTTTGATGAAAGTTATGCCATAGAGTCTGAAATATAACAGAACTCCATGGTAGAGGTTTCAAGCCCCTAATCTGTAAAATATGAAATTTCGCATTTTTTTTTTTGGGGGGGGGGGGGTTCATGGATACGTGTTTATATGTTTTGTTTTTGTTTGTGTCATTTTTCCCAGGGGTGATCGCATCAAACCAATGACCCTAGAACATTGAAGATGGTTCATAAGAGAGGAAACTGAACGCCATTATGACCTTTCCATTTACCAGAAAAGATTTTAAAGATACAAAATAGTGTTTTTTTGCAATTTTGTGGCATAAAACAAAAATGTTAGCCCAAAGGGTGCCGAAAAGCAATCGAGTGAAAATTGTGAGAGCGCCAATCGATTTAAATGTATCGGAAAACTTGTTATTGAACTCTCCAGTTTCAATGAGAGTAATGGTTCATGCTAGCGCTTTCATTTTAGAAACTGATCTCTAATCCCTCTCGATTCCCGGGAAGATTTGGTCAACGCCTTTAATTTTAATGTTGGGACGGGGGGGGGGGGGGATGATAACCACCATTCTATTTTTACAATCTTTTTCCATGAAGTAAATAAGATTCACATGTCTACCGGAACGGAGGTGGAAAAGTGGGATTCTATTTATACATAATGTTTCAGGTTTTATCGTTTTCTAGGGGACTTTGACCCTCCACTGGCGTCAGCGGCACAGCTATGGGGGGGGGAGAGGTTTTCCAAGGTGTCTTCGTGCAGCACTGACAAATCGGAATTTAGCTTATGTTTTTAGTTTAATTTAGCTTTTTTGTCCAAATTTGTCGGTGCACTGGACGATTTTGTCACCACATTCTTTACATCCCTCCCTCCAGACTCAAAACCCTAGCCGCACCCCTGACTGCTATGCATGGGGAACATCACTAAAAAGAGTTTTTTTTTTTCAAAAAATTCATGTTTAGAAACATGAAAATGAAGACCCTATAAATAATTTTAGATTTTCTAACCCCCAATCTCCTAATAAATATTCTATGGGTGCTTTTTTCAGGAATAAATTATATTCTCGAAGGACTAATTAATGAATATTAAACTTCGGTGTAAGAAACGGAAGTTGAAGGAGAGAGCATTAGGCGTTCTTCAGATTTAAGAGAGCCTAATGTCAAGAAGTTTGTAGTGTTCAACTGTAAGTGAAGAGCAACCCTTGTCAGTAGAAAGCAACACTCTAAAAAAGGTTTCGCTTACAACAACAAAATTTATCATTCCGGCTGATTCTGAGTATACAAAATATATTATCTTTAAAGTAACTCATTAATAGCTATTTAGATTTTTTTGGCTGAATCTAGTATAGAACGAACACAAGGGAATCATGCAGCATAGTCACTCAAACATGATATGATCAAACACCTCGTGGTAACGAACTGTAAGCAAGGAGTGACCCGGCTCAATAGTAACCGAAACTCTAAAAACGGAATTTCGATACCAATAGATACATCAAAAGAATCAGATTTTAATGTTAATTTTAAATATATAAGTTTCATCAAGTTTAGTCCTACCCATCGAAAGTTACTCGCCTGAGAAAATTTGCCTGGTTTTCAAATTAAGGGGGAAACACCCCCAAAAAGCTGTAGAACCTTAATGAAAATCACACCATCAGATCCAGAGTATCAGAGAACCCTGTAGTAGAGGTTTCAAGCTCCTATCTGCAAAAATGTAGAATTTCGTATTTTTTGCCAGAAGAAAGATCACGGATACGTGTTTATTTGTTTTTTTTGCTTTTTTTCCCAGGGGTGATCTTATCGACCCAGGGTCCTAGAATATCGTAGGAGGACTCATCGAACGGAAATTAAAAGTTCTAGTGCCCTTTTTAAGTGAAAAAAAATGGAGGGCAACTAGGCCCCCTCCCACGCTCATTTTTTCCCCAAAGTCACCCGATCAAAATTTTGAGATAACCATTTTGTTCAGCATGGTCGAAAATATAATGAATCGAAAATATAATAAATATGTCTTTTAGGATGACTTAATCCCCCAAAGTTCCCGAGGGAAGGGCTGAAAGTTAAGAAATTTACCCAATGTTTACATATAGTAGGCCTATTCGTTATTGGGAAGTATACAGACATTTTCTAAGGGGATTTTTATGGTTGGAGGGGGGATGGGGGCGGGGCTTGTTTGGGAGGATTTTTTCACGGAGGAAGTTTTCATAGGAGAAGGGACATTACTATAAAGGGGCGCCGGATTTCCCAGCATTATTTAAACAAATGATCAGAAATTAAATAATACAAAGTAGTTTTTCAACTGAAAGTAAGGAGCAACATCAAAACTTAAAACGAACAAAAATTATTACGTATATGATTGAGTCTGCCCCCTAGTCAATATCTCGTTCTTTAAGCCAAAGATTTTTCAGTACTTTCATAAGAGCTATTTATTCTAATTAACGGCCTTTGTAATTAAGGGGTAATCTTTAAAGAATTGGAACGAAATTCGAACTTTAGCGTAAAGAGCGAGGTATTTACTAGGAAGTGAACCCCCTAATATACATATCAAAAATATATGAATATAGAAGTTCGTTACGTAAGTTAATTCGTAAGTTACGTATATTTATTACTAATAGAAACGTTTGTAAATAAAATTAAACAGCTTTCGAGAAAGCCATTTAACTAAATAGAAGTAAAATGAATATACAAATTTCGTTTTAATTGTTCATGTACGGTGAGCCAAAATAAAAACCTGCCTTAATTCAAAAACATTCAAAAATTAAAAAAAAGAACAAGTTTTTTTAACTGAAAGTAAGGAGCAACATTAAAACTTAAAACGAACAGAAATTATTCCTTATACGAAAGGGGCTGTCCCGTCCTCAACGCCTCGCTCTTTACTCTGAAGTATTTTATTGTTTAAAAAAAAGGTTGTGAGAAAGAGTATAACTTTAGCGTAAAGAGCGAGGAATTGAGGAGGGGACAGCCCCTTTCATATACGGAATAATTTCTGTTCGTTTTAAGTTTTAATGTTGCTCCTTACTTTCAGTTAAAAAAAACTTTTTTTTTTATTTAATATACCAGAGAAGCAACTTTTCAAAACATATGTGTTGTATTATTTTGTCAAAAATGCGTGTCTTACATCGTCTTGTATATGAAGATGTAGTAATCGTCGAAAATCGAATTTTATTTTAATAATATGTTTTTAATACTCGAAAAAGGCAACAGATATACAATTTCCTTTCAAGTGGGCCCTTAAACAGCTTTCTATGATGTTCCAGTCTCCTGCTACTGGTGAAGAAAAAAATGCAAAGAGAAAAGACACATCAATGCTACCGATGCAAAAAAGTTATTTCCTTTGTCGTTCAAGGTAGGGGGCTCTAAATTTCCTGTGTAGAGTTTCCAGCAATTGTGCTTTCAGTGGTATACTTCTCGTGTCGATTTGACGTTATTTTCAAGGGTTTTAGTTTTTTTTATATTCCAATAAACTTCTTTTCGAAAGAACATTTTACTGTAAAGACTTCTCGAAATAAATACCATTCCTGAATCACCTTCTGATGGCAATTGTTTTCACTGAACAGTTTATTTTTTAAAACACATTTTAGTTTTGGTTACTACTGGCCAGGGTTCGTTCTTTGTGTAAAAATACGGTTTTAAACAAGTATCTACATTAACTGTTTCTGTTTTTGAACTACGTGACGTTTTAGGAAGGAGTGCCCTCCGTCTTTATCGTAATTTTTGACTTTCCTGAGGAAAATGGGGCAAGTATGCCAATTTCGTTAAGATGCTCGTTTTTCTCATTTTTGTTTTATTAACGAACGTATTGTATTAATAGTTGAAACAGCTTTTCTGCTGTGTCGTAAAAATGCAAGGAATATGAGTTTTTTCTTGTCTTGTAAAAAAAATATCAAGTAGGAAACCATTCCACCAGAATTGTTTAAATATTGTTTACAAAGAAAGTAGTGCAGTCCACTCGGTCTTTTATTTCAAAATTAGCTCTAAGTAACTCTTGCGCCATAATTTGTTTTTTGGCTCTATAATAACCTTCCATCAAGTTTAGTTGTTCAGGTAAAGATTGCAGTACAAGAAGATACTTTACTTTTATTTTTCCTAGGTAACATATATAAATCATTAGCCTACTTGAGACGAAGTAATTTGGGGAAAGTGGAACAATTTTTGCTGACATAAGCTTATATGTTTTCCAGGTAGGAACAATTGACGGAATATGTATGGGCTTCTAATAGAGAATCTGGCAGATTATGTCAAAGATAATTTTGGTGAAGATACCTGGGAGAAGATAAGGAAGAGAGCAGCTTTTGATCAGCCTTCGTTCTCAACACATGAAGTGTATCCCGAAAACTATATATCACGACTGGCGAAGACAAGCTGCGAGGTAATAAACCAAAATTGTAAATACTTCATTTAAGGTCTACTTAAAAACGATAACCCAAATCACTGGAAACTTCAACAACGCCAATGGACATCCACCCTAAAAGGGTTTCTTTAATAGAGTCAAATAACCTTCCAAGCATACAACTGCAACAAATCACTATCAATAAATAAATGAAACTCAAAATGAACAGAAATTACAATAAATAACCAATTCAAACTCAAAACGAGCAAAAATTAACAGAAGTAGGGCTAAAACCCCCATGCCTTCTCAAGACCAGAACATAATTTGCGGTTTACTGAAAAAAACAAAAATAATTAGCAAATGACTTCGGATTCTCAGTTTAATTGACATATACTGATGTTTATTCCTTAAAGTTTTGATAATTTTTCATTTATTAAAGAAAAAAAAATTAAAACATTTAAATGTATTTTGTTTTTAGTAAAGCGCAAATAACGTTCTGGTCTTGAGAAGGCATGGGGGTTATCAGCCCTACTCATGTTAATTTTAGCTCGTTTTGAGTTTGACTCGGCTATTTATTATAATTTTTGTTCGTTTTGAGTTTCATTTATTTATTGATAGTGATTTGTGGTAGTTTTAGGCTTGGAAGATTATCTGACTTTATTTCTGCTCATTTTTGGCTTAATTGAGCTCTTCACTTTTCTTTGAAAAACTTGTTCTGTGGATACACAGTTTTAAACTAATTTCTGATCGTTTTTTATTGACATAGTCTTTTTCATGGAAAGAAATAATGTTTTATATCTTTTCATGTTTTTTTTTTATAAGAATCGATAGTTTGGGTTGCTATTTGTATGTTGGAGAAACTTTTCCAGCAATTTTTAATCCTGACACAGACATATTTTTTAATTAAATTTCATACCTTCTGAAGCTGACCTGAAAAATAAAACTTAATATTATTCCCAAAAGATTCTATCTGTGATCTTTGATAACATGTATACGCCTAAATTCTTTGTATTTATTTAAATTGTAAGAGCAGAAGTAATAATGGTATTGACCCCAAAAGTTTCAACTTAATACCCCCAGTCGTTCTCGATATTGCTGAGGTGTCTTATCGGCAACCGTAAACACAATACTTTTTTCATTTAGTTTAAAGCAACATTTAGTTTTAAAGCAAATTGGTCCAATGCACAATTGTGGGGGGTTGACATGCCCAATATCCCTAAAGACATAGTTGCTGGACCGTTCTACTGTGCTGAATAAAATAGATGTTGAAAATTGTGAATGGATGTCTGGAAAATGAATGGGCTTGGGAGAAGGGTTTCTTGCACTCCGATCTCTTTTTACTCTTAAAAAGGGCACTAGAAGTTTTAATTTTGAATCGAATTAGCTCCTTTAAAAGTTTAATGATAATTCTAACTGTTATAGAGAGGTGGTGCCTATAATATTACTTGTATGCCTTTTTGAAAGCCTGCATGCATAGAGTTTTTTCGTTTAATTGAAACTCCTCCTATTCGTTCCCTATAATTTTTCACCTTAATACCCTTAGCGTTATTATATACAGTAACGGTATTGGTAGTATTAAAATACACAAATAGTGCCTTCTGGCTAGTTCAAAATTCCCCACAACTTACCGTTAAAGGTCCAACTTAGTAATATAAGGTGTTCTTCAGGTATTGCTTTGTCACCTTTTTGAAAGTCCACATTCTTATAGTTTGTTTGGATTTAATTCAACATCCGCCAAAACATTCCTTAGAAGCTTTGCCTTAATACCCTTAGCTTGGGTAGTAGCAACAGCTGTAGCAGCATTAGTAGCAGTATGCGCATAGCACCTTTGGTTTCTTCAACATCCCCTTCATAACATGCTGAAAGTTTCAGCTCAATACTGTCAACCGTTCCTGAACCATTTCTGATGTGTAAATTTGACAACCTGTGTGGGCATTGTGTGTTTTGAATTAGTTCCATACAGTTTCTATATATCCCAAATGTTGCCTTAGTACCCTTACTTTTAATAGCAGTATTAGGAATAGAAGTAGTAATAATAGTAACAGTATTAGTAGTATCAGTAACAGCCGTAGCATTAGGATGCAAATATTTTCTTTTGGTTAATTCAACATCCATCACAACAAGCCCTGTTAGTTTCAACTTCACACACCAAACTGTTCCTAAGACATTGCTGTTGCACCCTTTTGACAAACTATATACAGACGGCCTGTTTTGATTCAGCTCCACTTCCCCCCTCAAAATTCCTTAAAAATTTCACCTTCATACCCTTAGGAAGGGGCATTCTGAGGGAGTAGGGGAGGGGCACTCCCCTCATCCCCCCCACATTTTTTTGTATTCGGTAAAATTTCACCGAAGGCGAAAATTTCGGCAGAAATTTTGCAAAATTGGCCAAAATTTAGCAAAATTCTTGATTTCTGCAGAAAAATCGGCATAAATCGGGTAATGATCCGGTAAAATTTACAAAGATCGCCACCCCTTCCGATGAAATGAGCCTCGGGACGCTTCTGCCCTTATGCATAGTTGTAATAGTAGTCATAGTAGTAGTATTGATATTACTAGTAATGGTATTGAATAGCGGTAGTACTAGTATTAAGAGCAGTATTAACATATTGCTGTTTGGTCAGTAGAATATCCCTCTCTTCAAGTCGTGGAACTTCTAACTTAATACAATTAGCCATTGCTATGAGATTGTTGATTTGTCTTTTTGATAACCTGTACATTCATATACTTCTTGAAATTTTCATCTCAATGCTCTTAGCCTTACAAGTAGTTGCAATCGAAGTAGTAGTAGTAGCAGTCGTAAATGTAGCAGTAACAGTAGTATTAGCAGTACTGTGAACATATCACCTTTTGGTGACATGATCTTCCCGTTTAAGCATTCTTTGAAAGTTCCAACTTAATACCCAAATAAATTCTTGAGATACCCTATTTTTACAATGTACATGCACGTAGTGTCTTTTGGTTTAGATCAATGTTGTAAATGGTAGATGGACTGATTTATCAGAATATCAATTTAGCGACACATCCGTCAGAAACTACTGAAGGTGAAATTGACTGGTCAGGCAGTAGTAGTGGTGGTAGGTGTAGTAGTATTGGTAGCATGCAAATAATGCCTTTTTGATCATCTCCCTTATCATTTCCTGAATTTTCCAAATTCATATACTCAGTTATTCCTGTTCTACACCCTTTTGACAATCCATATACGCATAACGTGTTCTGATTTAGTTCAAGACTACCTCAACATTCTCTGAAAGGCTCACCTGAGTACCCATCTTCTTCATGGAAGGTAGAGTTCAAACATGTATACCTTTCTTAATAACATATACTATGTGTAAACAATGAACGAATTGCCTATCTTGCAGCTCTTATTCTGAAGACTGTGGGGAGGTTGACATCCCCAAAGACATAAGTACTGGACATACCAACAAGGCTGAACCAAATAGATCTCTTAAAATTTCGATTGGATGTTTTTTGTGGAATGATAGGCTTGGTGGAGGGGGGGGTGTTGATTGCCCTCCATTCACTTTTGACTCTTAAAAAGGGCACTAAAACTTCAGACTTCCAATCAAATAAGCGCCATCCGACCCAAAGTTTATGCGACCATCCGTTCGATAAAAACCTTATATGCCCCGGGGCATAACTTACAACCCTTGCCCATGGGCTCTGGGGGATTGTGTCTACCTTAAATACGTTGTTATACTATTTCGGACTATTGGTAGCAAAATGGCTATCTCACCCTTTCAGTTGAATGTGTTTCGGGAAAAGATGATGTCAGGACGGGGGGGGGGGGCTAGTTACTCTCAAACATGTTTGACTGTTAAAAGGTAGCTGGATTTATACATTTCCAATCAAACGAACCTCTTCTAAAGTTCACACGACCACCCCTTCCACAAAAGTCTTATATGCCCCTGGGGCATAACTTACAACCCTTACCCCCAGACTCTGGGGTATTCTGTCAACCCTGAAAGTCTTGAATATGATCTTCGGACTATTTTTGAACAACTGCTATCTTAAAAATTTTTATCGGATGCATTTGGGAAAATATGACGTTGGGAGGGGTGGCTACCCCTGATCACTTTGACTCTTAAAAAAGGCACTGGAACATCTGATTTCCAATCCAATGAGCTCCTTTGGATGTTTATACTACCACCCTTTAATAGATTAATTTAAAAAAAAACTTTTTCAACAAAATATGTTTAAAAAAAGTAAAGAACTCCATTAAACCAAAATCAAGAAAAATAGAATCAAATAATCAACCAAGAGTACAACTACCACAAATCAGTATCAATAAATAAATGAAACCCTAAACAAACAGAAATTAAAATGAATAAGAGTCAAACTTAAAACGAGCAGAAATTAATATGAGTATGGTTCTAACCCCCAAGCTTTCTAAAAGCCAGAATATAATTTGTACCTTACTGACAAAAATTCAAATGAATTTACTGAAAAAAAAAAAATCTGCATTGTCAGTTTAATATACATATGCTGTTACTTATTCCTTAAAACCTTAATTGATTTTTGATTCCTTAAAGTTAGAAAAGTGAAAACATTTAAAATCATTTTTTTTTCGACAAAAAAATTCTTTTAAATGTTTTCATTTTTATAACTTTGAGAAATTAAAAATTAATTAAGATTTTAAGGAATGAATATCAGCATATGTATATTAAACTGACAATGGAAATTTGTTTTAAGTAAATTCATTTGCATTTTTTCAGTAAAGTACAAATTATATTCTGGCTTTTAGAAAGCATAAGGTTTTAAAACCCTATTCATGTTAATTTCTGCTTGTTTTGAGTTTGACTCTGTTATTTATTTTAATTTCACTTTTTTATTATTCATTGATACTGATTTGTGGTAGTTGCATGCTTGGTAGATTATTTGATTCTATTTTTGTTCATTTTTAGTTAAATGGAGTTCTTTATTTTTTTTTTAAACTAATTTTGTGGAATTTTTTTTTTTAATGAATTCAGACGAAAAGCCCAATTGGGCCATGGTCATATAAACAGAACAAGCGAAAAAAACCTTATTTGCCCTCAGGGCATAAATTACATCCCTTGCCCTGGAAGCTGTGCGGGAGGGTTCATCCTTAAAGACATAATTTCCGGACCTTTTAACTACGCTGGACAAAATGGATGCTCTGAGTTTGATGATATTTGGGGAAATGATGGGTGCGGGAGGGAATTGCTTGCCCTCCAATCACTTTCAACAATTAAAAAGGGCACTAGCCCTTTTAATTTCCAATCGATTGAGCCTTTGTTTTAGTTTCTACGACGACATCTTCGACACAATGTGCCCTGGTCTAAAAAAAAATACACATTGTGCCCACATCACTCTTTACTTAGGCAGCGCTACTGCGCCACCTATTATAAGAAGTATTTTAGAGCCTTATAAGACTTTGGCTTACAGAGCGGGGGTGTGGAGGGGCAGCCCTGGAAAACTCTCCCAAAAAATTAAGTGATTTTAATGAAAATCACACCATCAGATTCAGCATATGAGAGAACCGTACTTTGGAGGTTTAAAGTTCCTATCTATAAAAAAGCAAAATTTTGTATTTTTGCTAGAAGAAAGATCACGAATGCGTGTTTATTATTTTTTTTTCCAGGGGTGATCCTATCGAACCAATGGTCCTAAGGAATCGACAGAGAGCACATTCAAATGGAAATCAAAATTTCTAGTACCCTTTTTCCGTGACAAATAGATTGGAGAAAAACTTGCCTCCCCCCCGCTTTTCACCATAAAGACATTTAATCAAAATTTTGAGATTTGCCATTTGATTCAACGAAGTTGAAAGGTCCAATAACTCTGCATTTGGGTATGGCATGACCCCCAGAGTCCATGGGAAAAGAATTTGTTCACAATTTGCTCACATATTCTATTTATTATTGGGAAATATATATTTTTTTTGGCGGGGGGGGGGGGGGTTGCAAGGAGAGGGTTTTCCCGCAGATATTTTTTTCCAGGGAAAAAAAAATCCCCGCTGGAGAATTCCAGCGGGGAATTCTCCAGGGAAAATTTTACGCGGGGTTAGGGAGGGGGGTTTCCTGGTGTGATGTGAAAAACTGTCAGAAATTAAATTAATTTTCTTGCAACTCAAAGTAGGGAGAAACATTAAAACTCAAAGCGAAGAGAAATTGTTCTTATATTAGGGGGGGAGGGGCTACCCTTTTCTCAACACTTGCTCTTTATTCTAAGGTTTGACTTTTTATCATGACTCTTTAAGGTCAACTCCTGAAACACAATGGCTGTTGAATTTAAATAAAAAGTATTGATAAAGTACTTTAAAACTTTAGCGCAAAGGACCTGGGTTGAAAAAAGGACAGCCCCCCTCATATACATAATGTTTTCTGTTCATTTTAGGTCTTAATGTTGTTCTTCACCTTAAATTAAAAAAGTTTCTTTTTATTTAATCTAAGTAGAGAGCAATATGGTCTAAATATATAATATGGTCTAAATATATAATCCCCAAACTAATCCGTATGGTAAGTTGCTTCCCTCACAGCCCCTGGTACAAGGGTGGTAAATTATGCAATTTGCCAATTTTTACATATAGATTTTTTGCTAGAAAAGAGAGTGGGAGGGGTATGTTTGATCTTGGGCGTGTCCTGGAAGACTAAGGATATTAAGGTGAAACTTAAGGGAATGTTGAAAGGACGCTGAACTAAATCATAAGACGCTATTTCCATCAAAAGAGCGTATCTGCAATATCCTCGGATTCCGAGGATATTACAGATATCCTCGGAACGGCAAAGGGTATTAAGCATAAACTCTCAAGGTTACAAGAACTACTACAACTACTGCAACTGTTACTGTTATTATTTCTACTACTGCTACTACTACCACTACTATTACTACTACTACTACTACTACTACTACTACTACTACTACTACTACTACTACTACTACTACTACTACTACTACTACTACTACTACTACTACCACTGCTGCTACTACTACTACTACTACTACTATTACTTTTACTACTACTACTATTAACACTACTACTACTACTACTACTACTAATACCACTACTCCTGCTACTACTACTACTATAACTATTACTACTACTTCTACTACTACCACTACTACTACTACTACTACTACTAATACTACTACTACTGCGACTACTACTGCTACTATTACAGCTACTATTACTACTACTATTCTTACTCTTACTATTACTACTACTACTATTACTACTACTACTAATACTACTACTACTATTATTACTACTACTACTACTACTACTACTACTACTACTACTACTAACTACTAGCAACTACTTCTACTACTACCGCTACTGCTACTACTACCAGCACTACTACCACTAGTACTAATACTAGTACTACTACTACTACTACCAATACTACTACTACAACTATTATAACTATTACTACTACTACTACTACTACTACGACTACGATTAATTGCGACTGTGACTACTTGCGATTGTGATGACTTGCCACTGTTACTAATTGCGATTGCGACTAATTACGACTGTGAATATTTTTGACCATAACTGTTCATATTTGTGACTGGGACTAGTTGTAACTCCGACTGCGATTACTTGTGAATGTGACTACTTGTGACTGCAATGGCAACTACTTGTGACTGTGACTGAGACTACTTACGGCTGTGACTGCTTGCGACTACAACTGCTTGTGTCTGTACCTGTGATTATTTGCTATTAATGTTACTTGCAACTAAAGACTTGTGACTGAGACTGTAACTGCTCACGACACTGATTACTTGCGACTGCAGCTACTTGCGACTGAGATTATGATCACTTGCAACTGCAACTGCGACTGCGATTATATGTGCAAAGACTATTTGTGACTGGTGCTGCAACTACTTGTAGCTGCGACTACTTACGACTGTGACTTCGACTTCTTAAGACTACGACTATTAGAGACTGCAACTGCGACTACTTGCGACGGCGTCTGCGACTACTTGAAACTATGATTGTGACTACTTGTAACTGTGACTGCGACTGCGAGTACTTGCAACAGTGACTTTGGCTATTAGCAACAGCGACTGTGACTACTTACGACTGATATTTCGATAGTTTTTTACTGCAGTAACTTGTTATTATGACTAGTTATAGCTATTTCGACTATGAATAAATGCAGCTGGATTGTGACTACTTAAAGTGTGACTGCAACTACTTACGACTGTGGCTATGTACATTGGTGACTGCTTACGACTGCGACCAGTTGCGATTACAACTGCAGTTACTTGCAACTACTTCTGCTACCACTACTACTTGCTGCTGCTATTGCTGTTCAACTTTATTTAAAGCATCTAAGTATATACAGGTTATCAACATGGCGTAGATGTAACATCTCAGGAACAGGATAGTGTATTAGTTTGTAACTTTCAGGGAAAATTGAGGGGATACAAAAGTAAATAAAAAGACATTATGTGTATCCAGATTGTCAAAAGGACATCTGTGCAGTATCACATGAACATCTAACGTTATTGTGTTGAAACTGTCAGGGCATGTTGTTGAGGATGTTGAACTAAGTCAAAAGAGACTATGTACATCCAGGCTGTCAAAAGGGCGTATTTGCACAATCTCAGGAACAGTTAAGGGCAATACATTGAAATTTTTAAGGCATGTTAAGCTAAATCAAAAGACAATATGTACATCCAGTTGGTCTTTTTAATGTTTAGTTCCAGAGGTTTTCGGGTTATTAGTAAATTTGAGACTATTCTTAAATGCTTTAAATTGACCAGTACGGTACTCAGGGTATCAATGAGAATATCAAAGGGGATAATAGGGTCCAGATACAAGTTGAAAATTGATTCGCTTCAATATCTTTTCGCCCAAATTCTACTATCAGAAGAGTAAAGAGATAGATGCTTAGAATAGAAGAATAGCCCCTTGATGAAAGTGAAAAGCCTCTTATAACTGACTTTCAGCCCTTTAGTTAAATGTTAAAGGCTAAACTGGGAGATAGTCATAGCTTTATTAAACTTATTTATAACTTAAATAATGTTACCAAGTCATGAGTCAAAATCAAAAACCTCGATCATCCCTTAGTTCTATGGCTATCTACCTTAGTTCTGCCCTAGGATGGATGGATTAATGATAGACTATCTATCAACAAGTGAAAATGACATCATTTTAATACAATCCTGAAAAGCCTCATACCAGCCTCTCACTGCCTCTCACTCGGACAATCTGTCTCGGCTTGGTCTCCAGTTGGCCAATGGCTTGATGACAACTTGATTTTAATACAAAACTTTAATTCAAAGTGAGTTATCAAGAAATATGCCTTATAGGAAGAACTCTAGAGAAATGAAGTTGGTCCTAAATAGACATATAAACGAACCCATCGAGAGGTCGAGAAATTCCTTAGTTTCCTTTCCAAAACTGCCCCCTTCCTCGCTTTGACTTCACATTCTATGCTGTCTTTCAAGGCTGGTAAATCCACTATTGTATATTAAATATTTTTGTCATCTTATTTTGTCCCGTTGGGTGCTGTTTTCGTAATTCGTTATCCGTTACTTGCATGATGTTTTGTTTTGAAACCAACTTTTATGGTTTTTCGGTCTATTTAGAGCTTGCTATGTTGAATTTAATTTTAGGGTGTTGTTTACTTTGTTAAACTAGGTGTTTTCTTGTGAGACCGATAGTTAAAATGTAACAACGATTCTATCTAGAAATTCAATGAAAAACCTATATCTTACAAACTTTCACGGCATTTTGAAGGGTTGTTAACCTAAATTAAAATACTGCACGTGTATTCAAGGTTGTAAGAGGGGTGCATCTTCGATATCTCAGAAGCTTTTAAGAGAATCATGTTGAAAGTTCCAGGGCATGTTAAGGGGGATGGTTCATCAATATTTATCTTTACTCACAGTTGTAATATACTGGGGAACAACATTGCTTCAGACCTAATTCCAAAGATGATGCAGATTTTCAATCCATTTATATGTTTGACACTCAACGTACCCATCCTTAAAATTTTTTATAGTATAATTTTTATTAAGTATAATGCAAAATTTTGTGCAGAAGTCCTTAGCAAGCTACAATCATGATTTTAAGGAGAACAATCGAAAAAAGCTTTGTAAATATTCTTTGTATTAACCAATACAAAAAATTGGTCAATAAAAGCGAAAAGAAGCTAATTAAAAAAAAAGCTTTTTCCACAGAAGAAGTTTTTCAAAGAAAAATAAAGAGCTACTTTAACCAAAGATGAGCAGAAATAAAGTCAAATAATAATTTAAGCTTAAAATAAACATTAATCACTAGCAATAAATAAATAAATCCCAAAAGGAAGAGAAATCACAACAAAATAATCAATCTATCATAATAAATAATAAATAATCAAACAATAAATAGTCATATCTGAAACTAATAGAAATGACCAGAAACAGGAGTAGGGTTAACGCTAAGGTCATCTGAAGAACTGAAAGATATTTGCTCCTTGCTGAACCGTTCAAAATATATAAGTTTTTTTTTTTAGTAAAGCGTAAAATTAAATTCTAATTTTAAATTCTTAAAATTAAATTCGTAAAATTAAAAGTAAAATTAATTTCTGGTCTTTAGAAGGCATAGGGGGCGTGAGCCCTATTTGATTAAAACATAATTAAAAGCTTAAAACCTAAATGAAAACTTAAGTACTGCAATAATTAATTAAGCGTTCGTAAAACTTGTAACAGTTTTTATACAAACACAAAAAATGGTTGTTGAAGATCAGACACAAAAGACTGAAAAGAGAAACACAAACTTTTGGAGAGAGACACCAAAGACTCTTTTTGATTTTAACAAACATAAATAAAGGATGGAAAACGAGTGAATTTAGCTGCAAGTTCGGCATCCTAGAGTGGGCTGATTTCTTTTACAAAGACAAGGGTACTTTCAACCGCTCAAAATTATTAATTTAATTTAATGTATTCATCAATTTTTGTTATTTATTAGATCAGATTATGATTCACCAATTTAACAATTTTTATCATCCTTCCACATCATTAATCAGAGAAACACCAATCTAAAAGACTACAAAGATAAAAATTAAAGGAAAGTAAACATCAAAATCGAATAGTAAAATATGTATCTTTTTTCTTCTCTTAGAGAAAAAGAACCACCATTTTGAACAAGCATCTACAAGGATTTTTTTAAAGCATAACCTGATATTTAGCTCTGTGACAGTGAATAATCTCTTTGCTATAAGCTACGTAGTTAACATTGACGGAATATGTAAAATGGCATACATTGGTCCAAATTAAGTTTTGTTTACACATTGTATGGGAAAGACAGAAAGACAGAACATGAAGAATATTAGATTGAAAAGCTCAAATTTGTAGTGCTAGTAGCTTGCAATGAGTTTCTTCCGAGGAAAAAATGGCTAATTTATCTTGTAAGCTGCCTTGGATAGATCATCAAGTATTTTAAAGATTTTATTTGCACCATTTCTTCAATATCTGTGTGTTTTTTGTAACAAGGCCTTATAATGGAAGATCAAGTGTTGGACCGATTTAATTTTTATATTTGAACTTAACAATTCTTTTTGGAGAATGAATCCAAAATTGCAATTAAATATAAAATTTAATTTTTGAAAAGAGTAGCCTCTTGAGATAAGATATATGGATATTTGTGATTCAAAAATGAAGAACTAGACTCTTATTCAAATTTAAGAGCTAAACTACCTTTCCATAGATCATAAATCCTCCTTGAGGTCTAGGGTGCATGTCCCTTTGTCTGTAATGATATTATTTTAGCTATTCGCTCATTTGCTGCAAAGAGTTGATAAAGTGTAATGTGTTTCAGGTTTTACAGATGACTGAGCAAGAATTCATGGGTGCGATGGGTAAACAGTTTGTTGGCTTTGTTGGCCAATATGGATACGATAGAGTTTTGTCAGTTCTTGGCAGAAATATGAGAGACTTCCTAAATGGTTTGTTGAATTTACATCAAGTTCTAGTCTTAAGTTTAATCCTAAAAGAAATACAATTCGCATAAATAAAGAAAGAAATTCAACCCCAATAAAATGCAATGCACACTGGAAATATGTTTAATTGATTTTTATCCTAAAATTATACCCACATCTAAACCCAACGACAATTAAAGGAAAACATTCCAGTCTCGAGTACAGCGTTCTGAGCAGCAATTTTAAAAGAGGCTAGCTTACTAATATTACTGCTAAAATCCAGCTGCAGCAATTCAAAGCTTCACTCCTTCCCCCCTCCTATGAACTTCAAATTCCCCTTTCTCTCCGCATTTAGTGACGACCTAATTTTGTTTAACTTCAGATGGATGGCCAAAAAGCATAAAATGTGACGATTTTTAATCCTTTATCCATAAGATGTGTTTTAGCCATCTCAACCTTTCTTGTATTAATTAAAAAAAAAAAAAATTCCGATAAATCAGTTTTTCAAAGAAAAGTAAAGGCCATTTTAAACTTAAGATCAGCAGATACAAATATCTGTTAAAATTCTAACTCAAAACGACCAAAAATTACTATTAAAGAATGAATGAAACCAGAAACGACCAGAAATTAAATAAACAATCATAACAAAAATATACAACAAGTAATAATATAAATGAATAAATAGATCTCAAAGCGAGTAATGCTTAGATTGAATATTAAAATCAAGCTTAAAACGAAAAAATATTTTGCTATTGAAGTATAAATGAAACTTAAAACGAACAGAAATTAAATAAATAATCAATGTAAACAAACATACAATAGATACTAATGTAAATGAATGAATAAATCTTAAAATGAGTGAAAGTTAAATTGAATATGCAAATAAAGGTTGAAAAAAACAAAAATCACTACAAACCAGAGTTTGGGTATCGCCTCCTTCTCTCACTGTAAAAGTATAAAACCTACTGTGTCATCGGCGCTTTACTGAAAACCGATTTTATTACAAATATTTTCTTTTGTACTTAATATATTGAAAATAAACATTAAAATTATAGTAACATTTTGAAATGATGAGCTTTCAGCTATTAATATCATTATACACTAAATATTCAGTTTCATTTATTAGTTCTTTCTAAAGTTGTTCAAGACAAATATAGTGTCACTACAAACAAGAATTTGGATACTACCCCCTTCCTTGACTGCAAATAAAAACCAAAAGCCTACTGTGTCATTGGTGCTTAACTGAAAAAGAATTATATTACAAATATTTTCTTTTCCAGTTCTTACAGCATTGAAAATAAAAATAAAATTACAGTGAAATAAATTCTTGAACTGAACAATCCAAAATTATTAATCTCTCAACAATTAATATTCAAGTTGATGTTGTTTATACTTTCCAAGACTGTTCAATACGCACATAGTTTTTAGTAAAGCGCCAATGACGCAGTAGGTTAGTAGTATCGGGATAATCTATTCAACGGGAACCCTACCAGGATTACTACAGGAGTCATATCCCTTTTCCATGGGATTCCTACGGGTGCCCTGTTTCTAGCGATCGGCTGGCAAGATTCCCATGGGGTTCCCTCTGACGTCACGACATTCATAAGGAAATTAGCATGGGATTTTAAACGCATGCCCTGTGAAATCACACGACAGACCCCTGTTTATTTTACCGGAGCCCTGTTACGTCACGCAACAAACCCCTGTTTATTTCTACCGCCAACTTCACGCCTTAAAGGTTACGTGGAGCTACCTGCCCCTGAAGCCACCACACCTATGCAATGAGGGTTACGACACACTCCTCTGGACTCTAAAGGCTTCACACGACATAGCCCGTTTCAAACACTCAAGTCTAATATGCTTGACGCAATTTTCTGTAACCCTGCCGCAGGAACCCATGGGAGAACCCCTAAGTATGACGTAACGACAGCTCACACCTTACGTAATGATTGCAAATCACTGTCACATAATACTTTTTTTGACAATCTATTTTTCGCCCGAAACATTTAACACATTTTTTTTCTTTCTTTCTTTCATTAGTTCTTGACCCCGCCAAGTCTCGAAAGGTCAATTTTTTTCCAAAGGGAACATGCTCTAAGCACCACGACTAAGAGGCCAGTGCCAATATTTTGTCCTACTCATTACATGATACCAATTACCATGTAATAACAATCCCCATGACGTTGCAGGTGTTCCCTAGCAAGTGCCATTGTTTTTCCATGCACCTTCATCATTTGACACGAAGCCGGGGGAGTATTGATTTTTCAGTGACAATCGCTGGCAACGTATTTATAACGATAAATGGAGAATACATGCTTTACTCGTGCTAAACAAGTCATATTAAAATCACAGACTTTGTAAATAAAGGTTTTATTTCAAACAATATTAAAAATCAGAAAAAGCAGTAAAAAACAGGAAAAACAAAAAATAAAGGACGAAAAAGGCTTATCTAATATATGCAAAAAATACATGAAATAAAGAAAGGTATTGCTCCTAGCAGCTAGCAATTTCAGAGGGTGTGGTTGATATTAGATGCAATTTTTAGGCATCATTGAGGTTTTAATGAAAATATCCATTTCTTTGAGTACTTGTTAGATTTTCACCTCCTCCATATAAGAAATTCCTTAATGCCTCCACCTTAACTTTTAAGCTGTAGTTCACTCCACAATGACAGTTTCCAGATATTTTCCTGTTAAAAATCACACATTAAATCCATTGGTTCATGTTTTCTCAACCCAAGCCTATCATGATGCCCCACAAAGCACTCCACACCATCACAGCTTTGCACGTCTGCCCCATCCGTCATCCCCGTGGTACCATCCCCCCTAGGACATTTTCAACCGTTTCACTCCGAAAATAAACTCATGAATGTAATTTAACAATATATTTTTGAACAGAGAGAAGTCACCTGTTCTTTGTTAGCGTGTGATACTCCAACCAATTTGCGCCAAAGAACCACACTATTACCGCTCTTTGATCCCCTCTGCAATCATTCCCATCATCCCAAAACACTTTTCAGACAATTCATGTTAAAAGTTTTACTTCAACCCATTCATTCGAGTTTTTGCAAGCAATTCACGCCACAGTACCACACTATAACTGCTTTCTAGCACCCCTACGACACACTTTAGCATCAGTGTAAGCATTTTCAGACGTTTGAAACATGCATACACACACACAAACAAACACACACACACACACGTACACACACACACGACATACACACACATACACACACACACACAAACACACACACTCAAACAAACACACACACACAAACACACACACACACACACACACAAAATCAAGCTTAAAACGAAAAAAAATATTTTGCTATTGAAGTATAAATGAAACTTAAAACGAACAGAAATTAAATAAACAATCAATGCAAACAAACATACAATAGATACTAATGTAAATGAATGAATAAATCTTAAAATGAGTGAAAAACCTCAAAGTATCAAACTCATGTTGATATTAGATGCAATTTTTAGGCATTATTGAGGTTTTAATGAGAATATCCATTTCTTTGAGTACTTGTTAAATTTTCACCTCCTCCAGGGAAAAAATTCCTTAATGCCTCCACCTTAACTTTTAAGCTGTAGTTAACCCCACAATGACAGTTTTCAGATATTTTCCTGTTAAAAATCACACATTAAATCCATTGGTTCATGTTTTCTCAACCCAAGCCTATCATGATGCCCCACAAAGCACTCAACAACATCACAGCTTTGCGCTTCTGCCCCATCCGTCATCCCCGTGGTACAACCCCCCTAGGACATTTTCAACCGTTTCACTACGAAAATAAACTCATGAATTTAAGTTAAAAATATATTTTTGAACAGAGAGAAATCACCTGTTCTTTGCTAGCGTGTGATACTCCGACCAATTTCTGAAACTGATTATTTAAAAGATAAAGGCTTAAAATATTGCCTAGTGACAAGCACAATACACCTGAGCACACCCCTGCTACGGTCTAATCAGCGCCTATTTATTGTATATTTTCTTTTGAATCTATTTGTATCTTTCTTTCGACTCTGATTTTATTCAAATAGTACTGATAGCTAAGCCTAGTAACAAACACGATACAATTGAGCACACCCCTGCTACAGTCTATCCTGACTTGATGAGTTTAGACTTATAAATAATGCCCAAAAGGTTTTATTTTTCCACTCATGTAAATTTAGGGTAATGAGAAATTACGCTCTTATGGGGAGGAGAACGAAATGTTGGACAAATTTAGAAACTGTATTTACTGATTTGATGAGTTTAAACTTATAAATAATGCCCAAAAGGCCTTATTTTTCCCATCCTTCTTTAGAATAGATAGAGTTGAGTAATATTTAAGATAATTCTTCAAGTGTATTTTGCTGTATTCATTTTTTTACAAGTAGTCGTTTTTTTATTTTATTTTATTAAGGTATCTGAAGCATCTTAAGAATAAATACATGTAAATAATATTTAAGATAATTCTTTGCATTCTTTGAATATATTTAATTAATTTTTTTTACAAGTAGTCGTTTTTTAATTAATTTTATTAAGCTATCTGAAGCATCTGTAAAATAGATACATGTAGGTAATATTTAAGATAATTCTTAATGTATATTTTAATGTATTTATTTTTGTTACAAGTAGTCGTTTTTTAATTTATTTTATTAAGGTATCTGAAGCATCATAAGAATACATACATGTAAGTAATATTTAAGATAATTCTTCGCAAACAAACAGCCACACAGACGAACATACACAGACACACACACAGACACACAGAATCAAACACAGACATGCACACACACACACAAAACATACACACACACAAACACACAAACATAGACATCCACACAGACACTAGGCATTGTAAAATGCAAACACCAGCCCAGACACATATGCAAAGAGAGTGAAAGAGACAAAACACATACAAATACATAGATTCCGACATACAAACATACAAACTGACATACCAACCCAGACACATAGGCAAAGAGGGTGAGAGAGACAAAAAAAACATATAAAAATATATAGATTCAGACATACAAACCGACAGAGACAGGCACTGTGACATGAAAACATCAGTCCAGACACATATGCAAAGAGAGGGAGAGAGAGAAAAAACACCCACAAACACATTGATTTCCACATACAAACATACAAACTGACACAGCAATCCAGACAAACAGGCAAAGAGATGGAGAAGCACTTAAAAATTCATAGATTCAGAAAACACTTGCCTAGACACACAAACAAAGAGAGTGAGAGAAAAAAAATGCTTACAAACACATAGATTCAGAACACCCGCCTAGACAAACAGGCAAAGAGAGTGAGAGAGACAAAAACACATAGAAATATGTAGATTCAGACATACAAACCAACAGAGACAGGTACTCTGACAGGCAAACACCAGCCCTTACAAATAGGCAAAGATAATGGGAGAGACAAAAAGCGTATAAAAATAACCGCCATAAAATCATACAAACCAACACACCAACCCAGACAAACAGACAAAGAGAGTAAGAAACACATACAAACACATAGATTCAGACATACAAACCGACAAAGAAAGACAGTGGGACAAGCAATCACCTGCTCAGACACACATACAAAGAGAGTAAGAGACAAAAAATGCATACAAATACATTAATTCAGACATACAAACCAAGAAGGACAAGCACTGGGATATGCAAACACCAACCCAGACAAACAGGCAAGATAGTGAGAAACACATACAAATCCATAGATTCAGACATACAAACCAGAAAAGAAAGGCAATGGGACAAGCAACACCCGTCCAGACACGCAGGCAATGAGAGTGAGAGACAAAAAAATGTATACAAACACATAGATTCGGACATAAAAACCGAGAAAGACAAGCATTAGGATAAGCAAATACCCACCCAGACACACAGGCAAAGAAAGTGAGAGAGACAAAAATACACATACAAATATATAGATTCAGACATACAAACATACAAATACAGGCAATGTAACAGGCAAACACCTGCCTAGACACATAGCCAAAGAGAGTGAGAGAGACAAAAAATGCATACAAACACATAGATTCAGACATAAAAACCCTGGAAGACAGACATTGGGATAAGCAAACACTCACCCAGACACATAGGCTAAGAGAGTAAGAGAGACAAAAACACATACAAATATACAGATTCAGATATACAAACCGACAAAGACAGGCATTGGGAAAAGCAAACACCCGCCCAGACACACTCATTATCAACATCTTTTGATGGTTACATAGGATAACATTGACATAATCTATGTATCAGAATGTATATTTATTTATGTGGCTGAATCAATTATACTCTATGGTTGCTCATAGACACTATGCGGCTGTCTCAGTGATGCTCTATGGCAGGTGATTGTCACTACCTAGATAAATGTATGTATTAAATCAGTAATTTTCACACATTGGCAGGATAAACACCTTGCATCATATTGAGAAAAAAAGTAGAAATGAATTATTCAAAGAAAGTTTGTACACACGATAAAATCATCGTTGTGTTGAATGCCGACAAAGATCGATATTTCAACTATGAAACAAACATTAATGAAGATCTTATTGGAAATGTATGTGTGCGTTGTCATGACAGCGAAAAGCTAAATTTCTTTGGACCAGCGAAACCATTTAACATTGCTCAAGGTGGATATGTGAGAGTGAGAGCACCAGAGACGATAGTGCTAAAAGAGAATGCCAACATAAAAATTATAGTTGATGAAGATGAGCATCTTCTTGCTAGTGGTTCTGGTAACACGTTACCTAATGATAGATCCTATTCCTATCGTTCTGGTATTAATATTCAAATGAAAGCAAAGGGGAAAAGAAAAGCCAACTGCTGCACTAATGTAATAAATCATATCTTGTTTACGTGCCAGAACTCTTACCTGTGTAAACTTAATGTGAGAATAGAAAGTGAATTCACCAGCAAAATAAAAATGACATTGGCAGACAATATCACTAGTGAATATCAAGACTTAGCACGCTAAGTGACCGTAAATAAACCTAACTTTTTGCATGTTCCTCAAACTATAGCCGTGTGTCTGAGTGACTGTGCTGCGTTGTATAGCTATAGGTGCGAAGATAGCATCAGTAGTCTCTCGATTCTGTTTTTGCATTTCTTACATCTCTGACTTTTTAATAAACATTCTAAACGTATGACTTGCCAATGTACCCTAAAAATAATGGTAATATAACAAAGTAATGCATAAAATATTTTTATTAAAATAACAACATGTAGAATATTAACATATAAATATGTTACAACATTATTTCACATTGTTAATAATATAGAACGACTTTGGACATTTTGAATCTTTTCCAAAAAATAATTCATCATGTTCTCTCTTGATACTGTAGCTACTCTCTTCTCTTACTCCGTAACCAGTAGAATAATCATTATTCCATTTTGAGTCATAGACGATTTTTAGTTGGATGTCAACTACGAGTTCAAAATACGTTTCGTCTTTGGTAAAATTAGGTTCATTGGGTTTAAGATCAATAGTAGTAACAATGTTCACTTGCTCCTTATCTTTCCATCAACATATCTTGATATTCATTAGTGATATTGTCTGCCAATGTCCTTTTTATTTTGCTGGCGACTTCACTGTCTATTCTCACAATGTGTTTACACAGGTAACAGTTCTGGCACGTAGACAAGATATGATTTATTACATTATCGCAGCAGTTGGCTTTTCTTTTCCCCTTTGCTTTCATTTGAATAGTAATACCAGAACGATGGGAATAAGATCTATCAATAGGTAAAGTGTTACCAGAACCTTTAGCCAGAAGATACCCATATTCATAAACTATTATTTTTATGTTGGCATTATCTTTTAGCACTATCGTCTCTGGTGCTCTCAATCTCGCATATCCACCTTGAGCAATGCTAAATGTTTTATCTCGTCCAAAGAAATTTAGCTTCTCGCTGTCATGACAACGCACACACACATTTCCAATAAGATCTCCATTAATGCTTTTTTCATAGTTCAAATATCGATCTTTGTCGGCATTCAACACAACGATGATTTTATCGTGTGTACCCACTTTCTTTGAATAATTCATTTTTTTTTCTAGACATGATGTAAGGTGTTTATCCTGCCAAAATGTGAAAATTACTGATTTAATACATACATTTATCTAGGTAGTGACAATCACCTGCCATAGAGCATCACTGAGACAGCCGCATAGTGTCTATGAGCAACCATAGAGTATCATTGATACAGCCACATAAATAGATATAAATAAATAAATAGAAACCTATTTCTATTTGTATATAGATCAATTTCCCAGACCCCATCTTGTTATTTATAGCCTAAAAAAGATGTTTATATAGAATTTAATCATTCTGAAACTTAGATTTTGTCAATTTTATCCTATATAACCGACAAAGGACGATGACAAAGATTTCAATCACTCTGATACTTAGATTATGGCAATGTTATCCTATATAACCATCAAAAGATGTTGATAATGAGTGTGTCTGGGCGGGTGTTTGCTTTTCCCAATCCCTGTCTTTGTCGGTTTGTATGTCTGAATCTATGTATTTGTATGTGTTTCTCACTCTGTTTGCTTGTTTGTCTGGGATTGGTGTTTCAGTTTGTATGTTTGCATGTCAGAATCTGTGTATTTGTATGTGTTTTTGTCTCTTTCACTCTCCCTGCCTATGTGCCTGGGCTGGTGTTTGCATGTTACAGTGCCTGTCTCTGTAAGTTTTTATATCTGAATCCGTATATTTGTATGTGTTTTTGTCTCTCTTACTCTCTTAGCCTATGTGTCTGGGTGAGTGTTTGCTTATATCAATGTCTGTCTTTAGGGTTTTTATGTCTGAATCTATGTATTTGTATGTGTTTCTCACTATCTTGCCTGTTTGTCTGGGTGGGTGTTTGCATATCCCAATGCTTGTCCTTCTCGGTATGTATGTCTGAATTAATGTGTTTGTATGCATTTTTTGTCTCTTACTCTCTTTATATGTGTGTCTGAGCGGGTGTTTGCTTGTCCCACTGCCTGTCTTTGTCGGTTTGTATGTCTGAATATATGTATTTGTATGTGTTTCTCCCTCTCTTTGTCTGTTTGTCTGGGCTGGTGTGTTAGTTTGTATGTTTTATGGCGGAATCTGTGTATTTTTACGTGTTTTGTCTCTCCCACTCTCTTTGCCCATGTGTCAGGGCTGGTGTTTGCATGTCAGAGTGCCTGTCTCTGTAGGTTTGTATGTCTGAATCTACTTGTTTCTATATGTTTTTGTCTCTCTCACTCTCTTTGCCTATTTGTCTTTGCGGGTGTGCTGAATCTATGTGTTTGTAGGCATTTTTGTCTCTCACTCTCTTTGCCTGTGTGTCTAGGCGAGAGTTGTCTGAATCTATGCATTTGTATGTGTTTCTCACTCTCTTTGCCTGTTTTTGTGGGTTGCTTTATCAGTTTGTATGTTTGTTTGTCGCAATCTATGTGTTTGTATGTGTTTTTTTTGCCTCTCTCTCTCTCTCTTTGTATATGTGTCTGGGCTGAGGTTTTCATGTCACAGTGCCTGTCTCTGTTGGTTTATATGTCTGAATCTACATATTTGTATATGTTTTTTTGTGTCTCTGGCTCTCTTTGCCTGTGTGTCTGGGTTGGTATGTCAGTTTGCATGTTTTTATGTCGGAATCTATGTATTTGTATGTGTTTTAGTCTCTCTCACTCTCTTTGCATATGTGTCTGGGCTGGTGTTTGCATGTCATAGTACCTATTGTCTGTGTGTATGTCTGTGTTTGTGTATTTGTGTGTGTGTGTGTGTGTGTGTGTTTGTGTTTGTGTGTGTATGTCTGTGTGTGTGTGTCTGTGTGTTTGTGTGTGTGTCTGTGTATGTTCGTGTGTTTGGCTGTGTGTGTGCAAAGAATTATCTTACATATTACTCACATGTATCTATTCTTAAGATTCTCCTGCTACCTTAATAAAATAAATTAAAAAAACGACTACTTGTAACAAAAACAAATACATTAAAATATACATTAAGAATTATCTTAAATATTACTTACTTGTATCTATTTTAAAGATGCTTCAGATAGCTTAATAAAATAAATTAAAAACGACTACTTGTAACAAAAAAAATAAATAAATTGAAATATATGCGAAGAATTCTCTTAAATATTACTTATCTGTATCTATTCTTAAGATGCTTCAGATACCTTAATAAAATAAAATAAAAAACGACTACTTGTAACAAAAATAAATACAGCAAAATATACTTGAAGAATTATCTTAAATATTACTGAACTATATCTATTATAAAGAAGGATGGGAAAAATAAGGCCTTTTGGGCATTATTTATAAGGAAAAAATCACCAATTCACTAAATACAGTTATTAAATTTGTCCAACATTTCGTTGTCCTCCCCATAAGAGCGTAATCTCTCATAGCCCTAAATTTGCATTTGTGAAAAAATAAGACCTTTTGGGCATTATTTATAAGCCTAAACTCATCAAGTCAGGATAGATTGTAGCAGGGGTGTGCTCAGGTGTATCGTGTTCGTTACTAGGCTTAGCTATCAGTAGCTATTAGTACTATTTGAATAAAATCAGTGTCGAAAGAAAGATAAAACTAGGCTCAAAAGAAAATATACAATAAAAATATTTTACTATCGAGCTCTTTTTAGTGGTCCTTCGATTTTGTGTTTCTTTGTAGGTCTGGACAATCTACACGAATATTTAAAATTCTCATATCCAAAAATGAGAGCGCCGTCATTTTTCTGTGACAATGAAACAACGGAAGGATTAGTTCTACATTATAGGTCGAAAAGAAGAGGATTTGTTTATTATACAATGGGTCAAATAAAACAGGTGAGTAGCCTACTTTTCATTTATTCTCGAACAAAAAAAATGTATGAACCAGTAGCTGTCAATTAAGTCACACCATGCACTTAACTAGCAAACTCTATTAAGCTGACTTCGTAATTTGAGAAATTTGGAATGAAGACATAGTCGAAATGGCAAACATATTTACTCAGAAATAGACAGCGGGGTTTTATGCGTCAAATGACGACTGGTTTTGCCAACTGTCAATTTTGTTTCAGCTTTAAGGCAATTGTGCTTGCTTACACGTGGTTGACTTATTCAGAGAATTATAATTTCATCCCGTTTTTTGGGGTTAATTTTTCGCTTTTAGTAAAGCACTAGTTTCTAGATTTTATAGATGTTGGAAATTATCATGAGTCCGTTTATTTGAGCTAGTTTTGTATATACATCT
Source organism: Artemia sinica (assembly GCA_027921565.1). Lineage (NCBI taxonomy): Eukaryota > Metazoa > Arthropoda > Branchiopoda > Anostraca > Artemiidae > Artemia > Artemia sinica. The sequence goes on from CM051257.1 coordinate 29,836,958, forward strand.
TGTGCGAAACTATATTTTTTGTTTGTTTACAATTTCAACTTCACTCTTTACGTCCGTACGAGTTTTTTTTTTCAGTAACATTACAACTTCACTTCTCGCCTATTTTCTGGCTAATACGTAAGTACCTAGAAATTTATCCGTATTTCATCCGGACTACCTCCTCTTTATTCCCCCTCTATTTACGATAAAGTGTTATAGTGGTTTAAAAAACACTAGTTTGTTCAATTCTATGGCCCTTGTCATTTGAGCAGTCGTTCTGAGAGGAATGGGACACTATGTCAAACTTTAGGATAAAGAGCAGGGGATTTAAGAGGGTATAGTCCCTATTATATTCGGAATAATTTGTGTTCGTTTGAAACTTTAAATTTCCTCTTTACTTTCATTTGGGAAAACTTGCATTTTAATATTTAATTCTCGTTCGTTTTTCAATGTTTACCTAGGTTTATAATGCTAGCAGTGCTACCATCCCTAAAAATCTACTCTTTATGTCAAAATTTAACTTTTGCACTGCAATGCATGGAGAAAAGAACTCACTTGGTGTATTTTCTTTTCGAAATTACGTATCATTATCCAAACTAAACTACCATATCCTCAATATGAGAGGAACACACCCACACACACACATACATATATATATATATATAATATATATATATATATATATATATATATATATATATATATATATATATATATATATATATATATATATATATATATATATATATATATATATAATATATAATATATATATATATAATATATATATATATATATATATATATATATATATATATATATATATATATATATAATATATATATATAATATATATATATATATATATATATATATATATATATATATATATATATATATATATATATATATATATATATATATATATATATTATATATATATATATATCACAGCCTCTTCTTGATTCTATGGCGTTAGCATATGTTCGATACAACCACCCTGAGAAAAATTCAAATTCTCCCTTAAAGGTGTGACCTATTTCGTTTCATTTTGTGACCAGAAATGTCAATATGCCAGTTTTAAGAAAAAAACATATAGCCGATTTCTGGGCTGGGCCCCGGCACGGCTAAGCGAAAGGCTTGTATATATTGATTTTCGTTGTCGCTTATCTTCTAACCGCAGACAATGTGAGCCTCTTCTTGGTGTCATGATATCACCATAGGTTCGATACAACTACCCCTGGAAAACGTAAATTATTCCTTAAAGCTGTGACCTATTTATATCGTTTTGGCCAAAAATGTTAATATGCGCGTTTTAAGGGAAAAAAAATATGTAGCCTACTTCAAAGCCGAGATCTGGCCCGGCTACGTGGCAGGCTTTTTTATATTGATTCTCATTGTTACTTGTCTTCTAGCCACAGCCAATGTAAGCCTATTTTTGATGTCTTGGGCTGGACCCCAGCATGGCTACACGGCAGACTTGTATTTTATTCGTTCTCATTGTCGCTAGTCTTCTAACTGCAGACAAACTCCTGTTTGTCTTCCTTTCGTTCTTTTAGGCAACTGGCACATCATAACCCCTTTAAAAGTACACTGAGGTCTCATATCGTCATATTTGGAACTCAGATTTGATAACTTGGAATTTCTGATAGCACAGATTCAATGACAAATTGAAATGGGACAATGAGAACAGTCAATTACGTGGAGTCCAACTCCAGCTCTATTATATCGATGTGCTTTTTTTTCTTATCCCCTGTTATTTTTTCTACGCCAAAAACTTTTTTTCAGAGGAACTAGTATTGAGGGTCGTCTCTAGGGTAAAACACTTGATGTCACACTGCCCAGACACCTTGTAGTTTGTTTCATATATAAGTTATATTGAAACAAAATGTGTCATCTCCCTATATATTAAATGAATTGTAGGTAACCATCTGAAGCTTATTTACTGTGAAAATGCTCATTCCATGTTTATTCCGAAATAAATTAAAGTTATAAAATTTTAAAACAGTTCGTGGTAATAAACTGTAAATAAAGAGTAGCTGAAACTCTAACTGAAACTCTAAAAAAGGAACTGTGGTAACTGAAACTTTAAAACGGAAACTAGATAATCCTGCCGCAGAAAAACGCCGATATCGGACTTTTAATGCTATTAAATAAAAAAAACAAGTTTTTTTTAACTGAAAGTAAGGAGCGACATTAAAACTTAAAACGAACAGAAATTATTCCGTATATGAAAGGGGCTGTCCCCTCCTCAACGCCTTGCTCTTTACAATAAAGTTTTTTATTGTTTAAAAAAATAGAGTTGTGAGAAAGTCAAACTTTAGCGTAAAGAGCAAGGCGTTGAGGAGGGGACAGCCCCTTTCATATACGGAATAATTTCTGTTCGTTTTAAGTTTTAATGTAGCTCCTTACTTTCAGTTAAAAAAACTTGTTTTTTTTATTTAATTTTTGAACGTTTTTGGATAAATGCAGGTTTTGATCTTGGCTCACAGTACAAGAATAATTAAAACAAAATTTTCATATTAATTTACTTTTATTTGGTTAAATGGCTTTCTCGAAACTTGTTTCATTTTATTTACGAACGTTTTTATTAGTAATAAATATACGTAACTTACGAATTAATTTACGTAACGAACTTCTATATTCATATATTTTTAATACGTCTATTAGGGGGTTCGCCCCCTAGTCAATACCTTGCTCTTTAAGCGAAAGTTCGAATTTTGTTCCAAGTCTTTAAAACTGACCGCTTAATCACAAAGGCCGTTAATTAGAATAAATAGCTCTTATGAAAGTACTGAAAAAATCTCTGGCTTATAGAGTGAGGTATTGACTAGGGGGTGAACCCAATCATATATGTAATATTTTCTGTTCGTTTAAAGTTTTGATGTTGCTGCTGTTGCAGTTGAAAAACTTGTTTTTTTATATTTAATTTCTGATCTTTTTTTAAATAATGCTGGGAAGTCCGGCGTCCCCTTCATAGCAATGTCCCTTCCCCCATGAAAACTTCCTTCATGGAAAGATCCTCCCACATAACCCCCGACCCCCCCCCCACTACCAGGAAAAATCTCCCCTGAAAACGTCTTTACTGTATACTTCCCAATAACCAATACTATATGTTAACATTGGGTAAAGTTCATAACTTTCAGCCCTCCTCCCGGGAACTTCGGGGGATTAAGTCATCCTAAAAGACATACTTATAATATTTTCGAACATGCTGAACAAAATGGCTATCTCAAAATTTTGATCAGGTGACTTTGGGAAAAAAAGAGCGTGGGAGGGAGCCTAGTTGCCCTCCTTTTTTTGGTCACTTAAAAAGGGCACTAGAACTTTTAATTTCCATTACAATGAGTCCTCCTACGATATTCTAGGACCACTGGGTCGATACGATCACCCCTGGGAAAAAGAAAAAAACAAATAAACACGCACCCGTGATCTTTCTTCTTGCAAAAAATGTAAAATTCCACATTTTTGTAGATAGGAGCTTGAAACCTCTACAGTAGGGTTCTCTTATATGCAGAATATGATGTTGTGATTTTCATTAAGGTTTTATAACTTTTAGGGGGTCTTTCCCCCTTTTTTCGAACATCAGCCAAATATTCTCAGGCACTTAACTTTTGATGGGTAAGATTAAACTTGATGAAACTTATATATTTGAAATCAGCATTAAAATATGATTCTTTTGATGTATCTATTTGTATCAAAATACCGTTTTCTAGAGTTTCGGTTACCATTGAGCCAGGTCCCAATAACCAATACTATATGTTAACATTGCGTAATGTTCATAACTTTCAGCCCTCCCCCTGGGGGCTTTGAGGGATTAAGTCATCCTAAAAGACATAGTTATAATATTTTCGACTATGATGAACAAAATGGCTATCTCAAAATTTTGATCGGGTGACTTTGGGAAAAAAATGAGCGTGGGAGGGGGCCTAGTTGCCCTCCATTTTTTTGGTCACTTAAAAAGGGCACTAGAGCTTTTAACTTCCGTTCCAATGAGCCCTCCCACGATATTCTAGGACCACTGGGTCGATACGATCACCCCTGGGAAAAAGAAAAAAAAAACAAATAAACACGCATCCGTGATCTTTCTTCTGGCAAAAAATGGAAAATTCCACATTTTTGTAGATAGGAGCTTGAAACCTTTACAGTAGAGTTCTCTGATACGCTGAATATGATGGTGTGATTTTCATTAAGGTTCTATAACTTTTAGGCGGTCTTTCTCCCTTTTTTCGAAAATCAGCCAAATTTTCTCAGGTGCGTAACTTTTGATTTGTAATATTAAACTTGATGAAACTTATATATTTGAAATCAGAATTAAAATTTGATTCTTTTGATGTATCTATTGGTATCAAAATTCCGTTTTTTAGAGTTTCGGTTACCATTGAGCCGGGTCGCTCCTTACTTACAGTTCGTTACCACGAACTGTTTGATTAATTACAAAAGACTTTCCAAAAAATAAGTTTTTTAAAGAAAAATAAAGGCCATTTTAAACTTAAGCTCAGGAGATACAAATACCTGTTCAAATTCAAACCCAAAACGACCAAAAATTACTATTAAAAAATAAATGAAACCCAAAACGAACAGAAATTAAATAAGCAATCATAGCAAAAAACATACAATAAGTAATAACATAAATGAATAAATAGATCTTAAAGCGAGTAATGCTTAGATTGAATATGAAAATCAAGCTTAAAACGAAAAAAAATATTTTGCTATTATAATATAAATGAAACTTAAAACGAACAGGAATTAAATAAACAATCAATGCGAACAAACATACAATATTTATTAATGTAAATGAATAAATATATCTTAAAAAGAGTGAAACTTAAATTGATTATGCAAATCAAGTTTGAACCGAATAAAAATAACTACAAACAAGAGTTTGGGTATCGCCTCACTGCAGAAACCTAAAACCTACTGCGTCATTGGCGCCTTACTGAAAACTACTTGAGTCTTGAACAGTCTTGGAAAGTATAAACAAAATCAAATTGAATATTAGATATATAATGATATTAATTGTTGAAAGATCCATCAGTTCAAGATGTTTTTTCACTGTAATTTTTATTTTCTTTTTCAATGCTGTAAGGACTATCTATTCTACTCCTTCCGAATTTATGTTTAATAATATGGCCCCAATTCCGTACCCCGACGCATCTGTTTGTAAACAGAAGTCTTGTGATAAATCTGGTAGTTTAAGTATTGGTGCCTGTAATAATTACCTTTTTATTTCATTCAGCGCCTGCTTTGCGTCCGCTGGACATTCGAATTTACATCGTTTTTTTGTCAAAGGTTGTGCTATTGTTGCTTAATTTTTATTATATCATCTGAAATAACTTAACAAACCACAAATTGATCTGTAACTTTTTTGATCTTTAGGTGGCTGTAAATTTTCTATGACTGTAAATTTTTCTGGATTTGGTGAAATAGTACCTTGGTTTATCAGATGTCCAAGAAAACCTAGTTTTGGCACTACTATTTTTAACTTTTCTGGTTTTAATTTTAAGCCTGTTTTTTCCAATTTTTCCAATTTTTTTCTAAGTCCGACTAAATGGTCTTCCAGGTTTTCAGTAAAAAAAATTACATCATCTAGGTAAGACAAGGTATCTTTTTTCCTTCCTGGTTCGTTATCTTTAACACCAAATTCATTAGTTGACTAAAACAGTTTGGACTAAATGATAAGCCAAAAGGCATACGTTCAAAAGTGAACGTTCTTCCATCGTCTAAGATTACTGTTGCTATTACTGTAAGCTATTTGCCAATATCCTGCCATTAAGTCAAAACTAGTGAAGTATTTTGTACCTCCCAGCGTATCTAAAATCGTATCAATTCTTGGTAATTTGATAACATCTTTTACCGTGACTGCATTTAGCACTCTAAAATCTATACATAACCTCCAGGTATTATCTTTTTTTCAGACTATTACTAGTGGAAAACACCAAACGCTAACGCTTTCTTTAATTATACCCTGTTCTTCCATTTCCTTTATTTGGTCGTCTAGCCTTGGTTGTAAATGATAAGGTGTTTTATATGGTGACTTTTTAATTGGAGGGCCCTGTGTTGATATTTTGAGCGTGATTAAGTGAGTTAATCCGTAATCGGCTTTGTGTCTTGCGAATGTCCATCTAAAATCCCAAAAAATATTTCCCATCCGGATTTTTACGTTTTCCGGTAAAAGTTTTAAATCGAATCGTTGCAAAAAGTCAGTATTTGTCATTCCATACTTTTCTTGTGGTTGCGGATTTGATGGCATTTGTTCGTGGCTAGTGAAATTTAAGCTTAATTTTGGGCTGTTTAGAGATTTTATTTCTGAATTTGAAATCTTTTCCACTGACCCAAGCCCCATCTGGTTTAGCTTTACTTTGTTATTACTTAGATTTGATAGTCTTAAGTATGTGATACCATGTTCAATTTTAATAACTTGATTTTCCACGAAATTCGTGGGGTATTATTGGAGGGTGTATCCTCCTATCATGGCATCCATTTTTTTAACCTTTCCCTCTTTTGTATTTAATGTTGCTAGCACTTGAGCTGTTGTTCCCCCTTCTATGTTTTTAGGTTATAATCCAAATCGTCACTCTCTTTATCTATTGTTAAGCAAATTTGCCTATTATTTTCATTTGCCTGGCTTATGGTTATTGTATCAGTTAGTGGTTCCCATACGATCCCATATCAAACAGTTCGTGGTAACGAACTGTAAGTAAGGAACGACCCGGCTCAATGGTAACTGAAACTCTAAAAAACGGAATTTGGATACCAATAGATACATCAAAAGAATTAGATTTTAATTCTGCTTTCAAAGATATAAGTTTCATCAAGTTTAATCTTACCCATCAAAAGTTACGCGCCTGAGAAAATTTGGCTGATTTTCGAAAAAAGGGAGAAAGACCCCTTGAAAGCTATAGAACCTTAATGAAAATCACACCATCATATTCAGCGAATCAGAGAACTCTACTGTAAAGGTTTCAAGCTCCTATCTACAAAAATGTGGAATTTTCCATTTTTTGCCAGAAGAAAGATCACGGATGCGTGTTTATTTGTTTTTTTTTTCTTTTTCCCAGGGGTGATCTTATCGACCCAGTGGTCCTAGAATATCGTGGGAGGGCTCATTGGAACGAAAATTAAAAGTTCTAGTGCCCTTTTTAAGTGACCAAAAAAAAATGGAGGGCAACTAGGCCCCCTCCCACGCTCATTTTTTTCCCAAAGTCACCCGATCAAAATTTTGAGATAGCCAATTTGTTCAGCATGGTCGAAAATATTATAAACATGTCTTTTAGGATGACTTAGTTCTTCAAAGCCCCCAGGGGGAGGGCTGAAAGTTATGAACTTTACCCAATGTTAACATATAGTATTGGTTATTGGGAAATATACAGACGTTTTCAGGGGGAATTTTTTCTGGTAGTGGGGGTGGGGGTGGGTCGGGGGTTATATGGGAGGATCTTTTCATGAAGGAAGTTTTCATGGGGGAAGGGACATTGCTATGAAGGGGGCGCCGGATTTCCCATCATTATTTTAAAAAAAATCAGAAATTAAATATAAAAAACAAGTTTTTCAACTGAAAGTAAGGAGCAACATCAAAAATTAAAACGAACAAAAAAATATTAGCTATACGATTGGGTTCACCTTCTAGTCAATGCCTCGCTCTTTAAGCCAAAGATTATTTAGTACTTTCATAAGAGCTATTTATTCTAATTAACGGCCTTTGTGATTAAGGGTTCATTTTTAAAGAATTGGAACAAAATTCGAACTTTAGCTTAAAGAGCAAGGTTCTGACTAGGGGGCAAACCCCCTAATATACGTATTAAAAATATATGAATATAGAAGTTCTTTACGTAATTTAATTCGTAAGTTACGTATATTTATTACTAATAAAAAGGTTCGTAAATAAAATTCAGCAAGTTTCGAGAAAGCCATTTAACCAAATAAAAGTAAAATTAATATGCAAATTTCGTTTAAATTATTCATGCACGGTGAGCCAAAATCAAAACCTGCATTAATTCAAAAACGTTCACAAATTAAATAAAAAAAACAAGTTTTTAATTGAAAGTAAGGAACGACGTTAAAACTTAAAACGAACAGAGATTCCGTATGTGAAAGGGGCTGTCCCCCCTCAACGCCTCGCTCTTTACGCTAAAGTTTGACTTTCTCACAACTGAATTTTTTTAAAACAATAAAATTTTGTTTTAATTGCAAATTTTTTAAATTAACTTTAACGAAAATCACACCATCAGATTCAGCTTAGCAAAGAACATTATTAAAGAAGCTTCAAACTCCTATCAGAAAAATGTGGAATTTTGCATTTTAAAATAAAAGCTGCATTAACTAAAAAACGATCAGAAATTAAATAAAAAAAGCAAGTTTTTTAAACTGAAAGTAAGGAGCGACATTAAAACTTAAAACGAACAGAAATTATTCCGTATATGAAAGGGGCTGTCCCCTCCTCAATGCCTCGCTCTTTACGCTAAAGTTTGACTCTGTCTCACAACTTTATTTTTTAAAACAATAAAAAACTTTAGCGTAAAGAGTGAGACGTTGAGGAGGGGACAGCCCCTTTCATATACGGAATAATTTCTGTTCGTTTTAAGTTTTAATGTCGCTCCTTACTTTCAGTTTAAAAAAAACTTGTTTTTTTGTTTAATTTTCTTATAGAATCTACTCCTAGAATACAAGGAAATGATAGCTGCTTACATTTTGTCACCGTTACTGTTATTTCTTTATCCCCTGTGCTAAACTTTAATGGACATTCCCCCAAAATTGTCAGCTTGTGACCTGTCACTGATGTCAGGGAATTCTAGCATCTGCTTACGCGATTTTTGACACTAGGAGGAAACCTTTTAAAAACTTCCTCTCGAATTAATGATTTAGATGCACCCGTATCTAGTAAACATGGTAAATTTTGAAAACACTCAATTTTAAAACAACGCAAAATCGGTAGACTATTATTATTTGCATTTGTATCACAACACTCTAAACTATAAAGGGTCTTTGTAAGGAAACAGCTCTGTCGACCCTTACAGGTTGGTTTCTCCGTTTAAATGCCCACCGTTTGACAAAAAGTTTGTGGGGTTATCCCAGTTTTCTTCAGCGTTGCTATTTTGACCCTGGGTATTGTTAACCGTTTGCCTTCTAGGCCTAAATTCAGGAATATTATTAGGTGTTTGCCAAGTATTATTTGTTCCCTACCTTCCTAAATTTCTGCCCCCTGCGTCCTGAATTGGTGTCTTGTCTTGTACATCTGGCCTTCTTTGCGTATTCTATGCCAGCAATCTGCTACATAGTGGTTTGGTTTACTACAATAATAGCAATTAAATCTTCTCTTAAATTGTTTGTGGGTTTCCTGGTTATTTCTAAATATTCTTGATCTGTCATTGTTGGTTCCCCAACTATCTGTCTTTGGTGGGGATGGGTGCTCATATTTTCTATAGTTATTAGCTGCTAATCTCTCAAGGTCGTGGAATCTGTCAGTTACTTCCCTAAACGGCGACCCTTGGCCTCCGTCATGCCTTTTTGGTTCACGATTTGGCTCCTAAAATTTCACCCGCTTCTGTCCCCTTTCATATTTTTTACTTTCTTGGGCTCCTGTGTTATTTATTGACATCTGATCAAACTTTTTCATGGCCTCGTCAATTTTTACCTCTGTTTCTACTATGATTATAACCTGCTCTAAATTTTCAGGTTTCCGTGATAATATTAGTCTTAATAGCTTTTTTGGTAACCCTTGGGTAAAAGTATGTAGTTGTACTTTCTGTACTGTCTCGTCATTTCCACCTTTCTCTAACTGTAAGCATACAGATCTACAAATTTTGTCTGCATATTCCCTGATACTAGTTGAGGTATTGAATGTCACTACCTCTGTTCTTAGCCTCTCGGAGATGCTTGTCTCTATGAACCTTGTTTTAAAAGATTCAATTAGAGTAGTAATGTCCTTGGCCTCTTTTTCCTTAAATGCCTCAAAATGTTTAAGGGCGCTTCCCTTTAATCTTGCTGCAACGCATTGCTCTTTGACCTTATGGGGAATTCATTTTTCCTCTGGTAAAGCCATTTTATTTCAATCTACTATTTTTATCTAGCCCTCTCGACCCAGTTTTTCCAATGGCCACCAGTTGTGATAAAGTGATTTTATGGTATTTAGGGTGATGTTGTAGATGCCTTTATTCTCCCTTTATCGGGGAGATAAACTATGGCCCTAAGGTATTTAAACTTTGGTAGCGTGCCTTAGGCTCTGACCTGACTAATGAGGCGTACCAGCTGGGTATATTCGAGAGACTAAATGTAGATTGTAGAGAGGTTGGCTATCACACAATACTTTTATTCAGTTAACATATACTAATACAAGGTTTGAATATATGTATACATTCTACTGGGACTGGTTTTCCCAAGTAGACCACAACTCTCACAAAACTACAATAATATATAATAAGATACTTGGACACTTACAATAATCCGACAATATTCCAAGGTATTTCTAAATCAATGGACCAGAGGTCAGTCCGGCATAAAGTTAGTATCAGATATCCCCCTTCCCATAAAATGTATCTTTTGTACATTTTTATCAGCCACACCTTCCTGTACCCAGCCGACGCAATAGCTAGGAAGTGGTGATTTCTCAATTTCTCGTTAAGCAGAAACTTGGCAGGATATGTTCCTTATCTTAATAAAAAGTGGTACTTCGAAAATTTTGTATTTGTGTCTTAATATTTTACTATTTTACTATTTATTTTATATTTTAATTCCAAAGTGACTTAATTAAAAAGCTTCACCACAATTGGGCTGTAGAATGTTGGACCTTTTGAGTTGTGGAAGAACCTTAAAATACTCAAAAATACTTTTAATTTTCAGTTATTGCAGAATTGATTTCATAGATCGTGGAACGGTGATCGCCCTGGGCCATCATTTGGGTGAGCCTCAGCTCATAATATGCAATTTTGATTAATTGTTCCGTGTTATGTGCATATATTATTCTATATATGTTATTTTAACTTATACTTTTATCGCATTAAGTTCATTTTTAAGCCTTGATTTAAAAACTGAAACCTTAGCGTAGAAAGTTGTGGGGGGAAGTCTCCTCCCTTCCATGCATAATTGAGCAGCCACAGAGAAAGTAATACAAATGAAAATAATCTGTCTTTTGAAAATGTCTTTTTTTCGAAAGACACGAACAAAATCGTCTAAAGGAACCTGAAGTGCTATCTCTGACATTTCCGTTGATTCTTTATTCCGTTACTTTCAGATGTAAAATTTAGAATAATATCGAAGGGTATATTTTAGAATATTATCGAAGGAATATTATCGAAACTCCCCCACAACCTGAGGGTTGTGGGGGAGTTGTCATCCTCAAAGACCTAATTTCCAGAACTTAAAACTACGTTTAATAAAATGATTGTCTCAAAACTTTGAATGGATGTGTTTGGGGGAATGATGGGCGTCAGGGGGGAGGGCTAGTTGCCCTCCAATCACTTTCGACTATTAAAAAGGGCACTATCCCTTTGAATTTCCAATAGCCTTTTTGGAGTTTCCACGACAACGCCTTCTATAAAAGCTTATTTACCCACAGGGCATAACTTAAAACCCTTGCCCTGAGGGTTGTGGGGGATTGTCCTCCTCAAAAACATATTTTCTATCTGGAAATCAACTAAGCTGAACAAAATGGCTATCTCAAAATTTTGATTGAATGTGTTTGGGGGAATGATGGGCGTGAGGGGGGAGGGCTAGTTGCCCTCCAATCACTTTCGACTATTAAAAAGGGCACTATCCCTTTGAATTTCAAATCGAATGTGCTTTTTTGAAGTTTCTACGACAACTCCTTCTATAAAAACCTTATATGTCCCCAGGGCATAACTTAAAACCCTTGCCCTGAGGGTTGTGGGGGAGTTGTCATCCTCAAAGACCTAATTTCCAGAACTTAAAACTACGCTTAATAAAATGATTGTCTCAAAACTTTGAATGGATGTGTTTGGGGGAATGATGGGCGTGAGGGGGGAGGGCTAGTTGCCCTCCAATCACTTTCGACTATTAAAAAGGGCACTATCCCTTTGAATTTCCAATCGAATGAGCCTTTTTTGGAGTTTCCACGACAACGCCTTCTATAAAAGCTTATTTACCCCCAAGGCATAACTTAAAACCCTTGCCCTGATGGTTGTGGGGGAGTGTCCTCCTCAAAAACATATTTTCTATGTGGAAATTAACTACGTTGAACAAAATGGCTATCTCAAAATTTTAAATGCATGAGTTTTGGGAAATGATGGGCGTGGGGGTGGGGGGTTAGTTGCCCTCCAATCACTTTTGACTATTAAAAATGGCACTAGCTCTTTGAAATTCCAATCGAAGGAGCCTTTTTTGAAGTTTCTACGACAACACTTTCTATAAAAACCTTATATACCCCCAGGGCATAACTTAAAACCCTTGGCCTAAGGGTTGTGGGGGATTGTCCTCCTCAAGAACATATTTTCTATCTGAAAATCAACTACGCTGAACAAAATGGCTATCTCAACATTTTGATTGGATGTGTTTGGGGGAATGATGGGGGTGGGGGGGCTAGTTGCCCTCCAATCACTTTCGACTATTAAAAAGGGCACTGGCCCTTTCAATTTCCAAACGAATGAGCCGTTTTTGAAGTTTTTACGACAACAAATGGCCATCTCAAAATTTCTATCAGATGCATTTCGGGAAAATAAGAGTTGTGGTGGTGGGGGGGGGGGGTATCCACCCTCCAATCACTCTGAATCTTAAGAAGAGCACTAAAAATTTTGATTACCAATCCATTGATCCCCCTCCGAAGTTTTCACTATCACCCTTTCTATATATACCTTATATACCCCGCCCTCTGATCACTCTGAGTCTTAAAAATGGCACTGGAAGGCCCAGGGCATAAATTACAACTCTTGCCCCGAGGGCTGTGGGGGTTGCCATCCTCAAAGACGTAATTTCTGGACCTTTCAATTACTTTGAACAAAATGGGCATCTCAATATTTATATTGGATGTGATTGGGAAAATGGTGGGCGTAAGAGGGGGTCAGTTGCCCTCCAATCACTTTTGACCATTAAAAAGGGCACTAGCCCTTTCAATTTCCAATCGAATAAGCCCTTTATAAAGTTTCTACGACATCAAATTTCCATCTCAAAATTAAAATCAGATGCATTTCGGGAAAATACGAGGTTTTTTTTGGGGGGGGGGGGGGCGCATTCATCCTCCGATCTCTCTGAATCTCAAAAAGAGCACCAGAACCTCTGGTTAGTAATCCAATGTTCCCCCTCTAATGGTTATACGATCACCCTATTTATGTATACCTTATGTGCCCCCAATGCATAAAGGGCACTGGATCTTTCAATTTTCAATCAAATGAGATGTGTTAGAAGCTTCTTTGACAACAAATGGCTATCTGAAAATTTCTATCAAATGTATTTCTGGAAAATACGAGGTATGGGGGGGCATCCACCCTCTGATCACTTTAAATCTTAACATGGGCACTAGAACTTCTGATTACCAATCCAATGAGTCCCCTCCGAAGTTTATATGATATACAACTATATAAAACTTGTAAGCCCCAGGAAATAACTTACAACCCTTGCCCATAGGACTCTGGGGGGGTTGTCATCCTCAAAGACATAATTTCCAGACCTTCCAATTACGCTGAACAAAATGGATATCTAAAAACTTGGATTGAATTGGTTTGGAGAAATGGTGGGTGTGGGAGGGGTTTATTTGTCCTTCAATCACTTTCGACTATTAAAAAGGGCACTAGCCCTTTCAATTTCCAATCGAATGAGCTCTTTTTGAAGTTTCTAAGACAACAAAAGGCCATCTAAAAATTTCTATCGATGAATTTTGGAAAATATGAGGTCTGGGGAGTGGGGGTATCCACCATCCAATCACCCTGTATTTTAAAAAGGGCAATCAAACTTTTGATTACCAGTCCAATTATCCCCCCTTCGAAGTTTATACTGTCATCCTTTCTATATAAACCTTATATGCCCTCAGGGCATGACTTACAACCCTAGCCCTGAGGGCTGTAGGGGGTTTCCATCCTCAAAGACATAATTTCTAGACCTTTCAACTACTTTGAACAAAATGGCTATCTCCAAATTTTGATTGGATGTGTGAGGAAATGATGGGCGTAAGAGGGGGGTTCTTTGGCCTCCAATCCCTTTTGACTATTAAAAAGGGCACTGGCTCTTTCAATTTCCAATCGAATGGGCCGCTTTCAAAGTTTCTTTGACAACAAATGGCTATCTCAAAATTTCTAACAGATGCTTTTCGGGAAAATATGAGGTTGTGGGGGGGGGGGCAATCCACCCTCTGATCACTTTGAATCTTAACAAGGGCACTAGAACTTCTGATTACCAATTCAATGAGCCCCCTCCGAAGTTTTCACGATCATCCTTTCTATATATAACTTATATACCCCAGGGTATAACTAATAACCCTTGCCCTGAGGGGTCGGGGGGGGGGGGGTGTCGTCCTCAAAGAAATAATTTCGGGACCTATCAATTACGTTGAATAAAATGGCTATCTATAAATTTGGATTGGATGGGTTTGGGAAATGTTTGGCATGGGAGGGGGTTAGTTGCCCTCCAATAATTTTCGATTATTAAAAAGGGCACAAGCCCTTTCAATTTACAATCGAATGAGCTCTTTTTGAAGTTTCTAGGACACAAAAGCCATCTCAAAATTTCTATCATATAGATTTTGGGAAAATATGAGGTGTGGGGGGTATCTACCCTCTGATCACTCTAAATCTTAAAAATGGCACTAAAACTTTTGATTACCAATCCAATGATCCCTCTCCCAAGTTTAAACTATCACCCTTTTTGTATGTACCTTACATGCCCCCAGGGAACAGCTTACAACCCTTGCCCTGAGGGGGTTTTCATCCTCAAAAACATAATTTCCAGACCGTTCAACTCATCTCAAAATTTTATTTGATGTGTCTGAGGAAATGGTGGGCGCGGGAGTGGGTTTAGCTACCCTCCAATCACTTTCAACTATTAAAAGAGCACTAGCCCTTTCAATTTCCAATCGAATGAGCTATTTTCGAAGTTTCTATGCCAAAAAATAGCCATCTTAAAATTTCTACCAGATGCATTTCGGTAAAAACAAGAGGGGGGGGGGGGCTGTCAACCCTCTGATTACTCTGAATCTTAAAAATTTTGCTGGAACATCTGATTTCCAATCAAATGAGCCCATGTCGGACTTTTTAGGATCAGCCTTTGTATATAAACCTTATATGCCCCCGGGGCATAACTTATAGCGCTTGCCCTGAGGGTTGTGGGGGGGGGGGGGTGTCATCCTCAAAGAAATAATTTCTGAACCTTTCAATTACAATGAACATAACGGATATCTCAAAACTTTGATTGGATTTTTTTGGGAAAATGGAGGCTTGGGAGGGGGGTTAGTTGCCCTCCAATCATTTTCAACAATTAAAAGGGGCATTAGCCCCTTCAATTTCCAATTGAATGAGCCTCCCTCGAAGTTTCTACGACAATAGATGGCCATCTCGAAATTTCTATCAGATACGTTGTGGGCAAATACGAGGTGTGGGAGGGGGAAGAATCCACCCTCCGAACACTTTGAATATTATAAAAAATTCTAGAACTTCTAATTACCAATCCAATGAGCCACCTCCGGGGTTTTCTACTGCCACCCTTTCTATAAAAACCTTATGTGCCCCCAGGGCATAACTTACAACCCTTGCCCTGAGGGATATGGGGTGGGCTGTCATCCTCAAAGACATAATTTCCAGACCTATTGGCTACGCTGAACAAAATTATTATCTAAAAATTTTGATTGGATGTATCCGAGGAAATGGTGGGCTTGAGAGGGGGGTTAGTTGTCCTCCAATAACTTTTGATAATTAAAAGAGGCACTAACTCCTTCAATTTCCAGTCGAATGAGCCTTCTTCGAAGTTTCTACCACAACATATTGTCATCTCAAAATTCATATCAGATGCATTTTGGGAAAATATTAGGTGTGGGGGGAGTAGCCGCCCTCCGATCACTCTGAATCTTATAAAATATATTAGAACTTCTGATTACCAATCCAATGATTCCCCTCCGAAGCTTATACGACCACCCTTTTCATAAAAACCTCATATGCTCCAAGGGCATAACTTACAGCCCTTGCTCTGAGGGCTGTTGGTGGAGGAAGGTGTTATCATTCTCAAAGACATAATTTCAGGACCTTTCAACTACGCTGAAAAAAATGGTTATCTCAAAATTTGGATTGATATGTGTTTGCGGAAGTGGTGGGCGTCGTGACTGGGGGGTTAGTTACCCTCCAATTATTTTCGACTCTTAAAGGGGGCACTAGCCCTTTCAATTTCCAATTGAATGAGCCTTTTTCGAAGTTTCTAGGACATCAAATGGCCATCTCAATATTTCTATCTGATGCATTTCGGGAAAATACGAGGTGGGGGGGGGGGTATCCACCTTCCGATCACTCTGAATCTTAAGAAGGGCACTAGAAACTCCGATTACCAATCAAATAAGCCTCTTTCAAGGTTATAAATTACAACCCTTGTCTTAAGGGCTGTGGGGGAGGGGGTTGTCATCCTCAAAGACATAATCTCCGGACATTTCAAATACATTGAACAAAATGGCTATCTCAAAATTTTGATTGGATATGTTTGGAGAAATTGTGGGCGTGGGAGGGGGGGTTAGTTGCCCTGCAATCAAATTTGACTATTAAAAAGGCTACTAGCCCTTTCAATTTCCAATCGAGTGAGCCCCTTCTGAGGTTTCTACGACAACAAATGGCCATCTCGAAATTTCTATCAGTTGCATTTCTGGATAACACGCAGCGTGCGTATGTAGGGGGTATCTACCCTCCGATCACTCTGAATCTTTAAAAGGGCACTAGAACTTCTGGCTACCAATCCAATGAGCCCCCTCTGAAGTTTATCCGATCACCCTGTCTATATATACCTTATATGCTCTCAGGGCATAACTTACAACCCTTGCTTTAGGGCTGTGGGGGTGGGGGTGTCATCCTCAAAGACACAATTTTCGGACTCTCGATTAAGTTGAACAAAACGGCTATCTCACATTTTTATTGAATGTATTTTGGGAAATGGTGGGCATGGGCGAGGGGTTCGTTTCCAATCGAATGAGCTCTTTTTGAAGTTTCTAAGACAACAAATGGCAATCTCAAAATTTCTATCAGTTGCATTTCAGGAAAATAAGATGTTGGGGGGTAATCCACCCTCCAATCACTCTGAATTTTAAAAAAGGTACTAAAACTTCTGATTA
Source organism: Artemia sinica (assembly GCA_027921565.1). NCBI lineage: Eukaryota > Metazoa > Arthropoda > Branchiopoda > Anostraca > Artemiidae > Artemia > Artemia sinica. The sequence continues at coordinate 29,854,182 of CM051257.1, forward strand.
CCAATCCAATGATCCCACTCCGAAGTTTATGCGATCACCCTTTCTATATAAACCTTATATGTCCCCAGGGCAAAACTTACAACCCTTGCCCTGAGGGCTTGGGGGAGGGGGAGGGTTGTCGTTCTCAAAGACATAATTTCTGGTCCTTTCAACTACGTTGAACAAAATTGTTATCTAAAAATTTTGATTGGATGTTTTTGGGGTAATGGTGGGCGTAGGAGGGGTGTTAGTAGCATTCCAATCACTTTTGACTATTAAAAAGGGCAGTAGCCTTTTCAATTTTTGATCGAATGAGCCCTTTTGAAGTTTCTACGACAATTCCTTCGATACGAAGTGCCCTGGTCGTACCCCCCTCCCCCCAAAAAAAGAAAAGAAAATACATTGTGCCCACATCGCTCTTCGCTTAGGCAGCGCTATTGTGCAGCCTATGAAAAATGAAGGTAGTGAGCAGACAAAAATTCATACAGAATCTCGTTACTTTGGAAAAATCGTTGAATCTAAATGACCAGTTTCAAAGGTTGTCAGTGTAGAAGAGAACTTGCTATGTTAAGTTTTGGTGTTTTGTGGTTTGACTTGTCTGAAACTGATGGTTGGTTATTTCCAAATTTGATCTCTAAGCTTTTCATAAATTTGTTGTCTGAACATTATGGTTTGCTATTTTAGGTTTTGGTATTTTGTTATTGACTTGTCTTGAACTAAAGATTTGGCCCTATCTGAGTGGTCTTTTAAAGTTATGACTATATGTTAACTTTTGGTATTTTCTGATTTGACTTGTCTGGAAATCGTAACTTCCGAGTTTGATTTCTTAGCCTGTCATGTGTGTGTTGTCTGGAAGCTATGGTTTGCTATGTTAAGTTTTTCTATTTTTATGTTTTGATTTGTCTGGAATTTGTTTTTTCCATGTTTAGTTTCTTAGCCTTTCATTAGTGTGTGGTTTTGGTATTTTGGGTTTTGATTTGTCTGGAACTGATGGTTTGGTCTTTTCCAAGTTTATTTTTGTAGCCTTTCATAAATGTGTTTTCTGAATGTAATGGTTTGCTATTTGAAATTTTGGTACTTTGTTGTTTGACTTGTCTAAAACTTATGACCAGAATTTTTAGAGTTAGGCTTCTTGAGATTTTATAAGTGTGTTGTCTTAAAGTTATGGTTTGGTATGTTAAGTGTGGTATTTTTCAGGTTTAACTTGTCTTGAACTCATGACTTAAACTTCTCTGACTTTGGTCTCCTAACCTTTCATGTGGGTGTTGTCTGAAAGTTATGGTAGTTTGTGGTTTGACTTTTGTGACTCGGCCTTTTCCAAGTTTAGTTTTTTATCCTTTCATATGCGTATTGGCTGAAATTAATGGTCTGCAATGCTTAGTTTTGGTATTTTCTGGTTTGACTCTTTGGAACTGGTGATTTTGCCTTTTCCAAGTTTTGTTTCCTATCCTTGGTATTTTGAGGTTTGACTTATCTGGAACTAATGGTTTCTGAAGCTTTCACTAGTGAGTTGTCTGAAAAATATGGTTTGCTATTTTAAGTTAGGGTATTATATAATTTGACTTGTCTCGAACTGATGTTTTGTCTGAAATCTATGGTTTGTGTTATGTTAAATTTTGGTATTTTGTGGTGTAACTTGTCTCGAACACATGGCTTGGTCATTTCCAAGTTTGATTTCTTAGCCTGTCATAAATATGTTGTCTGAATGTAATGGTTTGCTATTTGATATTTTGCCCTTTCCAAGTTTACTCTCCGAGCCATTCTTAAATGTGTTGTCTGAAACTTATGCTTCTGTTAAGTTTGGGTATTTTGTTTTTGACTTGTCTGAAGCTAATGATTTGGCCTTTCCCAAGTTTTTTTTTTCCTAGCCATTCATAAGTTTGATGTCTGAAAGCTATTGCATGCCAAGTTGAGTTTTTTTTTTGTGGTTTTACTTACCCGGAATTGATTTGTTTTCCTAAAGGTATGGTTTGCTATGTTTAGTTTTGCTATTTTGTGATTTGAGTTGTCTGGTACTGATTTTTTGTTTTTTTCCGATTTTGATTTCTTAGCCTTTCATAAGTGGGTCATCTGAATGTTATAGTTTGCTATTTTCAGTTTTTGTTATTTTGTGGTTTGACTTGTCTGGAACTTTTGAATTGGTCTGTTCCGAGTTTGGTTTCTTAACATTTCAAAAGTGTGTTCTATGAGGTTGTGGGGGGGGGGCAATCCACCCTCTGATCACTTTGAATCTTAACAAGGACACTAGAACTTCTGATTACCAATTCGATGAGCCCCCTCCAAAGTTTACACGATCACCCTTTCTATATATAACTTATATACCCCAGGGCATAACTTATAACCCTTGCCTGAGGGGTCTGGTGGGGGCGGGGTTGTTGTCGGCCTCAAAGAAATAATTTCCGGACCCATCAATTACGTTGAATAAAATGGTTATCTAAAAATTTTGATTGGATGGGTTTGGGATATGTTTGGCGTGGGAGGGGGCTAGCTGCCCTCCAATTACTTTCGATTAATAAAAAGGGCACTAGTCCTTTCAATTTACAATCGAATGAGCTCTTTTTGAAGTTTCTAAGACACAAAAGCCATCTCAAAATTTCTATCAGATACATTTTGGGGAAATATGAGGTGTGGGGGGTATCTACCCTCCGATCAATCTCAAGCTTAAAAGGGGCACTAACACTTTTGATTAACAATCCAATGATCCAATGATGTGAGAGTTAAAATTAAAGCTGAATCTTTCTTAGCCATTGAGTGCCATGAAAATTAAGGTTTGCTATGTTACAACTTGGTATTTTGCGATTTGACACTGTTGGTTTGGTCTTTTCTGAGTTTGGTTTCTTACCCTTTTATGTAGGCTATGTGTTGTCTTAAAGTTATGGTTTGCTATGATAAATTTTGGTATTTTGTAGTTTTACATGTGTTCTTACTCTTTCATGTATGTATTGTCTTAAAATTATGGTTTAATATGTTAAATTTTTGTATTTTGTAGTCTGGACCTGATGATTTGGCCTTTTCTGAGTTAGGTTTCTTAGCCTTTCATAAGTGTCTTGTCTGAAAATTATTGTTTGTTATTATAAGTTTTGGTAATTTGTGATTTGACTTGTCTGGAAATGATGGTTTAGCCTTTCCCGAGCTTGGTTTCTTACCCTTTCATGTATGTGTTGTCTTAAAATTATGGTTTGCTATGTTAAATTTTGGTATTTTGTAGTTTTACATGTGTTCTTACCCTTTCATGTATGTACTCTCTTAAATTTATGGTTTGCTATGTTAAATTTTGGTATTTTGTAGTCTGGACCTGATGATTTGGCCTGTTCTGAGTTTGGTTTCTTAACCTTTCATAAGTGTGTTGTCTGAAAGCTATTGTTTGTTATGTTAAGTTCTAGGTATTTTTTGGTTTGACCTGTCTAGAATTGATGATTTGCCTATTCTGAGTTTCGTTTCTTAGTCTTTCATAAGTGTATTGTCTTAAAGATATGATTTGCTGTGTTAAGTTTAGGTTTTTTATGGTTTGACTTACTGGAACTGATATTTTGCCTCTTTCAAATTTAGTTTCTTTTTTTGGTATTTCGCAATTTGACTTGTCTGGAACTAATGGTTTATGAACCTTTTATCAGTGGGCTGTCTGAAAAATGTCGTTTACTATTTTAAATTTGGGTATTTTTTGATTTGACCTGTCTAGAACCGATGATTTTGCTTTTTCAATGTTTAGTATTTCGCCTTTCATTAGTTTGTGGTGCAAAAGTTATGCTTCGCAATCTTAAGTTTTGGTATTATGTGTTTTGACTCGTCTGGAACTGATGGTTTGATCTTTTCCAAGTTTTATTTTTTGCCCTTTCACAAGTGTATTGTCTGAATGTTATTGTTTACTATTTGAAATTTTGGTACTTTGTGGTTTGACTTGTCTAGAGCTTATGATTCAGAATTGTTAGAGTTTGGTTTCTTAACATTTCATTAGTGTGTTGTCTTAAAGTTATGGTTTGCTATGTTAAGTTTTGGTATTTTCAGGATTAACTTGTGTGGACCTCATGACTTAAACTTTTCCGACTTTGGTTTTCTAACCTTTCATGTGGGTGTTGTCTGAATATTATGGTATTTTGTGGTTTGACTTTTGTGACTCGGGTTTTTCTGAGTTTAGTTCTTTGCCGTTAATATATGTATTGTCTGATAGTTTTGGTTTGCTGTGATAAGTTTTGGAATTTTGTGGTTTGACTGGTCAGGAACTCACGTGTTCTCTGAAAATCATTGTTTGTTATGTTAAGTTTTTGTTTTTTGCGGTTTGACTTGTCTGCAGTTGATGGTTTGGTCATTTTCCAAGCTTGGTTTTTTAGCCTTTCATAAGTATCTTATCTGAAAGTAATGGTTTGCTATGTTAATTTATTTTTATTTTATGGTTTGACTCTTTTGTAACTTTGATCTTACCTTTTACGAGTTTGGTTTCTCAACCATTCATAAGTGTGTTGCCTGAAAGTTATGGTGTGCTATGTTAAGTTCTGGTATTTTGTTGTTTGGTGTATCTGGAACTGATGATTTGGCCTTTTCCAAGTTTTCATTCCTAGCCGTTAAGGAGTGTGATGTCTGAAAGTTATTGTTTGCCATGTTAAGCTGTTTTTTTTTGTGGTTTGACTTGTCTGTAACTAGGGGTTTGGCCTTTTCCGAGTCTGGTTTCTTAACCATTTATAAGCGTATTGTCTGAAAGTTATGTTTTGCTATGTTAAGTTCTAGTGCTTTGGTGTTTAGCTTGTCTGGAACTAATGATTGGGCATTGCCAACTTTTCTTTTTTAGCCGTTCATAAGTGAGTTGTCTGAAAGTTATTGTTTTTCATATTAATTTTTTTGTGGTTTGACTAGTCCGGAACTGTTGTCTTATCTGAAAGGAATGGTTTGCTCTGTTAAGTTTTGGTTCTTTGTGTTTTGACGTGTCTGGACCTGACGATTTGATCTTTTCTGGCTTTGGTTTCTTAACCTTTCATGAGTGTATTGTCGGAAAGTTAAGGTTTGTTATGTTAACTTCTAGCTATTTTCTGACTTGACCTGTCTCGAAGTGATGATTTTGACTATTCCGAGTTTTGCTTCTTAGCCTTTCATAAATGTGTTGTTCAAAAGTTTGGGTTTGCTATGTTAAGTATTGGTGTTTCTTAGTTTGACTTGTCTGGAACTGATGATATGAACATGTCACATTTCCCCCATGGTAACTCTTTTTAAGTCAGGTTAGTATAACTTAAGTTAATTTAACTTGGGTCATGTTGACCACTATCAAGTTAGGTTAGTTTACGAGTAATCTGCTCATAGATTAAATCTGCGCACCAACTTAGCACATTTTCCCCAATTTGACGCTTTTAAGTTAGATTAGTTTAAGTTATGTTAGTTTAGGTTAGGTTTACCACTTTTAAGTGAGGTTAGCACAGGTTCACTTGATGCTCCAACTTGGGCAACTTAGGTTAAGGTGGTGGGCCAACTTGATGAGAAATGTAATATGTACAAATCATCAGCGTCGGATAGGTCAAAATACGAAATACCATATAAAAAAACGATTTTAAGACCACTTATTACATTAATTCTTGGACTATTTTCAAGTTAAAAGAAAATATAAGTCCTGAAAAAATCTATCCTGAAAAGATCAAAGTCCTGAAAAAAACGTCACTACAAAAGTTGTTTTTCTAAAACAAAAAAATACGACTTACATAGACATACCATTTTTATTTCATACTCGTTTTTTTCTACAAATATACACAAGAATTCGAAAAAAACAGATGAAAAATTTTTTAAGTTAAAAAATTTACCCTTTCCGTTAAAAAGCTGACCCCCCTTCCTCCAAGGTAGTGGGTGATGACCATTCTTATTATAAGGACTTAGAATATGGGGCGATGAAGACATAACGTAAAGACCCTTGGAAAGTGCCCAGGGAGCGAGCAACGATCATTCCTTTTATAATGACAGTGTAAAAGGCAGTGGGTGACGGTAGGCAGCCAGGAGGGAGTGAGCAGTAATCAATGAATTTTTTTTTCAGAGCCCACTTCATACGGAAAAGATGGTCGTAGAAACTTCAGAGAGGCTCACTGGATAGTAAATTAATAGCTCTAATTTCCTTTTTAAGGGTCAAAAGTGATCATAGGGCAAAGACTTTTGATCAAAATTCTGAGACTCTTCTTTTGATCAAAATATTCAAAAGATCTAATTAGTATGCTTTTGGGGATGATATAAACCCCCAAAGGCCTTGGAGTGAGGGTCGTAAGTGTTGTAAATAAGCCGTGGTAATCTAAAAATAAAAATCAATAATTTAATAATAATAATAACATTGTTTGAAAACCCGAGGGTCACGTACAAAAGTTGTGATTACATGCATCTAACTACAAACGCATTGAATTTGAAAACACTATGCACTTCTATCTGCAACGTCTGCACCCCACCTCTATCGCCTTCAAAGCAATATTTCCCACCGCAACAACAGTTTGTGGGGTCGTTGATGTAAGTATGCCAAGAAGCAGTTTATCTAGATTTCACTTCACCCAACTGCCCTAATTTCAGATAGCTCAGGAGAAGATAGCCCAATCCATCCTGCTCAGCATCACAGACTGGGAAATTTTTCTTTGCTAGAATACTTTCCATAAATATCCAAAAGCCCCTTCTCCGCTGGCAGACAGTTTGCTCCTAATTGGATCCATAACCTCATAAATCTAACCGGAATATTCAACTTAAAATAAACTTCTATTCTACATTTAGATTTAACTTTTCTATGTAATACTAAATTCTTGGATGAACCTACTTCACACCACCATTTCTGGATATCTTGCGCTTCTAGTCTTACTCTAATGAATTCTCAAAAGACCAAAAGACCTGTTATATAATCTTTTGGACCCACACCATCATTCAATAAAAGCGCGACCTGCCCCATCAAACAGCTTTTTAATACGGAAATGCCAAAGCCTATTATTCCTCATACTTAATAATTCCTCGTACGCTGCTCTAGCTAACCCATAATCTCTTAGCTTTATTTAAGTTAATATGAAGTCAAACTTAACACGAACAGAAATTCCTACAAACAAGAGTTTGGCTTCTGTTCCCTACCCCAATCCGTGAACTTTCTAAAAGCTATTGCGTCATTAGCCTACGCTTTACTGAAAACCAAATACGCAGTAAACATTTTTTATGCTCTTCTTAAGTTATCATATTATTATATTATCTTTATACAGTGACTTACAGTCAATGTATTTTACACATCAGAGACAATGCTCTAGCACTGTCAATAGTAAAGAGACATAAGGTTTCAATGTATTGCTATTATTTATGTATTTTTCTTTCCAGAGTCACTTCGTATGGAAGGGGTGGTTGTATAAACTATGGATGGGGCTCATTCAATTGGAGGTTGAAAGTTCTAGCGGCCCTTTTAAGAGTTACCAATTGTTAACATATAAGATTTTTTATTGGAAAACGAGGGCATGTTTGATCCTGGGTCTTCAAAGGGGATTAGTGCATAAGGTGAAACTTCAAAAAACGTACAGACTTAAAACGAACAAAACTTACTTCAAGCAGAAGTTTGGCTACTGCCTCCTTCCCCCTCTCCTAACCGTATAATTTCTAAATCCTATTACGTCATTTACATTTTATTAAAAACAATTTGCATCTTGATCAGTGTGCATTGTTTTTCAAAACATCAACGACAAATAAAACATAAATCGCTGTAATAATCAAGATGACTGGGAAGAACTAAGGAAAATAAACTGGATATTTAATTTATAATGATAATATTTTTTGGAAACTCAGGAATTTAATATTTTTTTCCACTTAAATTTTTTTTACTCCTATATTTCGAAGTTATAAATGTCACAGTTGCAAGTAGTCACTGTCACAAGTCATCTTAGTCATAGACACAAGTAGTTGCAGAAGTAGTTGTCGCAAGTAATCGCAGTTACATTCACAGTAGCAGGTGTAGTAGTAGTGCCTGTGAAAGTTTGAAGTTAATACCCTTACCCATTCCTAAGATATTGCTCTTAAACCTTTTTGATAATTTGGCTGCACTTGTTTTTATTTAGCTCAATATGCCCTTCAATATTCCCCGAATTTCACCTCAATACCCTTGGGGTATTCAGACACACCCCAGATCAAATATTTCCCCTTTCCCAATGATAAATTCTGCCTGTAAAATGGACGAATTGCATAACTCACGTTCCTTGCCCCAGACGCAGGGGGATGGGGGTGCATGGCATCCTCGAAAGTAAAATTATTAGACTTTTTGACTATTTTGAAAAAAAAAGTTTTCAAAATATCTGTCACCGTTAAGGGGAGCATCTAAAAGAGCAGGACGATGGGGATGCTCGTTGCTCTCCGATGGACGAGTTGCTCTCCGATCACTTTTAGCATCCCCGTCAAAATAACTTTAAAGTTTCAACTTCACACCATTAGGCGTCTCTTAAATGTTGCTGTTGCACCCTTTTGACAACCATCCTGCATAGAGTGAGTTTATATATATATATATATATATTATATATATATATATATATATATATATCATATAATATATATATATATATATATATATATATATATAATATATATCCCGTTCAACATTTTTAGTGGAGTGACTCTGTAAGCTCAGCCAGAGTCGACCCAGCTCTAAATGGGTACCAGGGGAAATCTGGAGAAGGAAGCAGGAAGGGTGTGCGAGAGCACAGGATGGCTGGCCCCCATTTCCCTTTTGCAATTCCTGACTGAAGGGCCTTGAGACGGAGATCAGCACCGCCGGTTTGGACTTTAGGGTCTAGTGCTTCATCCTTTACCTTTTTTCTACCATACCTTCAAATTTTTCTGTGAGTTTCACCTTAATACCCTAAGCCTTTCATGGAGACTCAGGATCAATTCTAACTTGCGTAAATTATAACCCTTGCCCCAGGGGCTAGGACGGGTTATGAAATCCATAGGGGCATAGTTATTTGATATTTAGACTATTTAGACAAAGTGGCTGTTTCAGAATTTGATCAGATGTCTTTGGCGGGAGGTTACCTAAAAGATAGTGGTGGGGAGGATGGTTGCCCTCCAATGACTTTTCAAAATACCCCTCAACATGCTCTGAAGGCTTCAGCTTAATACCCTCAGCCATTCTCAAGATTCTGCAGATACGTCTTTTAGATGAATTGGATGCCTATACTGTCTTTTGACTTAGTTTAACAATTAGCTTTAGTTTAGTTTAGCTTTAATTTCGCCTATATCTATTTCTAAATTTCAAAATTCGGTTTCTATGCAGAATTAAAGACAAATAATTCTTTTGCACTAATAGATAGTATTTGCGCAATCATAATACTGTTTTTGAAAGATAAGGTTAACTATGTTCTTTTCATCATCCCTGTTCTATTCATTGAGCTAGATATCCTGTTTTCTTTTTGCTCGTGGTCGTACTTCCGGGAATAATGAGTTATTAACCATTACTAGAAACAGATATAGACTTTTATTGAAATAAGCGCCAAACCAATTTTCATGATTCATTTCATCTTGTAAGTGGCAGTAAAAAAAAGTACTGAAAGCAAAAAGCTGAGGTACGAGAAAACAGTCTTGTTTCAGCTAGTATATTATAGCAAAAGGATTGAGAGAGTTCTGTTTATTTATTGTGGTGCTTCTTTTATTTGAATGACAGAACAAGCAAAGCAAATCATATTTTGCTGTAACCTAAAAGCAAGTTTAAAGAGAGGAGCTATGCTTCTCCCCTAAATCTTATGATCCTTTCACAACTTCTGTTATGACTTCTATATAATATGCTTGTGTTTTGTGTACTTTCTTATGAATTATTTTGCCCATCGAAATCAGGTTCATACTCAGGCTTATTCTTCTGTTTTTTTTTTTTTTTTTTTTTTTTTTTGGAAAATAAGAAATTATTTACATCCAAATAAATGGATTAAACTTAAAATTAAATTATTCGTATCCTGAACAATTGTCTGCGTTTCTCAGGTACCGATCTCCTGATTCCCTGCCTTCAGGCGGGAGTGCAATACGTGGTAGGGGGCAAATCATCCGACGTTCCCCTTGTTTTCTCCCAGATTTCTCCAGGTACCCTTTTATAGCTGGGTCAACTCTGGCTGAGCTTACAGAGTCATATCATTGACCCACATTCCAAGACAAATGACTAGCGGCACCAGGACTCGTACCCCTATCCTCAGGATTTCAAGTCTGGCGCTCTGGTCATTCGGCTAGGACGGCTATAGAATGGCGCATATGGATAAAATTGCTAAGGCTGGGATGTCTCGGGGCTGCTTCTTGTGATGTTTTGGATCCTTCTTTTGGGGTTTGTACTTTATGTAACACCTCTAGAAGAAGTGGGCCACTCATTTTTGTCATTATGACCTTCTCCACAAAGCGTCGGCGAGTCTCAATTGAAGTTAATGAGAAGTAAGGAATGGTATCGTAATTTACTTTTTGGGCATACCGGTTCCAGATTCTCAAAAGGGGGGGGGGTATACAAAAGTTATTTACATCACCATATCTACCAGAACGCGAGATCATATCCCAACTGATAATTGTATGAAGTCAAAACTAATGCCCCAGTGCTCTGTTTGGGTATCTAGAAGTTATTTGATATCTTCAGATGGGAGGGGATACCATAATCTGCAAAATCGTAACATATACCCTTTATATGGATTATTTTGCAATTTTGCATTTTAGGGGGTTTTATATACCCCCTTTATATGGATTATTTTGATGGACTTTGTCTTAAGGAGCACAGGAAAGGCAATGGGAGACCACGAAATCAAATGGGGAGGAAAAAGTCTCCTGGACTTAGATTACGCTGATGATTAAAGCATCCTAGATGAAAGTGTGAGCAAAATGAATAAGTTTTAGAGGCTTTGCGAGTTCAGGGTGCTGGAATAGATTTGAAAATTATTGTTAAGAAGACTAAATCACTAAGGCTAGGAATAAGTGAAGATGAAAAGTTGACGTTGGGTAATGAAAAGATTGATCAGGTGGACAGCTTCACTTACCTTGGTAGTATTCATAGGCAGAGCGCTAGCGCTGCCTAAGTAAAGAACGATGTGGGCATAATGTGTTTTTTTTTTTCTCCATACCCGGGCACTTCGTATCGAAGGAGTCGTCGTAGAAACTTCGAAAAGGGCTCATTCGATTGGAAATTGGAGTGGCTAGTACCCTTTTTAATAGTCGAAAGTGATTGGAGGGCAACAAGCATCCCCCCTCCACGCCCATCATTCCCCCAAACACACCCAATCAAATTTTGAGATAGCCATTTTGTTCAGCGTAGTTGATTTCCAGATAGAAAATATGTTTTTGAGAAGGACACTCCCCCACAACCCAAGGATTTTTAGTTATGCCCTGGGGGCTTATAAGGTTTTTATGGAAGGCGTTGTCGTAGAAACTTCAAAACAGGCTCATTTGATTCGAAATTCAAAGGGCTAGTACCCTTTATAATAGTCAAAAGTGATTGGAGGGCATCTATCCCCCCCCACGCCCATCATTCCCCCAAACACATCCAATAAAATTTTGATATAGCCATTTTGTTCAGCGTACTTGATTTCAAGATAGAAAATATGTTTTTGAGGAGAACACTCCCCCACAACCCTCAGGGTAAGGGTTTTAAGTTATGCCCTGGGGGCATATGAGGTTTTTATAGAAAGCGTTGTCGTAGAAACTTCAAAACAGGCTCATTCGATTGGAAATTAAAAGAGGTAGTGCCCTTTTAATAGTCGAAAGTGATTGGAGGGCAACTAGCCCCCCTTTCCACGCCCATCATTTCCCCAAACACATCCAATCAAAATTTTGAGATAGCCGTTTTGTTTAGCGTAGTTGATTTCAAGATAGAAAATATGTTTTTGAGGAGGACACTCCCCGAGAGCCCTCAGGGCAAGGGTTTTAAGTTATGCCCTGGGGCATATAAGGTTTTCATAGAAGGCGTTGTCGTAGAAACTTCAAAAGGGGCTCATTCCATTGGAAATTCAAATGGCTAGAAGGCGTTGTCGTAGAAACTTCAAAAAATCTAATTCGATTGGAAATTCAAAGGGCTAGTGCCCTTTTTAATAGTCAAAAGTGATTGGAGGGCAAATAGCCCCCCTCCCACACCCATCATTCCCCCAAACACATCCAATAAAAAATTTTGAGATGACCATTTTGTTCAGCGTAGTTGATTTCCAGATAGAAAATATATATTTTAGGAGGACACTCCCCCACAACCCTCAGGGCAAGGGTTTTAAGTTATGCCCTTTGGGCATATAAGGTGTTTTATAGAAGGCGTTTTCGTAGAAACTTCAAAAGGGGCTCATTCGATTGGAAATTCAAAGGGCTAGTACCCTTTTTAATAGTCGAAAGTGATTGGAGGACAACTATCCCCCCCCTCATGCCCATCATTCCCCCAAACACATCCAATCAAAATTTTGAGATAGCCATTTGGTTCAGCGTAATTGATTTCCAGAAAGAAAATATGTTTTTTAGGAGGACACTCCCCCACAACCATCAGGGCAAGGGTTTTAAGTTATGCCCTTTGGGCATATAAGGTGTTTTACAGAAGGCGTTTTAGTAGAAACTTCAAAACAGGCTCATTCGATTGAAAATTCAAAGGGCTAGAGCCCTTTTTAATAGTTGAAAGTGATTGGAGGGCAACAAGCAACCCCCCCCCATGCCCATCATTCCCCCAAACACATCCAATCAAAATTTTGAGATAGCCATTTTGTTCAGCATGGTGGATTTCCAGATAGAAAATATGTTTTTGAGGAGGACACTCCCCCACAACCCTCAGGGCAAGGGTTTTAAGTTATGCCCTGGGGGCATATAAGGTTTTTATAGAAGGTGTTGTCGTAGAAACTTCAAAAAAGGCTCATTCAATTGTAAATTCAAAGAGTTAGTGCCCTTTTTAATAGTCGAAAGTGATTGCAGGGTAACTAGCCCCCCCACGCCCATCATTCCCCCAAACACATTCAATCAAAATTTTGAGATAGCCATTTTGTTCAGCGTAGTTGATTTCAAGATAGAAAATATGTTTTTGAGGAGAACACTCCCCGAGAGCCCTCAGGGCAAGGGTTTTAAGTAATGCCCTGAGGGCATATAAGGTTTTCATAGAAGGCGTTGTCGTAGAAACTTCAAAAGGGGCTCATTCGATTGTAAATTCAAAGAGTTAGTGCCCTTTTTAATAGTCGAAAGTGATTGGAGGGTAACTAGCCCAAGCGTAGTTGATTTCCAGATAGAAAATATATTTTTTGGAGGATACTTCCCCACAACCCTCAGGGCAAGGGTTTTAAGTTATGCCCTGGGGCATATAAGGTTATTCTAGAAGGCGTTGTCGTAGAAACTTCAAAAGGGGCTCATTCAATTGGAAATTCAAAGGGCTAGTACCCTTTTTAATAGTCGAAAGTGATTGGAGGACAACTATCCCCCCCACGCCCATCATTCCCCCAAACACATTCAATCAAAATTTTCAGATAGCATTTTGTTCAGCGTAGTTGATTTCCAGATACAAAATATATTTTTTAGGAGGATACTCCCCCATAGCCCTCAGGGCAAGGGTTTTAAGTTATGCCCTGGGGCATATAAGGTTATTCTAGAAGGCGTTGTCGTAGAAACTTCAAAAGGGGCTCATTCGATTGGAAATTCAAAGGGCTAGTACCCTTTTTAATAGTCGAAAGTGATTGGAGGACAACTATCCCCCCCCCCCCTCACGCCCATCATTCCCCCAAACACATCCAATCAAAATTTTGAGAGAGCCATTTTGTTCAGCGTAATTGATTTCCAGATAGAAAATATGTTTTTGAGGAGGACACTCCCCCACAACCATCAGGGCAAGGGTTTTAAGTTATGCCCTTTGGGCATATAAGGTTTTTTATAGAAGGCGTTGTCGTAGAAACTTCAAAACAGGCTCATTCGATTGGAAATTCAAAGGGCTAGAGCCCTTTTTAATAGTTGAAAGTGATTGGAGGGCAACAAGCACCCCCCATGCCCATCATTCCCCAAACACATCCAATCAAAATTTTGAGATAGCCATTTTGTTCAGTATAGTAGATTTCCAGATAGAAAATATGTTTTTGAGGAGGACACTCCCCCACAACCCTCAGGGCAAGGGTTTTAAGTTATGCCCTGGGGGCATATAACGTTTTTATAGAAGGCGTTGTCTTAGAAACTTCAAAAAGGCTCATTCGATTGTAAACTCAAAGAGCTAGTGCCCTTTTTAATAGTCGAAAGTGATTGGAGGGTAACTAGCCCCCCCCCCCCCCCCCCGACGCCCATCATTCCCCGAAACACATTCAATCAAAATTTTGAGATAGCCATTTTGTTCAGCGTAGTTGATTTCCAGATAGAAAATATATTTTTTAGGAGGATACTCCCCCACAGCCCTCAGGGCAAGGGTTTTAAGTTATGTCCTGGGGGCATATAAGGTTATTATAGAAGGCGTTGTCGTAGAAACTTCAAAAGGGGCTCATTCGATTGGAATTTCAAAGGGCTAGTACCCTTTTGAATATTCGAAAGTGATTGGAGGCCAACTATCCCCCCCACGCCCATCATTCCCCAAAACACATTCAATCAAAATTTTGAGATAGCCATTTTGTTCAGCGTAGTTGATTTCCAGATAGAAAATATATTTTTAGGAGGACACTCCCCCACAACCCTTAGGGCAAGGGTTTTAAGTTATGCCCTTTGGGCATATAAGGTTTTTATAGAAGGCGTTGTCGTAGAAACTTCAAAACAGGCTCATTCGGTTGGAAATTCAAAGGGCTAGTACCCTTTTTAATAGTTGAAAGTGATCGGAGGGCAACAAGCACCCCCATGCCCATCATTCCCCCAAATACATCCAATCAAAATTTTGAGATAGCCATTTTGTTCAGCATAGTAGATTTTCAGATAGAAAATATATTTTTGAGGAGGACACTCCCCCACAACCCTTAGGGCAAGGGTTTTAAGTTATGCCCTGGGGACATATAAGGTTTTTATAGAAGACGGTGTCGTAAAAACTTCAAAAAAGGCTCATTCGGTTGTAAATTCAAAGAGCTAGTGCCCTTTTTAATAGTCAAAAGTGATTGGAGGGCAACTAGCCCCCCTCCCACGCCCATCATTCCCCAAACACATTCAATCAAAATTTTGAGATAGCCATTTTTTTCAGCGTAGTTGATTTCCAGATAGAAAATATGTTTTCGAGGAGAGTACTCCCCCACAGCCCTCAGGGCAAGGGTTTTAAGTTATGCCCTGGGGGCATATAAGGTTCTTATAGAAGGAGTTGTCGTAGAAACTTCAAAAAAATCTAATTCGATTGGAATTTCAAAGGGCTAGCGCCCTTTTTAATAGTCAAAAGTGATTGGAGGGCAAATAGCCCCCCCCCCTCCCATGCCCATCATTCCCCCAAACACATCCAATAAAAATTTTGAGCTAGCCATTTTGTTCAGCGTAGTTGATTTCCAGATAGATAATATGTTTTTTAGGAGGATACTCCCCCATAGCCCTCAGGGCAAGGGTTCTAAGTTATGCCCTGGGGGCATATAAGGTTTTTATAGAAAGTGTTGTCGTAGAGACTTCAAAAAAAGCTAATTTGATTGGAAATTCAAAGGGCTAGTGCTCTTTTTAATAGTCGAAATTGATTGGAGGGCAAATAGCCCCTCCCCCTCCCATGCCTTCATTCCCCCAAACACATCCAATAAAAATTTTGAAATAGCCATTTTGTTCAGCGTAGTTGATTTCAAGATAAAAAATATGTTTTTGAGGAGAAAACTCCCCCAAAACCCTCAGGGCAAGAGTTATAAATTATGCCTTGGGGCATATAAGGTTTTTATTGAAATCTTTGTCGTAGAAACTTGAAAAAGGGCTCTTTCGATTTGAAATGCAAAGGGCTAGTACCCTTTTTAATAGTCGAAAGTGATTAGTGATATTTTTGTTGTTGTTGTTGTTTAGACCAGGGCACTTCGTATCGAAGGAGCTGCCGTGGGAACTTCGAAAAGGGCTCATTCGATTGAAAATAGAAAGGGCTGATGCCCTTTTTAATAGTCGAAAGTGATTGGAGGGCAACTAATCCCCCTTTCACTCCCACCATCCCACGCCCACCCTCCCATTTGCCCATTATGTTTAAAAACTAAATGTTACCTTAAGATTAAATCAAAATGCACCGGGACAATGCTAATTTCCAATAAAGCATTTCAGCAGTACCCCAAGAACGACTGAGGTTATTATGTTCAAACTTTCGGGGCTACTTCTGCTCTTAAATTTAACCAAATAAAAATCGCGTAAGTGCATCCAAGCTATCAAAGAAAGTAAACAGATTTTTTTGCGAATGGTATCAAGTTTTCCATTTCAGGTCAACTAGAGGAGGTATGAAACTAAGTTAAACAGCACTTTTTGTGTCCAGATTTATAAAAGAGTGTATGTTGTTAAAAATTGCGGAAAATTTTTCTCCAGCATACAAATAGCAGGCCAAACTATGAAGTCTTAAAAAACGAAAAGATTTAAAGTATTATTTTCTTTTTCCCTGAAAAGACTATGTCAATATAAAACGAACAGAAATTAATTAAAAAACTTTTTTCCACCAAATAAGTTTTTCAAAGAAAAGTAAAGAACTCCATTAAACAAAAAATGAGCAAAAATAAAATCAAATAATCTACCAAGCGTGAAACTACCACAAATCAGCATCGATAAATAAATAAAACCCAAAGCGAACAGGAATTACAATAAATAACCGAGTCAAACTCAAAACGACCAGAAATTAACATAAGTTGGGTGCAAAACCCCTATGCCTTCCCAAGGCCAGAACGAAATTTGCACTTTACTGAAAAAATACAAATGAATGTGCATTGTCAGTTTAATATACATATACTGATATTTGGCAATCAAAATGTTAATATTATTTGATTTATTAAAGTTATAAAAGTAAAAACATTTATATTTTTTTCAGTAAAGTGCAAATTTTGTTCTGGCTTTGGGAAGGCATAGGGGTTTTGCGCCCAACGTATGTTAATTTCTGCTCGATTGGAGTTTGACTCGGTTATTTATTGTAATTTCTGTTCGTTTTGGGTTTTATTTATTTATTTAACTTGTGTTAATTTCTGCTCGTTTTGAGTTTGACTCGGTTATTTATTGTAATTTCTGTTCGTTTTGGGTTTCATTTATTCATCGATGCTTATTTGTGGTAGTTTCACGCTTGGTAAATTATTTGATTTTATTTTTTTAATTTTTGTTTAATGGAGTTCTTTACTTTTCTTTGAAAAACTTATTTTGTGGGAAAAGTTTTTTTAATTAATTATGAGTAAAGATGGTGGGAGCAGGGAAGACGTTAAAAGTAGAATAGCTAAGGCTCTGGGTGTTTTTTCACAATTAAAATTTTTTGGAAGAATAGGAAGATAAGTCTGCAAACCAAGATTAGGATATTGGAAGCTACAGTGATGACTGTGGTCAAATATGACCCTGAAGCATGGGCGCTCCGAAAAGTGGATGAAGATTTGCTAGATGTTTTCCAGAGAAATTGCTTAAGGATTGTTCTGGGTACCCGGCTGACTGACCGTATTTCAGGCACTAGGCTGTACGAAAAATGTGTTCAATATGTGTAATGTGTTCAATATAATGAAAGAAAGTTTGAGGTGGCTCGGGCACGTTGTGCGGATGAAGGATGACAGATTGCCTAAGATTGTTCTTTTCGGCCAACCGTCTAGGGCTAAACGGAAAACAGGTCGTACTCGTCTGGGGTGGGATGACGTCATAAAGGAACATTTAAAGGAAACGGGAACTTTGTGAAAGGGTGTAAAAAGGGAGGCTTTGAATAGATTGGGATGGAGGAGGAGTGTGCGTAGCTGTGTTGGCCTCAGGCGGCTTGGTGCTGCGGTGAGTCATGAGTAGTAGTAGTAATAGTAGTAATAACATATACCGGGACAGGTTGTTAGATTCCGACAAAATTTGACGGGAAGTGAAAGTTTTTATTTCTTCCTTTTTGAGGCATAGAGTTAATCCGACTATGTAAATATGACTTTATTCTTATCATTTATGTCCATTACTATGGCTCGTTTGATCTTAGTTAAATTTTTTTGGAATTTGGAGCTAAGATTTCAGTTGTGCTTTATGCGGGAGAGGGTAAATTCAAATTTGATTAGATGGCATCAACAGCAATTGCTGCAAGAAATAATTACTATAAGACCAAGAAGCACTAATCTAATTTTGTGCTTGAAGTACTATTTCCCATCTAAGCCGACCATCTTACAGTGGGTTCTTAGCCACAGGATGTTATTTAAGGCCGGCAGAAAGGAGGCCTGAGTGATAAGTTTATGGGTAAAAAATTTAAAAGCAATCTGTTAATAATCAGTTTCAATATAAAAAAAAAATTCAAAGAAAATGACATCTCATCCGGATAATAAGGTTATTTGTTTTGTTCCAGTTCAAAAGGCATGACTAGGAATCTAAATTTTAATTCACGCCAGCTATGATTCATATATTATAATACTTTGGCATGCAACCCGAAGAACATACTTATAGGGCTAATTTTTGCTTCTCCAGCGTATGTTGGATTGACTCGAGATATGCAAAGCACAACTTAAGACGCTACCGCTTTTACTTCCTATTAAGCTCGGTTCAGAATCAACAAATCTTCTTGATAGAAGTTTTAATGACAAGATTTTAGGTCCAGACCACTTTTTTCCCGCAAAGCTGTCTGATTGGATCATCAAACTAGTTCTTAAAGCAAAATAGCCTAGGTATGGCACTATCTCTCACTTCTCATCATGTTGGGCTGAGACCTGAAAGAAACAAACCTTCGAAAGAAAGTTGAATGGGGTCCTGATTTGAACAGAACATAAGTAGGGCACTTTATCCTATACCCCGCCGTGGTTTGATACAATCCAAACTTCTGGTAAAATTCCTGCACAATATTGTATCACCCCCCCCCCTCCCACAAAAAATTAAAAATTGTATTGCTTCTTAACACCCAAAGAGCGCACCTGGGACAATAGTTTTTACTTCCCGTTAATTTTGGAGACCCGATGAGATATAGACTTCTTAAAGTTGTGCTGCTGAAACATTCCGGAATAACCCCACCCCTACTCCACATGTGAGGTCAGATAAGAGCTGGATTAGTTTCCGTCTAATTCAAGGACTGAGATTTTTACGCAACCAAAGTTTCTGATTATCGAAAAAATGAATTAATCGAAAAAATGAATTAAAGCAAACAAACACGAAATAAAAGATGCCACGATTAGTTTTCCAGAATTACCTCCAGAACTCTAAAAGAGATATAACCTTTTACATAAGATTCTCAAAGAAATAAATCCTTGTTCTGTGCGAATTTGATACTACATAATCCCTAAGAACTTCAGCCCACTAAGGGATCCATGACAGTTTGATTTTATTTCTTGTTTATACTAAATAAAAATATAAAAAAAAGTTTCTTCCAACGTTAAAGTGCGACTTTAACCTTTAAAAACATTAGGAATCAGTTTTATACTAGGGGGAATGCCACCCCCTTAAGTCACCATTTTTTCCAAATTGAAAGTCCAGAATATAGAGTGGGAGTTTTTTTTCATTTGAAAAAAAATTATTTGCTTTATATAATTTCATTCGGGTTTTAATATCATATCCATGGTAATAATAAGTAATAATACCCTTGTTTAACTATGCTCTAAAAATGGTAATTGATCTTAAAAAATACACCCCTTCAAAATTTTTTTGTATGGGGAAGGAGTTCTTAGTACACTTTTTTGCAGTGGGGGTTCCGTGCAGGTGATGATATATTTTCATATGCTCCGATAACATTTTATTTCCCATTTAAAATATTTTCTAAAAAGAGGTGACCTGTAATGACCTTTCCCCAAGTGTCCAATTTCGCCGCTAAGCCCAAATATTTTCCTCCAAAGGAAGGGAGGTTATGGGGTAAATCCCCTGTTCCAGTCAAAAGACCTTTTGCGAGAAGGCAGAAAACTTGGACCTAAAGATACACTTCTTGAGCACACAGGCACCCAATCAAATAGTTCGTGGTAACGAACTGTAAGTAAGGAGGGACCTGGCTCAATGGTAACCGAAACTCTAGAAAACGGGTTTTTGATACCAATAGATACATCAAAAGAATCAGATTTCAATGCTGATTTCAAATATATAACTTTCATCAAGTTTAGTGCAAACCATCAAAAGTTACGCGCCTGAGAAAATTTGGCTGATTTTCAAAAAAGGGGGAAAGACCACCTAAAAGTTATAGAACCTTAATGAAAATCACACCATCATATTCAGCGTATCAGAGAACCCTACTGTAGAGGTTTCAAGCTCCTGTCTACAAAAAAGTGGAATTTTGCATTTTTTGCCAGAAGAAAGATCACGGATGCGTGTTTATTTGTTTTTTTTTTGTTTTTTTTTCCCCCAGGGGTGATCGTATCGACCCAGTGGTCCTAGAATATCGTGGGAGGGCTCATTGGAACGGAAATTATAAGTTCTAGTGCCCTTTTTAAGTGACCAAAAAAAATGGAGGACAACTAGGCCCCCTCCCACGCTCATTTTTTCCCCAAAGTCACCCAATTAAAATTTTGAGATAGCCATTTTGTTCAGCATGGTCGAAAATATGATAACTATGTCTTTTAGGATGACTTAATCCCCCGAAGTCCCCGGAGGAGGGCTAAAAGTTATGAACTTTACCCAATGTTAACATACAGTATTGGTTATTGGGAAGTATACAGACGTTTTCAGGAGGGTTTTTTTCTGGTAGTGGAGGGGGGGGGAGGGGTCGGGGGTTATGTTGGAGGATCTGTCCATGAAGGAAGTTTTCATGGGGGAAGGGAAATTGCCATGAAGGGGGCGCCGGACTTGCCAGCATTATTCATTGGTTATTGGGAAGTATACAGACATTTTCAGGAAGGATTTTTTTTCTGGAGGGTGGGGCTGGAGGAGGGGCTTACTCGGGAGAATCTTTCCGTGGAGGATGTTTCTTTGGCGTAGGGGACATTTCTATGAAGGGGGCGCCGGATTTCCAAGCATTATTTAAAAAACGATCAGAAATTAAATTAAAAAAAAACAAGTTTTTTTCAACTGAAAATAAGAAGCAACATTAGAACTTAAAACGAACAGAAATTATAACGTATATGAGGGGGTTCTCCCCCAAGTCAATACCTCGCTCTTTACGCTACAGTTTTTTTTTAGTGCTTTCAAAAGAGCTATCTATTCTAACTAAACGGCCTTTGTGATTCAGGGGTTTGTGAATTAAAATTTTTTTTAACTTTTAACGTAAAGAGCGTGGTATTGACTAAGGGGAGAACCCCCTCATATACGTAATAACATGTACGTAATAAAAAAAAACAATACAAAAACAAGCGATACGGCTCAATAGTGATCGAAACTTTTAAAAACAGAATTTTGATGTCAATAAATGTATCAAGAGAATGGGTTTATAATGCTGATTCTAAATATATAAATTTTATTAAGTTTAGTATTACTCATCAAAGGCTACGAGCCTGAGAAAATTTACCCGATTTTTTAAAGAGGGGGAAAACATCCTCTACAAGTGAAAGAATTTTAATGAAAATCACACCGTCAGATTCAGCGCATCAGAAAAACCCTATTATATAGGTTTCAAGCTACATATCTGCAAAAATATGCAACTTTATATTTTTTGCCAGAAGAAAAATATACGAACATAGAAGTTAGTTACGTAAGTTAATTTGTAAATTACGTCATAACCAAATTTAGACACATCCATTTAGCAAAAGAAAAGTAAAATTTTTATGCAAATTTTGTTTACTTATTCAATGACGGTGAGCCAAAATAAAAGCTGCATTAACTAAAAAACGATCAGAAATTACATAAAAAAACAAGTTTTTTAAACTGAAAGTAAGGAGCGACATTAAAACTTAAAACGAACAGAAATTATTCCGTATATGAAAGGGGTTGTCCCCTCCTCAACGCCTCGCTCTTTACGCTAAATTTTGACTCTGTCTCGTAACTTTTTTTTTTAAACAATAAAAAACTTTAGCGTAAAGAGCAAAGCGTTGAGGAGGGGACATCCCCTTTCATATACGGAATAATTTCTGTTCGTTTTAAGTTTTAATGTCGCTCCTTACTTTCAGTTTAAAAAACTTGTTTTTTTATTTAATACCTTAAGGAAACAGTGACTGCTATTTCCCATAATGCCTTGTGTACAACTAATACTTTATATTAATGAGTATTGAGGCATAGGCAGTCTAAAATAACCATTCACTTCTGTAGACTTTATGTATGTTGTGGGATACTACTGCCGCGGAGGTCAATGCACTGCTTCAGCCTCTGGAGCTGGAAGACTATTTTAATTGTTTGTTGTTAGTTCTAACCTAATGGGGCTTTAGAGCTTTTGATTTGTAGTATATTAACAGTAGTCAGAACAATATTATAACTTTATGGAACAAAATGGCAAAAAGGCAAATTACAAAATAGCTCTTTGTTGGTGGGAGATCAATGTCAGAGGCAATGCTATAGCGTTACCCTGAAATACAGTCATGTGCTTTTATTGTATTTTTGCTTCGATTATTCCGTAATGAAGGGGTAGCTGTAGAAACTTGAGAAGGGGCTCATTCAACTGGAAATTCAGAGTCTTTACGCGAAAAGTGATTGAAGGGCAACTAAACCCCCTCTCGGATTCTTTTCGGCTGCCTGACCTCAGCAACCCCCAAGACATCTGACCCAATTTTTAGATGTCCATTTTTCTGAGAATAACCGAAAGGTTCAATAAATGTATCTCCAGTAATAACATGACCACCTATAGTCACTGGAGCAGGGGATGTAAATCTTATTCGTTCTATAATGAAAAGGGTGACATATTTGATCTTCAATATCAAATTACCTCAAAGCTATTAGGGGTCATTTCCTGGGCCAAAAGAGAGTTCAAAAAAGGGGCAAAATCATTTTTTAGATTGTCTAGAAAGTCAAATGCTGAAGCCATGAGAACCCCATTGCCCAAAGTGGAACTAAAAAGAAAATTGTGTTTTCTGAAAATGAAGCCAGAAAAGGGATGTATGGCTCAAAAAGCTCAAATGAAAAATAGGACTCGAAAACATTTTTTTCTTCTAGTCAGCTTTAACTTATATCCTAAGTTTTTCTCCAATGCAGACAAAAAAAAAACGCATCCCCGAAACAGGACAAAAAACCGCCAAAAACTTTTTTTCTTCAAACGGCTTAAAACTTATGTCTTTGATGTCTTAGGCCAAGTGACCCCCATGCACAAAAATTAGGTTTGGAGCATGGGTTTCCAAAAATTGAAGATGAAAAAGAAATTCATGAAGAGTTCCAATAACTACTTTTTACATAAGGCCAAAACTTGTAGTTTGACGCTCTTGGGAGATGAGGCCTCAATAGACAACAAAATGCACAACAAAGAACAAATGACGCTCCGGTCCTTAGGGTGTTTTAGGGGGGGGGGGCAGTCCTGGTTCGATTTATAGTAATGTATATTCGTTTAAAGTTTGAATCGCATTTTTATTTTCATTTCGTATCATTTTAGCAATCCTCTTTTCATCCATAGCTGTATCTGCTGTCTTTATGTTTTATATGTATGAACATTTTAATTTCTGTTTGTTTCGGGTGTTATTTACTTATTCATAGTAATTTCTGTTCATACAAAGTCTATAGAAAATATATGACTTTATTTCTGCTTGTTTCAGGTTTAATTACAAATCTTTCCCATTCTTTGAAAAACTTTATTTTGAAAGTATTTGAAAATGATAACTTAAAAGCCACTAGAAAGTTTAATTTCCTCTGGATTTGTACATTGGATGTTTAAAGAAATCCTAGGAATCTATAAAAACAAAAGTATGAGGAAGGAAGATTTAATCCCCTGCATATCGTTTTGGAATTTTACGATTGTTTTCCCTCTGTAAGCCTCTCAATTCTTGTTGAAGATTAATTGAAATATTTTCCGTATTAGACAAGGACTCATAAGTACATGCTTATAGAGATGTCTCTAATTTATTTCACTATGTTTGTGGTGGCTTGCTGTCAGAGCATGGGATACATACATACATACATGCGTGTATTTAAAAACCAGTGGCCATATACACAAAAAGAAATTGTAGCGTTGCCTATTGTAAAGGCCATACGGCTCCAATTTATTTTTTTTCCCCAGTGGCACTTCATATGGGAGGGGTCGTCGTAGAAACTTCAAAGGGGCTCATTAAATTGGAAATCGAGAGTTTTAGTGCCCTTTTTAATAGTCGAAAATGATTGGAGGGCAACTAGCCCTCCCCTCCCAACGCCCATCATTCTCCCAAAAAAATCCAATCAAAATTTTGAGATAGCCATTTTGTTCAGCATAGTTGATTTCCACATAGAAAATATATTTTTGAGGAGGACACTCCCCCACAACCTTCAGGACAAAAAAAGTTCTGCCCTGGGGGTATATAAGGTTTTTATAGAAGGCGTTGTCGTAGAGACTTCAAAACAGGCTCATTCGATTGAAAAATTCAAAGGGCTGGTGCCCTTTTTAATAGTCAAAAGTGATTGGGGCAAATAGCTTCCCCCCACGTCCATCATTTCCCCAAACACATCCAATCAAAGTTTTGAGATAGCCATTTTGTTCAGCGTAGTTGATTTCCAGATAGAAAATATGCTTTTGATAAAGACACTCCCCCAAAACCCTTAGGGCAAGGGTTTTAAGTTATGACCTGGGGGCATATAAGGTTCTTATAGAAGGCGTTGTCGTAGAAACTTCAAAAAAGGATCATTCTATTGGAAATTCAAAGGGCTAGTGCCCTTTTTAATAGTCGAAAGTGATTAAAGGGCAACTAACCCCCCCCCCACGCCCATCATACCCCCAAGAACATCCAATCAAAATTTTGCGATAGCCATTTTGTTCAGCGTAGTTGATTTTCAGATAGAAAATATGTTTTTGAGGAGGACACTCCCCCACAACCCTCAAAAAAAGGGTCTTAAGCTATACCCTGGGGGCATATAAGGTTTTTATAGAAGGCGGTGTCGTAGAAACTTAATAAAAGACTTATTCAATTGGAAATTCAAAGGACTGGTTCCCTCTTTAATAGTCTAAAGAGATTTGAGGGCAACTAACCCCCCTCTCACGCCCATCTTTTCCCCAAACACATCCAATCAAAATTTTGAGACAGCCATTTTATTAAACGTTGTTTTAAGTTCTGGAAATTAGGTCTTTGAGAATGACAACTGCCCCACAGTCCTCACGGCAAGGATTTTAATTTAAGGACTCTCCGAATCCTTCCCATTATTTTGTATGGAAGGGATGCTCGTATAAACTTTAGAGAGGGCTGATTTGATTGGAAATTGAAAGTTCTTGTTCTCTTTTTAAGAGTCAAAAGAGATTGGAGGACAACTAACACCCCCTCCTCCGCGCCCTAAATACATCAAATAAAAATTTTGAGATAGAAATTTTGTTAAAATAGTTCAAAGCTCTGACAAGAAAAAGCTCCGGTGTCGACACAGCCCACCAGGGCCCGGGGGTAGGCGTTGTAAATTATGCCCTAGGGGCATATAGACAGTTAAACAATCATTAAATAAACAATCAATGCAAACAAACATACAATGGCTATTAATGTAAATTAATAAATAAATTTAGTGCTGATATTAATGTAAATTAATAAATAAATTTCTGCTGGGTGGAATTTAACGCGGGGGAATTATCAGCAGGAAAAGAAAATTTTCTTTAAGGGGGAAAGAATTTCCCATGGGTGGGTTTTCCAAATGTAAATTACTCAGGGAGGGGACGACTAAACCCATTCGATAATATTCTAAATTTTACATCTAAAATTAACGGGAATAAAGAGTCAAAGTAAATGTCAGAGATAGCACTTCAGGTTCATTCAGACGATTTTGTTCGTGTCTTTTGAAAAAAGACATTTTCAAAAGATAGATTATTTTCATTAGTATTACTTTCTCTGTGGCTGCTCAATTATGCATGTGAGGGGGAGACTCCCCCCCCCCACCACTGTCTACGCTAATGTTTCAGTTTTTATCTCAAGGCTTAAAAATGAAAGCAATGCGATAAAAGTATAACTCAAAATAACATTTATAGAATAATATATGCACATAACACGGAACAATTAATCAAAATTGCATATTATGAGTTGAGGCTCACCCAAATGATGGCCCAGGGGGCTCACTATTCCACAATCTATGATATCAATCCTGCAATAACTGAAAATATAAAGTATTTTTGAGTATTTTAACGTCTTCCACAACTCAAACGGTTCAACATTCTAAAGCCCAATGAGTCTGTCTAATCTCCTAAATCGGGAACGGAGGAGATGAGTGAAGTTCCTCCCCGTATTTGATGAGTCTCCAACCTCATCCTCCCCCTCTCCTACTGTCTACGCTAAAGTTTTCCTCTTTATGCTAACTACGCAACCCCCACCCCAAAGACTTTAATAAGGTAAAGTTTTGTATAGGAAGAACACATAGTAGATCTATTATAATTATCCAATTATAAGGTTAAAATACATACTCCGTGATAGCTGCAAAATTGCTTGGGCACACAAAATCCTATTAAGGTCAATTCCAAACAGTCGTGATCCCTTTGTGTCAGCAAGTGAAATGGTCTAAACCCCCTTATTAGAGCTATTTTTTCAATCCAATCATTGTAGTCAATCGCTGTCCACAAGTTATGCAAGCTGTATATTATTCATATATAAGGTTTTTATCAAAGAGGTAATCGTATAGACTTTGAAAAAAGCCTCATTCAATTTAAATTGAAAGTTCTAGATCCGTTTTTTAAAGTCAACAATAATCGGACAGTAAGCAACCCCCCCCCCCCATGCCATAAAAACTTGAAACTTTTTGCAATCAAAAACGAACAAAAAGTAATTAAAAAAAACTTTCTGAAAAATAAGTTTTTCAAAGAAAAGTAAAAGCCATTTTAAACTTAAGCTCAAGAGATACAAATACCAGTAAAAATTCAAACTCAAAACAACCAGAAATTACTATTAAAGAATAAATGAAACCCAAAACGAACAGAAATTAAATAAACAATCATAGCAAAAAACATACAAAAAGTAATAACATAAATGAATAAACAGATCTTAAAGCGAGTAATGCTTAGATTGAATATGAAAATCAAGCTTAAAACGAAAAAAAAATATTTTGCAATTAAAGTATAAATAAAACTTAAAACGAACAGAAATTAAATAAACAATCAATGAGAACAAACATACAATATATATTAATGTAAATGAATAAATAAATGTTAAAACGAGTGAAACTTAAATTGAATATGCAAATATAGTTTGAATCGAATAAAAATAACTACAAACAAAAGTTTGGGTATCGCCTCACTGCAGAAGCCTAAAACCTACTGCGTCATTGGCGCTTTACTGTAAACGAATTATATTACAAATGTTTTCTTTTGTACTTAATATTGAAAATAAATATTAATATTACAGTGGAATTTTGAATTGATGAGCTTTCAGCAATTAATATTATTATACATCAAACATTCAGTTTAATTTATTAGTTCTTTCCAAGATTGGTCAAGACAAATATAGCTTCACGACAAACAAAATTTGGATACTGCCCCCTTCTTTAACTGTAATAACCTAAAGCCTTCTGCGTCATTGGCGCTTCACTGAAAACGAATTGCTCGTATATTACAAATTTATTCTTTTCCAGTTCTTACAGCATTGAAAATGAAAATAAATATTACAGTGAAAAAAATCTTGAACTGATGGATCTTTCAACAATTAATATCATTATATAGCTAATATTCAATTTGATTTTGTTTATACTTTCCAAGACTGTTCAAGACTCAGTAAGGCACCAATAGTTTTCAGTAAGGCACCAATGACGCAGTAGGTTTTAGGCTTCTGCAGTTACGCGATACCCAAACTCTTGTTTGTAGTTATTTTTAATCGATTCAAACTTGATTTGCATATTCAATTTAAGTTTCACTCGTTTTAAGAATTATTTATTCATTTACATTAATATATATTGTATGTTTATTCCCATTGATTGTTTATTTAATTTCTTTTCGTTTTAAGTTTCGTTTATACTTTAATAGCAAAATATTTTTTTTTCGTTTTAAGCTTGATTTTGATATTCAATCTAAGCATTACTCGCTTTAAGATCTATTTATATATTATTACTTGTTGTATGTTTTTTTTATGATTGTTTATTTAATTTCTGTTCGTTTTGGGCTTTACTTATTCTTTAATAGTAATTTCTGGTCGTTTTGAGTTTGAATTTTAACAGGTATTTGTATCTCCTGAAGTTAAGTTTAAAATGGCCTTTACTTTTCCTTGAAAAACTTATTTGTCGAAAAGTCTTTTTTTAATTAATAAAAAACAATAAGGAAAGAACGATAAAACTCAACCAATTTAGACTACAGTTTCTTTCCGCGCCATCAGACTATTCTCAATAAAACAACCAAACGCAAAACTTAGGCCCCTCGAAGTAGCCCCAAAACACCAAGGAGCAGCGGTACATCCCTATGAAAAAATTTATCTCTAAAATTTGCCAAACTTTGGCATCTACTCAGAAAATGGTCAATCCCATCCCCAAACTCTCTACAGAGGGGGAAGGCACAACTACTTCCCCAGCCATCTTCGTCATAAGACTCCCAGTAGCCTTTACGCAGTGTATGCAATTTGCCCGCGCCTGCAACCAATACGTAAGGGTTCTCCACGGTAGGTTCAGGTTCAAATATAACTCCTCCCCTTGCATTTCTTTAATCTGTCTATAAAAATGGAGGCTACTAGACTTTTCCAAACCGGTTAGACAAACCTGAATCTCTTGGTACCGAAGGCGCGATGCAAACTTACCGAGGAAACCTTCAGGTTTACCTAGAGGACCCTGCCCCTCATTCCGTGCCCATGATAAACCAGCATTATCCAACAGTGCTTTAACTTGTTTTGGCCATGCTGCCTTTTTGGTAAAGCTCAACATCTCTGTGTAGGCCGCTTTCGCCAGGCGGTTATCAGGTAAGCACGTAACCTGTAACCAAAACATAATCATTTGTATAGTCCCCATATGACGTAAATCCTGCAAACCCAAATCACCCCTTAGGACGAAACTCCTAAAATTATTTTGGAGGCCTATAACTCTTTAAAAATACATAAAGCTGCAGAGAATCCAGTTGTTTTACCGTAGTAATCCCCCTCAACTCACATCCATAATGGGCGACAGGTTGGACTTTAGTCATAAATAGGCACTTGGGCATCTTCATATTTTTGATTCCCATGATATGTTTTTGTCGAAGTAGAGCACAAGCAGCTGCCTTACCATGTGAAATCATCAATTTAATGTGTTCGGTCCGATTCCCGTTTGCTGCGACCACGAATCCCAGATATTTATACTTTGTAGTCACTTTTATTGCCTCATCTTTATAAGTAAAGGAATAATCCTGAGGTCCATTGGGCTCCCTAATTTGGAAGATGACAATATCTGTCTTAGATGCGTTCAGCTTCAACTTCTTCGATTCTAGGTAAGATTCAGTTAAATTCAGAAGAGTTTGGAGTTCCTCGGCTGATTTGACCACTAAAGCTGTGTCGTCAACGAACAGCAAGAAAGAAAATAGGGTATTCGCTAGTGGTACAACTGGGGCCCATCTCGTTTCAAGGAACTCTGCAAAATAATTTATATACAGACTAAAAAGTTTCGGTGACAACGTGCATCCTTGGCGAACTCCTCTGAAGGTTCTGAATGGCCTAGATACACCTTTTTTAACAATAAAAACCACAGATAAAGTTATCTCATACATGTTAATTAATAACATAATAAAAGGCCTGGGTAGGCCTACCATCTAGAACCTTTTCCAAAAATTTACTAATTGTTGGTACTAGACTAATAGGGTGATAGTTACCATGCTTTATCCGGTCACCCTTTTTAAATAATGGCATTATAACCGACATATTTCATGATGTTGGCCAACTACATGAAACCAGGACCGCATTATACAAAGTTAATAGAACTGGCAACAGGGGACCGATTAATTTCTTATACATTGTTGACGGAATTCCATCAATACCCGGCGAAGATCCTCCACGGTGGCTCTTGATGGATTGTTTTAGCTCACTCTCTGATATATCATGAATTAGCTGGTAAGAATGCTCTGGGAGGGGGAATTCACTGACCACTGCATCTATCGGCTCAGTATACACTTGCGGGTAGATGGGTGCCTGGCCAGCTGAGTTTCTATGATTCTCCATGTCTTCAATATAAGTCGGCCAAGAGTTAACTTCTGGGATAATTTTTGATTGGTCACGTGGCCCACGTAAGTACTTCCAGAATTCCTTCATACTGGTTGACCTATAAGCTTGAAAACACTTCTCTTGCTCTTTAATTTCTTATAATTCTTTTTTCCTCCTTAATAAAGCCTTGTGTTCTTTTCTAGCTAATCTAAATTTTAGTAGGGCTTCTTGTCGTTGCTCTGGGCCCTTGGCATTTTTTACCTTATTTAATAAGCTAAATAGGCACAACTTACTAAGTTTGCAATCATAATCAAAAGGACCTATTTTTGGCGGCATTCGTTTCAGGACCCAAGCAGCCTCTTCATGGAGGAGTTGTGACAGGCAGCCAGTAATAATTTCACGGTCCGAAGAGAGTTCACATAAACCCTTTAACTTATCCAAAATCTCTTCCGAGCAAAACCTGTCTTTCAGCGTTTTTGTTTCTTCATCAGTCCAATCTTTTCGTAACCATCTTATAGCTTGAGCTCGGGATATAAGGCTAGAATGAGGGAGAGAAGGAACATTAAACATCCTAGAAAGTTGGAGAGAAAGTTTATAGGAAAATGATCAGAACCCAGCACGTGGAGAACCTCAAAATCAACAACACAGGCAGCGAACTCCACACGCACCAACGCGTAATCTATAACACTGAGATTTGGCCAGGAAAAGCATGTGTACTCACCTCTACCTCTGTCCTTACCAAACCTTCCATTACAAATTGCTAAACCATTCTCATTGCAGTATGCCAATAAATTTCTCCCCTAAATATTCGTTCTTCTACACTGATCGTCACTGCTCCATGGCATCCCAAAGACCTCAGAAAGGACCTCCGCAATATCATCTGAAAAAAATTCAGGAGTTATCTCTGATACATTCGAAGTATAGGCATTAAAATCCCCTACTACAACCAGACGGTCCCCCGGATACTTCTGTTAAAACAATCCCATTTCTCCATGTAGTATAGTCCACGTGTCTTCAGATGAGTAGAACTATTTTGTGGTGCTAG
The DNA here is from genome assembly GCA_027921565.1 of Artemia sinica. Lineage (NCBI taxonomy): Eukaryota > Metazoa > Arthropoda > Branchiopoda > Anostraca > Artemiidae > Artemia > Artemia sinica. Next base: position 29,885,241 of record CM051257.1, read on the forward strand.
ATATAGAGAACCTACAATTAAAAAAATTCTCTCACACTTAAATCTACCCCACACTATATTCTCTGATTGGGTCGCGAGTCTCACTTCAGAAGAAAATGACATTTGGCTAAAATACATAACCACACCACCATAATACCGATTATTCTTAGAAACTTTTCTATTCACTGCATAAAAGGAATAATTATGTAAAAGGGGGCACTGCAGATCATCCTCACAATTATTCCAAGACTCAACCACACAAAATATATCCAGATCCATCAATAATGCTAATGATGTTTTTTTCTCTTTAAAACCTTGATTGTTCCGGCACCCAATCCTAAGTTCGCGATAAACAGAAAAATGTAGGGGAGGGTGGGGTTGGTTCGGACAAAATTTTTTGGTTGGGTGCAGCTTCTGTCCCAATCAGTATCCATCTTCCGTTTTCATCTTAAAAGAAAGAGATTGTGTCCAAGATTTTTCAGGAATTTTGGTAGACTTTTATCTTTCGTCTTTAGACAAAAAATCCAACAATAAAAAAAAAAATAATTGTCCGAAGTTACCCCACGGTGTGGGGTGGGTTCGGACATGGTGTGGGGTTACTTCGGACAGCAGTAATATGGGTTCAGCAACCTCACAGATTAAAGAAAAAAACGCCATTTACTGAAAATTTGAATATGTATAAAAGTAAAACAAGTAAAATGAAAGTTGAAGAAAAAAATTAACTAATTTGAACCAAAGCTCACAGGAGCTCTATCTCACGTTTTAGCTGCTGAGATCACATTGAAAAGTGAGTCCTCGCTTTGTCCGTTCAATCCCTCCAGTGGCAGTTGGTGATGGAAGAGAAAGAACAATGTCGTTTGAAGAGACGAAGGCTTTGTCCTCAATATCCGGAAAAATGAACCGTGCTCCATTTCTGCGAAGGAACAAGACTTCTAGATCGCTTTTAGTTTTTCCTTTTATCTGGCCAACGTAGAAGATATCCGACTTCTTCGATTTGCCCAATTTGAATTTTACCAGAACATAGCTATCCGTTTGAGCTTGGTCAATATCAAAAGGCTCAAGGTCCTCTTCTACGTCCCCACAGTGAAGAGACTCGTCGCTTTAGGAGTCGCTCGGGGCAACAGGTTCAGAAAGAGTCTCCGCCTCATCGGTTCCGTCGTCTTCGTTAGGCTTGCGGACCGCGCTGTTCTTACGTTTCTTTGTAGATGGCGTCGGCTTGGCCTTCTTTTCCTTTTTAGCTACGATCTCTTCTTTCTCAGGGGTGTCAGTGAGAATACGGGTCCTCCCTCTGTTGCGATTCCCACGTCCCGGAACAGTAACAGCCCCCACTCGGGGAAAAGGTTTTACTTCTTCGGGCGACCTTATGAAAGAAGAAATTGGTGGTCCAGCTTCGGAGTTGGCTTGCGACGAGGGGCTCCGCGAACTGGTTGTTTGGTCTAGCGGCGTATCCGTCACAAAGGATGGGGCAAAAGCTCCCTCTGGGAATGCATCGCGATTGAATGAAAAGATTCCAGCTTCTCGAAACGCAGAGACTATGTTGGATGCACTGAACTTCTCCAGGAAAGGAACCCTGCTGAGTGAGGCTACCTCATAAATTGAAATGCGCTGTCCGGGATGTAACTGCAGCCATTCATTGAAGCGCTCTTTCAGTGCACCCTTGAAAGGAGAAAGCACTCCTACGTCAAGTGGCTGAAGCTTGTGGGAGCAGTGGGGTGGGAATGTCAACAGTGTCACGTGATTTTGCTTACAGTGTTCGATCACACGTACATCCAGATGGCTATCATGGTTGTCCATGAGCAGTAGGATGGGAGTCTCTTCATCTGGCTTGGTTATTTTTGTGAAGTGTCGCATAGCCTCCAAGAACAAGTCGCCGTTGACTGGTTGCCCAAGGCAACCAGGAGGGCCTTCGTTTGTCATTCTAGGTATGAAATTCACTCGCGGAAAAATGAAGACCGGTGGAATAATCGCTCCAGACGCACTGGCGAAACATACAGCAGTCACGTTTTGACCTCTTTCTGCAGACACAGTCTGACCAACCTGTTTTTGTCCAGTTGGTGCTAGGACTTTCGGTGGTGGAAGCACGGTGACTACCTGTCTCGTCAACGTTCCAGATGCGATCAGCCGTCATTTTGGCTCCAAACCTTCCATAGACATCAAGTAGCTTGTCAAAAAACGTCTGAACGACAGTTTTGTTGAAGCCGGAGGCTCTCGCCTGACTTGTGGCTTCTGGCTTCCTCACCGAGATGTCTGAATTCCGCTTCAGAAACGCAAGAAGCCAGTCCTTTGACGCTGCTTCATTGAAACACCAGTTTTCTGGTACAGAAATGTTATTCGCACGGGCGTAAGAGTAAGTAAATTTTCGTGCTTCAGTTGTTGTCAGTCCATGGTTCATTCTCGAACAAGTGCGAAAGTAGTCGGCTAGTTTTCGCTCGTGTTCGCTTTCAAAAACTTGCCTGTTATGTTTTGGTCTCGTCGGGAAGTTTATTTGCAGTGGCCCAGGCTCTTCGTTGACACTTTTATCCGCTTCTCCTGTCTGTGGCCTCGAGCGCCTGACATAGTCCAGTAGCGTGGACTTCTTTATGCCGAAGTTTTCTGCAATTTGTCTCAATGTTCCTTCCTTTTTCAGATAAGCCCCAACTGCTTTCTTCATGTTTTCTAGGTTAACGGAAGGTCTTGTCGCTTCCTTTTGTATGATCGAGGCATTCTGAAAGAAACTGTTTTTAGTAACAAGTAATAAAATGCATATTAACAGGTACACGATGTGAACAAAAGAGGAAAAGTTGGAAATACTGACCACAAAAAAGGGTCTGGGGTGGGTTCAGACAATTTCCGAATCCACCCCACTACCGTTGTCCGAAGCAACCCCACCCGCGATAAAAAGTCTGAAACCTCACTGACGCTGTAACTACTATAGATGCCGCCAAAAACTAAAATTTAAACAACTTAGCAATGCCATAGTTAAACGCTGCAACAGTCAGCAAAATTCAATGACTAGTAATAACGGCCAAATAAAATCACAAACAAAGAAACGATACAGGACGCCACACCAACCTTTTTTCGGTTTTTCTCAAATATTTCAAAAACGATTGCACGTGTGATAACCAAACTACATACTCAAGTAGGGTACTAGATGGCACGTCTATGGTATTTTTTTGATGAATTTTAGAGGGCGTTGTAGGAAGAGAGGCTCTTGTCCAGACTCACCCCGTGTCCGAACCAACCCCACTCTCCCCTATATGGCCACACCGGTCCTAATCCTCGTTCTCGTCACTCATTTTCTCAACGGAGTCACCAGCCCCTTCTTTTAGGGGTAAATTCAAACCATTCGACTTGTCGGTTGGTGCAGTTTCACTGCAGCTCTCAGTTGTGCTGTTTTTACGGACACATCGATTTCCGGTTTTATGGGCATCTTCGGGACTAATGATGGTTTCTAATCTCCTCTTTGATTTCCCACGAGTAACCATTTTGTGCTTTTGGCCAGGCCAAGCCACGTTCTTGTTAGTGCTGTCTCCAAAATTTACCGTTTGAAAATTTTGAATTCCTGGGGCTTGGGGGTTAACCTGCTGAGTTGGCTATATGGGCACATTACTAGGTTTAGCAGCTGACATTTCCACCCTCCCTGTGACTTGGTCATAATAAAATGTTTGGCCCTCAATCAAAAGGCGTGTTCCTATTAATTTGGCGTCTTGTCCATACGAAAAAACCTCATTCAGCATTGGTTTAAGCTCTTGGCGAGATTGACGTTCCAAATAGGTATTATCCGGGGCTACTGAAATATCCAACTTTATTTAAAAGTCGGCCACTACACAGGATTATGTCGCGAAGTTCCCGATTATTAAATTTCACCAAAATAGGGTGCACCTCACCTGGTTTACTTTTTCCCAAGTGAAACACATCCTTAAAATCACGCCTGGTCAAACTAAGCTGGGGTAAGTAGTGGTTTACTGCCATCATAACTTCTTCTACTAGACTACGTGGAGGTGGGTTTACTGACTTCAAATTATAAATGATCGGATTTTGCTGTTTAATTTCTCTTTCAAGTTGTTCCGACCTTTTCTTTTCCTCAGATAGTAGGTTTCGCAGCTGGTCGATTTCGGATCTTACTGCATCATCCCGTCTGCCTGTCTAAGTTTTGAGGGCCGCTAATTCCAATTCGATCGCAGAAACGCTATTGGCAACATCTTGAATCTGATTTAATTTAGTATCCATTTGCGACAATTTTTCAAGGATTGCTGCGATCCCGGTAGATTCAGCCATTTCCAAAATTATCGTTCGACCCCTTCCAAAAATAATATGTTAAAAACTAAAAGTAGGAAACGAAAACTTACTTGCAAGGGGGTCAATTAAATCCCCCGAGTTCCAACAATGTCTTGCAATAATCACGTTCGCAAATGCTATAATGCTTTTCCAAAGAACGAAAAATCACTTATAACTTTAATCCTCTGCTAGACACTTTCACAATCACCGAATTAATCATATTTTCAAACAATCCAGGTCAACTATTTCACATAGATGTTTACGATTTGAAATCTAGTTCGAGACTGATATTATACCTTTCAAACATTTTATGGTATTGAACTGTACGTAAGGAGCGACTCGGGTCAATAGGAACCAAAACTTTTAAAAAATAGAACTTTTGTAACAATTAATGCATTAAAAAAAATTTCTTTTTATGCTGATTGTAAATAAATGAAACATCCAAAACGTTTAATATTACCCATCAAAATCTACGAGCCTGAAAAAATATGCCTGATTTCAGAAAAAGGGGAAAAACAACAACCAAACAGTCAAGCAATCTTGATGAAAAACCATACCTTTAGATTCAGCATATTAGAGAATCCTGCTAATAGTATCACCATGACATTCCTAGCTCTTGATTCCATGACATCGCTATCCCTGCTTTTAAAGGAAACCCCATCCCGTCATTCCATGACAGCCAGCAGGTGATTGTTACGTCATAGGAAATCTTTTCTAAAGGACACAGGTGTATGTTACGTAATCGGGTTTGTTTAGTTATGCAAATGCTAAATAAAAGAGAGTTTTTTTCTTTGATTACATAAAAACCTACGAGGGCCAGGAAAAAACCTTCAGGGCCCGCTAGTGAGGAACCGTCAAGACGCTGGAACCCTAGCAACCATTTCAACCGACCCCCTAGCCTAACCACTGGGGCCCTATTAGCCATTTCAATTGGGGCCCTAGCAACCAATTCCAATGGGATCCCTAGCATCAAATTCCGTCAAGGGGTCCCTAACATCCAATTTCACTGGGGGAGGGGCTAGCATCAAACCCCATCGGTGCCCTAGCATCCAATTCCATCGGGGGCCCCTAGAATTCAACTCCAACGGAGTCCCTTGTGAGCAATTCCAACGCCCCCTAGCATCCAATTCCAACGGTAGCCCTAGCACTCAATTCAATCGGGGAGCCAGTAACCTAAACACCAGGGGCCATAGCATCCAATTTCACTGGGGTGCCCAAGCATCCAGTTCTATGAGGGCCCTAACATCTAATTTCATCGGGCCCCTAACCTAACCTTAGGGGACCCTAGCAACCGTTTCAACCAGGGCCCTAGCATCCAATACCATTGAGAGCCCCTAGCAACAAATTCCAAAGGAGGCCCTAGTGAGGAATTCCAACAGGGGCCCTAGAAACCAGTTCCAACGGGGCTCTAGAAACCCATTCCAGTGTGGTCCCCTAGCAACCAATTTTACCGATTATATGTTTTTCACGATATCTCAACGTTTCTTTGGATATTATATAAAAGGAGAGTATTTACTTATGTTAAGGATGATACAATCTCGCTTGAAATGCTAGATTTCAGGGCTCGTGGGGAATCCTCACTTGTAGCTGAGCACAGCGCACACGTGGGATGCTACGTAATGACAGCGCACACATGGGATAATACGTAATACTTTATGAGCGTAAAAAAATTTTCTCCAAGGGTCTTTATATTCTAATGATTTTTGTCCGTATTAGGATTCAAAAGGGGGCTTCACCTCAATGGAACTGTGCCTTGGACATCTGGACCAACAAGCCATTCTACTATTATTATTCGGGAAATAATTTCTAGTTGAAACGTTTCGAAAAATCTATGGTTTGCGTGTTTCCTAACCATTATCTCCGAGCCATGTAAGTATTCAGAAAAGCTATTGATGTTTGGTATATAACATGCACCTGCAGGGGCTCCATCTGGAAGGGGGGCAGGGGTGGGCCATTGCCTACCTTAATATTTCTGGGGGGCCCTTGCTTCCTCCCAAAAAGGCCTTTTTTTTTCTTTTATAAAATATACAGGAACAAAATTACAATTAGCAATTAGTCAAAATTTTGAAACTGCTACATTTATATGTAGAATAACTTAGATCATAGTGAGATTAATAGTGCAACTGGGTCGTGCACAGGGTTGCCAACTGGACATATTTTATATCCAAAGGACATATTTCTATGTGCATGGACATAATGACACAATAGGGCAAAAAATGGACACATTTTAGACATTTGAGACATAAAGTGGACACATTTTCCAAAATTATTACGTAAAACAAATTACTTTCATAAAAAAATGTCATTAATCAACAAATGTGTGCTAAGACTTATATCTACTTATTTTTTAAGCTCTGTATTTATTTTCCGGGTTGCTTGCTCTTCCCTGAAGGAAACTTTCTGAAAATGCCTCCAAATTCTTTCACCTGTAAATGGTATTAAATAAAAAAAACAAGTTTTTTTTAACTGAAAGTAAGGAGCGACATTAAAACTTAAAACGAACAGAAATTATTCCGTATATGAAAGGGGCTGTCCCCTCCTCAGCGCTTCGCTCTTTACGCTAAAGTTTTTTATTGTTTAAAAAAAATAGAGTTGTGAGAAACTCAAACTTAAGCGTAAAGAGCGAGGCGTTGAGGACGGGACAGCCCCTTTCATATACGGAATAAATTCTGTTCGTTTTAAGTTTTAATGTCGCTCCTTACTTTCAGTTAAAAAAACTTGTTTTTTTTATTTAATTTTTGAACTTTTTTGAATAAATGCAGGTTTTGATCTTGGCTCACAGTACATGAATAATTAAAACAAAAATTTTCATATTAATTTACTTTTATTTGGTTAAATGGCTTTCTCGAAACTTGTTTCATTTTGTTTACGAACGTTTTTATTAGTTATAAATATACGTAACTTACGATTAACTTACGTAACGAACATCTATATTCATATATTTTTAATACGTATATTAGGGGGTTCGCCCCTAGTCAATACCTTGCTCTTTAAGCGAAAGTTCGAATTTTGTTCCAATTCTTTAAAAATGACCGCTTAATCACAAAGGCCGTTAATTAGAATAAATAGCTCTAATGAATGTACTAAAAAATCTCTGGCTTAAAGAGTGAGGTAATGACTAGGGGGTGAACCCAATCATATATGTAATATTTTCTGTTCGTTTAAAATTTTGATGTTGCTGCTGTTGCAGTTGAAAAACTTGTTTTTTTATATTTAATTTCTGATCTTTTTTTAAATAATGCTGGGAAGTCCGGCGTCCCCTTCATAGCAATGTCCCTTCCCCCATGAAAACTTCATTCATTGAAAGATCCTCCCACATAACCCCCCACCCCCCACTACCAGGAAAAATCTCTCCTGAAAACGTCTGTACTGTATACTTCCCAATAACCAATACTATATGTTAACATTGGGTAAAGTTCATAACTTTCAGCCTTCCTCCTGGGAACTTAGGGGGATTACGTCATCCTAAAATTTTCGAACATGCTGAACAAAATGGCTATCTCAAAATTTTGATGAGGTGACTTTGGGAAAAAAAGAGCGTGGGAGGGGGCCTAGTTGCCCTCCATTTTTTGGTCACTTAAAAAAGGCACTGGAACTTTTAATTTCCATTCCAATGAGCCCTCCCATGATATTCTAGGGCCACTGGATCGATACGATCACCCCTGGGAAAAAAAACAAATAAACACGCACCCGTGATCTTTCTTCTGGCAAAAAATGCAAAATTCCACATTTTTGTAGATAGGAGCTTGAAACCTTTACAGTAGATATCTCTGATACGCGGATTATGATGGTGTGATTTTCATTAAGGTTCTATAATTTTTAGGGGGTCTTTCGCCCTTTTTCGAAAATCAACCAAATTTTCTCAGGCGCGTAACATTTGATGAGTAGGATTAAATTTGATGAAACTTATATATTTGAAATTAGCATTAAAACCCAATTCTTTTGATGTATCTATTTGTATCAAAATACCGTTTTCAAGAGTTTCGGTTACCATTGAGCCGGGTCGCTCCTTACTTGCAGTTCGTTACCACGAACTGTTTGATTATTGCCCTGATTTTTGCTCGGCACGGTCAAGATAAAGGACAAGCTGTCGTCTTTTTCATATAAACTTACTTCCAGCTTCCGAACGTTACACAAAAATCTCAATGAAAAGTTAATAAAATGAAGCCTTTCGATTGTTGATGGTCTGAAATCAAAACTAAAGCCAAGTTGTCAAACACCCGGGGTATATTCCTTCAGTTTGAAAATTTTCATCACGGGAAAGGAGCTGAGAGAAACTTTAGTAAGTAAAAATTTAATGTTAGGTGATATAGCTCAATTATATATATATATATATATATATATATATATATATATATATATATATATATATATATATATATATATATATATATATATATATTATATATATATATATATATATAATATATATATATATATATATATATATACTATATATATATATAAATATATATATATATATATATATATATATATATATATATATATATATATATATATATATATATATATATATATATATTTATATATATATATATATATATATATATATATATATATATATATATATATATACATATATATATATATATATATATATATATATATATATATATATATATATATATATATATATATATATATATCTATATATATATATATATATATATATATCATATATATATATATATATATATATATATTATATATATATATATATATATATATATTCTGTTTGGAAAGAGCATAAAAAAAAGAATCGAGTGATATGTTTACATTATTCGTATGTCAATAATATGAACTGCGAAAAAATTACCGACTGGTCTCCATGTCTGGTTTCCTTATACAGTATATAGTGGTGGGTAGCGCATAATGCATAAGTACCTATATATACATATAGTAGTAAATATATATAGTATACATAAATACTATATATATTTACTTAGTTTATAAGACTATAAAGTAATATATATATATAGTATAAGCCTAAAATTGAGGCTATTGAAGAGGAAATATGTTAATAAGACAGTTCCTATTTTTATAATATGCAAAAATTGTAGTTATCAAACTTTGAAATCGATTTCGCTATACTTACCTCCCAACCCCTCTAATATGCAGACGTATAGATAGACGAATTGTATGATTCCCATATGTTTCCCCGTTTCTTGCATTCGTCAGCATTTATTTGATTTACGGTTATACTACTAGTTGAAAAAAGAGTGATGCATGGCAAAATGCATAGAAAATAATTAATTGTTACTATATTTTTCCACATTAAGGAGGGCAAGCATAGTGGAATCACTTTAATTATAATATATATATATATATATATATATATATATATATATATATATATATATATATATATATATATATTGATATATATATATATATATATATATATATATATATATATATATATATATATATATCTATATATATATATATATATATATATATATATATATATATATTATTATATATATTTGAGGAGGGGACAGCCCTTTTCATATACGGAATAATTTTTCTTCGTTTTAAGTTTTAATATTGCTCCTTACTTTCAGTTAAAAAAAACTTTCTTTTTTTTATTTAATTTCTGAACGTTTTTGAATGAATGCAGCTTGATGTTGGCTCACCGTACATAAATAATTAAAATTAAATTTGCATATTAATTTTACTTTTTTGGCTAAATGGCTTTCGCGTACTTTTGATCTGACGTAACTTACGAATTAACTTACGTAACCCTTAGTCAATACCTCGATCTTTACGCCAAAGTTCAAATTTTCTTCCAGTTTTCTAATAATGGCCCCTTAACCACAAATGCTGTTAATTAAAATAAATAGCTCTGATGAAACTAAAAAAAAATTAGCACAAAGAGCGAGGTAATGACTAGGGGGCGAATCCAATCATGTACATATTAATTTCTGTTTGTTTTAAGTTTTGGTGTTGCTTCTTACTTTCTGTTGAAAAATTGCATTTTTATTTAATTTCTTATTGTTTTTTTAAATAATGCTGGGAATCCGACACCCCCTTCATAGCAATGTCCCTTCCTTCGCGGAAAGCTCCTCCCACGTAAAACCCGACCCCCTCCCCAACTACCAGAAAAATTGGCCCTGAAAACTTTTGTATACTTCCCAATAACCAATATTATATGAAAACATTGGACATAGTTCATAACTTGCAGACCGTCCCCCAGAGACTGTGGGGGTCATCCTCAAAGACATATCTATTGTATTTTTCGAACATGCTGAACAAAATGGCTATCTAAAAATTATGATCCGGTGACTTTGGGAAAAACCTGAGCGTGGGAGGGGGCTTTAATGCCCTCCATTCTTTTTTGTCACTGAAAGAGGGCACTAGAACTTTTAATTTCCGTTCTGAATAAGCAAATCCATCAGGGTTCTGGTATGCCCTGAGAAAATGTAAGGACGCTAAGGATAAAGAAAAATACAAGGATCTTTGTGATTTTGTGCTAACGTTATGTGACCTGCCACACTCTTCAGCAGCTGCTGGAAGACAGTTTACGCTACTTGGTAACATCAAAAGCAAATACGGAATGGTCTTCTAATGCAAACGACTAGTTGTTTAATGCATGTCAAGCAACTAATTTGGCGTTCTGGAACGTTGCTGGAATCCTGGATTATACATTTTGAAATGCGCAAGAAATACTCCGATTGGTAAATAGCTAGCAAAGGAAGAAATAAGACTGACTCTCATGCTGAACATAATTTTCAAGATGAATTCTCGCTAGAAGACTAATCTTAAGCTCCCACAAATTATTTTTAGTGTTTACTTGTTTTTATGAGTTTTGTGCTTGTATCAAATGGTTTTTTTTTCGTTTTCAATATATTTGATGTTGACTGGCCGCTTTGAAAGATGTTTCCAAAGCGTCTTTTGGTCAATATCCCAATTGATAAGAAAAATAACCTCTAGGTTCTGAGATTTCAATATGGACATATTTAAGACGAAATATGGACATATTTTGGCTAAAAATAACATAATTTTCGATACTCAGGGGACATATTTATGGACCAAAAAGTTGGCAACCCTGGTCGTGCAAGGGTTGAAGTGACAGATCAGTTTCCGATTTTATTGATTCAACATCTTTCTTATGTGCTATCATCAGCAGTGTTTCCACTTCTACTTATTTTGGTAGTAGAATACTTATTTTTGGACTATTCTACTTCCAAATATTAAATCTACTTATCTACTTACTTTCTACTTATTTTTGGAGGCTTCTTTTGATGTATCTATTGGTATCAAAAACCCGTTTTCTAGAGTTTCGGTTACCATTGAGCCGGGTCGCTCCTTACTTACAGTTCGTTACCACGAACTGTTTGATTAAGATTACCTCTATGTTGTTTTGCTTTGTTCTTTTTTCTTCTGCAAAGCACTGTTAATTTTATGGATAACAATGCTACATGGGTTGAGGGGATAAGCCAAAGATTGTCGTTTTTTTTTCTTTTCTTTGTTTTTTTTTATTGATGGAACCACACAGTTTGGCAGTGCTGTTAATTTTATGGATAACAATGCTACATGGGTTGAGGGGCATAAGCCAAAGATTGTCGTTTTTTTTTTCTTTTCTTCCTTTTTTTTATTGATGGAACCACAAAGTTTGGCAGTGCTTATAGCATTCGATTTGCTACAATGCCGACTGGTGATGTGAAGCCGCATTCGATTTGCTGTAATCACGCTTCACGTTTCACCATTTGGTCCAAAATTATGAACCTGTTTGGCGTTCACATTATCAGTAGTTCTTCAGGCTAAATGGGAGAACGTCGCAGAAAAAATGCAAATAAGCCCACAACGGAGAAGGACGTAACTGAAACTACGGCAAATCGAACGCGCCTTTAGCTTATTTGCGATCTTTCATGACACCCGAATCATTCTTTCAAGGACTACTGCAAAGGCTTTTTGCGATTTGGGTTGCTATTGCATTAAGCCCAAAGTTTCTATTATTGTGCTTACGGGTAGATAAGGATCAACGCATGTATAATCATCCGAAAAACGCCCTCTTTGGCTTTGCTGAAATTTCCTGTTTTTTTTTTCCGAAGTTCGATATACTTTAGTAAACTGTCACACCATGGAGAAGTTCTAGCACTATTTTTCCCGAACTGCTCTGCCGAAAGCGGAAAAGGCTACGCAGTTTGGACTTAACATACTAAAAAAAGCAACAGTTTAAATGTTGAAAATGAGTTCAATAGTGCTTCAAAGTACAAGAGTGGCTTTTAACCTTTGGGTATATTTTTCAGGTGCCTGACTCAGTACCCGAACAATCCATTGCCATCACTTTGGTCCTTTGAAGGACGTGGTGGTCGGTCAGACCGAGCTAGTAGAAAACGAGACGACTCAAAGAGACACTGCGCCTGTCACTGCTCAAGAGGCACAATCTGGACGAGATACGACTCGAGATGAAGAGCACCATCGTTCAAGTGGTCCTACTGATATTTCTTCATCCTCCCACGACAATCCATGTCAACCACAGCTGCTACGGTACCCTACACAGGTTTCAGCAAGCGGCAAGCTAAGACGGTCGTTTAATATTTCGTATTATGGAAAGCATCCTTGGCTTGAGTACTCAGTTAAGGAAAATTTGGTTTTCCTTTTCTGCTGCAGACACTTTGGCGGCACGTCAACCCTTCGCGGACAGAGATACGGGGCAACGCCTTTCATCGAGACCGGCGTTAGAAGATGGAAGGACATCTCAAGCGTTCTAGAAGAGCATGCGAAAAGTGACCGCCACAGGGACAGTGCAGTCTCGTGGACGAAGTTCAAAGCTATACAAGCCAAGGAGATGCAACCCATCGCATCTGTTTTGTCAACGGACAGGAATAAGGAGATGAATCAAAACAGGGAACACGTAAAGGCTTTACTGAAAGTAACGGCCCTACTGGGGCGACTGGGTACAGCCTTTCTCGGCCACGATGAGACTGAATCTTCGGCAAACAAAGGACATTTCGTCGAAACTTGCAATCTTCCCGCCGAGTATTCTCCCACGCTTTTCAACAAGCTACAAAGACGATACGGCCACTATCCGTCCCACGAATACCAGAACGGTCTAATTTCAGTTATCGGATCTAGGCTTCGGTCTACAATAGTGCAAGAAGTTAAGCGTGCCACATACTTTGCTGTTATTGTCGACGAGACAAAAGATAATTCAAAGAAAGAACAGCTCGCCATTCTTCTGAGGTACTTCGACGAGGAAAAAGTACGAGAAAGACCAATAGGATGCTACCATATGAAAAGCATGGATGCTGAGAGTTTAGCCAGCTTCATTCACGACAAAGTGGCAAAACTTGGTATCGACTGGAACTATTGTGCTGCTCAGTACTACGACGGAGCAAGCGTGATGAGCGGGCCCTTCTCTGGTGTTCAAGCGCGACTGAGAGCGAAAGCGCCACAAGCAATATACATTCATTGCCATGCGCATAAGCTAAATTTGGTCATTGCAAACTGCTTTGAAGGTGTTAGGACTGTTGGCTCATTTTTTTCGTTAGTCCAAAATCTGTACACGTTCATTTCCAACAGCAACACCAGACATCAGCTTTTTGTCGAGTCCCAAAAGGCTACTCAACTGCCAGTCCTGGAATTAGAAAGGAGTGCTGCGACAAGATGGTCATACTGGTATCGACCAATATCGAAGATAAGACTCCGATATGAATGTGTTCTGGTTATACTGTCTGCAGTCAGCGAGGGAGCTGATAGTGAAGCTCGAGCAGAAGCAGCTGGGCTCCAGAGAAAAATGGAATCTTTCACAGTTATATTCCCGTTGCTCTATATGGAAGCAATTCTGAGGACGACAAACTCCCTTTCTGAGCAGCTTCAGGCAGTTGATCTGGTAGTATCTAGGTCCCGCACCTTGATTCAAGCAACAAGGAAGGAAATAGCTGAACTGCGCTCTGACACTTCATTTGCATCGCTTTTGGAGAAGGCAAAAGAGCTTGCTGAAGGTCTTGTAATTCAAGTACCTGACGTGAATGGACCCGCGACCGGATACTCCTCTGCGGGTCAGAAGGGACGACCTAGAAGAACCCAAAAAATTATCAAACACCTGAAAAAATTCATGACCACTTCAACGTTAGGAAAAAACTTTGTTGAATCTGACAATAGAGCTCCAACTCTAGCGGAAGAACTGAAAAGAGAATACCTGGAGACTGTAGATCGTCTGATTGCGGAATTCGACAGACGGTTTACAGATAACCTTCCAGTTCTCAGTACACTCGAAGCTCTGGACCCCAGCTCTACCAAGTTCATGGATGCAGGGCTCCTCAAGCAATTCTCTGAACTTTAATCTGAAATGGACATTGACCAGATTCTTTTTGAGGCCCAAGCTGGTATTGCCAAGCAGTTTTTGCTAGAGGAGGAGGCAAAGCCGAAGAACTTCATGGACGTCATCGATAATATCGAGACACTTCCAGTGGCCTATTCAGAAGTTATCAAAGTTCTTCATATTGCTGCCACACTTCCTGTCACGACAGCCAGCAATGAACGCTTGTTTTCTGGGCTGGAAATAGTGAAGAACTATCTGCGCTCGACCACAGGAGACGATCGTCTTAGTCACCTGCTTTTGATCTTTGCAGAAAAGGATTTAGTTAAAAACTTGGATTTCGACCAGCTTGTTGACGACTTTGCGAAGATGAAAACACGACGGTTCCCCTTGTTGCCTTGAGTGTTCACTGATCTGTTTAAAAATTTTGTTGTATTTTTTTGATTTTGTAAATATACTTGATCGAGCAAAGTTTTGCATCGTCATAGCCGGAGCGTGACTCCGACTTGGATTAAAGTATTTACTGTAAGCAGCGAGCTGAAGAATTCGGCTACAGAATATACTTTAGTCAAAGCGTGAGTTTCTACAGAGGTTCGGCTTTCGTCAAGTTATAGGTTCGGAAAAGTGGAAGATTCCCAAACGGCTGTTTTTTTAACATCGCACATACTGTTTTCGCTTTCTTCAGATATCTGGCCTTTTCCGAACCTATGGCATAAGAGCGAAAGAAGGAAAGGCAAAGCAATTGAGACAATTTCCTTAATTTTTACGGTAACTCTGACGGAAGGCAGTTTTTTTTTCGGATAAAGCTAGAGGCAATTTTGTTTCATACAAGCCTGCTTCGGGGCCAATGTCGATTGCTCACCCACCCTAAGGTTTGGCTGAAATGGCGCCTCTGTGCACCTGCTTTCTGCATTCTATTAATAATTCTAACACGACCAAGACAGGTTAAACTACATAGCAGATGTTACATAGCATTGGCATTAGATTTTTCATTACGTCAATGATTACGTATTGTGGTTTTATCTTCAAACAGAAAATCTAAAGAATGCAGGCTATTGTACATACAAATTGTATTAATCGAGAAACATTATAAAATCATGAAGTCAGAGACAAAGCAGTTAAAAATCAATAAACAAAAAAACAAAACGTGAAAAAAAATTTATAAACGATAAAATATAAGGAAAAAGAACCATGAATTAAATAATGCTGGGAACCCTAGCAAGCAATTCCAACGGAGGCCCCTAGCATTCATTTTCCCCGGGATTCCATAGCATCCATTCTACTGGGGGGCCTAGAAACCTATTCAAATGGGGCCCTAGTGAACAATTCCAGAGGGGCTCCTGGCAACCAATTCCAACGGGGCTCTAGAATTCCAATTCCAGCCGGGAGGGTTGTTATAAGTGATAAATTTAAACCATATTAAGAGTTATTTCTAAGAGTCTTTAATGGAAATGCTACGTTTCTTTGAGTCAAGGCTATGCATATTCAGGTTACCGTGGCAATATGTGGCTATCCCAAACTAGTAAAGAATTCAAGAGAAGGGTGGCTTGTTATTAGAGGTAAATTCAAAACATATTAAGAACTATATCTGTGAGATCTTAATGAAAATGCCTCATTTATTTCACTGAGTGTTAGATTTCAGTCTTCCTCGGCCGAAAAAATTCTTTTAATACCTCCCAACAAAACTTTAAGCTGCAGAACATGTTAGTCCAAGCAAAGCACGTCACCGTGTCACACTATGGATGGCAAACGGCACCTCTGGAACACTTCATTATTCCAAAGGCATTTTTTTCTAGATATTTTCTTGTTACTGGCCCTCTTATTTCTATTTTCTTGTCACAGTGTTACTGGCCCTCTGGCACCCTCTAGCACACCCTCATCATTCCTAAGACATTTCCCAGATATTTTCTACATAAAAATCATGTATTAAATCCATTGAACCATGTTTTTGCAAGCCATCCCTACGTGATACACCATGTCAGTTCACACCACCATGCCCCACTATGACTGGCCCTCTGGCACCCTCTAGCTCCCCTTCATCAGTCCTAAAACATTTTACAGATATTTTCTTGTTAAAAGTCATGGATTAAATTCATTCGTTTAGGTTTCCGCAAGCCACCCCTTCATGATAAACCAAGTCAGTTCACACCACCGTGGCCACACTATGACTGGCCCACTGGCATCTTTTGGTACCCCTCATCTTTCCTGTGATATTTTCAAAATATTTCTTTGTTAAGAAATCATGGATTAAAACCATTGGTTCATGTTTTTGCAAGCCACCTCCTCATGGTTTACCATGTTAATTCAGACCACTGTGGTACACTATGACTTGCCCTTTGGCACTCTCTGGCACACCTTCATCATTCCTAAGACATTTCTAGATAGTTTTTAAAAAAAAGTTATAACCAATTCTGCTTCTCCTACTTCTGACCCCTGGTTACAACGGTTCCACCTCCGATTCTGCTGGCTTCTACCCCGATTTGTACAAAACTCAAAATACTTCGTAAATAACAAAAAAAAATAATTCTTACAGAACAGAAAATATGTCCTAAGAAATCACAAATTCTTATTACAAAACAAAAATACTTCTTACAAAACAAAAATAAATCATACAAAACAAAAATAATTCTAATAGAATTCTAAAAGATCATAAACTGTTCTTACAAAATACAAAATACTTGTTACAAAACAAAAAATACTTCTTACAATTCAAAAAATAATTCGTACAAAAAAATACATCCTAAAAGATCACTAACCGTTCTTACAAATACAAAATACGTTTTACAAAATACAAAACACTGCTTAGAAAACAAAAAAAATATTTCTTACAAAACAAAAAATAATTCGTACAAAATCGACATACATCCTAAAAGATCACAGTCTTCTTGCAAAATACAATATACTTCTTACAAAACAAAAAAAATTCTTATAAAACAGAAATTCATCCTTAGAAATGAAAAATTCTGATTACAAAAAAATACTTCTTACAAAACAAAAATTATTCTTACAAAATAAAAATCCATCCTAAACAATCAAAAATTATTCGTACAAAATACAAAGTACTTCTTACAAAGCAAAAAAAAATAATTCTTAAAAAAATCCTAAAAAATCAGAGATTGTTCTTACAAAATACAAAATACTTGTTACAAAACAAAAATACTTCTCACAAAGCAAAATATAATTCTTAAAAAACAAAAATACACCCTAAAAGATCACAAATTTTTTTTTACAAAATACGAAATACTTCTTACGAAACGAAAAATAATTCTTAAAAACAAAAATACATCCTAATCAATCACAAACCGTTCTTACAAATATAAAATACTTGTCACACAATACAGAATACTAGATACAAAACAAAAAAAATTCTTACGAAACAAAAATAGTTCATACAAAACAAAAATACATCCTAAAGATCACATTCTTCTTGCAAAATTCAAAATACTTTTTACAAAACAGAAAATAATTCTTATAAAACAAAAATACATCATAAGAAATCAAAAATTATTATTACAAAAAAAAAATACTTCTTACAAAACAAAAAATAATTCTTACAAAACAAAATACATTCTAAACAATCACAAATTCTTCTTACAGAACACAAAATACTTCTTATAAAACAAAAAAAATGTCTTAAAAGATCACAAATTCTTATTATAAAATACAAAATACTTCTTGCGAAAGGAAAAATAATTCTTACAAAAGAAAAATACATCTTAAACAATCACAAACTGTTCTTATAAAATACAAAATACTTGTTACAAAATACAAAATACTTCTTATTAAATACAAAATAATTCTTACAAAACAAAAATATATCCTAATAACTCCTAAATTCTTCTTAAAAAATACAAAATACTTCTTACAAAACAAAAAATAATTCCTACAAAAAAATACATCCTAAAAAATCAGAGATTCTCCTTAGAAAATAAAAAATACTTCTCATAAAACAAAAAAACTTCTTACAAAGCAAAATCTAATTCTATTAAAACAAAAATACATCTTAAGAAGTCAGAATTTCTTATTATATCATTGAAAATACTTCTCATGAAACAAAAAGAAATAATTTTAACAAAACGAAAAATTCATCCTAAAGAATTACAAGATGTTCTTACAAAACACAAAATATTTGTTACAAAACAAAAAATACTTCTTACAAAACAAAAAAATTCATACAAAACAAAATACATCCTAAAAGATCACAAATTCTTCTTACAAACTTCAAACTACTTCTTAAAATACAAAAAATAATCCTTAAAAAACAAAAATATATCCTAAGAAATCACAAATTTTTACAAAATTTGCAATTTGCAAGAAAAATTTGTAATTCTCTTAGCATTTATTCATGTTTTTTACAAGTTATTTTTTGTTTTTTAAGAATTATTTTGTTTTGTATTGTAACAAGTATTTTGGATTCTGTAAGAACAGTTGGGGATGTTTTAGGATGTATTTTTATTTTGTAATTTTTTTTTTGTTTATAAGAGGTATTGTTTGTTTTGTAAGAAGTATTTTGTTTTTTTGTAAGAACAGTTCGTGATTATTTAGGATGTATTTTTGTTTTGTAAGAAATATTTTTGTTTTGTAATAAGAATTTGTGATTTCTTAGGATGTATTTTCTGTTTTGTAAGAATTATTTTTAGTATTATAAGAAGCATTTTTGTTTGTAAGAATAAAATGTCTGGAAATGTCTTAGGAATGATGAGGGTATACTATAGGGTGCCAGAGAGCCAGTAATAGTGTTGCACTTTGACTTGAATTGAGATGGTGTATCAGGGAGGGTTATTTTGCAAAATCATGAGCCAGTGAATATAACGCATGAATTTTAACAAGTAAATACCTTTGGAAAAAGCCTTTGGAATTAAAAAGGGTGCCAGAGGGCACCATGTGCCACCCATAATGTGACACGGTGACGTGAATTGCTTGCACTAAAATGTTTTACGGCTTAAAGTTTAGGTGAGAGGTTTTAATAGCTTTTTTTGGGCGGAGGGGACTGAAATCTTAGACTCAGTCAAAGAAATAAGGCATTTTAATTAATATCGCACAGATATAGCTCTTAATATGGTTTAAATTTACCTCTAATAACAAGCCACTCCTCTCTGGAATTGCTTTCTAGGGTGGGCTAGCCACATATTGTCACGGAGGCGTGAATATGCATAGCCTTGGCTCAAAGAAACGTAGCATTTCCATTAAAATATCTCGGAAATTACTCTTAATATGGTCCCATTGGAATTTTTTTCTAGGCCACAGGTTGAATTGGATGTCAGGGGCCACGATGGAATTTTTCACAGGGACCCCATTGGAATTGCTTTCTAGGTCCCCCCTATGGAATTGGATGTTAGGGGTCTCCTGGTGGGATTGATTGCTAAGGGGCCCCTTTGGAATTGTCTGCTAGGGTTCCTACCTTTCTTTCATTCATGGTTCTTTTTGCCTATATTTTATTCTTTAGTTTTTTCACGTTTTATTTTTTCGTTTGTTGATTTTAACTGCTCGTCCTGTGATTTCATGATTTTGTAACATTTTTCTGTTAATAAAATTTGTATGTACAATAACCTTTAGTCTTTTGATTTTGTTTCAGGATAATACTACAATACGTAATCATTCACGTAATGAAAAATTTAATTCCAATGATATGTAACATCTGCTATGTAACTTAACCTGTCTAGGTCGCGTTAGAACATAAATAGAATGTAGCAAGCAGGTTCATCTAATATACCAAAAATCAATAGCTTTTTCTGGATAGTTACACGGTTCAGAAATAATGGTTAGGAAGCACGCAAACCATAGATTTTTCGAAATGTTTCCACTAGAAAGTATTTCCCGAATAATAATAATAGAATTGCTAGTTTGTCCAGATATCCAAGGCACAGTTCCATTGAGAGGAAGCCCCCTTTCGAATCTTAATGCGGACAAAACTCATTAGAATATAAAGGCCCTCGGAGAAAAAAAAAGGAAAGAAAAACGCATTGAAAGAAAATTTAATTTTTTTAAGTATTACGTAACATCCCATGTGTGCGCTGTCATTACATAACATCCCACGTGTAAGCTGTGCTGAGTTACAAGTTGGGATTCCCCACGGGCCCTGAAGTCTAGCATATCACGCGAGATCGCATCATTGTTAACCAAGGGCGTAGGGAGGGGGAGGCAGGGGGCAGCTGCCCCTAGACCTTCAAATTTACATTAGATATGGCTGAAAAAGCAGATGGTTAGAAAAGCAGTTGATAAAAGGTAGACGGTTGAAAAACTAGAAATAAACAGAAATTTATTCAAACAAATTTATTCAATTCAAACAAGAAGCAATCATCCACAATATCTTGGAAAGATTTAGCTGTAATCCAAGAAGATTAATGCTGAAGCATATTGATGATTTATAATTTTTGGTGATTACTTATTAATAAGGATTTCATAAGTATGATAGAACTTGCTGGCAATGTAAGGTTTTATGAACTGCCAAAATAACTTCAGCTCCCCCCCCCCCGCCCTTCATCACAGAAATGGCTGCGCCCTCCCCTAGGTAAGAAGCTACGTACGCCCATACCGACATAATTTCATCTCCCCCTCCATCACACTATCGACTGCCCCCCCTACACAATATGCTGCCTACGCCCCATGTTCTTAACATAAGTAAACATTCCCCCATTACATGATATCCAAAGAAATCTTGAAAAATCTTGAAAAACGTCTTGTCGGTGAAACTATTTGCTTGAGGACCCCGCTGGAATTGGTTTCTAGGGCCCCGTTGGAATTGGTTGCTATGGGCCCCTGTTGGATTTACTCGCTAGAGCCTTCATTGCAATTGGTTGCTAGGGGCTCCCGATGGAATTGGATTCTAGGGTTCCGGTTGAAATGGTTGATAGGGCCCCCTATGGTTAGTTTAGGGTCCCGATCAAATTGGATGTTAGGGCCCCGATGGAATTGGATGCTAGGGTCCCCCAGTGAAATTGGATGCTATGGCCCCCGTTATTTAGGATAGGGGCTCTCCGATAGAATTTGATGCTAGGGCCCCCGTTGGAATTGGTTTCTAGGGGCCCCCTCGGAATTGCTCGCTAGGGACTCCGTCAGAATTGGTTACTAGTGGGGTTCCCGATGGAATTGGATGCTAGGGGCCCCGATAGAATTGCAATCTAGGCTCCCTCCCCTAGACCCCTGCCCTGAACAATCACGTAGTCAATACAAAATTAAAGATTGTCAAGATTTAGCACTTTTGAAAAAGCTTCCTATTCTTATTAAACGGGCCCTTGTGTTTCAGGAGTCGTTCTCAAAAAGTTGGGACAAAAATTAAAACTTTAGCATAAAGAGCAAGGTATTAAGGAGGGGGGCTTCTCCTTCGTATCTGAAATAATTTTTGTTTGTTTTGAGTTTTAATATTGTTCCTTACTTTTGGTTGAAAAAACTTATTTCCCACGTAAAATACACCCACCCCGTAAAATTCCTTCCGAACAATTCCATCTTTGCTCAAAATCTCCCCCCATCCGTGAAATTCAAGCAGCTGCTTCAGCCGGAAAAATGCTCCTCAGCATACTTTCATTTTAATCTTTTTTTCAATCACTCCGGGAATCCCCCTTCCATGGAAATTTTTCTCAGAAATCCAGACGTGCGGAAAATTTCCCCCAGACATTTCTCCCGGAATATCTGCACAAGCGAAATCGAGTAGGCAAAGAGAAAATAAACAAACAAATATTTGCATTGTTACAGCAAGACAAACACATTTTGTTTAGAAATTCTGTCAAATCCCCCAAGTATATGGTGATATGGTGTGGTAAGTCCGGATATGGTGAACAAAATACCCATCTCAAAATTCTGATCGAACGACCTTAGGGAAAAAAGGGACGTGGAAGGGGACCAGTTGCCCTCCGATCATGTTGGTCACTTAAAATGGCAATATAACTTTTAATTTCCGTTCAAATGAGCCCTCTCTTAGTGTTCTAAGGTCATTAGTTCGATACGATCACCCCTGGGAAGAAAAAAAAAAGTGCAGTCGTGATCTTTCTCCTGGAATAAAAAAAAAAAACAACAAAATTCCACATTTTTGCAGATAGGGACTTGAAACCTCTACATATGGGTTCTCTGATACGCCGAATCTGATGGTGTAGTTTTCAATAAGATTCTTTAACATTTAGGGGGTGTTTATTACCTTTTCAAAAATTAGAGAAATTTTCTCATTCTAATATCCTTTTACGCGTCATACTAAGCTTAATGAATCTTATATATTTAGAATCAGCATAATATGCCATTTCCTTTGATATGTTCATTGATATAAAAATTCTGTTTTTTATAGTTTCGGTTGCTATTGAGCCGTGTCACTCCTTTCTAACAGTTCTTTACCACGAACTGCTTGATGGGTTGATCAGAAACATCGTCTGTCTCAATGATTGCTTGAATGAATTGTATTTATCAAAAGGTCAGATCAGACTTGTTCTCACAAACCTCAATATTTACAGCTGATTCAAAATGTTAAAACATCTAAAAGGAGAGTTGTAAGAGAGAGAAAAAAAAAAACAAGGATTATCAGCGTGCAGGAAGGTTTGACGTAATTACTATTGAGAGAAGGTAAAGTTGATAGCTAGAGGAGGCTAAAGAATAGATTGTCTTTTATGAATACCGGGAAGAAATATTCCAACTTTTACATGCTGCACATACTGCAAATGGACATAATGGTCGAAACCATATGGGAAACATAGAAATTCAAAATATGAAAATACCCCTAGGGGAATGAATGATTGTAACCTACCCAAATTTATGTATGACCGCAAAAAAACTCAGTGTACCAAAATAAGTTTTAGCTGTTAGACGGATAATCAGAGGTAGCGCTATAGCGTTTGCCTATAGTAAAAGCCATAAGGCTCCAATGTTTTGTTCTTTTCAGTGGCACTTCATACGGAAGAGCTGGTCGTATAAACTTTGAAGGGGGCTCATTCGATTGCAAATCGGAAGTACTACGGCCCTTTTTAAGAGTCAAAAGTGATAGGAGGGCAACTAGCTCCCCACCAAGCCCGCTTTTTCCCCAAGTGCATCCGATCAAAGTTTTGAGATTGTCATTTTGTTCAAAATTGTCCACAGATCAAATAACAGAAACTTCGGGGTTGACACAACTCCCCGGAAAGCGGGAGCAAGTGTTGTAAATTATGCCCCGGCGGCAAATGAGGTTTTATGCAAGGGGTGATCGTATAAACTTCAGAGGGGGCTCAAATTATTAGAAATAAAATTTCCAGTTCCTTTATACGAGTCACAAGTGATCGGAGGGCATCTATCCCTTCCCCAGACCACACCATTGTTTCCCTGAATGCATCCGATCAAAGTTTTGAGATAGCCATTTTGCTCGAAATAGTCCAACGATCAGATAAAAAAACTTCAGGGTCAACATGAACCCCCAGCACCCGGGAGAAGGGTGGTAACCTATGCCCCGGGGTATATAAAGTTTTTTACGGAAGAAATGGTCGTATAAAATTTGGAGGGGACTCAAATGATTAGAAATTGAAATTGCTAGTTCCCTTTTTAAGAAGCAAAAGTGATATGAAGGCAACTAGCCCCTCACCCCACCAACACTCTTTTCTTCAAATGCGTCCGGTTGAATTTCTTAGATAGTCATTTTGTTCAAAATAGACCAAAGATCATATAATAGAGATCTTGGGGTTTACACAACCCCCCAGAACCTGGGGGCACGTTTTGTCAATTTTGCCCTGAGGCTAAATAAGGCTTTTTCGGAAAGGATGGTCGTATAAACTTTAGAGGGGACTTATTCGATTGGAAACTGAATGTTATTTTTGGATTTTTGTTTAATGTATTTGGAATGGAAGAAACACACTGAAATTCAAGAAACACCTTCATAGCGTCCAAGGCAGCGAGAGGTCTAGGTCTACTTCGTCGTTTTCGTAACTTTTTCCTGGCTTCTGTTCTAAAGATTATTTATGGTACGATAATCCAACCTTGTATTGCATATGGGTGTGCCCTTTGGGTAAGCAACTTTTGTGCAGACAATTGAGAATAAATCAGTTTGAATGTTGGTCAGTTACGCGATAACCAGTTATTAACACTGGTAGACCAATGTTTAAATGGCGTTTCGCCAGCTTGTTTTGTGGATATATTTTCTGCTAATTCTGATTATCATTCTTATCATATTAGGAATGTGGATAAGCTAGTTTATCTAAGAGAAATACAGTGAGAACATCTCATGTATTTTGTCGCGTAGGTTTAACCATCTGAAATAGCCTCCAGGACAGCATTAGGTTAAATCAATTTCTTCATTTACATCACAAGTTAAAAGGTTTCTCCTTGGTCGAGATGCAGGGCGATAGCGGGCCCCTTGTGAGGATTTAGTGTTTTTTTTTTTTTTACTCTTCTTCATTTTTTGTATATTTATTTGTATGTTAATGATTATGTGAATTAATTAATTAATTGAGCCAATACAGACATGTTATTTTACCTTCTAGCAGTGGATATATTTGCTTAATTTATTTATTGTTTTGTGAAATGATTAATAATAAAGGAATCATTCATTCAGTCATTATTGTTCTTTTTTAAGAGTCAAAAGGGACCGGAATGCAACTACCCCCTCCCTTGCCCTTTTTACCCCAAATACATGCGATCGAATTCTTGAGATAGCCATTTGTTAAAATAAATTCAAAGATTAGATAACAAAAACTCCTGAGTCGACGCAACCTCCCAGAGCAAGGGGCCAAGTGTTGTAAGCTATAGCTTGGGGGGCATAAAAGATTTTTATTTGAAGGTTTTTAAAAAATTTCAAAGATCAGATAAGCTCAACCCCTAACCCCTCTCAAAATAACTTATTGACGATATTTTATTCCAAAACTTGTGGGAACTGACCCCTGGCACTCAATGGCCCAATCTCCTCCCCCGAACAAACTTATTAATGATCAATCATGGGAGCTGAACCCCTGGCCCTCCCTGAATTCCCCATAAGAAAACTTATTAACGATATTTTATTCCAAAAATCAGTAAAGCGCCAATGATGCATTAGGTTTTTTACTCTTACAGTTAGGGTAAGAAGCATTATCCAAACTCTTGTTTGTAGTGATTTTTTATCGTTATAAGCTTCATTTGCATATTCAATTTAAGCTTTACTCGTTTTAAGATTTATTTATTCATTTATATTGGTACCTACTGTATGTTTGTTTACTATCGTTTTTTATTTAATTTCTGTTCGTTTCGGGTTTCACTTATTCTTAATAGTAATTTCTGGTCGTTTTGAGTTTAGCTATTGTACGTTTTTATTTCTTATCATCATAAGTTTAATACGGCCTTTACTTTTCTTTGAAAAGCTTCTTTTGCAGATTTTTTAAGTAATAAGTAAAAATATGAATTTGAAATGAAAATAATCAATGGAGACAAATATGAATGTAAATTTTCTCAAATTGCTGACCCTATTTTCAGCATTTTCTATGTTGCCCAGGCATTGCAATATATTTTGCGTAATTTAGCATTTTGTCGAATTTCATTTTACACTTTTTAAACTGCCCAAGCAAGTTTAATGTCCCTCTTTACTTTTTGAGAACAATTGGTCGTTGTTGTTGAGATCAAGAAAACACGCCACCTATCATCTTTCTTCGCATCCGTAATCTTTTTTTCTGCGAAAATGTGATGGGTTTAGAGCTTCACAGGAAAGTTGCAAAGCCCATGGGAGCTTCAATGAATAAACAAATTTTGGAAACAAATTTGATTATATTGATTCTCGAGGTCTGTTTTTTTTTTTTTAGACAACAAAACTTTTTAACTATACACTCATTAAAAAAAAAAAAACCAGCAATTACACAAGAAAGAACATGAAATGGTCTTTTTAATAATTATTTGAAAAAAACTACGTTTTCTAAAGAGTTAAAGAGGCTGAGTTACAAGGTCGAACCTTAAAACGTACAGGGATTAGGAGGCACAGTTGGGGGGTAACACCCCCCAAAGCCCCCGCTTCGCAGCCTTTAAAATATAAAAAAAATTCTTTAAAACTGAAAGTAAGGAGCGACATAAAACTTAAAAAGAACAGAATTATTCCGTATATGAAGAGGCGGCCTCCTCAAGCTCGCTCTTTACGCTAAAGTTGACTTTCTCACAACTCTTTGTTTAAACAATAAAACTTTAGCGTAAAGAGCGAGGCGTGAGGAGGGCACAGCCTCTTTCATATACGGAAAAAATTTCTGTTCTTTTTACGTTTTTTAATGTCGATCCTTACTTTCAGTTAAAGGAAATTTTTTTTATATTAAAGGATGCGAAAGCGGGGGGTATCGCTTGGGGAAGCGGGTGGTAGCCCCCAAACTGTGCCTCCTAATCACCTGTACGTTTTAAAGGTTCGACCTGTAACTCAGCCTCTTTAATCTTAGAAAACGTAAGGTAGGGTAAAGTTTTTTTCAAATAATTTCTGCAACGTTTTTGTACAGTTTATTACTGCTTATTGCTTGGACTACTGTTAGCTGATCGTGTCAGGAGTTAAAGTTGGGTGGCTTCCGCCCCCCAAACCCCCCGCTTTGAACATTCTTGTGTTAAGGCTTTTAATTCCCTGAATACTCAAATCACGTTCTACAGGGTGCCTCTAATCCCTGTACGTTGTAAGGTCGAACTTGTGACTCCGCCTCTTTAACAGCCCCCCAACTGTGCCTCTAATCCCTGTACGTTTAAGGTCGACCTGTAACTAGCCTCTTTAACTCTTTAGAAAACGTAATTTTTTCAAATAATTTAAAAAAGGAAACTGAGTTTCTTTTCAAAGTATATAAAAAGTTGCTGTGATGTGAATCGAACCCGAGTTTCGGCGTGTAAGTCTGAAGTCTCAGCGCTGGACTATACAAACACAATAGTTAATTGTGTTTAGCAAATAGAGGTATTTCGACCGCAAGCAAAGTCCCACAAAAATCTTGATATGTGGTTTTTGGAAAACAGGGGAAGGAGTGATCAGATTGAGCTGAAATTTCGACGATAAGCGCCCAGGCCCAGAAAAGCTTATCCTTTAAATTTCAGCCCGACAGACAACGTAAAGGGGGGGTTGTGAGGCAAAAAAATTACATGGTAATTAGGAAAACGAGTTTTTCGTAAATGTAAATTCGGGGGATAATTTTTCGGTCTGAAAATATCAAAAGGCCCTAACAGGTCGATTTGCTCGAATAAGTCCTCATTCAACGGATCCGTTGCCAACTGTGGCCGTAGGCGTGGTAACAAAAAAAAGAGGTGAATTTAAGTGGCTATATGGTTTTTGAAACCAGGGAAGGAGTGATCGGATTGAGCGAAAATTTCGAGGATAGCTCGGGCCCTAGGAAAGTCTTAAAACCTCTAAAGTCAGCCAATCGGACAAACGTTAAAGGGGTGGCTTGGTGGGAGGGTCCAAACTTCGGCCCGTTTACCCCATGAAGATAAAGTCGGAGGAGGATGAAATTTTGCAATTCTTTAGTTGAGCTTGGCTACAAAAGGCAATTACCGCGTCTCTCTGCGACCTCTAGGACCTGAAATCGTTAAACATTGTGTGGGTTCGCCTCTTTAGAGAGGACACAATGTGTGCCTCTGAATGTTAGGTTGAAAGACCTGTATATTCAAAGTTATCTAAAGGGTGGGGACCAGATTGGCTTCAATTCCATAGAAAACCAGAACTGCTGCAGAAATCATTCAGCATGACTGAAAAGGTCCCTTGCCATCCACCCTTTATCTTGAAGCAAAAGATAAAAAATTTCAAGTTAAAATTCAAATTTAACCCAAAATTTTTATTTTAATCTAACATTTTAGTTCTTAAGCAAAGGAACTGAGCAAACTTTTCAAATATTCCTACAGTTAAACCGTAATCTGTCCAAAAACAAACTTAATTTGATTAAAAAAAACAGTTTGTTGAAAAAACAAACTGTTTCTCTCATTATGAACAACAAAAATTCAAGTTTTTCAACTGAAATAAAGAGTAGCATTAAGCCTTAAAACGAACGGAAATTATTATGTATATGATGAATTGCTTCCTCCTCAATCCCTCGTTCACTAAGCTAATGTTTTTTAGTGCTTAAAAAGCTTCTTGTTCCAATGTTTCAGCAGTCGCTCTAAAAGAATCTGGGAAAAAAGTCTAATTTTAGCGTAAAGAGCGAGGGATTGAAGAACGGACAGCTCCCCTCAGATTCAGAATAATTTCTGTTGAGTTTCCTTTAATGTTGCTCCTTATTTTCAGTAAAAAAAAAGCTTATTTCTTGTCTTTCGCTGTTAAATTGTATAAATCAATAACTGTAAAATAATTGTTAACATCTTGCTTTTTCCATTTTTCTACTTAAGAGTTAAAATTTTGGATTGCAAATAAAATTTTGGGCAAAGTTGTAATATTTTGTCAAATTCTCGATGAAGAGTAGTTTTGTTGAATAAGTCCTTGCTATTAATTTTACTAAAGGATTTTGGTTGGGTGGAAAGGGGAATTATTTTTCATATGGATGGAAACTGCCTAACTTTTAATCTTCTACTCGGCTGAAGCCATCTGTAAAATGATTGTTAACATCTTGCTTTTTCCATTTTTCTACTTAAGAGTTAAAATTTTGGATTGCAAATAAAATTTTGGGCAAAGCTGTAATATTTTGTCAAATTCTCGATGAAGAGTAGTTTTGTTGAATAAGTCCTTGCTATTAATTTTACTAAAGGATTTTGGTTGGGTGGAAAGGGGAATTATTTTTCATATGGATGGAAACTGCATAACTTTTGATCTTCTACTCGGCTGAAGCCATCGTAGCCTCTAAAATAGACTTTTCAGGTGTGTAGATACATTGTGTACATTCGTTTAAATGCATTGAAACCTTGCATATAAACAGGAAAAGAGAAATATTACCATTTAAAGCCACCGAAAACAAAGCTGCTGGTAGCCCTTTCTAGCGCCCCCTTCCAAAATTTTTGGTAAGGCTCATGATACCCTGCCTAACCTTTTTCACCTCTGTGCTGTCAGGCGAGGGAATTTAATATTTTATGCAACACAGAAAAAAGGTTTTCGTAATGGCACCATTAAGCCTCTATTATTGGTGCTCTCCAAGTACCAATAATAGAGGCTAAATAATAGAGGCTAAATTTTTTTTGGGGAATCAACAGGGATTGTATATCAATCCCTTCCCCGAAAGTCGCCCCATATTTATCTGAAGACTTAATGAAAGTTAGGATATTCTGGAAATAAAATACTTTTTAGAAGTCCGTTCCCCCCTTTGCCTAAAATATGATCCATCCCCCTCCTTCATAATAGCTGTTGCATAATGACACATCACTTTGTATCGTTTTATGATATACAAAGAAAATCAGTCTAGTTAAATAAAACTCTGAAATAAATTTCAGTAACATTTTGCTTTAACAGAAAGGAGGTACCAATCCACAAAATCCTTTTTCAAGCTTAATCTCAATAAAAGGAGATGAGAAATTAATTTCTAATCCCTCCTCCATACCCCTTTCTACAATATCTGGAGACTTGCAATGAATTAGACAATTTGGGTATTGAAAAGCATTTTTCAGGCATCTCATCCTCCCCCTACCACGCCCAAACAGCAAGCCACGACCTCTCCTTCGTAATTGCTGATGTACAATTATGCATCATTAAACATAACTTCATGAAAAACTAACTGCGCCAACTCAGTTAAATTAGGCATCAACACAAAAGTCAATACTAAGCATGCATATTGTATGGTTTTTGTGACTTCTCAGGAACAAATGCTCCAACGTGTGGCATTAATTCCTCTGCAACTGGGAACCCCAATATACAGTTTTTTGATACTTTTAATTCAATTGGCTACCTCAAAATTTTCAATTAATAGCAGCTTGGTGCTTTTTGCGGCAAAATTGTAATTTGGTGCCCCAGAAAGGCGAAAAACGCCGCTTTTCCGTTGCACGATTTCTTTTGGCACTTAAAAATGACACTAGAATTTTTAATTTCCCTTTGAATGAGCCATCTTCTAACCTTCTAGTACCATTGAGTTGGGGCAATTACCTCTTAAAACACTTTTTTGTGACCAGCATAAAAAGCCAATTGTTTTGATGGATTAATTTTTACCAAAATTCTTTTTTTAGACTTTCGGTTACTATCTAGCCGGATCACTCCTTCCTTACAAGACGTTACCATGAACTGTTTGACTATCAAACAGTTCGTGGTAACGATCTGTAAGTAAGGAGCGACCCGACTCAATAGTAACCGGAACCCTAAAAATGGAATTTATACCAGTAGATACAGCAAAAAATTGGACTTTTATGCTGATTTCAAACATACAAGTTTCATCAAGTTCAGTCTTACCCATCACAAGTTACGAGCCTGAAAAAAATTGCCTTATTTTCGAAAAAAAAGGGGAAACATCCCCCAAAAGTGATAGAATCTAAATGAAAATCAAACCATCATATTCAGCATAACAGAAAACCCTACTGTAGATTTTTCAAGCTCCTATCTGCAAAAATGTGGAATTTTGTATTTTTTGCCAGAAGAAAGATCACGGATGCGTATTGATTTGTTTGTTTATTTGTCTGTTGTTCTTTTTTTCCAGGGGTGATCGTATCGCTCCAGTAGTCCATAATATCGTGAGAGGACTCATTCAAACGGAAATTAAAAGTTAGAGTGCCCCTTTTAAGTGACCCAAAAATTGGAGGGCAACTTGGCCCCCTCCCACGCTCATTTTTTCTCGAAGTCATCCAATCAAAATGTTGAGATCGCCATTTTGTTCAGCATAGTCGAAAATCTAATAAATATGTCTTCGAGGATGACTTAATCCCCCTCAGGTCCCGAGGGAAGGGCTGCAAGTTATGAAAATTGGCCATTGTTTACATATAGTATTGGCTGTCGGAAAGTATACAGACGTTTTCAGGAGGAATTTTTTCTGGTGGGGTGGGGGTCAGAGGAGGGGGTTTCGTGGGAGGATCTTTACATGAAAAATCTTCCTTGGGGGAAGGAAAATTTCTATGAAGGGGGTGCCGGATCTCCCAGCATTGTTTAAAAAACGATCAGAAATTAAATAAAAAAAGTTTTTTCAACTGAAAGTAAGGAGCAACATTAAAACTTAAAACGAACCGTAATTTTTATGTATATCTGAGGGTTCGCTCCCTAGTCAATACCTCGCTCTTTACGCTAAAGTTTTGTTTAGCACTTTCCAAAGAGCTATCTATTCTAATTAAACGACGGCTCAATAATAATCGAAAGTTTAAAAAATGGAATTTTTGTGTCAATAAATATATAAAAAGAATGGACTTAAAATGCTGATACTAAATATATAAATAAATAAGGAACAAAAAAAATTGGAGGGCATCTAGTCACCCTCCCCCGCCCTTTTTTCTCAAATTCGTACGATCGAAACTTAGAAAAAGCCATGTGGCCAAAAAAAGTAAAATTAATATGCAAATTTCGTTTTAATTATTCATATACGGTTAGCTAATTTCAAAACCTGCATTAATTCAAAAACGTTCAGAAATTAAATAAAATGAACAAGTTTTTTTTTACAGAAAGTAAGGAGCGACATTAAAACTTAAAACAAGCAGAAATTATTCCGTATATGAAAGGGGCTATCCCCTCCTAAACGCCTTGCTCTTTACGCTAAAATTTGACTCTGTCTCATAACTTTGGTTTTTAAAACAATGAAAAGAATTTAGCTTAAAGAGAGAGGTGTTGAGGAGGGGACAGTTCTTTCATATACGGAATAATTTCTGTTCGTTTTAAGTTTTAATGTCGCTCCTTACTTTCTGTTAAAAAAAACTTATTTTTTATTTAATAACGTTGAAAAATTGAAAACTGCTCAAATGTCAAGGACTTCCTTCCGTTACGTCTAGTAATATTCTAAACAAACAATCTAGTTTGTTTGGTCGGTATTCAGTAAATTTTTACCAATACCGTTTTTTGTTTTAAATTAATTTTTTCAGAAATAAGAAAATCAATTCGTTAAAGACTCAAAAGATTTCTTCAACAAACTAAATGCATTATCATACTTCTTAACTAAATAGAAAAAAGGAAAAGTATTGACACAGAAAAAATAAACATTCTAAGATAGTAAAATTAAGCTGAAATTCACGATCTTTATTATTCTAAGAATTATTATTCTTTACTTCGTTTTGCAACTAGTATTGTATATCCTTTTTCTTTCTTTGGTAAGTAGACGAATGAGCTTCAAACTTTTCGAAATATGTATGTTTTTCAGTAAAGGGCAAATAAAACTGGCATTCTGGAAAGGCCTGAAGGACCGGTAGGTCCTATAAACCTTTTAGAGCTTGTGATTTTTTTTTTTTTTTTTTTTTCGATATTACGATAAATTAGAAACACACTGTTTGGAAGACAAATCATTTCTTAGTGAGGGACATGGCATTCTGGTTTTCAGGGTCTAAGGGGCGTTGCTCTCATTTGTAGAATTTTCTCTCTGTTTTAGGTTCACTTGTTTATTTATTTTAAATTATGTTCCTCTTAGGTTTCATTAATTTGTTCAAAAGGATGTCTGTTCGTTTAAGTTGACTTATTATACTTGCTTATTTTCAGGTTTTGTATTGGTACTTTTCTTTGAGAAACAATTTTATTATTTTTTTTTTTTTTATTTATTTATATTGAAAAGTACAAAACCGACTAATCGTTGTTAACAGAAAAAAAACCATAGGTTTACAATCATACGGTACATAACTTAGAAAATATAAATTGTGATTATCTCTTCAAACAATTTTTTTTCGACAGCATGGAGTTGTATCCCTTGTTTTTTTTTTTCTATAATAGTTTTCCTCACTTAGATCGAAAAGTCTTACGCTGAGCTTTTATATTGTCTCTATAAATTTTTGTATTGGCAGTAAACCTTGATTTTTTTTTTTTTTATCATTGATTCAGTTTTACCTGAAATTAAGGAAAAGAGACATGTAAATAGCCAAACTTTTTTACCAGTCTTGCAAAATAGAGGTTTTACAAGTGCTAAAGGAGACCCATCGATTGACGACTTACATACGCCACTCAATGATATACTTTATTTGTTATTTTTAGGTCGGCAAGCATTACTATAAAACAGATTTGGACATATCACTTATAAAAGAAGAAACACTAATGGATACTTTACATGTAACATTTCAGCTGAAATTTGACAACCGAGCGTATATTGAATCAATAAAAATTGACATAGTGAAAGACAATCACTACCTACCAGTCAAAGCAACTTTGTTATTTGAAATATTTCCCTTTTCAGTTGCTTTTGGGTAAGTAACTACTATTAATTTATATGGACCGCCCTAAATTAGGCAAGATAATCCAAAAGGCAGAACGTCGTATAGAAGTTTTATTGAAACAAAGCACAAAATAAAGATATAAAAGAAAAAATAATGGATCCGATTCAATTGGAACGACGATGACGGCCCCTCTCCTTCCTCTAAATTCAAGTATGCGTCTTGCTTTGCTGTTAATCGACGGGTCAAAACAAGACTAATGAAAAATGAATCGTGACATGAGATTTAAATTATCAGATTGTTCGGACATTCGTTTGTATGACGATTCTTAACGCTATCTGATGTTCGATGGCATTGGGACCGTAAATTCATTGAGAAAGTAATGCAACTGACATTTTGAATTCCCATTTCTAAACGTTCATTTACTTAGTTATTGAATATATTCATTTTTTCAGTTACATTTGGGTAAGCAGCTATTGTTAGTGTACACCAAAGTATAAACACATACTGAACAAGTACTGACAAAACTTATCTTCTCCACACAAAAAAGTGACCCTTTGTCCGCTCTCCGGAGACGATTCCATACCTATACGAACCTGGCGACTAAATCATAAGTTCTGTAGGTGATTATACTTGTTCCGTAAAAGCTGTATTAAATTTAATTTATTGGCTCGGAGCGATTAAGTAGTACAACATTTTCCCTCTAGAGGCGCTGAGGTACGCGGGGTCACTTTTGGAGAGTTTTGACTGTACTTGTTCAGTAGATGATTATACTTTGGTGTACACCAAAGTATAATCATCTACTGAACAAGTACTGAGAAAACTCTCCAAAAGTGACCCTGCGTACCTCAGCGCCTCTAGACGAAAAATGTTGTACTACTTAATCGCTCCGAACCAAAGTACTTTGCTCCCAGCCAATAAATTATCCCAGCCAATCGTCCCAGCCAATAGAGCGTGATTCAGGCGACGATTTTCCCGGAAATTTGTATTGAATTGTGTAACTAAGGGTCTTAAAAATAATCTAAGGGTCTGTGTAAATTGTGTAACAAAGGGTCACTTTTTTGTGTGGAGAGGATAGGTTTTGTCAGTACTTGTTCAGTAGATGATTATACTTTGTTGTTAACCGTATAAATAAATTCAAATAATTTGAAGTTCATATACAAATTTCATGTAAATATAGCACAAAATAAAACAAAAAAATGGATCTGGTTCGATGATAGAGCCCCCTCCCCCCTGAGGTTAATTAAAATCTCAAAACAGGGTAAATATAAAACAAATCATGACTTGACATTTACAAAACGGTATTGTACTGTCTGGAAACGCTTAACGTTCTTCGGTGGCTGTTGATAATTGGAGGGCACAATCGCTTCTCTTTATTTTAATTTAAAGAAGTAATTATGAACGATTCCAAAGAAATTCTTCAAGTCTCAGTGAAAGAGTTTTCGAATGGAATAAAACTGAAAAAATTACAATCTATCTCTAAAATTTTATTTTTAAAGGAAGTACCATACTTTGGCTCTAAAATTATTAGTATTAACTTAAAAAGAAGTTTCCAAAAAAGAAATATATTAAAGAAAAATAAAGAGCGACATTAAATCCAAGATGACCAGAAATAAATTCAAATAATTTTTCAAACGTAAAACTACCATAAATCACTATCAATAATTAAATGAAACCGTCACAGTCGCATGCTGCCACAGTCGCAGTTCTAAGTAATCGCAGTAGCAGTCACAACTAGTCAGAGTCTTAAATATTCACAGTTATTGTGTCAAATGTTCACAGTCACACGTAGTTGCGGTCGCAGTCAAAAGTATCTGTTGACTCAAGTTGCAGTCAAAGTCGCATTTAGCCACAATCGCAGTTCTAAGCAGTAGCAAGTATTTGAAGTCGCATTCACAAGTTTTCAGAGTCGTGATTCGTCGCAGTCGCAAGTAGTCACAAACGGAAGCAGTCACGAGCAGTCACAATCGTAATAAGTTGGAGACAAAGTAGTAGCAGTAGTAGCGCTAGCAGTAGCACTACAATTATTAGCTGTAGTAGCAGTAGTGGAAGTAGCGCTAGTAGAAGTAGCGGCCATAATAGGGTTCAATTTCATTCCCTCAACATTTCCTAAGATATTCGTGATACGCCCTTTTGTCAAGCGGCATACATATTGTGCGTTTTTGATATTTTTTAACATACACCCTAACATCACCTCTTTTACCTTTTTATCCTTATCTAATTCAACGTATTGCAGATACGCCCTATAACATCCATGTTCAGTTAAACATCCTCCTCTCGAATTACTCGCGAATTTTTAACTTAATACCTTTTCATATTCCTAAAATGTCGCTAATACGCTCTTATGACAAACTTGGATGGACATAGTGTCTTCTGATGTAGCTCAAGAGCTCCAATAACAAGCTCTGAAAGTTCCAACGTAACGCCCTGAGCTATTCGTGGGACATTAAGGCTACTTGAAAATCTTGATACAAAAACTACTTTTTATTCTAGTTTTACACCTCCCCCCCAAACTTTCCCTGAAAAAAAACTTAGTACCCTATTCTGTTCCTGAGACATTGTGTCTTTGTCTTTTTTACAACCTGGATTAACTTAAGCCCTTCTGATTTAGTTCAATAGTAGTAACAGCACCAGTAACCGTTGAAGTAATAGAAGTAACCCTAAAATTTTCAACTTAATACCCTCAGCCGTTCTTAAGATATTGCTGATATGTCCTTTTGCCAGCCAATGCGTAAATAGTGGCTTTTGATTTAGTTTACAGCAACATAAGCTGATAGTTGTTAAATATCCTGCCTATGCCATTTTGACAACCTGGATGCACTTGAAGTATTTTTATTTAGTTGAATAGTAGCTTTAGTAGTAGTAAATATGGAAAAAAAGTGGTAGAAATACTAGTAGCGCTGCAAGTTTTAGCTTTTACCCTAAGATGCGTCTGGGTGTTTCTTGATTAGCCTAAGGTATTATGATAAAGCTTTTTGATAACCCACATGTGAAAAATGTGTTTTGATTTAGTTCAACATCTCCCTCAAAATATCCTGAAAGTTTCACCTTAGTATCATTAGTCTCAGTTGTAGTAGTAGTCGTATCAGTTATAGTAGTAGCAATATGCAATAATGGTGAAATGCACACGGTGTCTTTTGGTTTGTTCACAATCCCCCTTAAAATGCCCTGAAAGTTTCAACTTAATATTCTAAGCCGTTCCTAAGATATTGCTTATTCGCCCATTTGAGAACCTTCATGCAAATAGTGTCTTTTTTAGCTCAACATCACCCTCAATATTTTGTGAAAGTTTTGCCTTAGTACTCTTAGCCTCAGTAGTAGTAATAGTCGTAGTGGTGATAGTAATAGAAATAGTAGTAGTAGTAGTAGTAGTAGTAGAAGTAGTAGTAGTAGGAGTAGTAGTAGGAGTAGTAGTAGTAGTAGTAGTAGTAGTAGTAGTAGTAGTAGTAGTAGTAGTAGTAGTAGTAGTAGTAGTAGTAGTAGTAGTAGTAGTAGTCAGTAATAGCAGTAATAGTAGTAGTAGTAGTAGTAGTAGTATTAGTAGTTTATTAGTAGTAGTAGTAGTAGTAGTATTAGTAGTTTATTAGTAGTAGTAGTAGTAGTAGTAGTAGTAGTAGTAGTAGCAGCAGTAGTAGTAGTAGTAGTAGTAGTAGTAAAAGTAAAAGTAGTAGTAGTAATAGTAACAGTAGCAGTAGTGGTAAAATACACATAGTGCCTTTTCGTTAGAGCAACATCCTCAATATTCCCTGAAGCTTTTGACTCAATACTCTAAGCCTTTTGGTTAGTTTAATATCTCCATCAACATGCCCTAGAAGTGTCCCCTTGAACTGTTCCTGAGATACTTCATATACTTCCTTTTGACAACCTGCATACACATAGCATGTTTTGAATTAATTCAATATCCCCTTGAAAATTCTGCGAAAGCTTTATTTTAATGCCCTTACCTTTAGTAAAAGCTGTAAACTAGCAATAGAAGTGCTATTGGTAGCATGCATATGCTTTTTGGTTAATTCAACATCGGCCTCAACCTGCCCTGTAAATTTCAGCTTTAAACTCTTAGCTGTTCCAAAGATTTTCAACTTAGTGCCCTTAGACATAGTAGAAATAGTAGTCTTAATAGTAAGCTATTAGTAATGATAGCGGCAGCAGTAGTAGTAGTAGTACTAGTAGTACCAATAGTAGCATGCACATACTGCTTTTGGTCAGTTGGACATCCCCTTAATCATACCCTGAAAGTTTCAATTCAATGCTCTAAGCAAT
The DNA here is from genome assembly GCA_027921565.1 of Artemia sinica. Lineage (NCBI taxonomy): Eukaryota > Metazoa > Arthropoda > Branchiopoda > Anostraca > Artemiidae > Artemia > Artemia sinica. The sequence continues at coordinate 29,923,117 of CM051257.1, forward strand.
AACTAAGATATTGCTGATCCGCCCTTTTGACAACTTGTATGTATATTGTGTGTTTTGATTTAGTTCAACTTCACTCTTAGCATTCCCTGACATTAGTAGAGGTCTAAGTTATACTTTGCTTGCTGCCATAGGAATTACCATGCTATTTGGTTGATGCCCTAGGAATTCCCATACTATTTGCTTGATGCTCTGCACCTTTTCAAAGAGAGTCAGTACTCCCTCCCATGCTATTGTATAGCGCTATGTTCCTTCCATTGTTATTCTATGGGACCTCTACACGTGATTAAACACGTTTTGCTTGCCTTTCCTTGGTACCTTTCCAAACGAGCGGGGATTCCCCTCCGGTTCCTACACATTGCAAAAAAGCGAGCAGTATGAGCGGGGATTCCCCACACAAGTTTGTTTCAACTCCAAGTTTTTCAACCAGACTGTTTTTTGAGCCAACATCCGTTGAGAATTGTTTGATTGACATTTGCAAAAAGGGATAAGAGATTTGCGGATTGGAGTGTAACTCGAGAGTAGTTTTTTATTAAAAAATTGGATGCTACAATCAGAAATGTTTGGTTGACATTTGCAAAAAGGGGTAAGGGATTTGCGAATTGGATTGTATGAAGGTGGAAAAGAAAAAGAAAGGGTTAAACTGATTATCAGTTAAGGTAACCCCTCGGGGTTGTTAACTCAGGCAATTTGTTATAAATTTGAGACAACATCAATCTATGAAAGTGGTTAATAATGATAGAATGACATTGTGAGTTGACCTAGCTTTACCTCTCCGATGTGTTCTGTATAATACACAAGTTGTGTTTGAACAGTGTTGTCAGTTTAAAATAGGGTCCAACGTTATAGTATACTAAAAAGTTGATACTAAGAGAGATGTAGATGGCAAGAAAATAATTTTAATAAAGAAATTCAGAACAGACCTTAGAAATCCTTGCAAATCAAGTAGTAAGGTGTATGTGAGTACGAACCATCAAGGATCATAAGCACCAATGACCCTAACCAGCAGAAACATCAACCCCCCAAAGGTCCCCTATCCCCAAACTCGAAGGGTGCCCCCTCCCCTCCAACTTTTTGGCCCCCTCTCCCCCCTCCCCCCACTTTTTTTGGCAATTGACATTTTTTCTGATAACAAGTATCATTCATTACGATCGTAGCTTTCAAATTTGAAACTTAAGTCCATTTTTGGATCGAAAAATAAACTATTTCTGTAAAATCTGGGTTAATAAGGGTTTTTGACCGTAAACTCTAGTTTTTTGTAAGAAAACTATGAAAAATACAATTCTCTGGTTCAAATTTGAAACTTAAGTCGATTTTTTGGATTGAAAAATAAAACTATTTCCGTAAATCTGAGCTAATAAGGGTTTTTGACCGTAAACTCTAGTTTTTTGTAAGAAAATTATGGAAAATACAATTCTCTGGTTCAAATGTGAAACTTAAGTCCATTTATGGATCGAAAAATAAAACTATTTCCGTAAAATCTGAGCTAATAAGGGTTTTTGACCATAAACTCTAGTTTTTTGTAAGAAAATTATGGAAAATACAATTCTCTGGTTCAATTGTGAAACTTAAGTCCCTTTATGGATCGAAAAATAAAACTATTTCCGTAAAATCTGAGCTAATTAGGGTTTTTGACCGTAAACTATAGTTTTTTGTAAGAAAATTATGGAAAATACAATTCTCTGGTTCAAATGTGAAACTTAAGTCCATTTTTGGATCGAAAAAATAAACTATTTCTGTAAAATCTGAGCTAATAAGGGTTTTTGACCGTAAACTCTAGTTTTTTGTAAGAAAATTATGGAAAATACAATTCTCTGGTTCAAATGTGAAACTTAAGTCCTTTTTGGATCGAAAAATAAAACTATTTCCGTAAAATCTTAGCTAATAAGGGTTTTCGACTGTAAACTCTAGTTTGTTGTAAGAAAATTATGGAAAATACAATTCGTTGGCTCAAATGTGAAACTTAAGTCCATTTATGGATCGAAAAATAAAACTATTTCCGTAAAATCTGAGCTAATTAGGGTTTTTGACCGTAAACTATAGTTTTTTGCAAGAAAATTATGAAAAATACAATTCTCTGGTTCAAATGTGAAACTTAAGTCCATTTTTGGATCGAAAAAATAAACTATTTCTGTAAAATCTGAGTTAATAAGGGTTTTTGACCGTAAACTCTAGTTGTTTGTAAGAAAATTATGGAAAATACAATTCTCTGGCTCAAATGTGAGGAATAAATTCATTATCAACATCCTTTGTCGGATATGTCGGATAAAATTAACAAAATATAAGTGACAGAGTGAATAATTTTTTTTATCAACATTTTTTTGTCAGATACATCAAATAAAATTTACAAAATCTAAATAACAGAATGAAGAAATACTTTAACAACATCCTTTATCGGATATGTTGGATAAAATTGACAAAATCTAAGTATCAGAGTGACTAAATTCTATATCAACATCCTTTTCTCAGATACATAGGATAAAATTGACAAATTCTAAGTGTTAGAGTGAATAAGTTTTTTTTATCAACATTCATTGGCAGATACATCGGATAAAATTGACAAAATCTTAATTTCAGAATGAGTAAATTCATTATCAACATCCTTTGTCAGATATTTCGGATAAAATTGACAAAATATAAGTATCATAGTGAATAATTTTTTTTAAACAACATCCTTTATCGGATATGTTGGATAAAATTGACAAAATCTAAGTATCAGAGTGATTAAATTCTACATCAACATCCTTTTCTCAGATACATAGATTAAAATTGACAAAACCTAAGTGTTGGAGTGACAATTTTTTATCAACATCCTTTGCCAGTTACATGGGATAAAATTGACAAAATTCAAGTGTCAGAGTGAATAAATTCATTATCAACATCCTTTGTCGGATATGTAGGATAAAATTGATAAAATCAAAGTATCAGTGATTAAATTCCATATCAATATCATTTTCTCGGATACATGAGATAAAATTTCAGAGTGAATTTAGTCACTCTGATACTTAGATTTTGTCAATTTTATCCGACATATCCGATAATGGATGTTGTTAAAGCATTTATTCATTCTGAAATTTAGATTTTGTCAATTTTATTTGACGTATCTGACAAAGGATGTTGATAAGAAAATTTAGTCACTCTGATACTTATATTTTGTCAATTTTATTCGATGTATCTGGCAGAGGATATTGATAAGAAATTTAGTCACTCTGATACTTAGATTTTGTCAATTTTATCCGACATATCCGATAAAGGATGTTGTTAAAGCATTTATTCGTTCTGAAATTTAGATTTTGTCAATTTTATTTGATGTATCTGATAAAGGATGTTGATAACGAATTTATTCACTCTGAGACTTAACGAAAAATTGATTTAAGTTTCACCTATGAGCCAACGAATTGTATTTTCCTTAATTTTCTTACAAAAAACTAGAGTTTACAGTCAAAAACCCTTATTAACTCAGATTTTAGGGAAATAGTTTTATTTTTCGATCCAAAAAAGGACTTAAGTTTCACATTTGAACCAAAGAATTGTATTTTCCATAATTTTCTTACAAAAAACTAGAGTTTACGGTCAAAAACCCTTATTAACTCAGATTTTACAGAAAAAGTTTATTTTTTCGATCCAAAAATGGACTTAAGTTTCACATTTGAACCAGAGAATTGTATTTTCCATAATTTTCTTACAAAAACTATAGTTTACGGTCAAAAACCCTAATTAGCTCAGATTTTACGGAAATAGTTTTATTTTTCGATCCAAAAAAGGACTTAAGTTTCACATTTGAACCAGAGAATTGTATTTTCCATAATTTTTTTACAAAAAACTAGAGTTTACGGTCAAAACCCTTATTAGCTCAGATTTTACAGAAATAGTTTATTTTTTCGATCCAAAAATGGACTTAAGTTTCACATTTGAACCAGAGAATTGTATTTTCCATAATTTTCTTACAAAAAACTATAGTTTACGGTCAAAAACCCTGATTAGCTCAGATTTTACGGAAATGGTTTTATTTTTCGATCCAAAAAAGGACTTAAGTTTCACATTTGAACCAGAGAATCGTATTTTCCATAATTTTTTACAAAAAACTAGAGTTTACGGTCAAAACCCTTATTAGCTCAGATTTTACAGAAATAGTTTATTTTTTCGATCCATAAGTGGACTTAAGTTTCAAATTTGAGCCAACGAATTGTATTTTCCATAATATTCTTACAAAAAACTACAGTTACTGTCGAAAACCCTTATTAGCTCAGATTTTACGGAAATAGTTTTATTTTTCGATCCAAAAAAGGACTTAAGTTTCACATTTGAACCAGAGAATTGTATTTTCCATAATTTTTTTACAAAAAACTAGAGTTTACGGTCAAAACCCTTATTAGCTCAGATTTTACAGAAATAGTTTATTTTTTCGATCCAAAAATGGACTTAAGTTTCACATTTGAACCAGAGAATTGTATTTTCCATAATTTTCTTACAAAAAACTATGGTTTACGGTCAAAAACCCTAATTAGCTCAGATTTTACGGAAATAGTTTTGTTTTTCAATCCATAAAGGGACTTAAGTTTCACATTTGAACCAGAGAATTGTATTTTCCATAATTTTCTTACAAAAAACTAGAGTTTACGGTCAAAAACCCTTATTAGCTCAGATTTTACGGAAATAGTTTTATTTTCCGATCCATAAATGGACTTAAGTTTCACATTTGAACCAACGAATTGTATTTTCCATAATTTTCTTACAAAAAACTAGAGTTTACGGTCAAAAACCCTTATTAGCTCAGATTTACGGAAATAGTTTTATTTTTCAATCCAAAAAATGGACTTAAGTTTCACATTTCAACCAGAGAATTGTATTTTCCATAAATTTCTTACAAAAACTAGAGTTTACGGTGAAAAACCCCTATTAACTCATATTTTACAGAAATAGTTTACTTTTCGATCTAAAAATCGACTTAAGTTTCACATTTGAAAGCTACGATCGTAATGAATGATACTTGTTATCATAAAAAATGTCAATTTCCAAAAAAAAATGGGGGGAGGGGGCCAAAAAGTTGGAGGGGAGGGGGCACCCTTCGAGTTTGGGGATAGGGGACCTTTGGGGGGGTTGATGCCTCTGCTGGTTAGGGTCATTGGTGCTTATGATCCTTGATGGTTCGTACTCACATACACCTTACTACTTGATTTGCAAGGATTTCTAAGGTTTGTTCTGAATTTCTTTATTAAAATTATTTTCTTGCCATTTACATCTCTCTTAGTATCAACTTTTAGTATACTATAACGTTGGACCCTATTTTAAACTGACAACACTGTTCAAACACAACTTGTGTATTATACAGAACACATCGGAGAGGTAAAGCTTTGGTCAACTCACAATGTCATTCTATCGTCATTAACCACTTTCATAGATTGATGTTGTCTCAAATTTATAACAAATTGCCTGAGTTAACAACCCCGAGGGGTTACCTTAACTGATAATCAGTTTAACCCTTTTTTTTCTTTTCCACCTTCATACAATCCAATTCGCAAATCCCTTACCCCTTTTTGCAAATCTCAATCAAACAATTCTGATTGTAGCATCAAATTTTTTAATAACAAACTACTCTCGAGTTACACTCCAATCCGCAAATCTCTTACCCCTTTTTGCAAATGTCAATCAAACAATTCTCAACGGATGTTGGCTCAAAAAACAGTCTGGTTGAAAAACTTGGAATTGAAACAAACTTGTGTGGGGAATCCCCGCTCATACTGCTCGCTTTTTTTGCAATGTGTAGGAACCGGAGGGGAATCCCCGCTCGTTTGGAAAGGTACCAAGGAACGGCAAGCAAAACGTGTTTAATCACGTGAAGAGGTCCCATAGAATAACAATGGAAGGAACATAGCGCTATAGAAGAGCATGGGAGCGAGTACTGACTCTCTTTGAAAAGGTGCAGAGCATCAAGCAAATAGCATGGGAATTCCTAGGGCATCAAGCAAATACCATGGTAATTCCTATGGCAGCAAGCAAAGTATAACTTAGACCTCTACTGACATTTTCACCTCAATACCCTTAGTCTTGGTAGTAATTGCGGCAGAAGTAGTATTTGTAGCAGTAGAAGTAGTATCAGTAGTAGGAGAATGAGTAGTAGTTGTTGTTGCAGTATCAGTAGTCGTAGTAGTAGCAGTAGTAGAAGTGGTAGTAGTATTAGTAATATTAGTAATAGTAGTGGTAGTAGTAGTAGTAACATGCATAGTTTTTCCCTTTGGTCAGTTTATCACCCACCTCATCATTGCCTGAAAGTTCCAACTTAATACCCTAAGTCGTTCCTCAGATACGCCCTTTCAACATCCTGTTTACACATAGCTTGTTTTGATTTAGTTTAAAACCTCCCTCAACACTCTCTGAAAGCTTCATCTTAATACCATGAGGATTTTTAAACACGAAGGATCAAACATGCCCCCTCTCCTAATAAAAAAAATATTATGCGTAAACTATAAGCAAATTGCAGAACTTACAACTCTTGCCCCTAGGACTGTAGGGGCTAGGGCTGTCATGACGAGATGCATATATATTGGATCTTTCAGCTATGCTGAACAAAATTCTTTTGGGGAATAAGTGGCGTCCGGGAGGGGAAGCTGTTTTCCCTCCAATCACTTTAGACTCTTAAAAAGAGCACAGGAACTTTTAATTTCCAATCGAATGAGCCCCCTTTGAAGTTCTTATGACAACTTTTTCCATAGAAAATATTTTAGTGAAGAAAAAATACATCGAGCAAATTTGAATCTTTACTCAGGCATCGATACTGCGCTACATATGGTTAGACAACAATTACTCTTGTCAGGATAATTAATAGTTTTTGTCTGCAAAGAAATAATAGTACTTCGTTTTATTGTGGGGGGGGGGGGGAATTGAGGTCCTGTCTGCACCTTTTTTGATGCAGAACAATTTAGTCTTAGGTTTTGTCTTTCTACTTCAAGAAGTGTCTATTTTAAATTTTCCTTGGTTTTATTATGCCGAAATATTAGGATCATTTTTTTTTAACATGTAAGTTTATTCTGTCAAATAGGGTGTTATCAGGTGAAACAAAGTTTCTATAGGTCGACTAAAAAGTAAGCTGACATTTTGTTGAAGTTGATTGCTTTAAATTTTTGTTTACAAAAGATTATCTCTTTTTACTCATCGTGTTTTTGATTACCCACCTTAAGCATTTCTTCAAGATAAGTAGCTGAAGATATGCTTTAACAAAGATTAGGACTTGCTTTCATTTTTTTTTTTTATTGTATACTACATAAATATCAATATTAGAGATAATGTGTTCTAATCTTATGTTATGTGTTTTATGAAAGGTCCTAATTTGGGAACCCTTGTGTGCCTACTTTGAAATCTAAATAAAACACTTTTTCTAAATATAACCCCAAAATACTTTTTGTCTTGTCACTAAGTCTCAATCGTACACTCGAACAACAATAGTCTTTGGACATACTGCTTGAGACATTTGTGTGATTTTGGTGACGATGTTTAAGTTTTGCTGTAAAGTGCCGTGCTAATTTTAACTGAGGTACATCTTAGAGGTACATCGGCAAGTTAGATTTTAAATTTAGTTTTTACATATTTCAGTTTTGCAATCAACTCTTATTATCGATTAAATAAAAAAACAAGTTTTTTTAACTGAAAGTAAGGAACGACGTTAAAACGAACAGAAATTATTCCGTATATGAAAGGGACTGTCCCCTCAACGCCTTGCTCTTCACGATAAAGTTTTTTATTGTTTAAAAAATAGAGTTGTGAGAAAGTGGAACTTGAAAATGAACTAGTGAAACTAGAGTTGTGAGAAAGTGAAACTTTAGCATAAAGAGTTGAGGAGGGGACAGCAGTAGAAAGGCCTCATGAGCTCGTGACGGGAGTCCATATATGGGCATAGATTCCCTAGGGAGATGGTTTTCTCACTGAGAATAAAAAAACAGAATTTTTCTCACTTGAAAAAACAGGAATTTTCTCACTTTTATGGATGTTTCTTGGACGGTTATGAGTGTTGGTCAATTTATTTGATGTTTTTCATGGATGTCAACGTCAATTTATGTCTGTTTTATGGTTTATGTCAGTGAGAATGGAAAAACAGTATTTTTCTCACTTTGATGGATGTTTTCTGGATTATTGAGTCTAACGGGGACCGGAGTCAATGACACTTCTTACGAATGTCATGATCCATGAAATAGGAAACAGTTAGATCACGTGTTTACTTCTCAGCCAATCAGCGAGTCGGTTTACATATTAGCGGCGGAGCGTATATGAGGAAAGGATTTTTGCTATAGTTTTTATTAGTCTGTGAATAGAATTCAAAGGAGTGAGAAGAACAGTTTGATTTTACTCATTTGGATATATATATTTGTGCTGATGATGAGTGGAATGTTTACCCTCTTAGAAGTTGATAGTGGAGTTGATGGTAATAATACAAGAGCACCAAACATTGCGGTGGAAATCACGAGAGGATCACGGCTTTGTCTGGAATGGGATGAAGTATATGCAAGATATGTGATATCCTTGAGCAAATTTAAAATGGAGGATCAATTATGTTTTGCTGCAAAAGTTGATATAGCACATGTGAATAGACTTCAATGTGCTTTAAGTGCATTAGTGAAACATATCGAAGACAATAAACTCTATCGCTAATTGTACATGCATAGTATTATTGTTGTTGTTGTAATTATTCAATAAAATTGTTTCGAAATCGAAAATGTTCCCTTTCTTTTCTGGTTAGGGGCTAACGAATCAGGGTCAGTCTAGAGTCAGCAGTCAGAGTGAAAGGATTGAAAAATGAATAAATTTGAGAAAGAGAGAATTAGATCAAATCTAGTTATTATGGAAAAACATTTGATTTTGGATGATGATTTTCTCGAGTTATCTCTTCAACGCAGGATATTCTCTCGTCAGGGAACACTTGACAATATAATGATGAGTGATTCTCCCCCATTGGACTATTGTATGAAACTTTTAAAATGAGATTCAAATGCTTATACTCAATTTATTGATATATTAATTGGAACAAAGCAGAATCATATCGTGGATATACTTTTGAAAACATTGCCAATGGATTCAATGTAGATGGCTCCTCCTTCGAAAGAGGTAACGTCACAGAGTTACTCCTCTCCCCATTCCTCCACCTTGAATTTATCCGTCAGCAGGAACGATCAGTTTCGTTTTAGCTGTGAGAGAGTTGACATCGGAAACCAAAAAAAAAAAATGTTCTATACATGTCCATTGTGCATGTACACTCTTGGCAGTTGGACTCAATGTGAGAATTGTACAATTATTGATGACTATAGTGAAAAGTGCAAATTACGTAATCCTTGTAAATTACATAGAGGCTATGCAGTACAAATTAAAGGATGTAATTCATGTCTTGAGGAGGTGTGTGACTCTCATCCTAGAGGACACCTGTGCTCCAATTGTCACTATGATAAATGTGATCAGTGGGAGAATACTTACCCCGCTATGATTGGAAAGAATCCCAAACGTGATTTTAGTTTATTTTTACGAGATTGGTATCGTCGTGGATTTAAATTATTCTGGGAAGAGGAATCTGGTCTACGATTCAACTGTTGGGGTAACAAGACAATTTGGTTTCTACGTCATCGTTGTGACGGCACTGCCTATTATGACTATAAACCTAGTGATTTTTATTTGGCAGTTACCGAATGTGATTCACCATTTGAAAACACTGTATGTGATATTGCTTCAAATAGACAGATTGAAACTCGTGAATATCATAATATGAATGCAAATAGTATCATTGACTATACAAAGAGATATGACAAGAGTGAAGTTACATTGTACTGTAAAAAATGTGACCCTGACTTTGCAGTCAATCAAGATCAATATACAGTGAATCCAAATGATTTACCAGCATTAGTGGTTCAAGACAGTTGCCTATACATCGAAGAAGAAGAAGAAATCTAAAGTGAAGATTTAAAGACATTGTTGTATATATATATATATGCATTTTATTAATAAACAAATTCACAAACATTTTTTAAGCACTTTACTCTTAGGGCACTGAAATCAATACTGTATAGGTCTGAGAGGATATTTTCCACTAGAAAGTCGTTCAGACGTGGATTGTCACTATAAATGTGGAGAAACTGCTTGTAAGTATAGCCGCGACATCGGAACACAAAATATAGTAGTGCATGGAAGCCACAGCTTTTAGTCGTTAGATCCTGAACCCTCTTCCGATTTTGAATAATAGTTTTCCCACTGCTCTCAATATAGTTGCTGATGTGAGGTGTGTAAAATGTATAGGGTAGACCAAGAGGGTCAAAAAATTCAATCGTCTTCATTGTTTGAAAGATGCACAGCCAATGACCCGTCAGCACAGTCGACGGACTGCTATTAACAATAATCAAGGTATTGTTGACACTTTGAATTTTTCCAAGAAAGTCCGAGGGTAGACAATAGGATTTGTACTGGGACATGTAGGGGTCCATATTAAATACATTGATTATTTGACTGGTGTTCATGGCGCCAAGTCTAGTAGAACACTGCCTTCGGGAGTGATTTCCCAATAGGTTTCATATTGATTTAGTGAGATTAGTGCAATACTCTCAGCCAATGGGTCGGCAAATGTACACTCTAAACGCACACTCCCCGTACGTACTATACTCATATCCTGTGTGCCAGACAAATCCAGTACAATGATACCATGTGTTTTAGCAAACATATCTTCGGTTATACCATTTTCAAATAGTTGTGAATCATGATCTAGGGTTTGCATGGTCAACTCATACAATTTTCTATAGGATTTATCAAAAGATAGATTGTAGAGTGGGATACCGTTTACTTTGCACACAAGAGATGAAAGTCCAAACATCTCGAATTTATTTGGGGTATTCAGTCCACGATCCTATTGCACTGGCGCTTTTTACAAATGCCAAAGCGAGTTTTGACGGAATTTCGCTATTGATAAAGGATGAATCGGTGAAGGTGCGTGAGCCCATGGCAATATGACGTTGATTGGTGATTGTATGAGGAACAAGTAGTTTAATATTATTTCCATTGGCTCTCAATTTTACCACTGCCAAAGCAACAGAACTCACGACCTGTTGTTTGCGTACATGAAGTATTGCCGAGGTGAGGGAGAGACTTACATCAGGATTGGCAGCAAGTTCTTTTCTCAATATGAAATTGGATGGTGCAAGCGTCAGTTTTATATCCACTTTAACATTGCGCGGCAGCCATTGGGGTATATTAAATATTTCATGATATATTTTTCCAACTAGATGTAAGTCACTAGTTGTAGCATTTTTAAGTGCATCTGTACTATCAGTATTAGTAATATATTCATATGCATTGGAGGTGCCTCTCAATTCCTTGTATGAATTGGGTGTCATCAGCATGAATTGCATATAGCTTGTATAATTTGAGAGATTGTTGCTTGTGCTCACCAGCGTGCCATTGATGTAGACACTAATTTGACGAAATAGATTATGTAATATACAATTTTCATAGGATATTCCATCGACCCGAATTGGCATTGTATTATCGGATTTCCGGACTTTCATTTGTAAATCTATAAATGTTTAAGACATGTCCATAAAGTAGTCTTCATTCGAATAAATTTGAAAGTGGATATTATCGGAGAGGGGTTGTTGTGGATAAAATTGTTCATAGTATCCATGCTTGACACTCACATCAACATTTTCAGCATTGAATAGATTCAATGAGGCGGTGATTGAAAGTTGAGAATCCTTATGCGATAGGTAGGACATCTTAGGAGAAGAAATCTAGTTTCGATCTAACAATTTTCTTCCTGGGGCTTCTTCTTCTGTTTACAGCACGTGTCGGCTTTTTCCTTCTTTTCTTTGACAAGAGGGATGATGTCTTTCGTTTCCGACCTGAGTGGAGACTGATGAGTGATGCATTGTTTCTTGACCTTTTTAAGCCTTTACCATTTTGTTTTAATCTCTCGCCAAGGGTTCGCGCACTGGACCTAAGATTTTCCGTAGCACTTTTTTTAAAATCCTTGCCAGAGCCCCAATCGTGTAGTGTAGAGGATGCAAAATCTGTCGCGGCCGGTACAAGATATTTTCTAGCCAGTGGTAGTGAAGAGCGAAACAGCTTAGCAAACCAACTGCCAAGACCGTAGCCAGACATTGACGAGCGACCTTTGTAATAGTCCATTCCATTGCCCTGTTGTCTTGGGCCAAGAGTATTAACATAGCAGTCAATATCAGGACAAGTGAATACCACTTTTTTATTAGACATCTTGCTGTTGAACGATGGGACGAAAATGGCATGTGATCACAGCCAAACCTTTGGACATTGCTATGGGATCACCCAACTCAGTTCTTAGTGTTAACTGACAGAATTCCAAATAGGAAGTGTTTACGGGAATATACTGAAGATGCTTTATATTGTAGTGGTGAATAGGCTCTTGATTGGTTTTTCGTTCAAGAACTCGTAGGAGGGGAACATTTGAATTACCAACCCGAGATGTTTCCACAAATGAAGCGTAGAGAAATATACAAGTGTCTGTGGAGAAGGCAGGCGGGTAGTCAGCAAAAATGAAATTAGTGTTTCCGGCACTTTTACCATTGATTATATTGAGCTTAAAGCCAAGAACATCCTTTAGGTTATCATTGAGAATAACCTTTTCACTGGCAATAGGTGAACTAATGTAGATCTTACCCTCCTCCTTTGAATAGTTGAAATGAAAAGCTCCTTTTTTACGAGCGGAAATTCTTTTATTAATAGAACGACATAAATCATTCATACAGGTGAGTTCCTCATAGGGTAATTCAATATACGAATAATCCATCCAATTGATTTTTTGAATTTGTTCTTGATCACTTGAGGATGGTGGTGGTGGCCAATCATAGGTTCTAGTTTTTATATCATATTTACGATGTTTTCTCAGGATGTCGTAGGTATTTTTGAGAATACAGTCGACAAGAGCCACTTCATACTTTCCGTCGAATTTGATGGTGGGGGAGAGTTTCGTCCAAAAATCACTTGTTCATTCAAGTCATTGTAGAGAGGATCAGAAACATTGGACATGAAAGTCACATAGAAATCATTGGGCATTGTCAATGTCTTCAGCACTGACCCAAGAATCAAAATCTGAGTTGTATCCTAGCCAGCGAACAAGCAACTGTCTCTTGCCCCTACGAGTACGACTCTTTAATATCTTTTCAAATTGATAAATTTCACTAGTGTTTCTAACTTTTTGCAGTTCATATTCATAAAAACCGCCAAGAATCTCATCATCTTTGGTGTCTCGCAGTCGATATGTCATGGGCTCGGTGTCCAGGATTTTGGACACTTTAAAAAGTTCGGTGCTCCATAAATAATTCCCCTTTTCAAAAATATTGGTGGTTCTATTAATTCGAACAGTATCACCAACATTGAATTTCCTCTTCACATTTTTTTTTCTTTTTCACCATTGGAATATTGCTTTAGAAAAGCATCAATTGTTATTTCATTGCAGTGAACATCCCGAGGGCTTGAGTTGGACAGAGATCGATGAGGTCGATGGTTGTATATCTGCATGATTTTATGTAAATCATGAATAAAAGCCGGTGTATTTTTCAGGGTACAATATCTTGAAATTAATAGACGAATCGTTCTTATTAATCGTTCAGCCAATGCAGCCTTTATCGGGCTGTGACTATGATAAAGTGTTGTATTATATTTCAAAAGAACCTTTTGCACATGGGCATTAACAAATTCACTGCCACGATCCGATTGAATTTTTCTATACGAATCCTGTTCAAGAATACTTTCAATGGCCCGAGCAACTTCAACACCTCTCTTTATCACAGTGGAATGGCATAGGCATAGCGACTAAAGACACTGATTGCCACCAGAATATATTTGTAGGGTGCATTGTGACGCTGTTGAACTGCGTCTAAAGTTAAAAGATCCGTTTGCATTATATGCAGAGGGAAAAAGGCTTTAGTTTGTCGATATTGTTTGCCGCGAAGCCTGTGATTCCGATGCAGTGTGTAACTCGGTTCATTCTCTAGATACTCTTTTGCTTTTTTCAATGTGGTAACGGGGACAACTTTAGAAAGCGTTTTGGGAGAACTTAAACTTCCCGCTTCACCAATATTTTAATAGACACCTTTCAGAACTTCATCCATTTTGAACGCAAACACGTAGTGTAATGTCCACTCCCCTTTTGCACACTGGAGGGTGAATAAATTCGTCTTCGCTTTTGACTAGCAGCCACAGGTGTTGTAAAATCATTGCTGCTGCTGCTAGTATTTTCAAATATTGAATCTTCTTCATCTTTTTTAAATGGTGGTGTCGGTGTTGTTGGAGGACTATATTCTCTTAGTTTCTTTAGAATTTGCCTATTGCCAATTAGACTTTTGAGGAAGTTTGATACACTTAGAAAGGTGTATCGATTATTGTCAAAGGATAAAAGTCCTTTACGATTCGTCACCATATCACAAATTAAATCAACTAGTTTATAACTTTTTCCCTGAATTATAATTCGTTTCCCTGTGCTATCGACTTGAACTTGATCACCAGCAGTTTCCAACATGAGATATGATAATACTCTTTTACTCTGTTCTCGATAGGTCAGTGGCAATAGGTTTCCAATTTTCGATAAAATTGAATTCAATTCCTTCTCCTTTGAATGCACTGCTGCAGAATCTTGAGGAGATGTTTCCTGTTTAGAGGGATCGGTAACAGTGGCGGCGGTGGGTCTCTCACGATAAGGTTTATGTTTGTCCACACGTCGCAATGCATCTTGAAGTAAAAGCAGTTTTTCGTCATCGGCAATATTCTCATCATTAATGAATTTGCTTAGATTGTCTTCAAAATGTTCGACGGGCGAGACGACAAGTTCAAATGGTGTCAATTTATAGGGTTTTGCCATTCTCTAGAGAAAACTGTTTACAAGTCCTGCAATTATTGGCAGTAAAAGTGTGAAAAAGCTACCGCCCGCTTGAAGGAGTCGTTTTCTTTTAAAAATTTTCCCTTGTTTTTACAAGCCAAGGCGCGTACAGTGGAACGATGTTGCTTTGTCTGTTGTCTAACACCTTCTGGCAGTTGAACATTGCCCTCAGTTAAATTTAAACAAAGTTCAGATATTAGATTAATGAAATCATTGTCAACACCATGTTTGAGTATGGCCTTCCTAAGCAAGGGTTTTGAAGTGCTTAAAACGGAAAATAAATGCCGTTGTTCGTGTAGTTTCTTCAGTGTCATAACGCCAACTAATAGTCTTTTCTACTGTTCACCGGAAGATATAGTGTAATTTCATTGTCGAAAATGTCGGTGACTACACGTAGGTCCTCGGGCGTGCTCTGATTAAGATCCAGCAAAATGTAACCGTAGGGTTTATTAGTCGCCTGAGTGTACGCTGACAACAGAAATTTTGGGGCACCGGGGTATATCTGTTTATTGAGAGTTATGAGCGAGCTAGAATCACGAACAACTCGATAGATAATATAGATAGTGCAATTCAAAGCAAGGGTTCGAATACATTTGCTCTGATGAAACAGATTGTGTAGAACTAGGGTTATGGAAATGTGTTCATGGTGAGAGCGAACGGTGAACAGTTGTAGCATATCCTGTGAGAACTGTTCAATGGATTCAGCCAAATCATCAATAATCAGCCATGAGTTCGATTCAATACTATTGAAAACATCAAGTCCCCGTATGAATTGTATTGGTATGGTTGTGGCAATAGCTTTTGTTTGATCACAGGACTCCTGCCAAATACTATGGCAATAGTAGATTTTTTTCGGTTTTTCCAAAAACATTTTATCGCAATTTTTAATTATTTTAGCTAAAAGTGTTGTTTTCCCCGACATCGAGGGCCATCACAGAAACGATCTGAAGGGTGTTTTAAATTGATACATGCTGCTGCTGCTGCTGTTGACAACAGTTGGACTACAACTAACTGTAAATCATACGTGTCCAATGAATAAGAAGTAGTAGTAGCAATAATTTTCACATAGATCTATCTAGTACGTTAACAAGAACAGTTGACAAAATTTCATGGCAGCCTTTATTTCGGCCACATGTGAACGTCTATTTGTTCAACGTGAACAATTGACAACGATAAAAATGACACTTTATGTACAACAAAAATAAAGACACTTTTTGTCCATCAACAGCAATAACACTTTTTTGTACAACACTTATGGTCTTAAAAACACTTTTCTGTACAACAACAACACTTTATGCAGCAAACACACACTTTTCTGTACAACAACAACAACAAGAGCACTTGAAAACAACACTTGAAAACAACAGAAAAAAAACACTTGGAACATGAACTAGCACAGTTGAACATTATGAATTTAAAATGGAGTCCCCCCCCAGGGCCGCGGGGCCGAAGGCCGGCCGGGGCGGGACCCCACCCCCGGGAGCGGCCGCGGGAAGGCCCCCCACCACCTCCACCCCCCCCCCGGGGGCCGTGGTGGAAAAACAGTACAATAGTTGTCGTCACTGCGGCAGGTCAGTGGTTGGGTTAGTTGAGGTTAGATTAGTTAATTTATGAACGGGTTGGTGGTGGTTATTTAATTTATGAACGGGTTGGTGGTGGTTAGTTAATTTATGAACGGGTTGGTGGTGGTGGTTAGTTGGTTAGTTGGTTAGCTTAATTTATCCAGACCAAGTTGATTGCGATAGTCTATGCATTCAACTCGGTCTGAAATACGGTAGTGGCCATGAGGCAGGACACTCACACCATTCTCGAGCACATAGACTTTGTCAGATATACATGACATTGCATTTTTTTCCACTCTCACAGTATAATTTCTATACTGTAGAGAGCGAATTGCAAGCACTTGTGCTCTCGGCACTAGGCTACTTTCTACACAGTCTCTGTACACGCTCATGTTGAAATTGCTCTTTACAAAATGTGTAGGCACCCCTTTACACGCCTTCTTTTCATCCCCACTATGAGTTTTAACGCAATAAACTTTAGGACCCGGGAAACACCCCCCTGGATATCAAATCACTCCCCGTCTCTGATTTTAACATTAATAGTTGGTTGGGGGCTTGACGTTTCACCAACTCGGGGTAGAGTGATGAATTCCAGTTGGTGAAATCCATCCGCGAGCTGATGTGTTCCCCCTTTTCTAGATCACCCAATAAATCTTCGGTCCCATTTACCTTTAACAGCAAAGAATCTGTATCCCCATAGTAAACTTGAACCTCCCCCTCCCGTGGCCATTGCACCTTGCACACATTGTAAAAAAACGACAACATGAGCTTTTTTGAAATTTCTAGTACTGAACTGCCGCCCGCTATATTCTTGTTCAGTACCACATTTCGCTTTCGCCTGTGTAGAAGAACCATGCCAGTCTCTATGCTCGTGAACGATGTAAAATTGGGGTCGGCAATAATTCGTGCACACTCTAGAGGGTCGGTCACAACGTCGCAGCGAGATCTGTTACGTACGCTTTCACACATTTTGCCAAACGCTGAATTTAGGATGAGTTTGTACATTTCCTTCTCCACCTTTGAGTTTGCCCTAGAGCGTTTATCGACAAAAGTGTCGATAAACGTCTTTAAATATGGTCGCTGATTGAACTGCAGGACCCTGTGTATTTTGGTGATTTTGAAGCCATTGTTCACCATCCAGTGCAAAAGCACATGGTGAACAACGATATTCTCCTTAGGGTCCAAATCAGCAATCAGTTTTTGCTTAGAGGGAGTCCAGTGTATCCCCATATCCTCAACCAATGATCGATTGTAGGGGCTCAATGAGTCCCTGCTCACGGGTCGATTGATACAGGGAAAAACAAAATCTTTGACGGAGTCGTGAAGCGCCAGAGGAATGTGACCGTCAATTTCAAAGAACCATCCTTGTGGCCCGTTGTTCTCGACGGTGGTAATGTCGGGGAACTCACAAGGATTCTCAAGCCATTGATAGTTCCCACACGGCAAAGAGTAGTGAGACATTACCAAGGGGTACAATGAGTTCATGTCCAAGAACACTGCATTTGACTTTGCACCGGTGCTGTTTTGTCCGCTCGGATCGGTTGACAAGACGCGGTCCCCATGAAAAACATACCCACCCCTCATTGAACGCTCTACAAAAAGGTGCTGATCTACGTCAGTGATTAGGCCTATTTCCTCCCTACTAATTTTTAAAATCAAATCCATCACCAAATGGGGTGTGGAAAAATAGTAGCCTATATCTAACCCGAACTCTGAATAGATTTGATCTGTGTTCTTACAGACTATATCCAACAGAGTTAAAACGTCACTGACCAAGTACAGTCTACAATAATCCCACCCATTTTTACAATCCCCCTTAGACCACACCTTCTTGGCAAACTCATATTCCTCGGCTGTGCATTCACTGCTGGTCAGTGAATTGTAAAAAGCTTCAATTGGAGGTAGTTTCACCTCACTTAAGCGAGCGCCAGAACAGTAATAGTCGTATGCGTATACACCTTTGCAGGTCAACAGATCATACATTTCACTGTCTGGAAAGTGCTGTTTAAGCAAGGGAAAGCTATCAAAATTGTCGCTTTTCTGCACTTGAATCAATTGACTCAATGCCTTGGGAAAAAAACTAAAGGAATCTAAAAACCTGATTTTATTCCAACACGTATGCCCATTATCCACTGCCTGCCATTTCAGCTCGAAAAGCAACAACTTCTCGGCCGATTTGGGAATAATGTTATAGGTAAATGAATTGTTTACCCATGGCCTGTCTACTCCCCCTCCCTCCCTATGCATACGTGCCAGTGCCGGTAAAATAAATTTTAAGTCGTCATTTGAGTTGTGGATAAAAACAGGGATAAAAAACTGCTGGCTAACATTTAAGTTACACGATTGATGCGTAAGCCCTCTAAAATTACTACCCCCAGAAGATATTTCCTGCCACAGGTGATTATGATCCCTGACTTTCCCCTCCCACCACCTCTTTTCCCTTTAGTCCCCTTATCCCCCTCTACAAACTCCCCCTTACAAACCCAACATATTTTTTGATTTTTAATCGCGAGACGATCCTCTGCAGACAAAACCATAGGATAATGGGTATTTCTCAAACGAGAAATAGCACCATTAGATGTGCCAATTAGTTTAGTCAGTGCCTTGACCATACACTCCCCCTCATCCAACGTTTCTACTATTTCTAACAACCGCATGGTGTTAGAACTGTCTCTTTGCGCATGAGCATAGGACACTGCAATAGCTTGATGTTCTTTGACTCGGTTTGGAAATTGGGGATCATTCACCTCCACCAGCTTAGCTTCACAGTCTAAAGATATTTTGTTGCACTGGAGGAGGGTGTTTTGAAAATTTTTTAAAACGTAAAATAGCCCTATCCCCTGAAACCGTTTCCACTGTCTGGTAGCCATGTCGGCTACAATGCCTCGTGTGATTTTGCAACTTTAATTCAGTCCAAAATCGAGAGAGGCATGTCGGACAGTAGAAACGGGTCCCCCTAGTCTTACCCTCCCCCAGAACTCTACTGATGTCTGTGATCGGGTTAAAATGGCCAATTGAATTGGCAAAGTCACTAGATGGGGGTGTATACAACAACCAAACCCAGTGTTTGACTAATTCAATTGACGGGCCCCTTACAGGGAAGACCACCCCCTTCTTTTTTAAACGAACCCCATCTTCAAATTCAGTTTCATACTAAACCACAGTAACGCCAATATTTAAATGGGCATTAGCCCTTTCAAAAATATCAATAGATCTTAGCGTCACTGGGTATTTTCCTTCTAAACAAGAGAAATCTACGATGGGGAAATTGGACCCTTCCTTCCCATGTACAGCCCAATCGTCTAAATTCGTCTTGGTAGCGTCACGTGCTAGAGGCTCGAATGCTGATATGAGGAAAGCATACTTGAAACATTTTTGACCTGTTTCAAAACAGATCCGCTGGACACCTTTACAACCTTCTAGATCTGGATTATATTTTAAAACTATACCCTCATCCCTATGCCCCCTCTTAAAATAAAATCTTTCTTAAATTTACAGATATTAACGCTTAAATTTTCAATAAATAAAACTGCAGACCCACTACCGTTTTCGTTAAAGTTCTCAAGATGCGCTATAATTTGACCTACCCACTCCGAAAAAACACCCTCAAAATTTCCTAAATTCGGATAAATCAAACGCATCTCGGAATGTACATAATGATAATAAACTGCGCTTTTCCCCTCATTTAAATAAAACACCTTTAAAACAATTGAAACCTTAATTGAATCCCTCCCCCACAATTGAATTTGGTTCTCCAGCAATGCACGAATTTTATCTACATAGACATGCACAATTTCTACAGGATCAAACACATAATTTCCCCCCATAAGTGAATTAAACAGGTCCCCAAAAGTCTCAGTGTAGACAACTATTGCATTTAAAATTGTGTTGGACAGCTGAAATTCGGGAAATGGTGTAAATTGGACATTACCCCCTCCCCCTCTTGTATATTATCCACACTCCCTCCCCCATATTGTTCAACAATATTTGGGGTATGCGAATGCTCCACTTCAGTTGTTTGAAATGGATTCGTTAGGGTATCGGAGGCTGGAGGAGGAGGAGGGTTCCCCGTTAATTCGTTTTTAAAATCCTCCAAAACTTGCAATGTGTTTGGACTCAAGTCCCCCTGCCCAACTGCGCTATAATCTACATTTAAAAAATCATCTAAAAACTCATCAATATTAAACGGTATTTGACTGTCAGGTAAAACGTTATCGTTCCATGTTGAATTGTTGTTGGAGAGCTCCTCTCCTTCACCAGCTGATGATGACGGTGACAATGAATATGGTACCAATGGCTCATTTTCCTATAAATGAAAAAAATAGCTTATTTTCAAAGTGTTCAAATCACCCCTACTGTTTTTAAAATTTGGATTATTATTTACGTATTATTTAAAACGCGCTTAGTAGTAGTAGTAGCAGTATGCACATAGTAGCATTTGGTTAATTCAACTGAAAGTTCCAATTTCCAACTTAATATAAGATATTTACAATCTAAAACGTCGCTTTACATAGAATTGACAATTTGATTTTGTTCAAACAACTCCCCTCAATTTCCAATATTTAATGCCCCCCCCTCCGAGCCGGCCATCGCGGCGCATCCCGCGGCACTTCCCCCGGCACTTCTCGCGCCCACCGGTGCTTCCCGACCGCCACCGCGGCTCCCAGCCGTTTACATAATGTCCAAAAAAAAATATTGTTAGACCATAAGTCGTTTCTCTCTCTCTCTAATTCCCTACACTGGGATGTCTAGGGCTCATTAGCTTAATTATTGTAAGCCGCGTATGTTCTGTTCCATGCGTATTCTCACGGAAACACTACAAATAAATGGGAAACCGTTAACTCTTATTGCCAATGCTAAGCCCCTAAATTCTTGGCAAGTTGTAAGCTGTCAAAAATATTACGCAAATTAGAATCCATATGTGCAATGAGATAAATGGGATAATCTCTGTCCTTCCCCATAAAACTATAATATTCAATTGTGAAAAACTGCATTTTGAGTTTCATAGTGGAGAGATAGCAGTAAAAACTAGAAATTACCTAGAAATATTATTATGAGATATCGAAGAGATAGCAACAGAGGGGGGGACAGAGAAAATAGTAAAGATTAGAAAAAAAGAGTGGTTTGACATGCAAAAACAAAAAAAATATATTATATTTAGATATCTCTGAGGGAGGGAGGGGGGAGCAGAGAAATTTAAAACAATGGTTGAGGGGCGAGGGGTTAATATTTTAATATCCCCGAGATACACTTTTACACAGTGTTGAAAAATAGTGAAAAGAAAAGACTTAAAAGACATTGGAAGAAATAGATATATATTTCTATAAGATAGGTAGGAAAAATGCTCACATTTGCAAATCCTGGCTGCACTTGGATGCCCGAAGTCCCAGGCGAAGCATGCTGTACCATCGGCGGACCTTGTGTTGGTGGGGCATCGACTTTACCAGGAGCGGGACTCGCCATCGTGTAGGAAGCTGCCCATTCACTTTTGAATTTCCTGCTAGTGGATGGACCAGCGATGTCAAAATCCTGCGCAGATTGGGCTGCGGCTTTGGTCAGGTAACACATGTTTAGGAGGCTTCGGCCAGCGACCATATTGGACAACTGTCGCCTTCGCAGGGGGCGCATTATTACCCCTTGCTCTCTTACTGGGTGGCGGCGGGCATTCTTCACAATTTGCCTTACCCCTTGCTCTCTTACTGGGTGGCGACGGGCATTCATTCACAATTTGCTTTAAAGAAGAGAAAACAGTTAGTATGGAAAATAATTTCCCCCTTTTTTAAAGAAGGAAAATTAGTATCCCCACTAACCATAATTTTGTCTATCCCCCCCCCTAAATTTAGGAAAATTAACCCACCCTAGGTCTACCCTCTCATTGAGTTAATCTTGTGATTTGTTCAAGCGCAAGGCAGATCAATAAAGAATATATCTTACTGTCTTTTATTCAAATGCTATAGTTAAAATCGCTAAAATGTCAAAGAGAAATGGTTAGACACTGAAGCCCAAAACAATTATCTTTTCATTTCTATTTTGTCACCATTAAAAGCGTTAACCCCTTCCCCAACAAATATCCTCGATTCAAAATTGACCCCCTCCCTCTAAATTTTGGAAAATTAAGCCACCCTAGGTTTACCCTCTCATTGAGTTAATCTTGCGATTTATTCAAGCGCAAGGCAGATCCTGAAAGAATATATCTTACTGCCTTTTATTCAAATGCTATAGTTAAAATCGCTAAAATGTCAAATAGAAATGGTTCGCACACCGAATCCCCCTTACTTAAACGTTTTTATTACACAACTTGTGAAAAAAAATCATGACAATCAGTAGTCTATAGCCTTAGGATAGAAATCAATGTTTCTATTTTTACCATTTAGAAAAAAATTAAATGTTCCAGTCTATAGGCTTTAAATAAGATAAAAAGATTGTTAAAGTAAAAATTTCGCGAAATATGCTAGGAATCCTTTTGAATCTGAGAAACCTACCATAGTTTTCACGCCCCCCTCCTGGGAATATAAAAGAAACTTTATCGAAAGATTTGAAAATAATCCGTTTCACTTCTCCAAATAGAGATTGCATAGGCCTGCGCTAAGTTATTGCAATTGTCTGAAAGTGTTTTAATTTTGACGGTGAAACAGTTCCTTTGACTTGGCCGCCGCTATTGTAAACACACAGGAAAAGGGTGACAGCTAATTTTAACCTCGTGCTGGAGAGCCTAATGTCAAACAGAGCGGCATAATGCCTTAAGAATTGACGGAAGTCAGTGGTCGCTTTTAGCTAGGATATAGAATGCTTAAAATTGTATAAATTTAACGAAAAAAGAATTATTTCTATTGCGATTATTACCGTTGTAAAAACAGTGGGGGAGGGGTTAGGTTTTGAGGGTAAAAAGAACACATTTTATATTTTCTATCGAGTATAAAGATAGCATGGAGGTGTTTTGTATTGTGTGGGGGGGGACTTAGATATACTGGAGGGTGACCAAGGAAAATAATTTTATTGTGAAAATAAAAATTAAAAATGTACTCACATTGCTAATTCTGGCTGCCAAGGCTTCAAGCTCATCAATAATATTTAGTGTTCTATCCATTGTCAGGTTACTTTACTTTCTGATAATTTAATCACAATGCATGTCCGTTATATACGAAATATCAAGGGTGAATTGTTATGTAACTGGGAAAACCATAACTCGCTGATTGGCTGAGAAGGAAACACGTGATCTAACTGTTTCCTATTCCTGGAAACTCATAACATTCGCCTCTAGCATGCAGTTGGCCAAAACAACAACAACAACAAATACTGTTTCCTATTTCTGGATCATAACATTCGCCTCGAGCATGCACTTACAGCAACAACAACAACAATCAATTGATCTTGAAAGAAGAGGTCATTGACTCCGGTCCCCGTTAGACTCAATAATCCAGAAAACATCCATCAAAGTGAGAAAAATACTGTTTTTCCATTCTCACTAACATAAACCATAAAACAGACATAAATTGATGTTGACATCCATGAAAAACATCAAATAAATTGACCAACACTCATAACCGTCCAAGAAACATCCATAAAAGTGAGAAAATTCCTGTTTTTTCAAGTGAGAAAAATTCTGTTTTTTTATTCTCAGTGAGAAAACAATCTCCCTAGGGACTCTATGCCCATATATGGACTCCCGTCACGAGCTCAAGAGGCCTTTCTATTGACAGCCCCTTTCATATACGGAATAATTTCTGTTCGTTTTAAGTTTTAACGTCATTCCTAACTTTCAGTTGAAAAAACTTGTTTATTTTTGTTTTTCATTTTTGACAGTTTTTGAATTAATGCAGGTTTTGATATTTTCTCACCGTAAATGAGTAATAAAAAAAATTGCGTATTAATTTTACTTTTATTTGGTTAAATGGCTTTCTCGAAACTAGTTTAATTTTATTTACGAACTTTTTTACTAGTAATAAATATACGTAACTTACGAATTAACTTAAGTAACGAACTTCTATATTCATAGATTTTTAATACGTATGTTAGGGGGTTCGCACCCTAGTCAATACCTTGCTCTTTAAGCGAAAGTTCGAATTTTGTTCCAATTCTTTAAAAATGACCCCTTAAACACAACGGCTGTTAATTAGAATAAATAGCTCTTATGAAAGTACTAACAAATCTTTGGCTTAAAGAGCGAGGTATTGATTAGGGGTGAACCCGATCATATACGTAATATTTCTGTTCGTTTTAAGTTTTGATGTTGCTTCTTACTTTCAGTTGAAAAACTTGTTTTTTTTTAATTTAATTTCTGGTCTTTTCTTTAATAATGCTGGGAAATCCTGCACCCCCTTCATAGCAATGTCCCTTCCCCCATGAAAACTTCCTTCGGGGAAATTCCTCCCATGTAACCCCCAACCCCTCCACCCCCCACCTAACAGAAAACTTACCCCCGAAAACGTCTGTATACTTCCCAATAACCAATACTATATGTTAACATTGGGTAAAGTTCATAACTTTCAGCCTTCCCCTGGGGACTTTGGGGGAATAAGTCATCCTAAAAGACATAGTTATCATATTTGCGACCATGCTGAACAAAATGGCTATCTCAAAATTTTGATCGGGTGACTTTGGGAAAAAAATTAGCGTGGGAGGGTGCCTAGTTGCCCTCCATTTTTTTGGTCACTCAAAACCGGCACTAGAACTTTTAATTTCCGTTCCAAAGAACCCTCCCACGATATTCCAGGAAATCTAGGTCGATACGATCAGCTCTGGAAAAAAAAAATAAATACGCATCCGTGACCTTTCTTTTGGCCGAAAAAAATGTGAAATTCCACACTTTTGTAGATAGGTGCTTGAAACCTCTACAGTAGGGTTCTCTGATACGCTGAATATGATGGTGTTATTTTCATTAAGGTTCTATAAATTTTAGGTGGTCTTTCCCAATTTTTTCTAAAATCAATCTTTTTTTCTCAAGCGCGTAACATTTGATGGGTAATACTAAACTTGATGAAACTTATATATTTGAAATCAGCATTAAAATCTGATTCTTTTGATGTATATATCAAAATTCCGTTTCTTAGAGTTTTGGTTACCATTGAGCCGGGTCGCTCCTTACTTACAGTTCGTTACCACGAACTGTTTGATCTGTATTGCCCAACTATTACAAAGATGTAAATATCTAAAAGGAGTAGGTCACTTCTGCACATCGTTGTAGCTAGTTTCACATGTGGTTTTGTGATGACTCATTGATATGTTCCTTTTAACCCTCAGTTCCTTTTGAACCTAAACCAATCATAAGGAAACCACAGTGCCAAAAGTGTAATAATTCCAAAGGTAATCATAGCTGTAAGATGAACAATAAGCCTAACTTAATTTGTTGAAGAAGATAAATTTTTAGACTTTCTAAAAACACTTCACGAACTGATTTTAGGCACACCAAAAATCGAATTTGCGAAATACCCTTAGCAAAGGCTTTTCCACCTCAGCTTCATAATAAGAATATTCCTGACGGATTGATGGTTGTATATTTTATTTCTGTCTTTGTTTTGTCTGCACGCAACATGAATTTAAATAAGCACTTTTAGCAACAGCAGCCTAGCAAATGTTGAGTAAATTTGTTGGTGAAGCTTAAAAAATAATATTAGCTAAGCCAAGAAGTTACGTGGTTCTATATATTTTTTGTTTACTTATTTTATTTTTTGAGCAATCTTTTTGTAGTCCCTGAATATAAATAAGCTTCTTCTATATTTTGGGATACAAATAATGAATCAGCACAAAGGTGTAAAAAATACAAAATACGAAGCCTGTCTTAGTCTTCAATGCTTTGCTCGAGTCTTTAATTTGTATTCAAATTACTTGCCTATTTGCGCTTTATAGATTCAATCTAATCCACTCTTTTTTTGTTGTCTAATCTTAAGCTCTTTTATCTAGGTCAGACTTGGTTATAAAATGTACTGGCATATCTCTATGTGCAGTGCTACCACAGCTGATTAATAAGCGGCTAAATCAAGCTTTTGAGCTGGTTCGACCTCTTGTGGACTTCAAATATTCAACGGTGAGATATTTTGATTTTTGAGATCTCATGCGGATATTGTCTATATGTCTATATTATGCAGTCCAAATCTCATAACGAAAAGCACCCAAAATTATTTTTTGGTGGCTCAACAACTCCGTGGAATGGGTAGGCTGGCGGCCTATTTAGAATAGTTGCCTTGCTACTTTGAAATATGTGTTTACCCAACTGTTATGACTCGTATAACCACTTTTTTTGCTTGACGCGTATACATGTAAGTGAAAACAGCATCAAAGTATAATACCTCTGGTTCAGGGACAAGGGTCCATTTCCATTCCTCCAGATCCATCATTTTTCCTTTGTTGTGAGGTAGATGCTAAAAAAAATGTTCCATGCAGTCTTTGTATTTTCAAAATTAAAAGAAGTTGTCAAACATTTTACAGGGTTGTGGGAAAGTTGAATTCACTATATATAAATAAATAAATCTATTCTATAAAGTCTTCAAGATAGGAGGGGTTAAAATTTAAGAGTTCTTTTTTGTAGATAAGTGTGATTTTTCAATAACTTTAGAATGATAGTAACAAATTATTTTGTCATTATAAGAAATAATGTCATGTTAAATCAATTCAGTCTGTCCATTGTTTATATACAGGATTTTTCTTTGAGAAAGAGGGAGAGGGGGTGGGCAGTGTTGTCCCGGGTGTGTTAGAAAAGGCTAACATAATTAAGGAAAACTTCTGGGGATTTTAAGGGGGATCTTAATCTAAATGACTTTGACTTTATTTACCATAATAAACAAAAATACAAACAATTACAAATACAAATTACTACATAATACGAATATAAATTAAGACACTCTGTGCATCTGGGTGCAAAGGGCGCATATGCGATACCTTAGGAGCGGCTAAGGGTATAAAACTGAAGCTTTCAGAACTAGTGTTGCTCCTACTGCTGCTACTGCAACTACGACTACTTGGAACCACGAATACTACTGCTTCCCACTGGGACTGCGATTACTTGAGATTGCTACTATTTGCAACAGTTAATGCGACTACTTGTGACTATGACAGCAATTTTAACTGCTTGCGACTGCAACTACTTACACCTGCGACAGCAACTTCGACTACTTGCGGTGTAACTACTTCTGACTGCGAATATTAAGATTGCACCTATTTGTGACTGTTAATGCGACTATGACCACTTGTGATAGCGAATTTGACTAATTACGAATACGACTACTTGTGACTGTGACTACTAGCGACTGCAACTATTTAAAACTGCGACAACTTGTTACCCTTACCCATCAAGTTTAGTCGTACCCATCAAAAGTTAAGAGCCTAAGAAAATTTGCCCTATTTTGGAAAAAAAAGTAAAAACAACCCCTAAAAGTCATAGAATATTGATGAAAATCACACCATCAGATTCAGCGTATCAGAGAACTCTACTGTAGAGGTTTCAAGCACCTATCTGCGCAAATGTGGAATTTTGTATTTTTGGCCAGAAGAAAGATCACGGATGCGTGTTTATTTGCTTTTTCCCCCGGGAGTGATCGTATCGACCCAGTGTTCCTAGAATTTTACAAGAGCGATCATTCAAACGGAAATTAAAAGTTTTAGTGCCCTTTTTAAGTGACCAAAAACTGGAGGGCAACTAGGCCCCCTTCCACGCTCATTTTTTCCCATAGTCACCGGATCAAAATTTTGAGATAGCCTCTAACGACAGCCATAGATGATTTGCATAGGATTCCTACAATGCCCTGGTTTCCTGCGACACACACCCCTGGATTCCACAACGCCCATAGCAGATTCCCATAGGATTTTAAAAACGACCTGTTTCAAGCCTATGCCCTGTTTCCGTGACACCTGACCAGATGTTAGGGAGCATTTCGTGCGTGACTCAACAGGTGTTATATCATAGGCAGTATTTAATCATTGGAGAAGGAACTCATGCGTGACTTAGTAGATTCATCGGAAATAAGTCAATGGCAGTGCACATCTTACGCAATGGCAGTGCCCATCTTACGTAATGACAGTGCATATGTTACGTAATGACAGCGCCACGCAGAGGAATTTATTAAGACATTTCTCTTCGAGATGTTCAAGGCTTTTTTTTCTTTCAAGGCGTTTCTTTTTTTTTAGAGCAATATTAGAGCAACATTTTTAGATTCTTTTGAGGTATTTCCGAGAGCCCTTAACGAAAATACAGCGTTTTTGAGACAACACTATGCAAACGTAAAAACAAAACGTGAAAATAACCAGACATGGGATAAAATATAAACAAAAAACATGCGTAAATTAAAGGAAGGTTTGGGTCATAGCTGACAATTCCAGGGGGGGCGGGGATGATATTCGAGGTAAATTCTTAGGCTCTATTTAATTATTTTGAGCGCTTTTAATGAAAATATCTCGTTTTTTAGGCACAGAGCTTGCCCCCTCGCTATACTAGAATCTATACTATACTAGAAACTCACTAATAATAAAGTTACTACTTTTTTATAGATTGATTCAGATTGTTCTCTTCAATATACTTTCAAAACATTTCTTTTTTAAAAAATTACGCATTCAATCCGGTGATTCAAGTTTTTGCGAGCCATCCCTATCATACTAACCTCCAAAATACATTACGCCATCACGGCATTATACAGCTTCCCCCTGCCATCCACGTGGCACACCCTCTCATCACTCCTAAGACACTCCAAAAATAAGCCTGTGAATCTAAATTAAACACTTTTTTTATTTGAACAGCGAGACTCAGCATCTCATTGCTAGAACGTGATACTCCAAGGAATTCACGCATCAGTGCCACACTATTACTTCTCCGTGGCACTCTTACATCATATCATCAGCCCCATTTTTCAGACATTTCAGGCCTTTTTCAGACATTCCTTCTTAAAAATTATGCATTCAATCCATTGACTCAAGTTTTTCACGAGCCGAGCCTATTATAATAACCTCTAAAACACATCATGCCACCGCGGCATTACACAATTTCCCCCTGCCATCCGCGTGGCACACCCCCTCATTACCCCCCTACGACATTTTCAACCTTTTCACTCCAAAAATAAGCTTGTGAATTTAAATTAAACACTGTTTTTTTCATTTTAACAGCGAGACTCGTCATTTCGTTGCAAGAGTGTGGGCGTTAGAGAGGGGTTAGTTGCCCTCCAATCACTTTTGACTATTAAAAAGGGCACTAGCCCTTTCAATTTCCAATTGAATGAGCCCTTTTTCAAGTTTGTACGACAAACCTTTCAATAAAAACCTTCTATACCCCCAGGGCATAACTTACAACCCTTACCCTGAGGGCTCTGGGGGGAGTATTATCCTCTTAAATATAATTTCCAGAGCTTTCAACTACTTTGAACAAAATGGCTATCTAAAAATTTTTATTGGAAGTGTTTGGATAAATGGTTAATGGAAGGGGTGTTAATTTCCCTCCAATCGCTTTCGACTATTAAAAAGGGCACTAGCCATTTCAATTTCCAATCAAATGTGCCTTTTTGAAGTTTTTACGACAGCACTTTCTATAAAAAACCTTAGAAGCCCCCAGGGCATAACTTACAACACTTGCCCCAAAGGCTGTGAGGGGGTTGTCATCCTCAAAGACCTAATTTCTAGAAGTTTCAACTACGTTAAACAAAATGCCTATCTCAAAATTTTGATTGGATGTGTTTGGGGAAATGGTGGTTGTGAGAGGGGTGTCAGTTACTCTCCAATAACTTTCAACTATTAAAAAGGCACTAGCCTTTTAAATTTCCAATCGAATGAGCCCTTTTTGAAGTTTCTACAACAACGCTTTCCATAAAAACCTTATATGGCCCCGGGGCATAACTTAGAACCCTTGGCCCGAGGGCTGTGAGGGGGTTATCGTCCACAAAGACATAATTTCTGGACCTTTCAACTACGTTGAACAAAATGGATATCTCAAAATTTTGATTGGGTGTATTTGGGGGAATGGTGGGCGTGAGAGGAGTTTACTTGCCATCCAATCACTTTCGGCTGTTAAAAAGGACACTAGCCGTTTCAATTTCCAGTCGAATGATTCCTTTTTGAAGTTTCTACGACAATGCTTTCTATGAAAAAAACTTATATGCCCCTAGGGCATAACTTAAAATCCTTGCCCTGAGGGCTGTGTGTCATCATCAAAAACAAATTTTCCAGACTTTTTAACTTCGTCCAGCAAAATGGCTTTCTCAAAATTTTGATTGGATGTGTTTGGGGAAATAGTGAATGTGAGAGGGGTGTTAGTTATCCTCCAATCACTTTGGACTATTAAAAAGGGCACATATTCTTCTAATTCCCAATCCAATGAGCCCTGTTTGAAGTTTCTACAACATCACTATCTATAAAAACCTTATATGGCCCCGGGGCATAACTTAGAACCCTTGGCCCGAGGGCTGTGAGGGGGTTGTCATCCTCAAAGACCTAATTTCCAGAACTGTCAACTATGTTGAACAAAATGGCTATCTCAAAATTTTGATAGGATGTGTTTTGGAAAAAGGTGGGCATGAGAGGGTGGTTAGTTGCCCTCCAATCACTTTCGACAATTAAGAACGGCATAAGCCCTTTGAAATTCCGATCGAACGGGCCTTTTTTGAAGTTTCAACGACAACGCTTTCTATAAAAACCTTATATGCCCCCAGGGCATAACTTACAACCCTTGCCCTGAGGCCTGTGGAGGAGTTTCTTCCTCAAAAACATAATTTCTATCTGGAAATCGACTACGCTGAACAAAACGGCTATATCAAAATTTTGATTGGATGTGTTTGGGGAAATAGTGGGCGTGGAAGGGGTGTTAGTTGCCTTCCAATCACTTTCGACTATTAAAAAGGGCACTAGCCCTTTGAATTTCCAATCAAATGAGCCCTTTTTCAAGTTTCTACGACAAAGCTTTCCATAAAAATCTTATGTGCCCCCAGGGCATAACTTGCAACCCTTACCCTGAGGGCTGTGGGGGGGGGGTAGTATCCTCTTAAATTTAATTTCCGGACCTTTCAACTACTTTGAACAAAATGGCTTTTCGAAGTTTCTACAACAACTCCTTCGATACGAAGTGCCCTGGTCTAAGACCAAGAAACAAAAAAAAAATACTACATTTTGCCAACATCGTTCTTTGCTTAGGCAGCGCTATTGCGCTGCCTATGATTAATATTATTATTATTATTTATTGGAAAACCCGTTATACCAAAAAGGAGAAGACGGAGCAATAAAGGAAAAAAGAAAAAAAAAGAAGAAATACACATAAACTTAACAGTTATACATGATGTTTTTGAGTGACAAACGCTGGAGCTAAGATCTAAATCAGCTCTTAGATTAAATTACAAAGACGAGAAGAAAAACTCAATTATAGACTGGATTGCAGGTACGTGACATGTTTTTTTTTTTTTTTTTAAACTTCCAAATACTGATCAAACATAGAAATATGAGGATCATTGCATCAACCCGCAATTGGTTAAAAAAAAATTAATCCAAATAATCATCAGTAAATTAAAAATATGCAGTAGATAATCATATCAACTAGTGTAAATATGACAAGAAATGGTAAAACAATTGAACGACACTTTCCCCCGCTGGTCTTGAAATCAGATCATTCAACAAATGATTCATTTACTCCGATATACATAAATATCAGAAACAAGGAAATTATTCAATCACGGATTTTTTACATCTTTACTTAAAAAAAATATGTTTAAAATAATGGATAAATAATAAACAGTTGAATTATTATTAATAAACGCAATATATTATCAGAGAAAAATTGACACCAAGATTGAGAATATCTATTGTCACTAAAATTGAACTCGTACGAAAAGAGACCAAATCATCAATCAGTTTAAAAATTCCTATTCTAGGTTGATTAAAATCAATCAGTTTAAACTGAATCAATCAGTTTATAAATGAATAAATAGATCTTGAAGCGAGTAATGCTTAAATTAAAAACGCAAAAATACACAATCAATGCAAACAAACATACAATAGATATTAATTTAAATGAATATCGCCTCCTTGTCTCACTGTGAAAGTCTAAAACCTACTGTGTCATTTGTGCTTTACTGAAAACTATATGTGTCTTGAACAGCCTTAGAAAGTATAAACAAAATCAAACTTAATATTTGATATGTAGTGATATTAAATGTTAAAAGATCCATCAGTTCAAGATTTTATTTCACTGTAATTTTATTTTCATATTGAATGCTGTAAGAACTGGAAAAAAAATATTTGTAATGTAATTCGTTTTCAGTGAAGTGCCAATGACGCAGTAGGCTTCTAGTTTTTAAAGTTAAGGAAGGGAGCAGTATCCAAATTCTTGTTTTTAGTGAAAATATATCTGCTTGAACAATTTTAGAAAGAACTAATAAATTAAACTGTATATTTGAGTATAATGATATTAATTGCTGAAAGCTCATCAGTTCAAATTTTACTGTAATTTTAATGTTTATTTTCGATATTAAGTACCAAAGAAAATATTTTCAATAAAATCCATTTTCAGTAAAGCGCCAATGACGCAGTAGGTTTCAGACTTTTACAGTGAGAGAAGGAGGCGATACCCAAACTCTTGTTTGTAGTGATTTTTAATCGTTTCAAGCTTGATTTGCATATTCAATTTACGTTTTACTCGTTTTAAGATTTATTTATTCATTTACATTAATATCTATTGTATGTTTGTTCGCTTTGATTGTTTATTTAATTTCTGTTCGTTTTGAGTTTCATTTATAATTCATTAGCAAAACATTTTTGTTCGTTTTAAGCTTGATTTGCATATTCAATTTAAGCATTACTCGCTTTAAGATCTATTTATTCATTTGTATTATTACTTGTTGTATGTTTTTTTGCTATGATTGTTTATTTAATTTTTGTTCGTTTTGGGTTTCAATTATTTTTAATAGTAACTTCTGGTCGTTTTGAGTTTGAATTTTAACAGGTATTTCCATCTGCTGATCTTAAGTTTAAAATAGCCTTTACTTTTCTCTGAAAAAAAATTCGGTATTTTTTTTTTTAAATCAATTCTATAAAATAGGAAGAACTTGGGATAGTTTTATATGTCCAGGATTTTGCCTTTTGATATCAGAGGGCAAAGAGAATATTGGTAATCCAAGCCTTGAGTATATATGCTGGTTTAGCAGAGGACCATTGAAACTAAAAAGTTGCCGTTCTTCTCCTGGTGGCTCATGCAGAAAAAAAACTTTATTTCTCTCTTGAGCCTATGTTTCTAAAGCTTTCCTTTATGTAAAGTTTTGTTGGGTCTATCCTGCCCATGTAGTTTGAATTTGGCAAATACTAGTGTTCTCCTTCTCGTTACTGGTTTGCCTGTCACTCCTAATATTGGTTTAACATTTCAAACTCTTAATTCTTGAAAAAATACTCTTTTTGTAATTACTTCTTACCATTACTTGGGTCCTTATCTTGGTTGGCTTAAAACATAAAAATAGGACTGGAGGAAAAAAAAACCTTTCGAAATAAAGCCATAGTCAGTAACTTTTATTAGTCGCTAACTCACTAACTTTACAAGTCCTTATCGTGAAAATTCGTAATGAATTTCAAAGGGCTGTATTCTTTGAAATCAAATCTTGGAGTAAAAATATTTGTGCTTTAGATTTATATCCTCACTTGGTTATTAAATGTTTTTTTTTCTTCTCAAGGGGTAACATTCTTTGACGTTTGACTAGATACATCATTTCATTTAATTTCATTTCATTTCATTTCATTTCATTTTCATTTCATTTCATTTCATTTCATTTCATTTCATTTTCATTTCATTTCATTTCATTTCATTTCATTTTATTTCATTTCATACATCATTTCATTTCATTTCATTTAATAGATACATCATTACATCATTTCATTTAATTCATTTAATTCATTTAATTCCTGTTAGGCAAAAACAAATTTATGAAAAGTTTCATATAGCTTTTACTATCTTTATTTTTGTTTATGTGCTGTTATTATTAATGCTATCATCAGTTTTTCAAAATATTATCTTAGAATAATCCTACTAAAAGGGTAGTTTTTCTGTACAACTACAAATAAGTCGTGATAGAATACTGTTTGAATTTCTTCAATAGATATAAATTACAAGCCAATAACAAGCTAATAATTCATTTTTGGGCCTCTGTTTTGGGGGCCCGATATCGCGGGCTTAAGTTTAAAGCAGTTCGGAGAAAAAAACTTGTTACCAGTTCGAGTCCCTTAAAACCGAGCCCTTCGTAACAAAAATCTTGGATTCCCTAGGTCCAAGAATGATCCCTGAAAGTTTCATGCTAACCGAATTGCAAAGATGAAACCTGTTCGCCATTCAAACTTATCTGTGAAAAATAGGCAATTACATAATTTAGGACCATTCAAAGAAACAAAGAAGTCTGCAAGAAGGGACAAGCAAGTCTACGTTGAGAATCTAGAGGCTGAGGCCGAGTGAACTTCTGGTCGTGGAGACAGTAGAACCGTGTACAGAATAACCAAAAAGATAGTAGGCACTCGAACATGTGCATGCCCATTTGTTGAAAATGTAAACCATCAGCTGCTCCTGACCATTCAAGAACAAGTGAAAGAATGGTGGCGACTATATTTCGCGAGTGTTCTCAACCACCCCATCCACAAGAACCTCATGACATACAAGATATGCCAAATTTTAATCTTGACATATATTCAGGGCCAATACTGTATAATGCAGTTGAGAGCACTCTTTAGTAATTTATTTCAGTATGGCTAATAAGACCATCAACTAAACCCACTTCAATATGGCAGAAAGGCTCATAGAGAACCTCTTATTAAAGTTTTGACGATGATGGGCGGTGCTGACGCTCTCCCGTTTGAATGAAAGAAAGGTGTGACCGCCTAACTTTTCAAGAAAGGAAATGAATAGGTACGCAGTAGCTGGAGAGGAAAAACAATTCCGACGATTTGAAGTAAGATTATGTGCCGAATCATATCAGATAGAAAACAAAATCAAGTATACTCTAGGTTAAAAGACAAACAGCACTACTTTCGATCGACCCCATTGTGTTGCAACCTATTTTTCAGCCTTTGGGTACTGCTAAAATCAAATGAATTGCAGGTACCATATTTTGGTTTTCATTGACTTTTGAAACCCTTTGATTCAGTCCACCGCAAAGAGAAAAGGGAAATTCTTTGGGTTTATAGAATCCCAGTGAAAATTATATAGATGATCAAAGACCTATACGAAGATTATTTGAAAAAAACTACGTTTTTAAAGAGTTAAGAGGCTGATGGTACAAGTCGAACCCCTTAAAACGTACAGGGATTAGAGGACACCGTTGGGGGGCTGCCGCCCCCAAAACCCCCGCTTCGCACCTTTAAATAAAAAAAAAAAATTCCTTTAACCTGAAAGTAAGGAGCGACATTAAAACTTAAAGACCGAATTATTCCGTATATGAAAGAGGCTGTGCCCCTCTCAACGCCTCGCTCTTCGCAAGTTGACTTTCTCACAACTCTTTTTTTAAACAATAAAACTTTAGCGTAAGAGGAGGCGTTGAGAGAGGGCACAGTCTCTTTCATATACGGAATATTGCTGTCCTTTTAAGTGTTAATTTCGCTCATTACTTTCAGTTTACCAAGAAATTTTTTTTTTTATATTTAAAGGCTGCGAAAGCGGGGGTTGGGGGGCGGCAGCCCCCAAACTGTTGCCTCATAATCCCTGTCCGTTTTAAGGTTCGACCTGTAACAGCCTCTTAATCTTAGAAAAACGTAGTTTTTTTCAAATAATTTCTGC
The DNA here is from genome assembly GCA_027921565.1 of Artemia sinica. NCBI lineage: Eukaryota > Metazoa > Arthropoda > Branchiopoda > Anostraca > Artemiidae > Artemia > Artemia sinica. Next base: position 29,959,259 of record CM051257.1, read on the forward strand.
ACGTTTTGTACAGTTAATTACCTATTATTGCTGGACAACGTTAGCTGATGGTCAGGAGTTAAAGTTGGGGGCTTCCGCCCAAACCCCCCGCTTTGAACATCTTGTGTTAAGGCTTTTAATTCTGAATACTCAAATCACGTCGTTACAGGGTGCCTCCTAATCCTGTCGTTTAGGTTCGAACTTGTGGACTCAGCCTCTTAACAGCCCAACTGTGCTCCTAATCCCTGTACGTTTAAGAGTCGACCTTGTAACTCAGCCTCTTTAACTCTTTAGAAAAACGTAATTTTTTCAATAATTTAAAAAGAAACTGAGTTCTTTCAAAGTAGATAAAAAAAGTCGCTTGATGGTGATCGAACCGAGTTTCGCGGGAAAGTCTGAAGGTCTCAGCCGCTGTGGACTATAACAAAAAAATAGTAATTGTTGTTTAGCCAATAGTAGTATTTCGATCGCAAGAAATTCCCAAAATCTTGATATGTGGTTTTTGGAAACAGGGAAAGGAGTGATAAGATTGAGCTGAAATTCGACGATAAGCTCTAGGCCAGGAAGTTATCCTTCTAAATTTCAGTCGATCAGCAACGTTTAAAGGGGGGGCTTTGTGGATGGGAAAATTAACATGGCTTAATATAGGAAAACGAGGTTTTATCGTAAATGTAAATCGGGGGGTAATTTTTTCGGTTGACACTATCAAAGGCCCTAACGGTCGAATTTGCTTAGAAGGAGTCATCATTCAACGGCTCGTTGCCAACTGTGGCAGTAGGTGGGTTAACAAAAAAAAAAAGAGATGAATTTTAAGGGCTATATTGTTTTGAAAAACAGGAAGGAGTGATCGGATTGAGCTGAAATTTCGAGGATAAGCTCCGGGCCTAGAAAGTCTTAACCTCTAAATTCAGCCAATCGGACACGTTAAAGGGGGGGCTGTGGTGGGAGGGTCCAAACTTCCGCCAAAGTTTTTTTTTTTACCCCCCATGAAGATAAAGTCGGAGGGGATGAAATTTTGCAATTTCTTAGTTTGAGTTGGGATACAAAAGCAATTACCGCCGTCTCTCTGCGACCCTTAGGACCTGAAATCGTTTAACATTGTGGTGGGTCGCCTTCTTTATAGAGCCAGGTGCCTCCTTGACAAGTTATTGAAGTGCAGATGTACATGGAGAACAGTGTGGTTTGCTAATGTGTCTGGAGTGAAGGCAAGGATGCCTCTTATCTCCGATTTTCTTTGCCAAAAAAAAAACTTCGTTTTGAGATCTTACAAATTCTGAGGAGACATATAATTAAACTCTCAGAGGCTTTTTTACTACCGCAATTTCACCGAATGCATAGCTCTTGTTGCTTATTTCACAGAAGATGTACAACTGATTATTGAAAAATTAGCTTCAAACTCAACTAAAACAGCCTGCAGATCAATGTAAGCAAGATGTGGGGAGATCAATGTCAAATGGCAGTATCATTTCGATTTTCGCAGGTTTGAAACTTGAGCAAAGTAAAATCAAGGAAGTTACTGAGTTCAAGTGCCTTGATAGCACACTAATTCAAGACGGCGGTTGTGAAAGAGAGATCAAGCATCAAATTGTAAATGGACGTGCCTTATTTTCCCAATTAAAAAAATTTCAGATAATGCAGCAAATGCTCTTTGAAGCTGAGGCTAGGCCTATTCAATAGCAATGTAATGTCCATATTGATAAATGGATGCAAATCTTGCAGTGTTTCTAAAGCGTTAGAGAATAATTGCCTTCAAAAAATAAATGCGATTAGCTCGAATGATAGCGTGATTAATATTCACATCATGTCTATCACTAAGTAACTGCAAAAACTGATGAAGTCAGATGGAGAAGATGATAGCACAGGGGATAACTGACTCGTAAGAGAAAAAAAAATGACTTTTATATTATGTGTGGTGCCGGATCACTCCAGGCTTCCGGAAGAGTGGTAGACAGCGGACCACGACTGATCGTTCCTTGGATTCTGATGTGATAGGTCTGTGTGTATTCGTCAACGAGCTGTAGTTTTGAACTTAGGATCACTCAAGGGAAAAATCAACTGGTGTTGCTTTACACGCTATAAGGCGTTGGGGATATAAGTGTGTAAGCCAGGACTCTTAGTCAAAGGGTGGCATGGGCTATGTCAATTCGGGATATATTTATTAGAAGTTTCAACTACCTTAAGAAATTGGCGATCTGGGTATTTTAACAGATCTTATTGGATTTACGGGATGTGCCCAGGAGCAACAAAAGGACAGGGGAGGTAACTAGTCATCCTCCAGTTACTTTACACTCTCCTAAAAAGGCACATAAATTTCAATTTTAGATGAGAAGATCCTTGGTTTCTACCAACCCTTCTGACAATGTGACAATTTCTAACAGAAAGAAAACTCACTCTTTACTAAGTCAGTGCTAGTGCGTTGACTATGAATCTAGGTTTGGTTCAAAGAATCTGAAGCAAAAATGAAGATTAAACATACGAGTTAATTTAAATACATGTTTCAAAATAAGGAAAAAAAAGAGGTACATCGGCCAACAAAATATCATCTATAATCAATAGTTTTTGAAGTAGAACTTTCCAGACTATGTAATGAGTATGTTATGATAACGTCTTAAAAAAGCACAGTTAGTTTCAAATAATAAACCAATGCCAGACCCTAAAAAAACATAAATAACGTAAGATTCCATTAAACATAAAATAGTAGATAATTTCGGAGACCACACTGCCTTTCCATGACGATTAATAAAAGTTCAAATAGGGATAAAATCCTTTTAATAGACAGTGAAATAGAAATTCACAAAAATACCAGATATTTCGGTCACATATACAGTGACCGTCATCAGTAGTAAAACTAAAATAAAACAATTTAAATCAAAAGTTTATATACTAAATCAAATAACACTACATATTGTTTGAATCTCTTATTCTTTTCAAAGCAAAGGCGGAAGCTATTCTCTTTGACCTTCTTGGATTCGGTTCATTAGCGTTCAATGATACAACATTTGGACAAAGGTCAACTACATTGGGTGAATTGAACTTTACTCTCTCAGATTTTAATAAATTATCATAGATAGAGTCCAGCCCATATTCACCTGTATCACGATTCAAAGCAATATTCTTGAATAAGATTTTCTTTATTTCAAGAATTTCACGAAAATTTTGCTTTAAACCCCGATCCCTAGAAATCAAAGAGACATTCTCGAACAAAATAAAATGGTCTGGAAAATTAAAAATATGTTCTGAAAGGGCTGAAGTGAAATCTTCAGACTTAGAAACTTGCTTTAAAGCCGAAGAAATAGAATCTTTGTGTTGTAATAATCTCATTTCCAAACTCTGGTTAGTACGTCCCACATATGAGCTTCCACAAGTACATGGGATCTGATAAACCCCACTTTGTTGCCCCAATGAAGTTTGATCCTTCCCAGAATTTAGAAAACTACCCAAAGTATTATTACTCTTTAAAGCTACCCTTAGACCATTGCTTTGTAAAATTCTTTTAAGTTTTTCACTTAGCCCGGGTACATATGGTAAGGAACAAAAAACATCCTTCTCCCGAGTTGTCTCCAAGACTTCCTTAGAAATCTCTAGAAACCTTTTTCTTCTTTTTGAAAAAGTCTGGTTAATTAACCATTCTGGATACATGTTACTTATTAGTATTTTCCTTAGAAAAGACAACTCCTCCTCAACAAATTTTGGCGAGCAAATATTAAAGATCCGATCAGTTAAAGAAATGATCAAACCAATTTTTACTTGGCGAGCGTGACCGGAACTATAAGACAAAAATCTATTGTTATTTGTCGGTTTTCTGTAAATTTTAAAATCCAGACTATTTTGATTTTTCAAAAGAAGAACATCAAGGAAAGGAAGTTTCCCATTCTCTTCCAATTCAACGGTAAACTTTAAATCCCCTCCCAAACAATTAAGATGTTCCAAAAATCCTTTTAATTCCTCCTCCCCATAATCCCATACTGAAATAATGTCATCCATATACCGGCCCCAGAAAATATGTTTTAAAAAATATGAATCTAACGCAATTGTTTCAATATTCTCCACAAAAATATTAGCTAATAAAGGGGATAAAGGGGCCCCCATAGGTAAACCATTTATTTGTTCGAAATACTCCCCTCTAAATTGAAAAAAATAAGAGAACTTATTGCACAACCTTACTAAATTCATAATTACAGAAACTTCCAAATCTGTTTTGCCACTAATCAAATCCAAATTTCTTAAGAGCTTTCCTTCTAGAAGAGTTTCGGCTGCTTCTACATCAATATTTGTGTACATTGATACAATGTCGAAGCTTGAAAGCAAAGAATTCGAAGAAATTTCTACTTTTTTCAGTTTTTCAACCAAATTCGAAGAATTCTTAATATACGAAATTTGTGTAGACAAAAGTGGTTTACAGATTGACACTAACCATTTGCTCAAAACACTTGTTGGTGACCTTGTACTTGACACAATTGGTCGTAATGGTAGGTTAGGCTTATGAATTTTGGGAAGTCCATATAATTTAGGGCACAAGGAACTGCGTGGCAGGCATTTGTAATAGAGTTGAGGTGTAATTTTTCCTTCATCCTTTAAGCACTTCAATTCTTTCTTAAACTTATTTGTAAAAGAGTCCGTTGGATTATACGATAGCTTCTTGTATGTTTTTTCATCCTCTAGTAAACTTCTTAATTTTGATTCGTAGTCCTCAGTATTCATCACAACTAAAGTGTTACTCTTATCTGCTTTTGTAATGGTAATTGAACTATCCTTTTTCAAGTTTTTAAGAAACTCAAACTCAAAAAAAACATGCAAATGTTATCAACCAACAGGATTTTCTTCTACGATGTAAGAAGATGAGAATTGTACCACCTTCACTAAAATTCAATTTACATTTGGGCACTTTCAAGGAAGAAAAGTTTGAACGAAGCTTACATTTCAAGGCTTTAAATCACATTATTAAGGATAAAAGTCGAAAAAGAGCTTTAATAGTGAGAGATAAACTTTCTCTGGAAAATCTTATATCAAAAAAGGTTAGTGTAAGTGACTTTTGTTTTATTCAACAAACAGGAAAAAATCACTTCAATCATGACTTTCGCCTTTCCAGAGAAAGATTGCTAAAAAAGTTTTCGAAATTATCAACAAATAATGCGGTAATACCTTCGTCAATTCTAGGACCAGGTGTGGTTAATTTTTCATCAAGAACTTTAACGATACAAGAACAATCAGTGCTTGAAAAGGGTCCGAAATTTTGTTTTAAACCGGATAAAGTCCCCGTGGAAGACATTATCTCTTCAATAGAAACATCTTTGCATAAAAACGCAAATATAATAAAAGATGTTAGCTTAGTAAGAGCTTCTACCGTAAAAACCCTGTCTAATTTTGTATTGAAACCGAATTTTCCTAGTACGACCATCAAAGACATAAGAATTCTTAAAAACTTGAAAAAGGATAGTTCAATTACCATTACAAAAGCAGATAAGAGTAACACTTTAGTTGTGATGAATACTGAGGACTACGAATCAAAATTAAGAAGTTTACTAGAGGATGAAAAAACATACAAGAAGCTATCGTATAATCCAACAGACTCTTTTACAAATAAGTTTAAGAAAGAATTGAAGTGCTTAAAGGATGAAGGAAAAATTACACCTCAACTCTATTACAAATGCCTGCCACGCAGTTCCTTGTGCCCTAAATTATATGGACTTCCCAAAATTCATAAGCCTAACCTACCATTACGACCAATTGTGTCAAGTACAAGGTCACCAACAAGTGTTTTGAGCAAATGGTTAGTGTCAATCTGTAAACCACTTTTGTCTACACAAATTTCGTATATTAAGAATTCTTCGAATTTGGTTGAAAAACTGAAAAAAGTAGAAATTTCTTCGAATTCTTTGCTTTCAAGCTTCGACATTGTATCAATGTACACAAATATTGATGTAGAAGCAGCCGAAACTCTTCTAGAAGGAAAGCTCTTAAGAAATTTGGATTTGATTAGTGGCAAAACAGATTTGGAAGTTTCTGTAATTATGAATTTAGTAAGGTTGTGCAATAAGTTCTCTTATTTTTTTCAATTTAGAGGGGAGTATTTCGAACAAATAAATGGTTTACCTATGGGGGCCCCTTTATCCCCTTTATTAGCTAATATTTTTGTGGAGAATATTGAAACAATTGCGTTAGATTCATATTTTTTAAAACATATTTTCTGGGGCCGGTATATGGATGACATTATTTCAGTATGGGATTATGGGGAGGAGGAATTAAAAGGATTTTTGGAACATCTTAATTGTTTGGGAGGGGATTTAAAGTTTACCGTTGAATTGGAAGAGAATGGGAAACTTCCTTTCCTTGATGTTCTTCTTTTGAAAAATCAAAATAGTCTGGATTTTAAAATTTACAGAAAACCGACAAATAACAATAGATTTTTGTCTTATAGTTCCGGTCACGCTCGCCAAGTAAAAATTGGTTTGATCATTTCTTTAACTGATCGGATCTTTAATATTTGCTCGCCAAAATTTGTTGAGGAGGAGTTGTCTTTTCTAAGGAAAATACTAATAAGTAACATGTATCCAGAATGGTTAATTAACCAGACTTTTTCAAAAAGAAGAAAAAGGTTTCTAGAGATTTCTAAGGAAGTCTTGGAGACAACTCGGGAGAAGGATGTTTTTTGTTCCTTACCATATGTACCCGGGCTAAGTGAAAAACTTAAAAGAATTTTACAAAGCAATGGTCTAAGGGTAGCTTTAAAGAGTAATAATACTTTGGGTAGTTTTCTAAATTCTGGGAAGGATCAAACTTCATTGGGGCAACAAAGTGGGGTTTATCAGATCCCATGTACTTGTGGAAGCTCATATGTGGGACGTACTAACCAGAGTTTGGAAATGAGATTATTACAACACAAAGATTCTATTTCTTCGGCTTTAAAGCAAGTTTCTAAGTCTGAAGATTTCACTTCAGCCCTTTCAGAACATATTTTTAATTTTCCAGACCATTTTATTTTGTTCGAGAATGTCTCTTTGATTTCTAGGGATCGGGGTTTAAAGCAAAATTTTCGTGAAATTCTTGAAATAAAGAAAATCTTATTCAAGAATATTGCTTTGAATCGTGATACAGGTGAATATGGGCTGGACTCTATCTATGATAATTTATTAAAATCTGAGAGAGTAAAGTTCAATTCACCCAATGTAGTTGACCTTTGTCCAAATGTTGTATCATTGAACGCTAATGAACCGAATCCAAGAAGGTCAAAGAGAATAGCTTCCGCCTTTGCTTTGAAAAGAATAAGAGATTCAAACAATATGTAGTGTTATTTGATTTAGTATATAAACTTTTGATTTAAATTGTTTTATTTTAGTTTTACTACTGATGAACATAAAATAGACAACGCCAAAGATTCCTAGTAGGGGGGGGGGCCTTGTCCAACTCCCAGATTTTATTGCCCTCTTAGATTTTGACAAATGCCCCTTTTGGTGTTTTTTTAATCTTAAGAAATTGCCTTCCTCCACCAAAAAATTCTTGCCTCCTCCTTTTCATTTTCAAGAGTTGACACCTTGTTTCACCTACACTTTGCTTATGATCATTTTCCCAAGAAAACATACAAAATCTCAAATTGATGATGTAATACAATTTAGGCACATATATTCTCTTCCGCAACTCAGTAGCTATTAATTAGTAATATCAAAGGGAAATGAAGTTAAATATAGCCAGAGTCTTACTGGAACTCCAATTAATGGTTATATATCCATAATAAATAGGAGTTTTAATTAAAATGAAATTTCCTTTAGTTTCAAAAGAAAACCTGATTGAGAAATTGTCTTGAAAACCAGGAAAATATTTTTATTCTAATTACCAGTTATAATTGTGAATATAAAGTGAATATCAGCTAATATTAAAGGGCCATTTTCTCCTAAACCTTCACTCTCCTTATGCATTAATCAGAATTTTTCCACCAATTCTGTAAAATTCAATGCTCTTAGAGAAAGGCAATATGACAAAAAGTTAATTCATTTCACTCCAAATTTTAAAAATAAGAAACTTGTTTGAAAATCAGTATAAAGAAAGCTAAGAAAATCTGGTATTCGAGAGCTTAAGAAGGTTTAGCTTTCCTTTGAAGGTGCAATTATCTTTTAGAATCGTCAGATTGTCGATGTTTGAATTATTACAGACGAAAAGTTTCGTCAAACTTAAAAAAATAGTTTTGTTTGTTTATTTTCATAGTGAATCGTTGGAACAGAGTTGAATGTGCGTAGTGCCCTAGAACTTTATAATTTTGAAATTATCAAAAGAAAATCTCGAAAATCGTTACTTTCAGATAAGAATAACCTGATATAGGTTCACAAGAACAAAAATATTTTAATTTTGACGTCCTTGGTACCTTAAAAGACAGCTTCTTGGGCAACCCAGGCCCAAGGCGCTGCAACCCTTTTCAATGTAACCCTTTATGCTAAAGCTTTATCTATACTTGAACTGAATTATTACCGAATGCAAAATATATTGCCCTTCAAAACATTTGGTTAAAAGTTTGGCGATAGAACATTTGTCTTTCTGAAACTAGTGATGAAAGTTCAACCGGTATTGAAAGGATTAATCGTAGTCCAAATGTTAAGAGTCCGTGGTTTCCAATATTCACTTTAAGTTTTAATGTCATTTTTTTTTTCTTCAATTCAAAAAGACTTATTTTTTAGTTTGAATTTCTGTTTGTTTTCGATATGTTGTTTAGGATGTGGCGGAGCGTTTGCTCCAGAATAATCATCTTGTCATTTTTAATTCTTTCTTGATGGAACTTTAAGCGCTCTTAATAAGACCAAAATTTTTTTGAGGGTAACTAAGCACCATCCAATGCCCTTTTTAACTCCTGGGGTAGCAACTGTTTACCAACGAGGTCCAACTCAAGGCTACAGAGTTTTGGTCAAATTTTCTTCTTTTTATGTTTATGACTAAATTCGGCTTTTGCAGTTTCTTTTTTATATAAGAATTTATCTATGTAATTATTTATATGTAAATGATTGACTTCAAAACTTTTAGGATTATTTTTATTGGTTTTTAGTTCATGACGACTAAACCACAAACCAATTTTATATATCAGTTGCTTAAGAAGAATGCCAGTTTTGGCATGAATTGTTTCTTAGGGAGCTAATCTGGGTTTTATTAGTATCTGAATTCTGAGGAAAAATAGCAAACTTGAAATTTATTTAGCAAAGTAACGGTTAATCCGGGTTACAGTGGTAGCTAGCAACTCAGTAAGAGACGACCAGGTCCCAAATTAAGATATACAATAACCCATAACTCCTAAAAAATAGTGTCAAGTTGAAACACAAGGTACACTATTAGAACTGCCTTGTCCCAAATTTCTATATAGGAGAACACAGTCTCTTGGCTTGAACAACAACAACAAAATATTTTGACTTGGAAAATAAGAAAATTTGCTTGAACTACGATATTCTGCACCAACGGCATCTTTTTGTTCCGCTTTTCCTTTCTCTCGGCTAGCTGGGCACTGGAAAATCATAGAGATTCGTTTAATGGCTCATTTTAAAAAAAATTGCTATATCTAGTGTCTCTTGTGATTAAAAAAAATAATTTTTAAATAGAATCAAATTTTACAAAACAAACTGCATTTTCATGTACAAGCTTGATGACGTCATAATCGTAGGTTGTAACTATATATGACGTAATAAGTGAATGCAATATTTATACACGCTTCTCTTTCAACCAAATAATATAAGAAATACATAATTGCAAGAATAAATTTTTTTTACGAAAAACTACATTTTCTGTAGCGATGTAGTAGCAAATGCTATTTTTAACATCATAAAAAGCATTCAGATATAGTTACATAAAGGATCTACATAGTTTATTATAAATGGGGACTATGTAAAATACATCGGATGTAGATGAGACCTAGTAAAGAACAAATTACGGCACATAGTAACTAAAAGTTAAGATATTACAAGCATGTTTTGAAAAGTTACTTGTCTGAGGTATAGTACCATACTGAAGCTCTTCTCTTACTATTCCAACTAAGAAAAAGCCATAGGCATTTTCCTGTTCGTAATTTCATTTATATTTAAGAACGAGCTCTAGCCCATAGTAACTGAACTATTAAATATAGTTAAGAACAATAGCCCAAAACTCCTAAAAGTAACGCTAAAAGTAAATATTACATAAACGATTAAATAAAGGATCTACATCGTTCATTATAAATGGGGACTATTTAAATTTCAACGGATATAGCTGAAACCTAGTAAAGACCAAACTATGGCACATAGTAACTAAAAGTTAAGATAATAAAAGTATCTTTTGATAAGTTACTTTTTTGGGGTATAGTGTCACACTGAAGCTTGTCTCTTACTATTCCAACCCAGAAAAAGTCATAGGCTTTTACCTGTTTGTAATTTCACAGTAATTATAGTAAAGAACGAATAGCAACCTATCTGTATTGCAGCGGTAGCTTGCAACCTAGTTAGAGGCGATCACGTCCAATACTAAGAAATACAATAGCCCATAGCTCCTAAAAATAGAGTTAGATCAAAACAAGAACTAAATTATTAGAGCCGCCTTGTCCGAGATCTCTATATAGAAAACTTACCGTCCCTTGGCTTGAATAAAAAGGAGAAAGTATTGGCTTAAAAAACAAGAAAATTTACTTGAACTACGATATTCTGCATATATGGCATCTTTTGATTTTCTTTCTTTTCCTCCACATCTAGCGGGGCACTAGAACATCGCAGAGAGCTGTTTAATGGCTAGTTTGAAAAGAAATTGATTCATCTAAAAACTTTCGTTTGTAATTTTAAAAATAGAACCAAATTCTTATGAAAAACTTAATTTTTCTATAACACTGGAGTAGCAAATGTTATAAACATCATCTTGCATACAAAGATCAAAAAAGAATTTTTAAAACCATAAAAATCATTTAAATATAGTTGTATAAATTGTAGAATTTTTTTTAGGGTTTTAACAAGAAATTTGATTGGTCAATTGAAACTAGAATAATTCCTGAAAATTTTACATAAAATGATTTCATTTCATCTCTCAGTTCAGTTATATTTGTCTGCTGGACCGAACTTTTTTTTTTGCTTAACTCCTTTACTGAGCATCTCTATAGCGTTGTGCTATATTTCCATAGATAATTTCTTTTAGATAAATTTTACTTTATTTTGTATTAAACTGAAGTCGAAGTACCTCAGTAAAATGCAATATATTTAAATTTCCTACCTACCATACTCATAAAATTTTGAAACCATGCATATTCAGTGCAAACAAAGTTGTGTGTAACTCGTGATCAACGGTTGGTCCTTAAACAATTAAAAAAGCAATGTGTTATTTGTGTTTTTTTTCTTAACAGATTTTAGCACGGAGGAACAACATTTTTGAACTGATGACTGCTCAATCAATATGGGACCTAAGAGGGAAATCTCCTACTCCATCACACTTTTCTAGCCAAGAAGTGATGCCTTTTAGTGGCGAAGGAGTGGAAATGGATGTAGAGAGAAAACTTCACCTTAAAGGTCTGTATCATTTTCATTAACATGCCTAAACATTTTTCTCCTTTTTTCAGCTTTAGATTTAAAAACTCTTCGAGCATTTTGAAATTTTCAAGGAATCACATATAATCAATCGAATACCAATTGTGAGAGGAGAACAAAAAGTAGTCTCTCTCTAGTAGCCTAAATTTTATGGCCATCATTTCCAGTATCTTAAGTAAGATAATTATGAAAACTTATTTACTTTTTCCTAGTAATTATCTCTTCAAATTCGGGAAAAATTTGAGTGATTAAATGTTACGGATGTCAAACAGGTTCCTTTTCAATTTTCATATCATACGACGATGTTGGTGACACCTAAGAAAAATCTTATTAGCCAGTATGCATTTTTTTTATTATTACTATGACCAATGCCTTGTTATTTGAGCTAATAAAAACCAGAGGTTCTCATTATGAACTCTTTTAGCTCTTCCAAGAACATATCACTTACCATGAATTTGATTTTTCTTTCATTCAGGCTAAAATCCTTAAGAATAAAATCACTTAAGAATAAATTAAACTGGTCCCCTTTCTTCTTACATTAATGAAAATCGTTGCTGAATTATGATGGAAAACAATACTTTTCAAAGACATGGATTACCATCTAATTATAAATCCAATTTGATTTCTTTTTTTAATTAAATATTGCTTAGATTTATGGATTAGAGGTTTTTAATTACTGGACGAGATTTATTTATTCATTTATGTTACTATAAAGTATATGAACTCCTCTTTCAATGAAATTTGAAAATATCTACTATATTAGGCGCTGAAGAAGATGTGAGATTAAGACCACATAAAGCTATCTCTCAAGGACTGGTCACCCTTGAGGTAAAAAATTAAATAAAAAAACAAGTTTTTAACTGAAAGTAAGGAGCGACATTAAAACTTAACACGAACAGAAATTATTCCGTATATGAAAGGGGCTGTCCGGTCCTCAATGCCTCGCTCTTTACGCTAAAGTTTTTATTGCTTAAAAAAAATAGAGCTGTGAGTAAGAGTCAAACTTTAGCTTAAAGAGTGAGGCGTTGAGGAGGGGAAAGCCTCTTTCATATACAGAATAATTCTGTTCGTTTTAAGTTTTAATGTTAGTCCTTACTTTCAGTTAAAAAAAAACTTGTTATTTATTTAATTTTTGAACTTTTTTGAATTAATACAGGTTTTGACTTTGGCTCACCGTACATGAATAATTAAAACAAAATTTGCATATTAATTTTACTTTTATTTGGTTAAATGTCTCTCGAAAGTTGTTTAATTTTATTTAATTTTATTTTTTTTTATTAGTAATAAATATACGTAACTTCCGAATTAACTTACGTAACGAATATCTATATTTATATATTTTTATTTCGTATATTAGGGGGTTCGCTCCTTAGTCAATACCTCGCTCTTTACGCTACAGTTCGAATTTCGTTTCTATTCTTCAAAAATGACCCCTTAATCACAAAGGCCGTTAATTAGAAAAGAATAGCTCTTCTGAAAGTACTAAAAAATCTTTGGCTTTAAAAGCAATGTATTGACTAGGGGGCGAACCAAATCATATACGTAATAATTTTTGTTCGTTTTAAGTTTTGATGTTGCTCCTTACTTTCAGTTGAAAAACTTGTTTTTTTTATTTAATTTCTGATCTTTTTTTTACTGCTGGAAAATCCAGCCCCCCTTCATAGCAATGTCCCTTTCCCCTGAAAACTTCCTCCATGGAAAAATCCTCCCACATATCCCCCCGGCCCCTTCCCCATCCAATACCAGAGCCCCCTGAAAACGGCTGTATACTTCCCAATAACCAATACTATATGTAAACATTGGGTAAAGCTCATAACTTCCACCCCTCCCCCTGGGGACTTTGGGGGATTAAGTCATCCTAAAAGACATAGTTATTAAATTTTCGACCATACTGAACAGAATGGATATCTCAAAATTTTGATCGGGTGACTTTGGGAAAAAAGAGCGTTGGAGGGGGCCTAGTTGCCCTCCATTATTTTGGGTCACTTAAAAAGGGCACTGGAACATTTTTAGTTTCCGTTCGAATGAGCCCTCCACGATATTCTAGGACCACTGGGTCGATATGATCACCCTTGGGGAAAAAAACAAATAAACACGCATCCGTGATCTTTCTTGTGGCAAAAAGTACAAAATTCCACGTTTTTGCAGATAGGAGCTTGAAACCTCCATAGTAGGGTTCCCTAATACGCTGAATCTGATGGTGTGATTTTCATCAAGGTTTTTTAACTTTTAGGGGGTGTTTCCCCCTTTTTTTCGAAAATCAGGCGAATTTTCTTAGGCGCGTAACTTTTGATGGGTAGAACTAAACTTGATGAAACTTATATATTTGAAATCAACATTAAAATCGGATTCTTTTGATGCATCTATTGGTATCAAAATTCCGTTTTTTTAGAGTTTCGGTTACTATTGAGCCGGGTCGCTCCTTACTTACAGTTCGTTACCACGAACTGTTCGATATTGCTACGAAAACTACGCGGTCTTTTGAACGGATTGGCATTTTGGGGCCTTGCACTGTCATGAGTTATTAGTAGTGATGTTGTGATAACTAATTTACAGTTTGTGATACTGAAAGATTATGGGAAAGCACCATCTAGAAAAAGAGTCGTTCGTTCGATCATTACCCCGGCAGTAATTATTGGTACAACCCTTATCTGTAAAATTTATAAGAATAAAAAAATAGTTTCTCTCTTAAGTAGCTCCAACACGCTTTGCTTACCTTAAAGAAAAGAAAAATAAAGAGAAAAAAACGAAAAACAGCGATGAATATCAATAAAACACTCAAGATAAGCCCAGTAGAGAATTAAAAACAGAAAAGTTATTCATAAAATAATGCTACTAGTGCTATAAAGCCCCATTTAGATATTCAATTTTTCTAAAGGACAGACAATGTAACCTTAAAAGATCTCACAAGCCAAAGAAAAAAAATAAATAAAATACAAAGCACAGAAGCTCAATTGGTTTTTATTGAAAAAGAAAAATATAACAATTGCAATTTCAATTTTGCTTTCAAAACACTCAATCTTCGGATTGAAAACACTTGACTGAAAATCTTATCAAACAGTTCGTGGTAACGAACTTTAAGTAAGGAGCGACCCGGCTCAATGGTAACCGAAACTCTAAAAAACAGAATTTTGATACCAATAGATACATTAAAAGAATCAGATTTTAATGCTGATTTAAAATATATAGGTTTCATCAAGTTTAGTTCTACCCATCAAAAGTTACGCACCTGAGAAAATTTGGCTGATTTTAGAAAAAAGAGGGAAATACCCCCTAAAAGTCTTAGAACTTTAATGGAAATCACACCATCATATTCAGCGTATCAGAGAACCCTACTGTGGAGGTTTCAAGCACCTATCTACAAAAATGTGGAATTTTGCATTTTTTTTTTTTTTGCCAGAACAAAGATCACGGATGGGTATTTATTTGTTTTTTGTTGTTTTTATTTCCAGGGGTGATCGTATCAACCCAGTTGTCCTAGAATGTCATGGGAGGGCTCATTGGAACGGAAATTGGAACTTCTAGTGCTCTTTTTAAGTGACAAAAAAAAAATGGATGGCAAATAGGCCCTCCCACGCTCATTTTTTTCCCAAGGTCACCCGATGAAAATTTTGAGATAGCCATTTTGTTCAACGTGGTCGAAAATATAATAACAATGTCTTTTAGGATAACTTAATCCCCCGAAGTCCCCGGGGGGAGGGCTGAAAGTTATGAGCTTCGCCCAGTGTTAACATATAGTAGGCTATTGGTTATTGGGAAGTATACAGACGTTTTCAGGGGGGATTTTTTCTGGTAGGCGGGGGGTGGGTCGGGGGTTATATGGGAGGATCTTTCCATGAAGGAAGTGTTCACGGGGGAAGGGATATTGCTATGAAGGGGGTGCCGGATTTCCCAGCATTATTAAAGAAATTAAATAAAAAAAAAAACAACAAGTTTTTCAACTGATTTCAACTGATTGTGATTAAGGGGTCATTTTTATAGAATTGGAAAAAAAACCGAAATTTAGCCTAAAGAGCAAGGTAATGACTAGGGGGCGAACCCCCTAATATACGTATTAAAAATCTATGAATATAGAAGTTCGTTACGGAAGTTAATTCGTAAGTTACGTATATTTATTACTAATGAAAACGTTCATAAATAAAATCAAACAAGTTTCGAGAAAGCCATTTAACCAAATAAAAGTAAAATTAATATACAAATTTTGTTTTAATTATTCATGCACGGTGAGCCAAAATCAAAACCTGAATTAATTCAAAAATGTTCAAAAATTAAATAAAAAACACAAGTTTTTTTAATTGAAAGTAAGGAACGACGTTAAAATTAAAAACGAACAGAAAGTATTCCGTATATGAAGGGGGCTTTCCCCTCCTCAACGCTTCGCTTTTTACGCTAAAGTTTGACTTTCTCACAACTCTATTTTTTTAAGCAATAAAAAAACTTTAGCGTAAAGAGCGAGGCGTTGAGGAGGGGACAGCCCCCTTCATACACTGAATAATTTCTGCTCGTTTTAAGTTTTAACGTCGTTCCTTACTTTCAGTTAAAAAAACTTATTTTTTTTTTTAATTTAAAACAAATACGAAGAAATTCCGGTGTTGTGAGGTAGTTTAGAAAATTTATCTGTCACAAGCTCTTTTCTTCGTCCCTATCTCCAGAAGTGAAAACCTGCTTGTGTGACCTCATAGTGGTGTCAAGGTTTATCATTAACGGGTTCACCTAACTAGAACCATTACTACAAACAGTGCTGCAGGGTGACCTTGATTAGTGGCAATGATATTTATAGGCATAATTTTATAATGAATTGAGATAATGGGCTTGGGATTGCTTGTGCAGGATGCATACTTTTCTTGATAGAAGAGCATCTCCTAGTACGGAGAATTACGAAGTGATCAAGATGGACCCAGGATTGCAGAGAGCCACCATTCAACTGGAGGTCCCAGGAAATTCTTGTTGTCCGGTTATAAACCGGCTTAAACGCTTTGTAAAAAAAGTGTAAAAGAAAGAAGATTTGAAAAAATTATTAGTCCCTCACCCACAAGGGTGGGACCCATTCCTTTTCTTGAGGTCATGACAATTTCAATGATTAAAAGCATATTAAAAGTGCGACTTGGGATGCTACAAAGTTAAAAACCAAGTATCGTATCGACATTTTGACTGACAAATTTAGACGTCAGGAACTGGACTAGTTAGGAGAAGAAATTGAAAAATACATCTCCTATGTTTAAGAAGCAAGAAACTAGGTGATAGGAAGAATTATTTTTTTTGAGTAGGAAGGATGGGATGCATATGCAGGTTATGGCTCATGATAACTGAGGAAGCTTCGAAGTCTTCTGTAGTTAGGAAAAGTATTAATAATACAATTCGAATTGATTATTTTATGACCAAAACTGATACGAATGGGTCATAGTGGCTTATGGCCCTGTGGAACTGACTGATGAAGACAGTAGTGACTCAGATGAATTATAAATGTAGCTAAGGGCACAAATAGACGGGGTCCCAGGTAAAAATATAGTTTTTATTAGCAGATTTTAATGCTCAGGCTGATAGAACTAGGGATTGATGGTATCTTAGCCTAGATAAATTTGGTCTAGGAAAGGAAAATAGCAACGAGTATAGACTGGTGCAATGTTGTTGGTATAACAATCTAGTTATAACTAGTGTAGTATCAAACAGTTCGTGGTAACGAACTGTAAGTAAGCCGTGAATCGCCCCAATAGTTACCAAAACTCTAAAAAATGGAATCTTGAAAGTAATTGATGTATCAAAAACATGAACTTTTTATGTTGATTCCAAATACAAATATGCAAATTTAATTAAGTTTAATGTTACATATTTAAAGAGTAGAGGCTTAAAAAATTTGTAGGATTTTTGAGAAAGGGGGAGGGATATCCTAAAAAAAACAAGCAATCTTAATGAAAAACACTCCATCAGATGATAATATCAGAGAACCCTAGCATAGAGGGTTCAAGCTCCTATATAGAATTAACTAAAAAACAAGTTTTTTTTAACTGAAAGTAAGGAAAAACATTAAAACTTAAAACTAACAGAAATTATTCCGTATATGAAAGGGGCTGTCCCCTCCTCAACGCCTCGCTCTTTACGCTAAAGTTTTTTATTGTTAAAAAAAAAAATAAGAGGTGTGAGAAAGTCAAACTTTAGCGTAAAGACCGAGGCGTTGAGGAGGGGACAGCCCTTTTCATATACGGAATAATTTGTGTTCGTTTTAAGTTTTAATGTTGCTCCTTACTTTCAGTTAAAAAAACTTGTTATTTTTAGTTAATTTCTGAACGTTTTTGAATTAATTCAGCTTTGATTTTGGCTCACCGTACATGAATAATTAAAACGAAATTTGCATGTTAATTTTCCTTTTTTTTTGGCTAATTGGCTTTCTCGAAATTTTTTCTGACGTAACTTACGAATTAACTTACGTAACAAATTTCTGTATTCGTATGTTTTTATTACGTATATTAGGGAGTCCGCTCCCTAGTCAATACCTCGCTCTTTATGCTAAAGTTAGAATTTTGTTCGAATCACAAACCCCTGAATCACAAAAGCCGCTTAATTAGAATAGATAGCTCTTTTGAAAGTACTAAAAAACTATGAAAGTACTAAAACTTTTGAAAGTACTAAATCACAAAGGCCGTTTAATTAGAATAGATAGCTTTTTTGAAAGCAGTGAAAAAAACTGTGGCGTAAAGAGCGAGGTATTGACTTGGGGGCGAACCCCCTCATATACATAATAATTTCTGCTCGTTTTAAGTTCTAATGTTGCTTCTTACTTTCAGTTGAAAAAACTATTTTTTTTTTAATTGAATTTCTGATCGTTTTTTAAATAATGCTGGGGAAATCCGGCGCCCCTGCATAGAAATGTCTAACTTGCAATTGTTCTAAATAAACAACCCTTGTGTTTCAGGCGTCGTTCATAAAGAATTGGGACAAAATTCAACTTTCAGCGTAAAGAGTAAGATGTTGAGGAGGGGGAACCCCACACATACATAATAACTTCTGTTTTGTTTTAAGTTTTAATAATGTTTCTTACTTTCGTTGAAGAAATTTGGTTTTTCATTTAATTTCTGATCGTTTTTTAAATAATGCCAGGAAATCTGGCTCCACAGTGAGTTGGCAAAATGAAAGCAAGACACATAAAAAGAATTTCGTATTAGAATTCTGGCAAATTCCCCTAGTGTAAAATTTCCCGTGAAAAGTTTCCTCCCTGGAAACTTACCTCCCCATGGAAAATCATCCTTGTGGAAAAACCCCAGCAGAAAATTCACCCCCCCCCCACAAAAAAAATGCATGCATAGTTCCCAATAACAAATACTATACGTATGCAACTGGGAAATTCAAAACTTTAAGACCTTTCCATAAGGGCTCTAGGGGGAATTTGTTACCTTCAAAGATATATTTTTTGGGTTTTCCAACTATGCCGAACAGAATGGCTATCTCAAAATTTTGATCAGACGAAACTGGGAAAAAAGGGGCGTTGGAGGGGGCCAAGTTAACCTCCAGCATTTTTGGTCACTGAAAAGGGCACTATAACTTTTAATTTCCGTTCGAATGAGCTCTCTCTTGATGTTCCAGGACCGCTAGGTTGGTACGATTACCCCTGAAAAAAAGAAAAAAAAAAACACGCATCCGTGATCTTTCTTCTGGCAAAAAATACTAAGTTGCACATTTTTGCACATATGAGCTTGAAACCTATGTAATAGGGTTTTCTGATACGCTGAATCTGACGGTGTGATTTTCATAAAAAATCTTGTAACATCCCCTAACTTGTAGGGGATATTCTCCCCTCTTTCCAAAATCAGGTAAATTTTATCAGGCTCGTAGCCTTTGATGAGTAATACTAAACTTAATAAAATTTATATATTTAGATTCAGCATTATAAGCGCATTCTTTTGATACATTTATTGACATCAAAATACCGTTTTTTAAAGTTTCGATTGCTATTGAGCCGTATCGCTTATTTTTTTTTATTGTTTTTTTTATTACGTATATGTTATTACGTATATGAGGGGATTCACCCTTTAGTCAATACCACGCTCTTTACGCTAAAGTTAATTTTTTTTTTAAATCACAAACCCCTGAATCACAAAGGCCGTTTAATTAGAATAGATAGCTCTTTTGAAAGCACTAAAAAAAACTGTAGCGTAAAGAGCGAGGTATTGACTTGGGGGCGAAACCCCTTATATACGTAATAATTTTTGTTCTTTTTAAGTTCTAATGTTGCTTCTTACTTTCAGTTGAAAAAACTTGCTTTTTTTAATTTAATTTCTGATCGTTTTTTAAATTATGCTGGGAAATCCGGTGCCCCCTTCATATAAATGTCCCCTACCCCAAGTAAACATCCTCCAGAGAAAGATTCTCCCGAGTAACCCCCTCCTCCAGACCCCCCCCCCTGAAAGTGTCTGTATACTTCCCAATAACCAATACTATATGTAAACAATAGGCAAAGTTCATAACTTGCAGCCTTTCCCTAGGAACTGTGGGGGATTAAGTCATCCGAAAAGACATATTTATTAGATTTCCGACTATGCTGAACAACATGGCTATTTCAAAATTTTAATTGGGTGACTTCGGAAAAAAATGAGCGTGGGATAGGGCAAAATTGCCCACCAATTTTTTTGGTCACTTAAAAAGGGCACTAGAACTTTTAATTTCCGTTCAAATGAACCCTCTTACGATATTCTAGGACTTTTGGACCGATAAGATCACCCCTGGGGAAATAATAAAAAAAACAACAAACAAACAAACAAATAAACACGCATCCGTGATCTTTCTTCTGACAAAAAATACAAAATTCAACATTTTTGTAGATAGGAGCTTGAAACTTCTACAGTAGGGCTCTCTGATACGCTGAATCCGATGGTGTGATTTTAATTAAAGTTCTATGTTTTTTAGGGTTTTTTCCCCCTTTTTTCGAAAATAAGTCAAATTTTCTCAGGCGCATAACTTTTAATGGGTAAGACTAAACTTGATGAAACTCATATATTTAAAATCAGCATAAAAATCTGATTCATTTGACATATCTTTTGGCTTCAAAATTCTGTATATTGGAGTGTCGGTTACTATTGAGCTGGGTTGCTCCTTACTTACAGTTTGTTACCACGAACTGTTTGAAAACGTGAAAAACTTTTTTTTTTTTTTTTATTAGCCATAAGAAAGATCACAGATATGTGTTTATTTTTGTTTTTGTTGTGGTTTTCCCCAGGGCCAATCGTATCGTACCAATGGTCCTAAGAGATCGGGAGAAGGGATCGAGTGGAAATGAAAAGTGCTAGTGTCCTTCGTAAGGAACCAAAAGAATAGAAGACAACTAGTCCCCTCCCACGCTCCATTCCCCCAAAGACTTCCAATCAAAATTTTCAGATAGCCATTTGATTCAACAGAGTTAAAAAGTCCAATAACCATGCCTCTGCGGATGACATCCCCCCCCCCTCAGCTCCTTCGCAAAAGACTGTAGGTTATGGAATTTGCATATTGTTTTTGGGAGGATTTTCTTAAAGGGGGATTTTCCATCCGATGAATTCTCTAAGAAAAGGAAAGTTTTTTGGAGGATTTTTATAGGGGAAATTTACACAAAGGGCAGGGGGGATTTCCTGCATTAATTGATAAACAATCAGAAATTCAATCGAAAGTAACATACTTTTTTCAACTGAAAGTAAGGAGTAACATTAAAACTTAAAACAAACAGAAATTATTCCATATATGACGGGGTTACCCCTCCTCAACCCTTGCTCTTTACGCTAAATTTGACTTTTTGTCACTATTTTTTAGGAGAGACTTCTCAAACACAAGGGCCGTTAAATTTGAAAGAGAAGTATCTTTATCAACTTAAAGACTTTAGAGCAAAAAGCTAGGTTTTGTGAATGGGTCCCCCTTCTCCTACAGATTAATTTCTATTCATTTTCAGTTTTAATGTTGCTCAATTCTTTCAGTTGAAACTTGTTTTTTTATATTTATTCAATTTGGTCATTACATGGCCCATTAGTTAACATGGTATTCAAATGATGGTAAGACAGTCAACACTACTGATTATCAAACAGTTCGAGGTAACGAACTTTAAGTAAGGAGTACGGCTCAGTAGTAACCGAAACTCTAAAAAACGGAATTTTGATACCAATAGAAGTATCAAAAGTTGCTTATTATGCAGATTCCAAATATATATGATTCATTAAGTTTAGTCTTATCCATCAAAAGCTACGCGCCTGAGAAAACTTGTTTGCTTTTCGAAAAAAGGTGGAAAGACCCACTAGAAGTTATGGAATTTTAATGAAAATCACAACATCAGATTTATCGTATCAAAGAACCCTACTGTAGAGGTTTCAAGCTCTTATCTCCAAAAATGTGGAATTTAGTAATTTTGCCAGAAGAAATATCACGGAGGTTGTGTTTTTTTCCCCAGGGGTGTTCGTGTCCACCCAATGGACCAAGAATGTCGCAAGATGGTTCATTCTAACCGAAATGAAAAACTCTAGTGCCATTTTTAAGTGACCAAAAAAATTGGAGGGCAACTAGGCTCTCTCCCACGCCAATGTTTTTCCAGAATCATAAGATCAAAATTTTGAGATAGCTCCCTCCCACGTCAATTTTTTTGCAGAATCGTCCAATCAAAATTTTGAGATAGCAATATTGTTCAGCATAGTTGAACAGCCCATTAACTATGTCTTTGGAGATAACAGAACCCTCCACAGTCCCTGGGGAAAGATCTTTACGTTGTAAAATTTGCCCCTTGTTTACGTATAATATTTGCTATTGGGAAGTATGCATAAATTTTTTGGGTGGGCAGGGGAGGACGAAATTTCTGCTGGGGGATTTTGCACCGTGAATATTTTTCATAGAGAGGGAAGTTTCCAGGGGGTGAACTTTTCAGGGGAAATTTTACGCTGGGGGAATTTGCCAGACTTCCTGTACGAAATTTCTTTATATGTCTTGCTTTCTCTTTACTGATGTCCAGAGGATATTTCCGTGGAAAGGGAGGAGCCATATATCCTGTAGGTGGAGCCATATATCCTGGTGTTACTTAAAAACGATCAGAAATGAAATGAAAAAACAAATTTATTCAACTGAATGTAAGAAACAACAATAAAAATTAAAACGAACAGAAATTATTACGTACAGTACATGAGGGGAGTAATCCCTCCCTCAACACCTCGCTCTTTACGCTAAAGTTAAAATTTTGTCCCAATTCTGTAAAAACGACCCCCTGAAACATAAGTATCATTTAATTATAATAATAAGTAACTTTTTGAAAGTTCCGAAAAGTTTTATCTGGAAGAGGGAGATGTCGAGGAGAAGGCGACCCCCCCCCTCATATAGTAATAAGTTAAAATATCCTGTATATAAAAGGAGACTATCCCCTCCTCGACGCCGTGCTCTTTACTCTAAAGTTCGGCTCTTTTTCATGACTTTACTTTTTAAAACAATAAAAATTTAGCGTAAAGGGCGAGGCGTTGAGGAGGGGACAGGTCCTTTCATATACATAATAATTTAGCTTATTACGTATAAGAGGGGAGAAGAGCGAGGTCCTCAACGCCTTGCTGTTCACGCTAAAGTTTTTCGGTCCTTTAAAAAAGTCACTTATTGTTCTAATTAAACGATCCTTGTGTTTCAGGGGTCGTTTCAAAAAAAAAAAAAATGGGAAACAAATTAAACTATAGCGGAAAGAACTTGGTGTTGATGAGGGGAAAACCTCCCTCATATACGTAATAATTTATGTTCGTTTTAAGTTTTGATGTTGCTCCTTACTTTCAATTGAAAAAAATTATTGTTTTTATTTAATGTTATAGTAAATCGAAGACTGGCATGATCCATATAGGACATTAGGGTATATAGGAGTGTTATTGTTGATGTTTAAAGCAAAGATCGCTATTTAGCAGTGTCTAGGGTTAACAGAATGCTGAAATTAAGAAAGAGGAGCTACTTTCCGGGAGGTTATATGTTGGTAAACTCTGGGATGAGATTTGAGAGGAATTTCAAGGAACAGTTGAATTATTGTTTGGAGGGTATAAAATTTGAAAATATTGGTGATGGATGGAAAAATTTTAGGAGAATAGTTTCAGTAATTGCCAAAGGTGTTTTAGGAGGAATATTAGAAACGCAGATAAGAATGTCAGAAAAAATGCTTTTAGCTTGGAAGGGAAAAGGAGGAGTTTGTTCAAGAAGTTTCTGAGTGATAGATCAAATGAAAATAAGATGAAAGTAGGAGAAGTAGAGAAGGAAGTAAAATATAAATTGAGGAAGTGTAAAATTGAAGTCATGGATAAAATTACCAAGACCCGTAAGATACAGTTAGACGGCATAACAGTAAAATATTATTTTGGGCAGTTAAGATATGGAGCAGAAATAGTCACTTTGGACTTTTCCCACCTAAAGATAGGAACGAGGCCTCAATTAGTAATTAGGAAAGTGGTAAAGAGAGATGGAGACTTGCAAAACCTTCTGAGAACGTGTTAACAGGTTATTAGGTAGTAGGAAATGATATTGAAAAGAAAGAATGAACGATGTTTTGACAATTTTGAAAAGAAGGAAGATTTTTTTCTGAAGAATAGTTAGAGACAGTACTAAAAGAATTAAAATCAATTTCACCGCTGATGCTATAAGTGGGTTAAATGATTGTTGTTTAATATGGTGGTTCCGAAGTTGGAGACAAATTACCGTAGATTATGAATATCGGTGTTGAAATATTGTTTTTGAAGAGACTTATGTCTCTTGGTTGTTGGACCAAATGAAAATACAAGCACACATAATATGTTCTGATTGCTTATAGTCTTAAATATTCTGGAACTGGATGATTCTCCTGAGCGCTCTACGACCTTGTAGGTTAAAGGTTGGAGCTATTCAACTCATCTTAAGCATCTTAAGGCCACCTCTTTTCACTCATTTAGTACCCCCACAAGCAATACAAAGGAGATAAAAAGGACTAGTAATGAGAAGTATAAGGGGTTTACATACTGCGGTAAGTCCATATTTGGGAGATAACTGGACTCCAGCCAGAACATTTAGAAATAACCTATGACGATAAATTTACTCATGTTACTGTTGGGACCCCAAATAAGGAGTCAATAAAAATAACCAAGAGGCCCTAAAAACCGCTCTTAGCAACTAGAACTAATATGAGGCTGGATTTTCAATATTTTTCATATTAGTAAGAGAATAGAATTCAGAGAGAACAGTTTTATTATACTCGTTTATTTGAGATGATATATATTTGCAATAATGAGTTGTATGTTTACACTATTGGCAGTAGATAGTGGTAGCAGCAGCAGCAGTAATGATACAAAGACGAGAATACCGAACATAGTAGTAGAATTTACAAGAGGATCTCGACTAAGCGTTGAATGGAATGACGTGTATGCAAAATATGTGATATAATTGAGTAAATTCAAATTGGACGAACAATTATGCTTTGCAGCGAAAGTTGATATAGTGCATATACATAGACTTCAAGCTGCTTTAAATGCAACAATGAAATGTACTGAGGAAAATAAGCTGTATAAGTAATTCTATGTGTAATGTATATTATTGTTGTAATTATACACATAATAAAAATGTTTCAAAATAGAAAATGTTCTATTTGTTCTTGTTAGATTTTTAAGTAGGTTAGCAAATATTCTTGAAGTAAAAAGAATCCTTGTTAGTCTAAAGTCAGCTGTGAGAGTGTTAGGGTTGAAAAATGAATGAAGTTGAGAAAGGCAGAATTATGATGAATCTTGTGATTATGGAAAAAGGGTTGATTCTAGATGATAATTTTTTGGAGTTATCTCTTCAAAGGAAAACATTTTCTCAAAGAATACTTGAAGATATAATGAGAAATGATTCTCCATCATTGGACTATTGTATGCAATTTTTACGATGTGACTCAAACGCATTTACTCAATTTATTTAAGTATTAATTAAAACAAAACTGATATTATGGATTTGCTTTTCAATACACTGCCTTAGAAATTTAAGATTATATCTAGATGAAAACGATAAATCGAGATGATCCTGTTCAAAGAGGTTATGTTACGTCACACAATTACTCCTCTCTCTCCCTCTCAATTTATGGAACGTAGATCAGTTTCATTTTAGCTGTGAGAGATTTAACACTGGAAAAAATGTTCTATACATGTCAACTATGTATGCATACCCTTGGCAGCTGGTCATTGTGTGAGAATTGTACAATTATTGACGAGTGTGATGAAAAGTGTAGATTCTTCAATCCATGTAAATTACAAAGAGGATATGCAGTACAAATTAAAGACTGTAATTCTTGTCTCGAAGACATTTATGACTTTTACCCTAAAGGACGTGTATGCTCCAATTATCACTATGATAAATATGATCAGTGGGAGAATACCTATCCTGGCATGATTGGAAAGAGCCCTAAACGACGACGGGTCAAAAATGATGTTTAATCACGACAGAAACTTTTTTTTGTGCTTTAGGATCACCTAATTCAGTTCTTAGTGTTAACTTACACAAAGAGTTACAAATAGGAAGTGTTTACAGGGATACAATGATGATGCTTTATATTGTAATTATGAATATGGTCTTGAATGGTTTTTCGTTCAAGAACTCGTAGGAGTGGAAGATTGATATTGCCAACTCTGGACGTTTCAACGAATGAAGTGTAAAGAAATATACAAGTGTCCGAGGAGGAAGTAGGCGGATAGTCAGCAAAAATCACACTAGTGCTACCATCACTCTTACCATTGATTGTATTGTGTTTAAAACCAAGAAGATCTCTTACATTATCATTGAGAATAAGCCTCTCACTGGCAGTGGGTGAACTAATGTAGATCTTGCAATCTTCCACTGAATAGTTGAATAGAAAGGCTCCTTTTTTAAGAGCGGAAATTTCGTGCTTTCGTACATGAAGTATTGCCGAGGTGAGAGAGAGTGTCATATCAGGATTGGCAAGATGTTCCTTTCGTAAAATGAAATCAGATGGAGCAAGCATAAATTTTATATCCACTTTAATATTTGAGAGATTGTTGCTAGTGCTTAACAGTATTCCATTTATGTAGACACTGATTGGTCGAAATAAATTATACAATATACAATTTTCATAGGATATTCCATCGGCAAGAATTGGCATTGTATTGTCGGATTTCTTGAATATCACATGCAAAATTATAAATGTTGAAGACATGTCCATAAATTAATCTTCATTGGAATAAATTTGAGAGTGGATATTATCAGAGAGCGGTTGTTGTGGATAGAATTGCTTATAGTAACCGTATTCCACGCTCACGTCAGCATTTTCTGCATTGAATAGATTTAAAGATGAAGTGATTGATGAATGGGAATCCTTTTGTTGTAGATATGCCATTGTTAAGTCTAGGAAAAGAAATCCTGTTTGATCTAACAATTCTCTTCCTTTAGTTTCTTCTTCTTCTTGTTGTTTTTTTCTTTGACAAGAGTGATATTTTTCGTTTCTGACCTGAGTAGAGACTGATGAGTGATGAACTGTTTCTCAACCTTTTTAAACCTTTTCCATTTTGTCCAGATTTCAATTGCTCGCCAAGGGTTCGTGCACTGGACCAACGATTTTCCGGAACACTTTTTTTTTAATCTGCCAAAGCCAACCGTTTAGTGTAGAGGATGCGAAATCTGTCGCAGCCGAAACAATATACTTTTTAGCCAAGGGTAGTGAAGAGCGAATCAGCTTAGCAAACCAACTGCCAAGACCATAGCCCGACATTGATGAACTACTTTTGTAATAGTCGATTTCATTGCCCTTTTGTCTTGGACCAAGAGTAGCAATATAGCAATCAATATCAGGATAAACGAACGCCATTTTTCTATTGGACATCTTGCTATTGAACGACGACGGGTCAAAAATGACGTTTAATCACGGCAGAAACTTTTTTTTGTGCTTTAGGATCACCTAATTCAGTTCTTAGTGTTAACTTACACAAAGAATTACAAATAGGAAGTGTTTACAGGGATACAATGATGATGCTTTATATTGTAATTATGAATATGGTCTTGAATGGTTTTTCGTTCAAGAACTCGTAGGAGTGGAAGATTGATATTGCCAACTCTGGACGTTTCAACGAATGAAGTGTAAAGAAATATACAAGTGTCCGAGGAGGAAGCAGGCGGATAGTCAGCAAAAATCACACTAGTGCTACCATCACTCTTACCATTGATCGTATTGTGTTTAAAACCAAGAAGATCTCTTACATTATCATTGAGAATAAGCCTCTCACTGGCAGTGGGTGAACTAATGTAGATCTTGCAATCTTCCACTGAATAGTTGAATTGAAAGGCTCCTTTTTTAAGAGCGGAAATTCTTTTATTGATGGCATGACGCAAATCATTCAAACAACTGAGTTATTGGTAATATGACAAATGGATATTCAAATGAATTGATTTTATTCAATTATTAGATAAAAAAACAAGTTATTTCAGTTGAAAGTAAGGAGCGACATTGAAACTTAAAACGAACAAAAATTAACCCGTATGTGAAAGGGGCTTTCCCCTCCTCAACGCCTCGCTCTTTACGCTAAGGTTTGACTCTATCTCACAAATCTATTTGTTAAAACAATAAAAAACATTAGCGTAGAGAGGTGTTGAGAAGGGGACAACCCCTTTCATATACGGAATAATTTTTTTTCTTTTTAAGTTTCAATGTCGTTCCGTACTTTCAGTTGAAAAAACTTGTTTTTTTTATTTAATTTCTGATCGTTTTTTAAAGAATGCTGGGAGATCCGGCACCCCCTTCATAGAAATGTCCCTTGCCCCAAGGAAACATCCTCCATGTAAATATTCTCCCGCATAACCTCCTCCTCAAACCCCCCCCCTCCCTCCACCTGAAAAAAATCCTTCCTGAAAACGTCTGTATATTTCCCAATAACCAATACTATATGTAGACAATGGGCAAAGCTCATAACTTGCAGCCGTTTCCCCAGGTAACTGTGGGGGATGAAGTCATCCTCAAAGAGATATTTATTATATTTTCGACTATGTTGAACAAAATAGCTATCTCAAAATTTTAATTGGGTGACTTCGGGAAAAAATGAGCGTGGGAGGGGGCCACGTTGCCCTCCAATTTTTTTGGTCACTTGAAAGGACACTAGAACTTTTAATTTAAATTCAAATGAGCCCTCTCACGATATTCTAGGACTACTGGATCGATACGATCACCCCTGGGGAAATAAAAAAAACAAATAAACACTCATCCTTGATCTTTCTTCTGACACAAAATACACATTTCCACATTTTTGCAGATAGGAGTTGAAACTTCTACAGTAGGGTTCTCTGATACACTGAATCGGATGGTTTGATTTGCATTAAAGTTCTTTGACTCTTAGGGGGGTTCCCCCCTTTTCCGAAAATAATGCAAATTTTATCTGGTGCAAAACCTTTGATGATTAAGACTAAGACTAATTAAATTTATATATTTGAAATCAGCATAAAAATTTGATTTTTTTGATATATCTATTGGCATCAAAATTCTGTTTTTTAGAGTGTCGGTTACTATTGAGCTGGGTCGCTCCTTACTTACAGTTTGTTACCACGAACTGTTTGATATGTTGATCGCTAATTAGTGGCCTATTATAAGGTCTAATTTTTACATCATATATGTGATCTTTTCTCAGGATATCATATGCATTTTTGAAAATACAGTCGACAAGAGCGACTTCATACTCACCATCGAAATTGACGGTGGTAGAGAGCTTTGTCCAAAAATCCCTTGTTATATTCAAATCCCTGTAGAGTAGATCAGATACATTGGACGTGAATGTCCTATAGAAATAATTGGGCATTGTTAATTTCTTCAACTGCTACCCAAGAATAAAAATCAGGAGTTGTATCCTAGCCAACTAAAAAGGAACTGTCTCTTGCCCCTGCGAGCACGACTCTTTAATATCTTTTCAATTTGATAGATTTCACTATTATTTTTGAATTTTGTAATTCATGATCATAAAGGCCGCTTAGAATCTCATCATCTTTGGTGTCTCGTAGATGATATGTTATTGTTTTAGTGTCTAGGATTTTTGACACTTTAAAAAGTTCAGTGGACCAAAAGTAATTATGATCCCTTTTCAAAAATATTAGTTGTTCTATAATTCGAACAGTATCGCCAACATTGAATTTTTTCTTCACATCCTTTTCAATGAAATATTCTTTAAAAAAAGTGTCAAATGTATTTTCACCTTGATGAACTTCCTGAGGGCTAACGTTGGACAGAGATCGATTGGGTTGTTGATTATAAATTTGCATGATTTTATCTAAATCCTGAATAAAAGCAGCAGTATTTTTCTAATGTACAATATCTCGAAATTAAAAGTCGAATATTTTTTATCAATCATTCGGCCAATAAAGCCTTTATTGGACTTTGACTATGATAGAGCATTGTATTATATTTCAATAATACCTTTTCCACATGTTGATTAACAAATTCAGTACAACGATCACTTTGAATTTTTCTATAACTATCTTGTTCACGAATACTTTCTATAGCCTGAGCAACTTCAACACCTCCCGTTATTCCCAATGGAATAGCATATCCATAGTGACTAAAGACACTGATTGCAAGTAGAATATGTTTGTAGGGTGTATTGTGACGTCTTTGAATCTCATCTGGAGTTAAAAGATCTGCTTGCATTATATGCAGCGGAAAAAGGCTTTAGTTTGTCGATAATGATTGCTACGAACCCTATGATTTCGATGTAGAGTGTGACTTGTTTTTTTGTAGATACTCTCTTGCAGTTTTTAAAGTCGTCAGCGGTGACACTTTAGACAGTGTTGTAGGGGATCACAGACTTCCCACTTGATCAATATTGTCATAAACATGTTGCAAAACTTCAATCACTTTGAACGCAAACACGTAGTGTAATGTCCGCCACCCTTTGGCATATTAGAGGGTTGTGGTGGTGGTGGCGATGAGTTGATACAAATACGTGTTCACTTTTGTCTAGCCACCAGCACCGGTGTCATCAAATCAATGTTTCTACTACTGCTGCTGCTGCTGCTGCTGTTGCTGCTGCTGCTAGTATTTTCCAAGATTGATTTAAAATCTTCTATTTTTTTAAATGGCGTTGGTTTTGTTGCTGTTAGAGGACTGGCACTATGTTCCTTTAATTTCATTAGAATTTGTTTATTAGCTATACGACTTTTCGGAGAGTTTAATGCATTTAAAAAGTTGTATAGATTATTGTCAGTTTTATAGATTATTGTTACAAGTCCTTTAGGACTTGTAACCATATCATAAATTAAACCAATATGTATTTTAACTTTCCCCTTGAATAATAATTCGTTTCTCAGTGCTATCGACTCAAACAGGGGATCTTGACGACCATCACTTTCAAATATGAGATATGTTGAGGCTCTTTTACTTTGTTCGCGATGCGAGTGTTGCAGTAGGTTTCCATTAGTTGACACTATTGAATTCAATTCCTCCTTCCCCGTTGATTGTGTTATTGTTGTTGTTCCAGCAGCAGCAGAATTTTGAAGGGATGTTTCCTTTTTGGGAACATAGATGTTTCCTTTATCAATGACACTTACATTGACTGGTCTCTCACGATAGGATTTATGTTTGTCGACTCGAATTGTATCTTGAAGTAAAACTGGCTTTTTATTATCGGCAATTCTCTCATCATTAATGAATTTACTTAGATTGTCCTCAAAATTTCCAACTGGTGAATGGGTGAGTTCTATTGGGGTCAATTTGTAGGGTTTAGCAATCTAGAGAAAACTGTTTACAAGTCCTGCAACTATTGACAGTAGAAGTGTTAAAAAGCTACCACCCGCCTGAAGAAGACATTTTCTTTTAAAATCTTGTCCTTTGTATGCAGGCAAAGGCAAGTACAATGGAACGATGTTTCTTTGTCTGTTGTCTAACACCTTCTGGCAACTGTATATTGCCCTCGATTAAATTCAAGCAAAGTTTAGATATAAGATTAATAAATTCTTTGTCAATGCCATATTTGAGTATGGCTTTCCTAAGTGGTGGTTTTGAAGTGCTTAGAACGAAACATAAGTGTGTATTTTAATATAGTTTCTTCACTGTCGTGATGGCAACTAATAGCCTTTTTTACTGTTCACTGGAAGATACACTGTAATTTCATTGTCAACTATATCTTTGACTACACGAAAATCCTCGGGTGTTTTCTGATTACGATCTAACAGAATGTAACCATAAGGTTTATTTGTTGTCTGACTGTACGCTGAGAGTAGAGATTTTGGAGCACTGGGATATATTTGTTTATTGAGAGCTATTAGAGAACTTGAATCACGAACAACTCTGTAAATAATACAGTAGGTAAGGTTCAAAGCAAGTGTTCTCATACACTTGCTCTGATGAAAGAGATTGTATAGAACTAGGGTTATAGAAATCTTTTCATGATGTGAGCAAAAAGTAAACAATTGTTGCATTTCCTGAGACCATTGTTCAATAGATTCAGCTAAATCATCAATAATCAGCCAAGAGTTTGGCTCAATAATACTGAAAACATCAAGCCCCCGTATGAATTGTATCGGCATAGTATCTGATGCAGCAACAGCAGCAATAGCCTTTCTTTGGTCATATGACTCTTGCCAAACACTCTAGCAATTGTACATTTTTTGGTTTTTCCATAAACATTTTTTTACAATTTTTAAATGTTATATTCAAAAGTGTAGTTATGCCCGACATTGATGGACCACAAAGAAACGATCTGAATGGTGTTTTAAACTGATACATATTTGACGTTCAACAGCTGGACTACAAATAACTGTAAACTATGCTTGTCTAATGAATAAATAATTTCCCTAGTCAGCAGTCCTATCAGTCCTAGTTCAATGTTCAAAGAATAAAAATAAAAACAACAACAACAAGTTAGAATCATATTTTCTTTTATTTATATTTTCTCAATTAACAGAAAAATAAGCAAATTAGCACTTTACAACAAGTATTTAATACACATAATATCACAGAATTGTGGAGACAATGAAAATCAACGCTATTTAAAACAACAACATACATTAATATATTTAAAAATTAAATCCCCCCACCCCTTGGGGGCGGCCACTGCGGCGGCCAAAGGCATGACCGGAAAGTGTGGCGGCCCGCTCTGGCGGGACGAACTGGGCAAGAGGCGCAAAAAATTGAAAATATAATAACTCTGTCTTGTACGCATACACATAAACGTAGCTGGAATGTATTAAGAAAAAAGGAAATCTTCCCACCACCAACCACCTAGTAGTAGTAGTACTATGGAATTTACGTCAGTTTATCCAGACAGAGTTGTTTTCTATAGTCTAAACATTAAACTCAAACTGAAACACGGTAGTGTCCATGGGGAAGTACCTTCACACCACCCTCACGTACATAGGCTTTGTCCGATATGGCCAACATGGAATTTTCTCTAGTCTAACTGTGTAAATCTTAAAGTTTAAAAACGAATGCCCTGGATCTCGCTCTTAGTGCTTAACTACTTTCCAAACAGTTTCTATAAACACTCATGTCAAAAATGTTTTTTTACATAGTGTGTAGGCTCACCCTTGGACATTTGTTTGATATCCTTACTGTATGTTTCCGCACAGTACACCTTCGGACCTGGTTGAATTTAACATCAACAATTTATTTGGGGCCTGACGCTTTACTACCTCAGGATAACTGGACTCACTCCAATTTGTAAAATCCCTTCGAGAGCTAATGTGTTTACCATTTCCAAAATTTTCTAATAAATGTTCAGCTCTAACTTTTAACAGGAGTGAATCAGGGTCCCATAGTACACTTGAACTTCCTTCTTCCTTGGCCATTGCACCTTACATACATTTTAAAAGAATGGCAACATGAGTTTCATGGAGATTTCTAGTATTGAACTGCCACCTGAAATATTTTTATTTAAACAACATTTCTTTTATTTCTATATAGAAGGACCATATTGGAGTCTATGACAGTGGACGGTTGTAAAGTTGAGGTCGGCAGCGATTCAAGCAAATTCTTTGGAGTTGGTTACAGCGTCACATCGACACCTTTTTCGTACGCTTTCACATCTCTTACCAAAAGCTGAATTTAAAATGAGCTTAAAGACTTCTTTTTCATTCTTCGTTTTCGCCTGTTTACATTTACTGACAAAAGCATCAATAAACGTTTTCAAATAAGGATTTTGTTCAAATTCGAGGGCTCTGTGTATCTTTGTGACTCTGAAACCATTGGCTACCATCCTTCGCAATAGTTCATGATGTACAACTATATTCTGTTTTGGATCACGGTTGGGAATTGTTTTTTGCTTTGAAGGGGTCCAGTGCATACTCTTATCCTCGACGAATTTTATGGACTCTAGACCTATGACCAAGAGTCCTTGGTCATAGGTCTATTTATGCACGGGAAAACAAAATCTTTTACCGAGTCGTAAAGCTTCATCAGTATTTCACCGTCAATTAAAAAAAACATCTTTTTGGTCCTTTCTCCTCAACAGTGTGAATGTTGGGAAAATTTGAAGCGCAAGGATCAAGCAATTTGTGATTACCACACGGCAAACAGTAGTGATACATTCCCAAGGGGTAAAGAGAATTCAAATCTAAAAAAACTTCATCGGACTTTACACTGTCGACAGAGTTCTGTCAAATTCGATCAGTTTTTATGATACGGTCCCCGTGAAAAACAAACCCTCCTCTCACTGATTTCTCTACAAATAAGTGCTGATCCACGTTGGCGATCAGGCCCATTTCTTCTTTACTGATTTTAAGAATTAAATCCGTCACCAGATGAGGAGTTGAAAAATAATAACTTATTTCCAACCTAAATTCCAAATAAATTTTATCCGTCTTCTTACAGACAATGTCCAAAAGAATCAATACATCACTTGCCAAGTACACTTTGAAATAATCCCATCTATTTTTACATTCCCCCTTGTCCCAAACCCTCTTTGCAAATTAATATTCGGCAGTGGTGCATCTACTATCAGTAAGTGAATTATAAAATGCTTCAATTGGCGGAAGTTTTTCCTCACTTAGCCACGAGCAGGAGCTATAGTAATCATATGCTTGTATGCCCTTACACGTTAATAATCATACATTTCATCATCTGGAAAGCGCTGTTTAAGGTGGGGGAAACTATCAAAATTGTCGCTATTCTGTACTTGAATCGATTGGCTAAGGGACTTGGGGAAGAAGCTATATGAGTCTAAAAACAATTTCTATTCAAGCATGTATGTCCATTATCTAGTGTTTTCCGTTTGAATTATAAGAGCAGCAACTTCTCAGTTGATTTGGGTATGATATTATTGAAAAAAGAACCATCTATCCTTGTGACCTCTACAACTCCACCTTTCTGCATACAAGCCAATGCTGGTAAAATAAATTTCAAATCATAATTCTAATCGTGTATAAAAACCGGTGTAAAGTACTGTTGACTTACGTTTATATTGCACGATTGATGAGCCACTCCATGACAGTTACTCCCCCCGATGAAATATCTTACCATAAATGATAATGGTCGCAGACTTTCCCTTTACCCCCTTTCCCCTTAACTTCTTTCCCTCTCTCTTTACCCTTTTTAAATTTCCCCTTACAAACCCAACATATTTTCTTGTTTGTAATGGCCAATCTGTCCTCTGGTGACAGAATCATAGGATAGCTTGTGTGCCGTAACTGGGATATTACCTTATGAACTGTCATGATTAGTTTAGTCCATGCTTTGCCCATACAATCATCCCCGTCCAATGTCTCTACTATTTCTAGCACTTGCATGGTATTAATAGAGTCCCTTTCAGCATGGTCGTAAGACACATGCTCAATTGCTATTGGTTGATGTTCTTTAATACGATTTGAATTTTGCGGGTCATTCGCTTCTGTGTGTTTGTGTGTGTGTGTGTGTGTGTGTGTGTGTGTGTGTGTGTGTGTGTGTGTGTGTGTGTGTGTGTGTGTGTGTGTGTGTGTGTGTGTGTGTGTGTGTGTGTGTGTGTGTGTGTGTGTGTGTGTGTGTGTGTGTGTGTGTGTGTGTGTGTGTGTGTGGTGTGTGTGTGTGTGTGTGTGTGTGTGTGTGTGTGTGTGTGTGTGTGTGTGTGTGTGTGTGTGTGGTGTGTGTGTGTGTGTGTGTGTGTGTGTGTGTGTGTGTGTGGTGTGTGTGTGTGTGTGTGTGTGTGTGTGTGTGTGTGTGTGTGTGTGTGTGTGTGTGTGTGTGTGTGTGTGGTGTGTGTGTGTGTGTGTGTGTGTGTGTGTTGTGTGTGTGTGTGTGTGTGTGTGTGTGTGTGTGTGTGTGTGTGTGTGTGTGTGTGTGTGTGTGTGTGTGTGTGTGGTGTGTGTGTGTGTGTGTGTGTGTGTGTGTGTGTGTGTGTGTGTGTGTGTGTGTGTGTGGTGTGTGTGTGTGTGTGTGTGTGTGGTGTGTGTGTGTGTGTGTGTGTGTGTGTGTGTGTGTGTGTGTGTGTGTGTGTGTGTGTGTGTGTGTGTGGTGTGTGTGTGTGTGTGTGTGTGTGTGTGTGTGTGTGTGTGTGTGTGGGAGGGGGGGGGGTACATTCGTCCAAGTATTACATATAAAGGGTAATTATTGCAAACGTTTTGGAAAATTCACAAATAGTTTTTGGAAGAGGAGGAGGGAGGGAAGGCAGCCTAGATGAGAACCTGATCAGTGTTAAACAATTATAATTCAAAGATCAGCTTCTAGCTAAAGTAATTTGGGCCACCTTCAGAAGTGAACATACAAAATTTTAAATAGTATTCCTTATTAAACCTGACTGTCCAATAAATTTCTCAGAGGCCAGGCACGTGTTCGTGAGAGGGTCTTCAGGCTTGGGGCTCCCGTGATATCAACATTTGTATTTTATTAACTGGGATTTTACAATTATTTGAAATAGCATTCAGAGGTACTTTAGGCATTGTATAGATTTCCATTTGAATAAGCAACATCATTCTTTTTCAGGTCAAATGCTTTTTCTGGATGAATGGAAGATGATTGTTTTCCTAGGCACACCAGTCATGAACAATTTGGATGGTATGGTGGCGTCCGGACTATTTCTAAATGATCTGTCTATGCACGATTTTTCAAGGTTTGTTAGTTCTTAGTTCTTGTTATAGAATATTTCAAAGGCTGCCTGCTAAATGTCTCAAATATCAACCTCTTTATTCTTCAGATCAAGTCTTTATTGTTTCCTACCATTTCATTAGGGCATCCGAGCCATTAAATAGTTTTGCGTCCATGTCTCCAGTCTCACCTTTGTGCCTCTAGGGCATGTACACAGCATGCTGCTATGCATAGCCCATGTTTCTATATCTTGCAATAATTTGTTACCCATGAGCCTGGTCCATGGCCCATAGTAACCCAAAGTTTGAAAAAGGGTTTACAACAAAAATTCTAGTCAAAAATTTTGCCATTTGTTGAAGATTCAGGAATGGTAATTATTGTTTCAATTAATTTTCACAGTAAAATTTTATTGTGAAAACAAATCCATAGAAATTAAAAAAAGAGCCTGACACAAAATGACGTTAAATCGAAACAAAGAAGAATACACCGTTAAAATCAGCATGATTGAAAACCCTAATTAAGAAAATTACGACTCCACCTTGAAAAACAAGGAAAGTCACTTTTTTGCATGGAATTTTATTCCTCCGCCGCTATTGGCGTATTGAATTATCATTGAGGGCTATTTAAGGACTCATTTGATTGCTAATTTTATATCTAAGTACTTTTTATAAATTTGAAATGATAATGGCATCATAAAGTGCCATGTGACACCCGAAAATGGCACGTTGGGTGTCATTTCTGGAGTGAAAACAATGGGAACATAACAAGAGTACCATCACAACCCTCATGATCAAAAACCCTCAACCTGAGATCCACAATTCTACATCCTGTGTACTGCTCGTCCCAGCCCCCTTAATTAGATCCGTAAATCATCATCTGACTAACAGAGCTAGGCTGGTTTCAGCAGCTAGGCTAGTTCCAGGCTAATGATGTTAATTCACAAAAATTTAGGGGGGGGGGGGGTAAATGCGTTTGTCAGTACCTTGTGGGCAGTGCCCGTTGTGGCCAC
Source organism: Artemia sinica (assembly GCA_027921565.1). NCBI lineage: Eukaryota > Metazoa > Arthropoda > Branchiopoda > Anostraca > Artemiidae > Artemia > Artemia sinica. The sequence goes on from CM051257.1 coordinate 29,996,697, forward strand.
ACTTGTGCTGGGAACAAAATCTTGATTAGCACCCCCTGTCTCTAAAAAAAACATTTCGGCCCAAGTTTTAACAAATTTCTCGTCTATTCTCAAATTTTTAATCTATTTCAATTTGACTTTTCTCACTTTATATAGGGAAAAATATGGGAAAACTGAAAAATTCGGATTCAATTTGATTATAATTACTGCCAACTGCGCCCTCTTCTTTATTTGAATCAAAATGAAACTTCTGTAATTGCTAAATGATTATAAATGTTACATTATTTACTTAAAATTTTGCGCCTAAAATTTTTGTGCCTGGGGTATGTGCCCTCTCTTCCCTTCCCACTAAAAACATTTCTTCTGGGGGGGGGAAGAGGCAAATGTCCTGCTCTCTTCAATTTTTTAAATGGAAATATAAAAAAGGGTACTTTCAAATGAAAATACTCTGAAAAGGGTATTTTAAGCCCCTTGCCCCCTCTATGACACCATTAGAACTATCAGCCAACTGTAACATCGTACAAAGATGTTCAAAGACTCAATTTAAAGCTCTTGGTCATATTAACGTACATTTTGTAGATTTGTATTTGAAATTTGCTTAAAAAAGGTGCATCAAGTGGTGATAGAACTTTGAGTTCTAAGTTATCTCATCGTCATAAGTTTCTAGTAAAATGAGTAATTTGGAACATCAAAAAGTATAAAACAAACACTGTTTAACAGGATTTGGTTGTCTTCCAGTTAAGGCCATTTGTTGTGGCCGTGATAGACCAGGCTCGAATTCTGGATAAGACAATTTTTTCTAAATATATAGATGACCAGTTTGTCTAAAATATTGAGGTCAAAGAAGCAAAAATAATGGAAGTATACTTCCTCAGGAGATGATCAAAATTTTTGCAGTATTGTGGCAGAATTATTCCAATAATAATCACACGAACGATCGTAGATTATATTAACTACAAATCTTAAGTTTGTTAATTACCTTCAAGTTTCAAAGATCTGTATACGTTTCATACAAGATGATATATCATAAATGATTAAATTTTTATCTACAAATCCTCAAACGTACCAAGAATAATATAACCCATGGACTCTTTGTGGGAAATATTGCATATTTTTTAAGGGAGACGTGGAAGAGCTTTGTTAAGAGAGATGTGAGGTAAAGGAGTACTTGAATGAAATACCCCCTACCCAATGTTCTTCTAATATCTTTTTCTGACGGTCAATCCTAATGAAATATAACTAAGTATGATAATAATAAAATACTTTAAAACAACTTTGGGCTATATATTTACATAATAGGGAGTGGGGGTAAGGTATAGCGGGTCTAGATGCCTAGTGTGTTAGGTACAATTATTCTGCATATTATGTAGTAAGAATAGTTTTCTTACTTCACACTGTCCAAAAAATTTACCCCCCCCCCCCTAATGTGCAAATATATAGCCCAATTTTTTTATTTTTCATCTATTCTGTCACTTGTGTTTGTCTTGTCTCACGCTAAGCTGAAAGAAACTAACAAAAATCCGGTTCTGCAATGCGTAAATGAATGAACAACTAGAGCGGTAGGGGGTATTTCACACAAGTACCGGTAAAAGATATATTTAATGCCCTATTTTAGGAAAAATCTTAAATCGACTTCTACTGTTTCTTCGCCTAAGTTGGAAAAAGAAGTTTCTATAAGGCTGACTACGTATATGTTAAAACCTAAAGGTAACAGAAATTAATTTTTCTTAAAATAGAGTTTTCTGATGAAAGTAAAGAGCGAAGTTCACTTAAAAAGACCAAAAATCACTGCTTCAAAATTTATGCAACATATTTTCGAAAATGTGTTGCCCTATGTTACAACATATCCCCTGTTTTTGTAGAATTTCAAAAAATTAGCAATTTATTAGGAACTATTTTGCTTAGGTTTTTGTTTAGAGGATTAAAAACGAATGGTGAAATTTATTGATTTCGTGGCCGGTTAAAAAACTGCTGAGAGCTTTATAAATTAGTCTTTAATTTTCTGCTAGATTTAAGGATTTTGCTACTTAACAATGTTCCTGTTTCTCAACTTGTTTCAGTGCATCAGTTTCGTTTTTCAGCAAAAATCTTTTTTTTTCTGAATTCTACAAATATAGGAAAATATCACGACCCAGCTTACTTGAAACAGTTTTTCAGAGATATATTGTAGAAACTGCGAAGAGGTAATCTTTGTTCGTTTCAACTTCGCTCGTTATTTTCATTAGAAGAACTTAATTTTATTCTTAAATTACAGACAAGCTTTGAATCCCAATGGCAAAAAATCTTATATGTATTTTTGCTATGATTCGTTATAACAGATAATTTCTTGTGGGAATCGAAGGTTTGAGTTAATCTACAACCAAAACTTTCTTCGTGGGCTCAGTCTAAATTTTATTCTACAAAATTCTTACAACTCCACTTTTGGTATGCTAGGACAAATTTTAAATCACTCATATGAGCCTTTGTCCCTTTAATGAATGATAATTTTGTCACTCATGCTCAATGCCGAAAAGCATAAAAAAAAGATTAGGCCATATCCATCTACCAGCTATCATTCCTTTTCAAAAAGTCAGAATATAGTTATACTTATGAGCTATGTTGACTCCTAATAATAGTATAGCAATGATAACCATAATATACAGAAGATTTGCTCAGAATTAAAGTAAGTTCACTATAATTTTCACTATAGTTTTTTTTCAGTTTATTGTACTATAGGGCTTTGCCTTACCATTATGGGCACCGGCAGGGGCGGGACAAGGGGGGCCATGCCCCCGGAAATTTGGGACTATAAAGCAATTATAAGGAAACCAAAAGAAAAAAAAGCAGAATATGGAAAACCATTGGAAAAATATGTGTTGCTCCATTGTTGACTGCCTGCCAATAGATTTTGGCCCTATAATTAAAGTGAAAGAGCTTAACTATTGATAGAATTCAGTCAAAAAATGAGCTTTATATGGTGATCCTAAGTATATTTGTGTTTATTAGTAATAGGGCAGTTATTAGTACACAAGAAAGTTAGTATAATTAAAGAAAACACAAAGAAAAGAACTTAATAAGGGACACTTTCGGTAAAAATATGCCGTTAATTTTTGCTTGCATTGCCAGAGCACATATTAGCGGATATAAAAGCCACTATAATCAGAAACGTTTTCCCTGGACGGAATGCTGGGAATTTCTGCATTTTCCCCCTGAACGGATACGTTTTTTGTGTTTTATTGTCATTTATTTTTTTTCCAGGAGTGATTGTATTTATCTAGTTGTCGCTTTGAAAAAGATGTAATTCTTTACAGTTATGAAGTATAAAGATGTCAAATATATTGGTTTTTGGTATTCAAAATTAAATTAAAAATATTGAATTAAAAATTTTCATTGGATTTTTTTCAATGTTAGTTTTAATGATTTACTTTGAACGAACTACTTTGATAATGCGTTAATTTTTATAAACAATTGAGTCTAAAGGCATTAAATATTTTGGTGTTTGATAACCAAGTTCAAAACTATTGATACTGTTAAAACATTGATTAAAAAAACTTTAAGAAAAATAAGTTTTTCAAAGAAAAGTATAGGCCATTTTAAAGTTAAGCTCAGGAGACACAAATACCTGTTAAAATTCAAACTCGAAACGACCAGAAATTACTATTAAAGAATAAATGAAACCCAAAACGAACAGAAATTAAATAAACAGTCATAGCAAAAAACATACAACAAGTAATAATATAAATGAATAAATAGATCTTAAAGCGAGTAATGCTTAGATTGAATGTGAATCAAGCTTTAAACGGAAAAAAATGGTTTGCTATTAAAGTATAAATGAAACTTAAAACGAACAGAAATTAAATAAACAATCAATGCGAACAAACATACAATATATATTAATTTAAATGAATAAATAAATCTTAAAACAAGTGAAACTTAAATTGAATATGCAAATCGAGTTTGAATCGAATAAAAATAACTACAAACAAGAGTTGGGTATCGCCTCACTGCAGAAGCCTAAAACCTACTGCGTCATTGGCCCCTTACTGAAATCGTTTTCAGTGAAGCGCCAATGACGCAGAAGACTTTAGGTTTTTACAGTTAAAGAAGGGGACAGCATCCAAATTTTGTTTGTAGTGAAACTATACTTGTCTTGACCAATCTTGGAAAGAACTAATAAATCAAACTGAATATTTGATGTATAATGATATTAATTGCTGAAAGCTCATCAGTTCAAAATGTTACTGTAATTTTAATATTTATTTTCAATATTAAGTACAAAAGAAAACATTTGTAATATTTTTCGTTTTCATTAAAGCGCCAATGACGCAGTAGGTTTTAGGCTTCTGCAGTGAGGCGAACTCTTGTTTGTAGTTATTTTTATTCGATTCAAACTTGATTTGAATATTCAATTTAAGTTTCACTTGTTTTAAGATTTATTTATTCATTTACATTAATATATATTGTATGTTTGTTCGCATTGATTGTTTATTTAATTTCTGTTCGTTTTAAGTTTCATTTATACTTTAATAGCAAACTATTTTTTTTAGTTTAAAGCTAGATTTTCATATTCAATCTAAGCATTACTCGCTTTAATATCTATTTATTCATTTATATTATTACTTGCTGGATGATTTTTGCTATGATTGCTTATTTAATTTCTGTTCGTTTTGGGTTTCATTTATTCTTTAATAGTAATTTCTGGTCGTTTTGAGTTTGAATTTAACAGGTATTTTTATCTCCTGGGCTTAAGTTTAAAATGGCCTTTACTTTTCTTTGAAAAACTTATTTTTCGGAAAGTTTTCTTAATTAATTTTTGTTCGTTTTTGATTGCAAAAAGTTTCAAGTTTTTATTGCATGGGGGGAGGTTGCTTACTGTCCGATGATTTTTTACTTTAAAAAACGGATCTAGAACTTTCAATTTAAATCGAATTAGGCTTTTTTCCAAATCTATACGATTACCTCTTTGATAAAAAACCTTATGTATGAACAAAAGACAGCTTGCATAACTTGTGGGCAGCGATTGACAACAATGAATTGATTGAAAAAATAGCTCTAATAAGGGTGTTTTGATCATTTCACTTGCTGACACAAAGGGATCACGACTGTTTGGAATTGACCTTAGTAGATTTTGTGGGCCAAAGCAATTTTGCATCTATCACAGAGTATGTATTTTAACCCTTATAAGTGGATAGTTGTAATAGATTTACAATGTGTTCTTCCCACACAAAACTTTACCTTATTAAAGTCTTTGGCGTGGCGGTGGCATAGTTGGCATAAAGAAGAAAACTTTAGCGTAGACAGTAGGAGAGGGGGAGGGTGAGGTTGAAGACTCATCCAATACGGGGCGGAACTTCACTTATATCCTCCGTTCCCGATTTAGGAGATTAGACAGACTCATAGGGCTGTAGAATGTTGGACCGTTTGAGTTGTGGAAGACGTTAAAATACTCAAAAATACTTTATATTTTCAGTTATTGCAGGATTAATTTTATAGATTGTGGAAGGGTGAGCTCCCTGGCCCATCACTTGGGTGATCCTCAACTCATAGTATGCAATTTTGATTAATTGTTCCGTGTTATATGCATATATTATTCTATATATGTTATTTTGAGTTATACTTTTATCGCATTGCGTTCATTTTAAAGCCTTGAGATAAAAACTGAAACCTTAGCGGAAACAGTTGTGGGGGAAGTCTCCCCCCTCATATGCATAATTGAGCAGCCACAGAGAAAGTAATACAAAGGAAATTAATCTGTCTTTTGAAAATGTCTTTTTTCAAAAGACACGAACAAAATCGTCTAAAGGAACCTGAAGTGCTATCTCTGACATTTCCGTTGATTCTTTATTCCTGTTACTTTCAGATGTAAAATTTAGTATATTATCGAATGGGTTTAGTCGTCCCCTCCCTGGATAATTTACATTTGGAAAACCCACCCCTGGGAAATTCCTCCCCCCTCAAAGAACATTTTCTTTTTCTGCTGGTAATTCCCCCGCGTTCAATTCCACCCAGCAGAAATTTCCCAGCCGTAGAATACGCTCCCCCAAACATATTCCCCTCAGATAATTTCGGATATTCATAAAAATGGAAGCTGAAATTTCTACTCAACTTTTTAGGCTCAGGGCGTCAGGGCGTCTTGTTTAATGCTAAGGGGTGGGCGGGCAGGGTTGGCTGTACACAACAAAATGAGGAGTTTTTAGAAAAAGACCCAACAAAACATTAGGCTAAAGCCTTATGGTCCTTTTGACCTTTTGTTTTCTATTGTCTAAAACTTGGTAACAGAAAAAAAATTAATTAAAAAAAATAAAATAACTTTACAAAAGACATAACAATTAACAAGCACTATATAAGGCTATCCTCACATTTGCGCTACAAATGGGAGGATATTAGGGGCTCGGGTTTAATCCTAAAGGGTGGGCGGACGGGGCTGGCTGTTCACAACCTTTCCGTCGGTGGCCCTGTTTTCACTAATCTTAGTGTACATATAAAACAGTAAAACATCGAAACCTTATTGCCTTTATGACCTTTCGTTTTCTATTGTCTAGAACTTAGTAACATAAGAAAATTAATTTAAAAACTAAATTTATTTATCAATTTACATTAATATCTATTGTATGTTTGTTTGCATTGATTTTTTATTTAAGTGATTGTTTGATTGTTTATATACCCCAAGGGCATAACTTACAACGCCTATCCCTGGACCCTGGTGGGCTGTGTCGACACCAGAGTTTTTGTTATCAGAACTTTGAACTATTTTAGCAAAATGTCTATCCCAAAATTTTTATCTGACTCATTTAGGGTGTGAAGGAGGGGGGGCTAGTTTCCCTCCAATCTCTTTTGACTCTTCAAAAGTGAACAAGAACTTTCAATTTCCAATCAAATGAGCCCTCTCCAAAGTTTATACGAGCATCCCTTCCATAAGAAATAATATGAAGGATTCGGAGAATCCTTAAATTATAACTTTTGCCCTGAGGGCTGCGGGGTAGTTGTAATCCTCAAAGACCTAATTTCCAGAACTTAAAACTACGTTTAATAAAATGGCTGTCTCAAAAAGTTTGATTGGATGTGTTTGGGGACAAGGTGGGTGTGAGAGGGGGGTTAGTGGCCCTCAAATCACTTTCGACTAATAAAAAGGACACTAGCCCTTTGAATTTTGTAATCAAATGAGCCTTTTTTTTAAATTTTCTACCTTATATGCCCCCAGGGTATAGCTTAAAACCCTTGCCTTGAGGGTTGTGGGGGAGTGTCCTCCTCAAAAACATATTTTCTATGTGAAAATCAACTACGTTGAACAAAATGGCTATCTCAAAATTTTGATTGGATGTGTTTGGGGGAATAATGGGCGTTGGGGGGGGGGGAGGGCTAGTTACCCTCCAATCACTTTCGACTATTAAAAAGGGCACTAGCCCTTTGAATTTCCAATTGAATGAGCCTTTTTGAAGTTCCTACGACAACGCCTTCTATAAAAACCTTATATGCCCCCAGGGCATAACTTAAAACCCTTGCCCTGAGGGTCGTGGAGGATTTTTCTCCTCAAAAACATATTTTCTATCTGGAAATCAACTACGCTGAACAAAATGGATATCTCAAAATTTTGATTGGATGTGTTTGGGGGAATGATAGGCGTGGGGGGGGGCTAGTTGCCCTCCAATCACTTTCGACTATTAAAAAGGGCACTATCCCTTTGAATTTCCAATCGAATGAGCCTTTTTTGAAGTTTGTAAGACAACGCCTTCTATAAAAACCTTATATGCCCCCAGGGCATAACTTAAAACCCTTGCCCTGAGAGTTGGGGGAGTGTCCTCCTCAAAAATATATTGTCTATCTGGAAATCAACTCCCTAAACAAAATGGCAATCTCGAAATTTTGATTGGGTGTGTTTGGGGAATGATGGGCGTGGGGGGGGGGGCTAGTTGCCCTCCAATTATTTTCGACTATTAAAAAGGGCACTAGAACTCTCAATTTCCAATCGAATGAGCCCCCTTTCAAGTTTTTACGGCGACCCCTTCCATATGAATTGCCTCTGGGAAAAAACAATATTAAAACATTGGAGCCGTATGGCCTTTACTACAGGCAACGCTACATCGTTGCCTCTGAACTATCCGTCCAACGCTTTGGCATTGCTCAACAGAACTGAATGCTGGGTGTTTATATCTTAGTAAGTAGGCTATTGTTTTGTGATTTTTTTTAATTAATTACTTTTTCATTACTATATATTTTTACTTTAAGTGAAATACTTTTTTTCATTGCCTTTAGAAAAAATATTTATCTCTAAGCTTCATTAGATAAAAAAAAAGTTTTTTCAACTGAATGTGAGGAGCAACATTAAAACTTAAAACTAACAGAAATTTTTACGTATATTAGAGGGGTTGCCCCCTCCTCAATATCTCGCTCCTCACACTTCAGTTTTTCGGCACTTTAAAAAAAGTTACTTATTGTTCTTATTAAACGACCCTTGTGTTTCAGTAGTTGCTTTTACGGAATTGGGACACAATTCAAACTTTAGCGTAAAGAGCGGGGTGTTAAGGAGGGGGCAACCTCATATACGTAATAATTTTTATTCGTTTTAATTTTTAATGCAGTCCCTTACTTTCAGTTGAAAAAACCCCTCCCATAGAAATATCCTCTGGGCAATTCACTCCTGGTGAACATTTAAACCCGGACAATTATCCTTAACATCTCCACGCCTAAAACTGAATTGGTAATGGAAAAGCAAGACATATAGAAATTCCGTATAGGAATTCTGGCAAATTCACCAAGAGTAAAATTTCCCCTGAAAGGTTCACCCCCTGGAAATTTACCTCTCCATGAAAAATTCTCCCACTGTAAAATCCTCCCAGCAGAAAATTCTTCCTCCCCTCTCCACACGAAAAATGTATGCATATTCCCAATAATAAATAAAATAAAATATTTATTTTATAACTTAAAACCTTCCCCCAGGGTCTGTAGGGGGGCAATTTTATCTATAAGGACATAGTTATTGGGCCTTTCAAGTATGCTGAAGAAAAAGCTATCTGAAAATTTCGGTCAGACGATTTTGGGAAAAAGGTGGCGTGGGAGGGGGCCTAGTTGCTCTCCAATTATTTTGGTCACTTAAAAAGGGCACTTAAACCTTGCAGTTCCTTTAGGATGAGCCCTCTCTCGACGGTCTAAGCCCACTGGGTTGGTACGATCACCCCTAGGAAAAAAAAGAACAACAAATAAACACACATCTGTGATCTTTATTCTGGGAAAAATTACAAAATTCCACGTTTTTGCAGATATGAGCTTGAAACCTCTGCAGTAGGGTTCTTTGATACGTTGAATCTGTGACTTCTAAATTCTATGACTTCGCGGGGTCTTTACCCTTTTTTTTAGAAAATAAGGCAAATTTTCTCAGGCTCGTAGCTTTTGATGGGTAAAACTAAACTTAATGTAACTTATGTATTTGGAATCAGCATAATAAGCCAATTCTTCTGATATATCAATTGTATCAAAATTTCGTTTTTTAGAGTTTCGGTTACTATTGAGCCGGGTCGTTCCGTACTTACAGATCATTGCCACGAACTGTTTGATTACTCATCAAAATCCAAACAGAGATCATTGAAATACGAAATATTTTGTCTTTCTTTCGCTATTCTATTTTTTTTTTTTTAATGTCTGAATATATAAGGGATTTAAGTCCGAGTGGGAGAATTGTCCTGTTATGAAACAGGTACATTTTACATGACTGTTATAAAACCACAACGTAGTATTTATGCATGTAGGATGATCTTTGAGTATCTCTACTCCTTCTGTAAACTATCCAATGGTGTAGGAAATTTCATAAAGGCAAGTCTTCACATGTTATAATCTACGGAAGCAATCTTTCTGTAATTTTGGTTTGAGTTGGATTTTCTTTTAAGATTAAATGCATAATATTTAAATATATTATTGATTAAGCAAATTGATCCCGTTGCCAGGAATCCTTGCGGTTTAAAATTTACTGTGTTTTCTTTCATTTTGCATACAACTTAATTGTTTAATTGTTCTTTTTATTTGAGGATTTTTTTTCTAAAGTATTTAAAAATAAACTTATTTCTACGTAAAAAAAATGTGAAATATATTCCGTCGACCCTAACCCCACTGATAAACTTGGAGTTAAAATTTGATATGTTGGAAGATGGTTGGAATATTTTTAGGAAAAATAATTTGTATTGCTGAAGGTTTTATTAGGGAAGAAAGCTAGAACTGCAGCTAAGATATTAGTGGAAAAGCTTTATGTTTAGTAGAAAGGAGAAAGAGACTTGTAAAGAATTATCTGAGGGATAGATCGCATGCAAACAAAAGAAATGTAAGGAAAGTGGAGAAAGCATTGAAATATGAACTAAGGAGGTGTGAAGTGGAGGCCATGGTTAAAATTGCCGAGGATTTAGAGATGCAGCTAGAACCTCATAATAGTAAATATTGTACTGGCACGTTTAACAAATTTGAGAGTCTATTCATCCGGACTTGTCCCCAGTTAAAGGTAGAATGGGGTGGCAATTAGCGATAAGGAAAAAGCTAAAGCGAGATGGTCCGAACATTTTGAGAACTGCTTAACCCGAGATAGAGTTGCCAGAAAAAATATAGGAGGAACATGAAAAAGTTTGTGATACCTTGGATGTGAAGGCAGATTTTGTTTTGTGAGAGATTAGCACACAGTAAATAAAAGGATTAAAGAATATAAAGCCTCCATGGTGCTGATAGGTAGTAAATGAGTTTTCATTAAAGTATGGGGGCTCTGAGGTTGAAATGTTATTGAAGATTTGAATTTATTTTTGAAAAAGGGAAGTCCTAAGCGATTTTAGAAAACTTTAATTAAGCCACTTATCAGAAGGTTATAAAAGTAGTGTGGTAATTAATCTAGGCATTAGTCCTGGTCTCAGTAGGTAGGCAATTGCTTATAAAAAATTGTACTTTTTAGACGATAGATGCTGTAGACAGTTTTAGAGAAAGCTAGTGCGGTTTTAGAAAGGTGAGATGTTGGACCAAATTTCACTCTTAGGTTAATATTAGAAGTGCCTAAGTTTTTCAACACTTTGTCCTCAGTTTATAGATATGAGCAAGCGTTCGATTCTGTTGATTAGAGCTTATAGTTTTAATCCTTGTATGGTATACCAGACAATACGATTAAAGTAATTAGTGCTATGTACGAGAATAACACTGCTGCGGTTAAAGTAGGAGTGAGGGTTAGCCTCTGGTTTTGTATTAAATCAGAGTAAGCAGGTGTCTTCTATCCCCCTTTATAGGATTATTTTTGATGGACCTTGGTTTTAAGGAGCACAAGGAAAGGCCATGGGAGACCACGGAATCAAGGGGGAGGCAAAAGTCTCCTAGACTTGGATTTGCTGATGATTTAAGGCATCCTAGATGAAGTGTGAGCAAAAGAATGCAGTTTTAGAGGTTTTTTGCGAGTTCAGGGTGCTAGTATTGGTTTAATGTAATGTTATGAAAGACTAAGTCACTAAGGCTTAGGAATAAGTGAAGATGAAACGGTGACGTTGGGTAATGAAAATATTGATACAGTGGGCAGCTTCACTTAACTTGGTAGTATTATAGTAAAGATGGTGGGAGCAGTGAAGGTGTTAAAAATGATGCCAAGGCTCAGGTTTTTTCACCTAAAAAGTCTGGAAGATAAGTCTGCAAACCAAATTTAGAATCTTGAAGCTACAGTGATGACAAGTGGCAATATGCTCTGAAGCATGGACGCTTCGAAAAGCGGATGAAGATTTGCCTTGATGTTTTCCAGAGAAATTTGCTTTAAGGATTGTTCTGGGTACCCGGCTGACTGACCGTATTTCCACAAAGGCTACGAAAATGTGGTTTCAATACCGCTTTCTAGGTCTATAATTGCAAGACGTTTGAGGTGGTTAGGCATGTTCGTGCGGATGAAGGATGACAGAATTGCCAAGATTGTTTCTTTTCGGCCAACCATCTAGGGCTAACGGAAGCAGGTCGTCCCCGTCTGGGGTGGGAGGAACGTCATAAAGAAAGATTAAAGGAAATGGGAACTTCGTGGGCGGGTGTAAAAAGGGAGGCTTTGAATAGATTGGGGTGGAGGAGGAGCGTGCGTAGCTGTGTTGGCCTCAGGGCGGCTGTGCTGCGATGAGTTGTTAGTAGTAGAGTTTAGTAGTTACCCCCCCCCCCCTGAAATTTTTCTGTTCGCGCCCTTGCTCGCCACATCGAATTGTCAGGCTGTCAAATCACTTGATATATTACTTTTATATTCATCCCTGTTTTAAACTAAAATGTTTGACACTATTCTTCATGCGTACTTTTAAGTTCAAACCGTAATTTCATGCAATCTTGTAAGTTCAAACCGTAACTTCTGCGAATAGCCTTTTCCCCTTAGAGATATGTTGGGTTCTATTACCTTTACACGTACCTTCAAGGTATATGCATAAAAAAACTGACACGGCTTTATGCAGTGTTGACCTCATGCGGCCTTATTTCAAGTTGAATTATTAGTAGTAGTAGCAGGTTTTAATATTGGGTAGCCGTGCATCTAATACGTGAACGTTACGGTAAAATAAACTAAGACATCCTGTCGAATATTATGACTGCAGATTCAGGGCCACACGCAAGGGGGGGGGGTGCCAATAATAAAAAAGACAAAGTCTATTTGATAATCGGATTAAAACTGACCATAAATTCGGAAAAATTTTGATTTAGCATGAGGTCCAGGTCTCAAGGCCTTCTCCTTATGCACGTCCGTAAATGGATTTCCCCTCTTATTGTATCAACGTACTATTTCATTGCCTATATATTATATAGGCAAACAGAAAAAGACTCAACAAATTTATTCACTAAAAATCCCCAACGATTGTAAATTTTGAGATGAAATTAAATAAAAAAGCGGATTTTTTTCTGTTCCGGAATAATTTCTGTTCCTTTTAAATTTTAATGTCACTCCTTACTTTCCGTTAAAAAACTTGTTTTTTTTATTTAATTTCTGAACGTTTTTGAATTAATGCAGGTTCTGAAATTAGCTAACCGTATATGAATAATTTTTGGTTAAATGGCTTTCTCAAAATTTCGATCGTGTGAATTTGAGAAAAAGGGTGGGAGAGGGTGCCTAGTTGCCCTCCAATTTCTTCAGTTTCTTAAAAAGGGCACTAGAACTTTTAATTTTCTTACGAACATTTTTATTAGTACAAAATATACATAACTTATGGATTTTCCCCAAATTCTTTACGAGCGCGTTCTGAAACACTATCTTCGTTTAATTAAAAAAATGAGAACATTTTTTATTATAATGCTGAATCAGCATTATAAGCCCATTCTTTTGATATATTTATCGGCATAACAATTCCATTTTTTAAATTTTCGATTACTATTGAGCCGTATCGCTTTTTTTTTTATTGTTGTTTTGTTGCGTATATATTATTACGTATATGAGGGGGTTCGCCCCTAGTCAATACCTCGCTCTAGTTTGAATTTTGTTCGAATCACAAACCCCGGCATCACAAAGGCCGTTTAATTAGAATAGATAGCTCTTTTGAAAGCGCTAAAAAAAAAAACTTTAGTGTAAAGAGCGAGGTATTGACTAGGAGGCGAACTCCCTCATATACGTAATAATTTCTATTCGTTTTAATTTTTAATGTTGCTCCTTACTTTCAGTTGATAAAACTTGTTTTTTTATTTAATTTCTGATCGTTTTTTAAATAATGCTGGGAAATTCGGCACCCCCTTCATAAAAATTTCCCTTCCCCCAAGAAAACATCCTCCATAGAAAGATCCTCTCATGTAACCCTCTCCTCCAACCCCCAAATCCCCCCAGCCTCCCACCAGAAAAAATCCCTCCTGAGAGCGTCTGTATACTTCCCAATAACCAATACTATATGCGAACAATGGGTTAGATTTAGTGGGAATTTATATAAACCAAACTGTAGGTATTCCTATGGGTGGGAATGCAAGTCCATTCATAGCAGACCTGTTTTTAAGTCAATTAGAATATGAATATATGATAAATAAAAATAGCCCAAGCAATGTAAAATATAACCTTTCAAATAATAAAAGATATCTGGACGATCTCTTGGTAATAAATTGTGCAGAGTTTATTGAGATTTCAAAAAATATTTATCCACAAGAGTTAATTCTTGAGCCTAGCTATGGGATGGGACACTCCGACCATTTCTTAGATTTAAATATTAATATTTCAAATAATAATAAATTAGTTTTTAAATAATATAATAAAACGGATGATTTAATTTGAAGTAATTAATTTTCCATATCTTGAAAGTAATATACATTCAAATATTACTTATTCGGCTTATTATTCCCAATTATTTAGGTATGCAAAAAATATGCAGTAATTACACAGATTTTAAAAATAGATGTAAAAAGCTGAGCGAAAAACTGATCTTAAGAGTTTTTCTGCCAAAAAAATTAGTTGGCAATTTGAAAAATTTAGTTTCATGTATCATGAACTCTTAAGTAATATACAAAAAATTATAAAGAAAATACTGAATGATATTTTAATATAATTCTCGGGCGCTTTTCTTCTTTTTTTTTTTGGATGGTTTGAGTTTCTAGGGGTTTCAAACAAGCTTGAGGATCTTTAAAATGGTAATTGGTTCCAGATACCAATAAAAGATACATCTGGACATGTCTTCATTTGTTCCTGAAGGTCTCTTTCAGTGACCTCTGGGATTTTACTATGGAAATATTGAAACACTTTTTGTATGTAATTTTTAATAGCTTGACTAGTATGCATGTATTTCACAGGTTTTACCTGACATAGGGTTACCATATAGATCTTATGGTAGAGGCGCCACCGTGTGGGTAAAGAATGTAAAGCCTCGAAACCCGTTAAGGCCGGTGGTATTTCTTCTGATGAGCCCTAAATGGAAGGTTTTACTTGGAAATATTTTGCTAGATTAAGGTGCTTTTGCTGGTAATTTTACAACGACTTACATTTATTGATGACAACTTTGCATGGATTTGGACTTTTCTATTTGGTTGATGGTTTGGGGTATACTGTTTGGTCCTAGGTAGTTGGATGGATGTGTAAGGTGAGAGCCTCGTTCAAGTGTACATTTGTCTCAATTGCTGGATTAGGACGACAGTTTTTTTTTTTTTTTTTTTTTTTTTTTTTTTTTTTTTTTTTTTTTTTTTTTTTTTTTTTTTTTTTTTTTGCCAAGTAATTACCTCTTAAACATAATAAAAAATCCGCTTCTCTAGATCTATCTACTGGTATCAAAATCCGTTTTGTAGAGTTTCGGTTACTATTGAGCCGAGTCGATCATTACTTACAGTTCATTACCACGAACTGTTTGATAAGCGTGAAAACTGTTTGATAAACATCTTTGATAAACATGAAAACTCTCAAAAATTGGTAATCTAAGATTTTCTCAAATAACCCTGATGTCCAAATAGTACTTCCACCATGCTAAGACTGGAATTTTGAGAATGCAATAGCTTGCATTTATTCATAGGGTGACCGGCATTTAACCCCCCCCCCACCCACCTGTAAAAGATCCCCCCGGAAAATCCCCCCCCCCCAAAAAAAATATCTTGCACACGAGGGAGTAGGATAAAGTATTTTGAGAGTTTGAAGTCAGAAAACAATTCTTACTTCATAATATGCAGAATAATTGTACCTAACTTATTTTGCATGCAGACCCAATATGCTTTACCCCCCCCCCCCCCCTAATGCGCAAATATATAGTCCAAATTTGTTTCTAAATTAACCAAGAAACTAATGAAGAAACCGGTTTGTTCTCGAGTCTTATACAGCGTAAACTTTAAGGAGATGTTTATAATACACAAGTCCCGGAATTTTTTATGGAGAGAGAGCCGGATTTTTGGTATTACTTAAAAACGATCTGAAAACGAACTAAAAGTAAGGAGTACCATCAAAACTTAAAACGAACAGAAATTATTACGTATATGAAACGAGTTGTCCCCTCTTTACGCTTGCTCTTTACGCTAAAGTTTTGACTTTTTGTCCAATTCCTGAAACACAATGACCGTTTAATTAGAATAATAAGCTTTTTTTTAAAATTCAATAAAAAAACTTTAGCGTAAAGACCAAGGTCTTGAGGAGGAGGCTATCCCTTTCATATACGTAATAATTTCTATTAGTTTTAAGTTTTGATGTTGCTCCTTATTTTCAGTTGAAAAACTTGTTTTTTATTATTTAATTGTTTACAGATAGTATTCGTTAATGGGAAACATACGGAAAAAGTCTTGGAAAGAACAGTAAAGAGCTTCATTAAACCAAAAATGAGCTGAAATAAAGTCAAATCATCTTCAAAGTAAATACTATGGGGTCTAATAGAGAAAAACAACAAAAAGATATAAAATATTATTTTATGAAAATGACTATGTCAATAAATAACAAACAGAAATTAATTTAAAAAACTTTTTTCCACAAAACAAGCTTGTCAAAGAATAGTAAATAGCCATTAAGCCAAAAATGAGTAGAAATAAATTCAAATAATTGTCCAAGCGCAAAACTAACACAAATTGCCATCAATAAATGAATTAAACTAAAAATGAATATAAATCAAACAGTTTGTGGTAACGAACTGTAAGTAAGGAGCGACCCGGCTCAATGGTAACCGAAACTCTAGAAAACAAAATTTTTATACCAATAGATACATCAAAAGAATCAAATTTTAATGCTGATTTCAAATATATAAGTTTCATCAACTTTAGTCCTATTCATCAAAAGTTACGCGCCTGAGAAAATTTGGCTGATTTTCGAAAAAAGTGGGAAAGACACCCTAAAAAGAACCTTAATGAAACTCACACCATCATATTCATCGTATCAGAGAACCCTACTGTAGAGGTTTCAAGCTCCTATCTTCAAAAATATGGAATTTTGCATTTCTGCCAGAAGAAAGATCACGGATGCGTGTTTTTTTTTTTTTTTTTGTCTTTTTTTTGGTTTTTTTTTCCAGGGGTGATCATATCGACCCAGTGGTCCTAAAATATCGTAGGAGGGCTCATTAGAACGAAAATTAAAAGTTCTAGTGCCCTTTTTAAGTGACCGAAAAAGGAGGGCAACTAGGCCCCCTCCCACGCTCATTTTATCCCAAAGTCACCTGATCAAAATTTTGAGATAGCCATTTTGTTCAGCATGGTCGAAAATATGACAACTATGTCTTTTAGGATGACTTAGTCCCCCAAAGTCCCCGGGGGAGGGCTGAAAGTTATGAACTTTACCCAATGCACAGTTTATAGAATTATCCAGTAAGTTTATCGCAGATCATTTCTGGTCTTCATTCTCGGTGCGAACAAAAAGCTCCTCCCACTTATTCATGGATTAGCGGGTTAGTCTATATGCGTCAATCAATGAGAAATGGTTCGAAATTGTATCATTCATAATTGTGAAAGCAGAAAAAAACTTGGTGAGCCAGCCAAGTGGTTTGCAAATGCCCCATCTCACAGGTATGACTTAATTTATATACAAATTATGACTTAATCTATTATTTACAAACAGTGGACTCAACTGATTGGCCTATGTAGGATTTTATAAAAAAAGGGGGCGGGGGGTTGATGAAATTTGTGAAAATAAGGAATTTTTTTTCTTCTTATAACTGGTGGAATAGGTGTGACGGTTTCAGGGGCGGATCCAGGATTTTTTAGGGGGGGGGAGCGCAAAATAGGTTGATCCGATAAACTTACGTTAGGAGCCAGTTTAATTAATGCAAACTTGCGTTAATTAGGTAAGTTACGCTACTTTAGACTACTGTAGGGGGGCACCCCTCGCCCCCCCTCTGGATCCGCCACTGGATGGTTTATCATTTTTTTTCACGTCGTGATGTTTATTTTCTACGATATTTATTTTCTAGATAAGACTACTTTCGTTTTCAATCAATGTTTTCGTATGAAATGGGCAGACCTTTCCTGCACTTTAAACAATAAACACATCTGTTTGAAAATCTTTGCACTTTGTGAATTTAGATAGCGATAAGGGTTCCTGATTGAGACCAATTTTAGGCCTTGGGTTCTAATTATTGGTTGCTGTGGTAAAAGTTGCCACAATAGCCCTATCCAAGAAAATACCAAACGTCTGTTAAGAAGTGTTTTTCGTAAAATTCTTAGGGAATTTTCAGAAAATTGAAGGACATCACACATTTTAGTGGCAGATCCAAAATTGTACGGGGCTTTACGCTAGAAAAGCTCCTATTATAGAATATTCTTCCAGTTTGTATATATACAAAGTTTGTATATATACAGTTTATATATATATATATATATATATATAGATATATATATATATATATATATATATATATATATATATATATATATATATATATATATATAATATATATATATATATATATATATATATATATATATATATATATATGTATATATATATATATATATATATATATATATATATATATATATATATATATATATATCTATATATATATATATATATATATATATATATATATCGGCGCCTACAAACAGCTCCTCTCATTTGATCTGCCGTTAGCGGTCCAATTACCCTGGAACACGTATTTTGGCAGAAACTTTCTCAAAATGCCTTTAAAACCAACTCTGAGACTTCGAAACCTATTTTAATTCCTGAAAACATCTAATAATAACATTGCACTACTAATTACCGATTTTCATGTATGTATTGGAATAAATTAATTTAAAATTAGTTTCTTCAAAATTAGTGTTCCAACGTTGAAGCCAAGTTTCGCGTTCAAGAGAAATCTGACTTGTCTAACCGTGAAAAGATCTAATGCCGCTTATGTTTTTACGTTCTTCGGAGCACTTGCAGCTCGGTCCGGGTTTTTATAATGGGTGAGATAGGGAATGATCATACTGCTAATTCTATAAACTGTGACCCAATGTTAACATATAATATTGGTTATTGGGAAGTATACAGACGTTTTCAGGGTGGATTTTTTCTGGTAGTGGGGGGGGGGGGTGAGTCAGGGGTTACGTGGGAGGATCTTTCCATGATGGAATTTTTCATGGGGGAAGGGACATTGCTAAGAAGGGGGCGCCGGATTTCCCAGCATTATTAAAAAATAATATCAGAAATTAAATGTTAAAAAAACAATTTTTTCAACTGAAAGTAAGGAGCAACATCAAAACTTAAAACGAACAGAAAATATTACGTCTATGTTTGGGTTCATCCCTTAGTCAATACATCGCTCTTTAAGCCACAGATTTTTTAGTACTTTCATAAGAGCTATTTATTCCAATTAAAGGCCTTTGTGATTAAGGGGTCGTTTTTACAGAATTGGAACAAAATTTGAACTTTGGCTTAAAGAGCAAGGTATTGACTAGGCGGAGAACCCCCTAATATACGTATTAAATAAATATGAATATAGAAGTTCGTTACGTTAGTTAATTCGTAAGTTACGTATATTTATTACGAATAAAAACGTTCGTAAATAAAATTAAACAAGTTTCGACAAAGCCATTTAACCAAATAAAATTAAAGTTAATATACAAATTTTGTTTTAATTATTCATGTACGGTGAGCCAAAATCAAAACCTGCATTAATTCAAAAATGTTCAAAAATTAAGTAAAAAAAACTAGTTTTTTTAACTGAAAGTAAGGAACGACGTTAAAACTTAAAACGAACAGAAATTATTCCGTATATGAAAGGGCTGTCCCCTCCTCAACGCCTCGCTCTTTACGCTAAAATTTGACTTTCTAACAACTCTATTTTTTTAAAACAATAAAAAACTTTAGCGTAAAGAGCGAGGCGTCGAAAAGGGGACAGCCCCTTTCATATACGGAATAATTTCTGTTCGTTTTAAGTTTTAATGTCGTTTCTTTCTTTCAGTTAAAAAAAAATGTTTTTTTTATTTAATTACAATAAGTAACCGAGTCAATTTCATAATGAGCAAAAATTAACATGAGTAGGACTGATCACCCCCTCCCCCCACCCTCTCAAGACTGGAACATGATTTGAATTTTACTGAAAACAAAATACATTTTAAGTGTTTTCATATTTTGACTTTAATAAAAAAAATCCTTGAAACTTTAAGGGATAAAAATCAGAATTTGTATATTAACCAACAATTTACGGTTAATTGTTTTTTATTGTTTTTTTTTTTAGTAAAGTGCAAATTATGCTCTAGTCTTGAGAAAACATGGGTTTTGTCAGCCCTACTCTTTTTAATTTTTGCTCGTTTTGGGTTTGACTAGGTTATTTATAGTAATTTCTGCTCGTTTTGGGTTTCATTTATTTATTAATGGTGATTTGTGGTAGTTTTAAACTTGGAAGATAAGAAAAACAAACTCGTAGAATTTGACAACACTTTCATCCGTAAAAACTTAAGCAATAAGAATTTGTTGGTTCCTAAAGCCAACTATACTTTCAAAGGAAAGCTAAGCCTTCTTAAACTATTTGGTGCCATATGTTGTAAACTTAATTCTGATGATTGTTCGCCTACATTTTTTTTTCTTATTTTTTCAATTTGGCACCCGCCACTGCCAAAAATTGCAGAAGTTCATATGGAAGTCATTTCAACAAAAATGGATTAGCTTTTATTTTTTTTTTCTTAATTTTAAGATACTTGTGGTGTGTAAATTCCTCTTTTCCCCTTTCCTTAGCACTGGATATTTTCCATATGGGGTGTATTTTCCGCAGGGGGAGGGGGGTACTATCCGCGGGGGGCATTTTCCGGGGATTATTTTCCAGGGGTTTTCCGCGGGAGGGTATATTCCTGGAGAGGGGTTAAACGACTAGAACCCATTCACAGTACATGGGAAAGAGTTAAAAACACTGAGATCCTGAACTAGCTCAAGAAATCTTCGGAAGGTACGGTAACTCTCGTAATCTACAATAAAACTAGAAAAGAAAAACATGTGGTAGACATTAAAAATGGGAAATAAAAAATATTATAAAAATAATATGAAAGAAGAATCCCAGAATGTGCAAAAGTGTAGACCAAGTAAAGAACGACATATCCCCACTGAATTTTTAGTAACTATTATTTTTCGGGGCCAAATCGTAACATGCCTATGCGTATGCTGTACAGAATGATCCTAAGAAATGTAAGCCTGTGGATGACAGGTTGAGCGCTGGCCCAGGGAGGCTTATTGTTCTAATTAAACGACCCTTGTGTTTCAGGAGTCATTTT
This sequence comes from Artemia sinica, assembly GCA_027921565.1. NCBI lineage: Eukaryota > Metazoa > Arthropoda > Branchiopoda > Anostraca > Artemiidae > Artemia > Artemia sinica. The sequence goes on from CM051257.1 coordinate 30,017,730, forward strand.
TGAAGAATTGGGACAAAACTTAACTTAGCGTTAAGAGCAAGGTGTTGAGGAGGGGCAACAGTAGGGACCCAGGTATTACTCGTGACGGGACCGTGTGCTGCTATCTATAATCGAGTCTAAAGCTGACAGGACATAATTTATGAAGGTTATTGTGATTTTTCTCACTGAGGATGTTTTTTCATGTTTTTTTCTCACTGAGGATGTTTTTTCATGATTTCGCCGGATGTTTCTTGGATTTCAACATAAGTTCACAGCAACAATTGCTGGATTATTGATCAACTCTAACGGGACAGGGTCAATGAAACCTCTTTCAAGGTCAATTTATTTGTTGTTTTCTTGGATGTCAACAACAATTGCTGGATGTTTCTTGGATTTCAACATAAGTTCACATCAACAATTGTTGAATTATTGATCGACGCTAACGGGACAGGGTCGATGACACCTCTTTCAGGGTCAATTTATTTGTTCTTTTCTTGGATGTCAACATTAGTTCACATCAACAATTGCTGGATTATTGATCGACTCTAACGGGACAGGATCACGTGTCTCTTTCTAAGCCAATCAGGGAGTTGGAAATATTAACGGGACAGGATTGCAGTAAATATAAGGAAAGGATTTTTGCTATATTTGTTATTAGTGTGAGAATAGAATTCAAGGAGTGAGAACAGTTTGACTTTACTCATTAGGATATGTTTGTAATAATGAGTGGAATGTTTACACTATTAGAAGTTGATAGTGGAGTTGGTGGCAATGATACAAGAGCACCAAACATTGCGGTGGAAATCACGAGAGGATCACGACTTTCTCTGGAATTGGATGAAGTATATGCAAGATATGTGAAATCTTTCAGCAAATTTAAATTGGAGAATCAATTATGCTTCGCTGCAAAAGTTGATATTGCGCATGTGAATAGACTTCAAAGTGCTTTAAGTGCATTAGTGAAGCATAACGAAGATAATAAGCTGTATTGCTAATTGTACATGTGTAATATTATTGTTGTAATTATACAATAAAATTGGTTCGAAATCGAAAATGTTCCCTTTCTTTTTGTTAGAATGTTAGGCTAACGAATCATGGCCAGTCTAGAGTCAGCAGTCAGAGTAATAGGATTAAAAATGAATAAATTCGAAAGAGAGAGAATTAGATCGAAGCTTGTTATTATGGAAAAACATTTGATTTTGGATGATGAGTTTCTTGAGTTATCCCTTCAACGGAAGATATTCTCACGGAGAATACTTGACACTATATTGACAACTGATTCTCCCCCATTGGACTATTGTATGAAACTTTTACGATGTGACTCAAATGCTTATACTCAATTTATTTATATATTAATTGGAACAAAGCAGAATAATATCGTGGATATACTTTTGAAAACATTGCCATAGATTCAATGTAGATGGCTCCCCCTTCGAAAGAGGTAACGTCAAAGAGATACTCCTCTCACCATTCATCCCTCTGAACTTATCGAACGAGGATCAGTTTCGTTTTAGCTGTGAGAGAGTTGACATCGGAAACTGAAAATGTTCTATACATGTACAATCTTGGCAGTTGGTCATCATGTGAGAATTGTACAATTATTGATGACTATAATGAAAAGTGCAAATTATGTAATCCTTGTAAATTACATAGAGGATATGCAGTACAAATTAAAGGATGTAATTCATGTTTTGAAGAGATTTGTGACTCTCACCCTAGAGGATATCTATGCTCCAATTGTCACTATGACAAATGTGATCAGTGGGAGAATACTTACCCCGGTATGATTGGAAAGAACCCCAAACGTGATTTTAGTTTATTTCAACTAGATTGGTATTGTCGTGGATTTAAATTATTTTGGGAGGAAGAATCTGGTCTACGATTCAACTGTTGGGGTAAAAAGACAATTTGGTTCCTACGTCATCGTTGTGACGACACTGCCTATTATGACTACAAACCTAGGGATTTTTATTTGGCAGTTACCGAATGTGATTCACCATTTGAAAACACTGTATGTGATATTGCTTCAAATAGACAGATTGAAACACGTGAATTTCATAATGTGAATGCAAATAGAATCATTGACTATACAAAGAGATATGACAAGAGTGAAGTTACATTATACTGTAGCAAATGTGACCCTGACTTTGCAGCAAATCAAGATCAGTATTCAGTGATTTCAAATGATTTACCAGCATTAGTGGTTCACGACTGTTGCCTGTACACCAAAGAAGAAGAAATCTAAAGTGAAGAATAAAGACATTGTTGTATATACATTTTTCATTTATTAATAGACGAATTCACATACATTTTTAAGTACTTTACTCCTAGGGCACTAAAATCAATATTATATAGGTCATAGAGGATATTTTCCACCATAAAGTCGTTCAGACGTGGATTATCTACATAAATGTTGAGAAACTGCTTGTAAGTATAGCCGCGACATCGGAACACAAAATCTAGTAGTGCATGGAAGCCACAGCTTTTAGTCGTCAGATCCTTCACTCTCTTCTGATTTTGAATAATAGTTTTCCCACTGCTCACAGTATACTAGCTGATGTGTGGAGTGTAGAATGTATAGGGTAGGCCAAGAGGATCAAAAAATTCTATATTCTTTGCTGTTTGAAAGATGCACAGCCAATGACCCGTCTGCACAGTCGACGGACTGCTATTAACAATGATTAGGGTATTGTTGGTACTTTGAATTTTTCCTAGAAAGTCCGAGGGCAGACAATAGGATCTGTATTTGAACATGTAGGGGTCCGCATTAAATGCATTGATTATTTGACTGGTGTTCATGGTGCCAAGTCTAGTAGAACCCTGCCTTCGGGAGTGATTTCCCAATAGGGTTCATATTGATTTAGTGAGATTAGTGCGATACTCTCCGGTAATGGGTCGGCAAATGTATACTCTAAACGCACACTCCCCGTACGTACTATACTCATATCTTGGGTGCAAGACAAATCCAATACAATGATACCATGTGTTTTAGCAAACATTTCTTCGGTTATACCATTTTCAAATAGCTGTGAATCATGATCTAGGGTTTGCATGGTCAACTAATACAATGTCCTATAGGATTTATCAAAAGATAGATTGTAGAGTGGGATTCCATTTACTTTGCAGACAAGAGATGAAAACCCAAACATTTCAAATTTATGTGGGCATCCAGTCCATGATCCTATTGCACTAGCGCTTTTTACAAATGCAAAGGCCAGTTTTGACTGAATTTTGCCATTGATAAAGGATGAGTCGGTAAAGGTGCGTGAGCCCATGGCAATATGACGTTGATTGGTGATTGTATGAGGAACAAGTAGTTTAATATTATTTCCATTGGCTCTCAGTTTTTCCACTGCCAAAGCAACAGAACTCATGACCTGTTGTTTGCGTACATGTTTCATAGGATATTCCATCGGCAAGAATTGGCAATGTATTATCGGATTTCCAGACTTTCATTCGTAAATCTATAAATGTTGAAGACATGTCCATAAAGTAGTCTTCATTGGAATAAATTTGAAAGTGGATATTATCGGAGAGGGGTTGTTGTGGATAAAACTTTTCATAGTATCCATGTTTTACACTCACATCAACATTTTCTGCATTGAATAGATTCAATGATAAGTCTAGTAGAACACTACCTTCGGGACTGATTTCCCAATACTGATATAGGTTTCATATTGATTTAGCAAGATTAGTGTGATACTCTCCGGTAATGGGTCGGCAAATGTACACTCTAAACGCACAGCCCCCGAACGTACTATACTCATATCCTGGGTGCCAGACAAATCCAATACAATGATACCATGTGTTTTAGCAAACATTTCTTCGGTTATATCATTTTCAAATAGTTGTGAATCATGATCTAGGGTTTGCATGGTCAACTCATACAATGTCCTATAGGATTTATCGAAAGATAGATTGTAGAGTGGGATTCCATATACTTTGCAGACAAGAGATGAAAGCCCAAACATTTCAAATTTATGTGGGCACCCAGTCCATGATCCTATTGCACTAGCGCTTTTTACAAATGCCAAGGCCAGTTTTGACGGAATTTCGCCATTGATAAAGGATGAGGCGGTGAAGGTGCGTGAGCCTGTGGCAATATGACGTTGATTGGTGATTGTATGAGGAACAAGTATTTTAATATTGTTTCCATTGGCTCTCAGTTTTTCCACTGCCAAAGCAACAGAACTCATAACCTGTTCGTTTGCGTACATGTAGTATTGCCGAGGTGAGGGAAAGAGTTACATCAGGATTGACAGCAAGTTCTTGTCGTAAAATGAAATTGGATGGTGCCAGCGTCAATTTTATATCCACTTTAATATTGGGTGGTAGCCATTGAGGTATATTAAATATTTCATGATATATTTCCCCAACTAGATATAATTCACTAGTTGTAGCACTTTTAAGTGCATCTTTACTATCAGTATTAGTAATATATTCATATCCATTGGAGGTGCCTCTCCATTCCTTGTATGACTTGGGTGTCATCAGCATGAATTGCATATAGCTTGTATAATTTGAGAGATTATTGCTTGTGCTCACCAAAGTACCATTTATATAGACACTGATTTGACGAAATAAATTATGTAATATACAATTTTCATTGGATATTCAATAGGCAAGAATTGGCAGTGTATTATCGGATTTCCAGACTTTCATTCGTAAATCTATAAATGTTGAAGACATGTCCATAAAGTAGTCTTCATTGGAATAAATTTGAAAGTGGATATTATCGGAGAGGGGTTGTTGTGGATAAAATTGTTCATTGTATCCATGTTTTACACTCACATCAACATTTTCTGCATTGAATAGATTCAATGATGAGGTGATTGAAGGTTGAGAATCCTTATGCGGTAGATATGACATCTTAGGAAAAGAAATCTAGTTTAGATCTAACAATAATCTTCCTGGGGCTTCTTCTTCTGTTTACACTGCGTGTCGGCTTTTTCCTTCTTTTCTTTAACAGGGGTGATGTCTTTCGTTTCTGACCTGAGTAGAGACTGATGAGTGATGCACTTTTTCTCTACCTTTTTAAACCTTTTCCATTTTTTTTTAATCTCTCACCAAGGGTTCGCGCACTGGACCTAAGATTTTCCGAAGCACTTTTTTTAAATCCTTGCCAGAGCTCCAATTGTATAGTGTAGAGGATGCAAGCCGGTACAATATATTCTCTAGCCAGAGGTAGTGCAGAGCGAAACAGCAAACCAACTGCCAAGACCATGGCCAGACATTGACGAGCGACCTTTGTAATAGTCCATTCCATTACCCTGTTGTCTTGGGCCAAGAGTATTAACATAGCAGTCAATATCAGGACAAATGAATACCACTTTTCTATTAGACATCTTGTTGTTGAACGATGGGTCAAAATGGCATGTAATCACAGCCAAACCTTTTGATATTGCCAGAGGAACACCTAATTGAGTTCTTAGTGTTAACTGACAGAGTTCCAAATAGGAAGTGTTTACGGGGATATACTGAAGATGCTTTATATTGTAGAAGTGAATATGTTCTTGATTGACTTTTTGTTCAAGAACTCGTAGGAGGGGAACATTGCTATTGCCAACCCGGGATGTTTCCACAAATGAAGCGTAGAGAAATATACAAGTGTCCATGGAGAAGGCAGGCGGATAGTCAGCAAAAATAAAATTAGTGTTTCCAGCACTTTTACCATTGATTATATTGAGCTTAAAGCCAAGAACATCCTTTAGATTATCATTGAGAATAACCTTTTCATTGGCAATGGGTGAACTAATATAGATCTTGCCCTCCTCCTTTGAATAGTTGAAATGAAAAGCTCCTTTTTTACGAGCGGAAATTCTTTTATTGATAGAACGACATAAATAATTCATACAGGTGAGTTCTTCATAGGGTAATTCACTATATGGATAATTCATCCACTTGATCTTTTGAATTTGTTCTTGATCACCTGAGGGTGGCGGCCAATCATAGGGTCTAATTTTTATTTCATATTTGCGATCTTTTCTCAGGATATCATATGTATTTTTGAGAATACAGTCGACAAGAGCTACTTCATACGCACCGTCGAATTTGATGGTGGGAGAGAGTTTCGCTTAAAATCACTTGTTCTATTCAAATCATTGTAGAGAGGATCAGAAACATTGGACATGAAAGTCACATAAAAATCATTGGGCATTGTTAATGTCTTCAACACTGACCCAAGAATCTAAATCAGAATTGTATCCTAGCCAGCGAACAAGCAACTGTCTCTTGCCCCTGCGAGTACGACTCTTTAATCTATTTTCAATTTGATAAATTCCACTAGTGTTTCTAACTTTTTGCAGTTCATATTCATAAAAACTGCCGAGAATCTCATCATCTTTGGTGTCTTGCAGTCGATATGTCGTGGGTGTAGTGTCTAGGATTTTGGACACTTTAAAAAGTTCTGTGCTCCATAAATAATTCCCCTTTTCAAAAATATTGGTGGTTCTATGAATTCGAACAGTATCACCAACATTGAATTTCTACTTCACATTTTTGTTTTCACTGGAATATAGCTTTAGAAAAGCATCAAATGTATTTTCACTGCAATGAACTTCCCGAGGGCTTGAGTTGGACAGGGATCGATGTGGTCGATGGTTGTATACTTGCATGATTTTATCTAAATCATGAATAAAAGCAGCAGTATTTTTCAGTGTGCAATATCTTGAAATTAATAGACGAATCGTTCTTATCAACCGTTCATCCAATGCAGCCTTTATCGGGCAGTGACTATGATAAAGTGTTGTATTATATTTCAATAGAACCTTTTGTACATGAGGATTAACAAATTCGCTACCGCAATCCGATTGAATTTTTCTATAGCAATCCTGTTCAAGAATACTTTCTAAAGCATGAGCAACTTCAAAACCTCTCTTTGATTGTAATGGAATGGCATAGGCATAGCAACTAAAGACACTGATTGCCACTAGAATATATTTGTAGGGTGTATTGTGACGTCGTTGAATCGCGTCTAAAGTTAAAAGATCAGTTTGCATTATATGCAGAGGGAAAAAGGCTTTAGTTTGTCGATATTGTTTGCTACGAAGCCTGCGATTTCGATGCAGTGTGTAACTCGGTTAATTTTCTAGATACTCTTTTGCTTTTTTTTGCTGCCATCTATGTCAGAGGCAACTTTAGAAAGCGTTGTGGGGGAGCTTAGACTTCCCTCTTCACCAATATTTTGATAGACATGTTTCAGAACTTCATCAATTTTGAACGCAAACACGTAGTGTAATGTCCACTCCCCTTTTGCACACTGGAGGCTGAATCAATCCGTCGTCGCTTTTGTCCAGCCATCATCGTTGATGTTATAAAATCATTGCTGTTGCTGCTGCTGCCGTTAGTATTTTCCAAGATTGAATCTTCTTCTTTTTTAAATGGTGGTGTTGGCGGTGTTGAAGGACTATATTCTCTTAGTTTCTTTAGAATTTGCTTATTGCCAATAAGACTTTTGAGGAAGTTTGATGCATTTAGAAAGGTGTATAGATTATTGTCAAATGATAAAAGTCCTTTACGCAACGTCACAATATCAGAAATTAAATCAACTAGATTATAACTTTTTCCCTGAATTATAATTCGTTTCCCTGTGCTTTCGGACCTGAACTTGATCACCACAAGTTTCCATCATGAGATATGTTAATACTCTTTTACTCTGTTCTCGATAGGTCACTGGCAATAGGTTTCAAATTGTTGCCACTATGGAATTCAATTCCTTCTCCTTTAATTGCACTGAATCTTGAGGAGATGTTTCCTGTTTAGGGGGATCTGTGATGATGGCGGGTATCTCACGATAAGTTCTATGTTTGTCCTCACGTCGCAATGCATCTTGAAGTAAAACTAGCTTTTTATCATCGGCAATATTCTCATCATTAATGAATTTGCTTAGATTGTCTTCAAAATGTTCCAAAGGTGAGAGGACAAGTTCAAATGGCGTCAATTTATAGAGTTTAGCCATCTAGAGAAAACTGTTTACAAGTCCTGCAATTATTGGAAGTAAAAGTGTAAAAAAGCTACCGCCCGCTTGAAGAAGACGTTTTCTTTTAAAATTTTTTCCCTTGTTTTTGCAAGCCAAGGCACGTACAGTGGAACGATGTTGCTTTATCCGTTGTCTAACACCTTCTGGCAAGTGTACATTGCCCTCAGTTAAATTTAAACAAAGTTCAGATATTAGATTAATGAAATCATTGTCAACACCATGTTTGAGTATGGCCTTCCTGAGTGGAGGTTTTGAAGTGCCTAAAACGGAAAATAAATGCCGTTGTTCGTGTAGTTTCTTCAGTGTCATGATTGCAACTAATAGCCTTTTCTACTGTTCACCGGAAGATATACAGTAATTTCTTTGTCGAAAATATCTGTGACTACACGTAGATCCTCGGGTGTGCTCTGATTAAGATCTAGCAAAATGTACCCGTAGGACTTATTGGTCACCTGAGTGTACGCTGACAGCAGAATTTTGGGTGCACCTGGATATATTTGCTTATTGAGAGTTATTAGCGAGCTAGAATCACGAACAACTCGGTAGATAATATAGATGGTGCAATTCAAAGCAAGGGTTCTCATACATTTGCTCTTATGAAACAGATTGTGTAGAACTAGGGTTATGGAAATGTGTTTCCTGATGAGGGCGAACGGTAAACAGCTGTAGCATTTTCTGTGAGAACTGTTCAATTGATTCAGCCAAATCATCAATAATCAGCCACGAGTTTGGTTCATTACTATTGAAAACATCAAGTCCACGTATTAATTGTATTGACATGGATGTGGCAATAGCTTTTATTTGATCGTAGGACTCCTGCCAAATACTATAGCAATAATAAATTATCTTTGGTTTTTCCAAAAGCATTTTATCACAATTTCGAATTATTTTAGCTAAAAGTGTCGTTTTCCCTGACATTGATGGGCCACACAGGAATGACCTGAATGGTGTTTTAAATTGATACATATGACTGTTGTCAGCAGCAGTATTCAAAATCAGAAGAGAGTGCAGGATCTGACGACCAAAAGCTGTGGCTTCCATGCACAACTATATTTTATGTTCCGATGTCGCGGCTATACTTACAAGCAGTTTCTCAACATTTATGTAGATAATCCACGTCTGAACGACTTTATGGTGGAAAATATCCTCTCTGACCTGTATAATATTGATTTAGTGCCCTAGGAGTAAAGTGCTTAAAAAATGTATGTGAATTTGTTTATTAATAAATGAAAAAACTATATACAACAATGTCTTTATTCTTCACTTTAGATTTCTTCTTCTTCGGTGTATAGGCAACTGCCGTGAACCACTAATACTGGTAAATCATTTAAAATCACTGAATATTTGATCTTGATTGGCTGCAAAGTCAGAGTCACATTTTCTACAGTATAATGTAACTTCACTCTTGTCATTTCTCTTTGTATAGTCAGTGATACTATTTGCATTCATATTATGAAATTCACGTGTTTCAATCTGTCTATTTAAAGCAATATCACATACAGTGTTTTCAAATGGTGAATCACATTCGGTAACTGCCAAATAAAAATCACTAGGTTTATAGTCATAATAGGCAGTGTCGTCACAACTTTGACGTAGAAACCAAATTTTCTTGTTACCCCAACAGTTGAATCAGAGACCAGATTCTTCCTCCCAAAATAATTTAAATCCACGACGACACCAATCTCGTAGAAATAAACTAAAATCACGTTTGGGGTTATTTCCAATCATACCGGGGTAAGTATTCTCCCACTGATCACATTTGTCATAGTGACAATTAGAGCATAGATATCCTCTATTGGAGAGTCACAAATCTCTTCAAGACATAAATTATATCCTTTAATTTGTACTGCATATCCTCTTTGTAATTCACAAGGATTACATAATTTGCACTTTTCATTATAATCATGAATAATTGTACAATTCTCACATGATGACTAACTGCCAAGAGTGTACATGCATAGTGGACATGTATAGAACATTTTTGGTTTCCGATGTCAACTCTCTCACAGCTAAAACGAAACTGATCCTCGTTCGATAAGTTCAGAGGGAGGAATTGTGAGAGGAGTAACTCTTTGACGTTACCTCTTTCGAAGGGGGAGCCATCTACATTGAATCTATGGCAATGTTTTCAAAAGTATATCCACGGTATTATTCTGCTTTGTTCCAATTAATATATCAATAAATTGAGTATAAGCATTTGAGTCACATCATATAAGTTTCATACAATAGTCCAATGGGAGAGAATCAGTTTTTATTATTTTGTCAAGTATTCCCCGTGAGAATATCTTCCGTTGAAGGGTTAATTCAAGAAAATCATCATCCAAAATCAAATCTTTTTCCATAATCACAAGATTCGATCTTATTCTCTCTTTCTCTAATTTATTAATTTTTTATTCCTATCACTCTGACTGCTGACTCTAGACTGACCATGATTCGTTAGCCTAACATTCTAAAAAAAAGAAAGGGAACATTTTCGATTTCGAAACAATTTTCTTGTATAACTACAACAATAATATTACACATGTGCAATTAGCGATACAGCTTATTATCTTCGATATGCTTCACTAATGCACTTAAGGCACTCTGAAGTCTATTCACATGCGCTATATCAACTTTTGCAGTGAAGCATAATTGATTCTCCATTTTAAATTGGCTCAAAGATATCACATATCTTGCTTGTTCTTCATCCCCTTCCAGACAAAGCCGTGATCCTCTCGTGATTTCCACCGCAATGTTTGGTGCTTTTGTATCATTGTCACCAACTCCACTATCAACTTCTAATAGTGTAAACATTCTACTCATTATTACAAATATATCCTAATGAGTGAAGTCAAACTGTTCTCACTCCTTGAATTCTATTCTCACACTAATAACAACTATAGCAAAAATCCTTTCCTTATATTCACTGCAATCCTGTCCCGTTAATATTTCCGACTCCCTGATTGGCTTAGAAAGAGACACGTGATCCTGTCCCGTTAGAGTCGATCAATAATCCAGCAATTGTTGATGTGAACTTATGTTGACATCCAAGAAAAAAAAACAAATTGACCTTGAAAGAGATGTCATTGACCCTGTCCCGTTAGATTCGATCAATATTCCAGCAGTTGTTGATGTGAACTTATATTGAAATCCACGAAACATCCAGCAATTGCTGTTGACATCCAAGAAAAAAACAAATAAATTGACCTTGACAGAGTTGTCATTGACCCTGTCCCGTTAGATTCGATCAATAATCCAGCAATTTTTGATGTGAACTTATTTTGAAATCCAAGGAACATCCAGCAAAACCATGAAAAAAACATCCTCAGTGAGAAAAACCATGAAAAAACATCCTCAGTGAAAAAAACCATAAAAACATGCATAAATTATGTCCTGTCAGCGTTAGACTCGATTATAGATGACAGCACACGGTCCCGTCGCGAGTAATACCTGGCTCCCTACTGGCAACCCCCTTATATACTTAATAATTTCTGTTCGTTTTATGTTTCAATGATACTCCTTACTTTCGGCTGAAAAAACTGATTTTTTTATTTAATTTCTGATCGTTTTTTAAACAACGCCAGGAAATCTAGCTCCAACTCCACCGAAAAATGCCCCCCCACGGAAATATCCTCTGGGTAGCTCAATCCTGGTTGAAATCTACCCTGGACAATTACCCTTAACATCTCCAGGCGTAAAATTGAGTCGGTAAAGAGAAAGCAAGACATAAAAAGAAATTTCGTATAGGAATTCTGGCAATTTCCGCATTATAAAATTTCCCCTTAAAAATTCACTCCCTGAAAATGTCCTCCCCATGGTAAATTCTCCCCGTGCAAAATCTGCCAGCTGAATATTCGCGCTCACTTCCCCATCCGAAAAATGTATGCATACTTCCAAATAACAAATCCCGAACGTAAACAATGGGCAAATTTTATAAAATAAAAACCTCTCCCCAGGGGCTGTTTGGGGTAATGTTATCACCAAAGACATAGATAATGGGCCTTTAACTATGCTGAATAAAATAGCTATCTCAGAATTTTGATCGGTCGATTTTGGGGAAAAGAGTGGCGTCAGAGGGGGCCTAGTTGCCCTCCAGTTTTTTTGGTCACTTAAAAAGGACACTAGAAGTTTTATCTTTCGTTATAATGAGCCCTATCCCGACGTTCTGGGCCCACTGGGTCGATACAATTACTTCTGGAGAAAACAATAAAAAAACAAAAGCACGCATCCATTATCTTTCTTATGGCAAAAAATACAAAATTCCACATTTTTGCAGATAGGAGCTTGAAACCTCTACAGTAAGGTTCTCTGATATACTGAATCTGATGATGTGATTTTCATTAAGATTTTATGTCTTTTCATTCATATTCTCCAACTTTTTGAAAATCAGGCAAATTTTCTCAGGCTCGTAGCCTTTGATGGGCAATACTAAACTTAATAAATTTATATATTTGAAATCAGCATAAAAATCTGACCTTTGATAAATCTATTGGTATTAAAATTTTGTTTTCTAGAGTTTCAGTTACTATTGAGCCGGGTTGCTTCCTACTTACAGTTCTTTACCACGAACTGTTTGATAATGGAGACAACTATAAATGAGAAAATGGTACCTGAGCGGGTAGAGGTTATACAAAAATAAATTAAAGCTTGCGTTCAATAGTTTTTTAAATTGCAGTATAGTGAAAATGAAACCAAAATACTGTTAAGATTTCCAACAATTTTTTTCTTTAGGTTTAGTTTGATCATTTATAGTAGTTTCTATAAATTAAAGTTTAATCTTAAAATTAACAATTTAATGTTGTTTGTACCCAGTATTTCTAAACTCCTGTTCACTTATTTAATACTAAGACATCTATTTATATCAGTGGTTTTCGTGTTGGTTAGTGGGTCAAAATAACATTAATCAAACAATTCGTGGTAACCTATTGGCCCTAGAATATCGAGGAAGGGCTCATTCTAACGGAAATTTAAAGTTCTAGTGCTCTTTCTAAGTGACCAAAACAATGGAGGGCAACTAGGCCCCCTACCAGGATCTTTTTTTTCCAAAGTCACCCGATCAAAATTTTGAGATAGCCATTTTGTCCAGCATCGTCGAAAAATATAATAACTATGTCTTTGAGGATGACTTAATCCCCCACAGTCCCCGGGGAAGGGCTGCAAGTTACGAACTTTTCCCAAAGTTTACATATAGTATTGGCTATTGGGAAGCATACAGACGATTTCAGGGGAAATTTTTGCTGATAGTGGGGAGAGGGGGTGGGTCGGGGGTTACATGGCAGGATTTTTACATGGAAGAATTTTTCATGGGGGAAGGGACTTTGCTCTGAAGGGGGCTACAGATTTCCCGGCATTATTCAAAAAACGATCAGAAATTAAATTAAAAAAAACAAGTTTTTCCAAAAAAAAACAGTAAGGAGCAGCGTAAAAACTTAAAACGAACAGAAATTATTACGTATATGATTGTGTACGCCCCCTAGTCAATTTCTCGCTCTTTACGCTAAAGTTTTTTTAGTACTTTCATAAGAGTTATTTATTCTAATTAACGGCCTTTGTGATTCATGGGTCTATTCTTAAGGATTGGAAAAAAAAAATCGAACTTTAACGTAAAGAGAGACGTATTGACGAGGGATCGAGAGGAAGAGAGATCTACTGTTCCAAAGAATTGGAACAAAATTCAAACTTTAACGTAAAGAGCGAGGTATTGAATAGGGGGTGAACCCCCTAATATACTTATTAGAAATATAAGTAGTAGGAAGCTATCTATAATTACTGATTAGACATAATTTATTCATGAATTATCGATCCACGAAGGGGAGAGAATTTCTGAGAACTTGATTTACATAAACGAAGGGGAGAGAATTTCTGAGAAATTGATTTGCATAATCGAAGGGAATTTTTGATTCACGAAAGGGGAATTTATTTCGGGACTCTAAAGATATAGATGGTCTTTAATGACAGAGGTAAATTAATATTCTATTTTTAAATATGGCTTCTTCGATCTTTAGGTCAGAGTGATAAATTGATATTCTATCGAAGCCATAATAGTGTAGCTAGGAACATCTTAGAGATGAAGAGATTAACGCGGGAATTTTTTCCTACGAATTTCAAATTTGACAGCGCAGGGATGCCAAAACAAAAGGAACACGCAGAAATTACGTTTAGGGGATCATTTGGGCGAAACCGTTTGAGACATTTTAGAAGATGATTTAGGCGAAACAGTTTGAGACATTTTAGAAGATGATTTGGGCGAAAGAGTTTGAGACATTTTAGAAGATGATTTGGGGTGAAACTCTTTGGTCGTTATAATAAACAAGTTCCATTTGAACAATGTTGTGAGGTCCCCTACCCACCCCAAAGGGCCCTACCCAACAAGTCCATTTGACAATGCTGTGAGGTCCCCTACCCAACCCCAAAGGGCCCCTACCCAACCCCAAAGGGCCCTATCCCCCGGGTCCCCAAAGGACCCCCGAGCCCCCAAAGGGCCCCTGGGCCCCCAAATGCCCCCCGAGCCCCCAAAGGCCCCCGGGGCCCCCAAAGGCCCCCCTGGCCCCAAAGGCCCCCCGAGTCCCGAAAGGCCCCCCAGGTCCCAAAATGCCCTCCGGGTCCCCAAAGGGCCCTGGGCCCCAAGGACCCCCCCCCCCCTTTTTCCCTCCTTTTTTTGATTTTCTTAGGTTTTTTCGGACTGAATTTTTTAGACTTAGAAATTATCCAACATTTTTCCGGTTTTTTCTTTAACCCATTGGCAGAGAGTTTTTAGCCTAGAGTCTTAGCTTAGTTTTATTTAGAGTTGAAGTTTAGTTTAGTTATAGTTAAGAGTTTAAAGTTTTACCTTAGAGTCTTAGCTTAGGCTACAGTTCTAGTTAGAGTTCTAGTTTAGTTTTAGTTAAGAGTTTTAGCTTAGAGTTTTAGCCTAGAGTCTTAGCTTAGAGTTTTAGTTAGAGTTCTAGTTTAGTTTAATTTTAGTTAAGAGTTTAGAGTTTTAGCTTAGAGTTTTCGTTAGAGTTCTAGTTTAGTTTAGTTTTAGTTAAGAGTTTAGAGTTTTAGCTTAGAGTCTTAGCTTAGAGTTTTAGTCAGAGTTGAAGTTTACTATAGTGTTAGTTAAGAGTTTAGAGTTTTAGCTTAGAGTCTTAGCTTAGAGTTTTAGTTAGAGTTGAAAATTAGTTTAGTTTTAGCTAAGAGTATGGAGTTTTAGCTTAGAGTCTTAGCTTAGAGATTTTTTCGAAGTTCTAGTTTAGTTTAATTTTAGCTAAGAGTTTGGAGTTTTACCTTAGAGTCCTAGCTTAGAGTTTTAGTTAGAGTTGAAGTTTAGTTTAGTTATAGTTAAGAGTTTAGCGTTTTTAGCTTAGAGTCTTAGCTTAGAGTTTTTGTTAGAGTTCTAGTTTAGTTTAGTTATAGTTAAGAGTTTGGAGTTTTAGCTTAGAGTCTTAGATTAGAGTTTTTGTTAGAGTTCTAGTTTAGTTTAGTTTTAGTTAAGAGTTTAGAGTTTTTAGCTTAGAGTCTTAGCTTAGAGTTTTGTTGAAGTTCTAGTTTAGTTTAGTTATAGTTAAGAGTTTAGAGTTTTAGCTTAGAGACTTATCTTAGAGTTTTAGCTTGAGTTGAAGTTCAGTTTGGTAATAGTTAAGAGCTTAGAGTTTTTAGCTTAGAGTCTTAGTTTAGAGTTTTTGTTAGAGTTCTAGTTTAGTTTAGTTTTAGTTAAGAGTTTAGAGTTTTACCTTAGAGTCTTAGCTTAGAGTTTTAGTTAGAGTTCTGGTTTAGTTTAGTTAAGAGTTTTGGCTTAGAGTTTTAGCCTAGAGTCTTAGCTTAGAGTTTTAGCCTAGAGTCTTTGCTTAGAGTTCCATTTAGAGTTCTGGTTTAGTTTAGTTTTAGTTAAGAGTTTAGAGTTTTAGCCTAGAGTCTTAGCTTAGAGTTTTCGTTAGAGTTCTAGTTTAGTTTAGTTTTAGTTAAGAGTTTAGAGTTTTAGCTTAGAGTCTTAGCTTAGAGTTTTAGTTACAGATGAAGTTTAGTTTAGTTTTAGTTAAGAGTTGGAGTTTTAGCTTAGAGTCTTAGCTTAGAGTTTTTGTCGAAGTTCGTGTTTAGTTTAGTTTTAGTTAGGAATTTAGAGTTTTACTAGTCCTAGCTTAGAGTTTTAGTTAGAGTTGAAGTTTAGTTCAGTTATAGTTAAGAGCTTGGAGTTTTACCTTAGAGTTTTAGTTACAGTTGAAGTTTAGTTTAGTTTTAGTTAAGAGTTTAGAGTTTTAGCTTAGAGTCTTAGCTTTGAGTTTTTGTTAGAGTTCTAGTTTAGTTTAGTTTTAGTTAAGAGTTTAGAGTTTTAGCTTAGAGTCTTAGCTTAGAGTTTTAGTTAGAGTTGAAGTTTAGTTTAGTAATAGTTAAGAGCTTAGAGTCTTAGCTTATAGTCTTAACTTAGAGTTTTCGTTAGAGTTCTAGTTTAGTTTAGTTTTAGTTAAGAGTTTAGAGATTTACCTTAGAGTTTTAGCTTAGAGTTTTTGTTAGAGTTGAAGTTTAGTTTAGTCATAGTTAAGAATTTAGAGTTTTAGTTTAGAGTTTTAGTTAAAGTTGTAGTTTAGTTAAGTTTTAGTTAAGAGTTTAGAGTTTTAGCCTAGAGTCTTAGCTTAGAGCTTTAGTTAGAGTTGAAGGTTAGTTTAGTTATAGTTAAGATTTTAGAGTTTTAGCTTAGAGTTTTTGTTAGAGTTCTAGTTTAGTTTAGTTTTAGTTAAGAGTTTAGAGTTTTACCTTAGAGTCTTAGCTTAGAGTTTAGTTAGAGTTCTAGTTTAGTTTAGTTATAGTTAAGAGTTTAGAGTTTTAGCTTAGAGTCGTAGCTTAGACTTTTAGTTAGAGTTGAAGTTTAGTTTAGCTTAGTTTTACTTTACAGTTTTAGCTTATAGTCTTAGCTTAGAGTTTTAATTAGAGTTGAAGTTTAGTTTAGTTATAGTTAAGAGTTTAGAGTTTTTAGCTTAGAGTCTTAGCTTAGAGTTTTTGTTAGAGTTCTAGTTTAGTTTAGTTTTAGTTAAGAGTTTAGAGTTTTAGCCTAGAGTCTTAGCTTAGAGTTTTTGTTAGAGTTCTAGTTTAGTTTAGTTTTAGTTAAGAGTTTAGAGTTTTAGCTTAGAGTCTTAGCTTAGAGTTTTAGTTAGAGTTGAAGTTTAGTTTAGTTATAGTTAAGAGTTTAGAGTTTTAGCTTAGAGTCTTAGCTTAGAGTTTTAGTTAGAGTTGAAGTTAAGTTTAGTTATAGTTAAGAGTTGAGAGTTTTAGCCTAGAGTCTTAGCTTAGAGTTTAGTTAGAGTTGAAGTTTAGTTTAGCTATAGTTAAGAGTTTGGAGTTATAGCTTAGAGTCTTAGCTTAGAGTTTTAGTTAGAGTTGAAGTTTAGTTTAGTTATAGTTAAGAGTTTAGAGTTTTAGCTAGAGTCTTAGCTTAAAGTTTAGTTAGAGTTGAAGTTTAGTTATAGTTAATAGTTTAGAGATTTAGTTTAGAGTCTTAGCTTTGAGTTTTAGTTAGAGTTGAAGTTTAGTTTAGTTATAGTTAAGAGTTTAGAGTTTTTAGCTTAGAGTCATAGCTTAGAGTTTTTGATAGAGTTGAAGTTTAGTTTAATTTAGTTAAGAGTTTAGAGTTTTAGCTTAGATTTTTAGCCTAAAGTTTTAGTTAGAGTTGAAGTTTAGTTTAGTTATAGTTAAGAGTTTAGAGTTTTAGCTTAGAGTCTTAGCTTAGAGTTTTAGTTAGAGTTCTAGTTTAGTTTAGTTTTAGTTAAGAGTTTAGAGTTTTAGCTTGGAGTCTTAGCTTAGAGTTTTAGTTAGAGTTCTAGTTTACTTTATTTTTATTTAAGAACTTAGAGTTTTTGCCTAGAGTCTTAGCTTAGAGTTTTTGTTAGAGTTCTAGTTTAGTTTTAGCTAAGATTTTAGAGTTTTACCTTAGAGTCTTAGCTTAGAGTTTTAGTTAGAATTGAAGTTTAGTTATAGTTAAGAGCTTAGAGTTTTAGCTTGAAGCTTAGAGTTTTAGTTAGAGTTCTAGTTTAGTTTAGTTTTAGTTAAGAGTTTAGAGTTTTACCTTAGAGTCTTAGCTTAGAGTTTGAGTTAGAGTTCTAGTTTAGTTTAGTTATAGTTAAGAGTTTGGAGTTTTAGCTTAGAGTCTTAGATTTGAGTTTTAGTTAGAGTTGAAGTTTAGTTTAGTAATAGTTAAGAGTTTAGAGTTTTATCTTAGAGTCTTAGCTTAGAGCTTTAGTTAGAGCTCAAGTTTAGTTTAGTTTTAGTTCAGAGTTTTAACTTAGAGTTTTAACCTAGATTCCTAGCTTAGAGTTTTAGTTTAAGTTGAATTTTAGTTTAATTATAGATAAAAGTTTGGAGTTTTAGCTTAGAGTCATAGCTTAGAGTTTTAGTTAGAGTTGAAGTTTAGTTTAGTTATAGTTAAGAGTTTAGAGTTTTTAGCTTAGAGTCTTAGCTTAGAGTTTTTGTTAGAGTTCTAGTTTAGTTTAGTTAAGAGTTTAGAGTTTTAGCCTAGAGTCTTAGCTTAAAGTTTTTGTTAGAGTTCTAGTTTAGTTTAGTTTTAGTTAAGAGTTTAGAGTTTTAGCTTAGAGTCTTAGCTTAGAGTTTTAGTTAGAGTTGAAGTTTAGTTTAGTTATAGTTAAGAGTTGAGAGTTTTAGCCTAGAGTCTTAGATTAGAGTTTAGTTAGAGTTGAAGTTTAGTTTAGCTATAGTTAAGAATTTGGAGTTTTAGCTTAGAGTCTTAGCTTAGAGTTTTAGTTAGAGTTGAAGTTTAGTTTAGTTATAGTTAAGAGTTTAGAGTTTTAGCTAGAGTCTTAGCTTAAAGTTTAGTTAGAGTTGAAGTTTAGTTATAGTTAATAGTTTAGAGATTTAGTTTAGAGTCTTAGCTTAGAGTTTTAGTTAGAGTTGAAGTTTAGTTTAGTTATAGTTAAGAGTTTAGAGTTTTTAGCTTAGAGTCATAGCTTAGAGTTTTTGATAGAGTTGAAGTTTAGTTTAGTTTTAGTTAAGAGTTTAGAGTTTTAGCTTAGATTTTTAGCCTAAAGTTTTAGTTAGAGTTGAAGTTTAGTTTAGTTGTAGTTAAGAGTTTAGAGTTTTAGCTTAGAGTCTTAGCTTAGAGTTTTAGTTAGAGTTCTAGTTTAGTTTAGTTTTAGTTAAGAGTTTAGAGTTTTAGCTTGGAGTCTTAGCTTAGAGTTTTAGTTAGAGTTCTAGTTTACTTTATTTTTATTTAAGAACTTAGAGTTTTTGCCTAGAGTCCTAGCTTAGTTTTTGTTAGAGTTCTAGTTTAGTTTTAGCTAAGATTTTAGAGTTTTACCTTAGAGTCTTAGCTTAGAGTTTTAGTTAGAATTGAAGTTTAGTTATAGTTAAGAGTTTAGAGTTTTAGCTTGAAGCTTAGAGTTTTAGTTAGAGTTTTAGTTTAGTTTAGTTTTAGTTAAGAGTTTAGAGTTTTAGCTTAGAGTCTTAACTTAGAGTTTTAGTTAGAGTTCTAGTTTAGTTTAGTTATAGTTAAGAGTTTAGAGTTTTAGCTTAGAGTCTTAGATTTGAGTTTTAGTTAGAGTTGAATTTTAATTTAGTAATAGTTAAGAGTTTAGAGTTTTAGCTTAGAGTCTTAGCTTAGAGCTTTAGTTAGAGCTCAAGCTTAGTTTACTTTTAGTTAAGAGTTTTAACTTAGAGTTTTAACCTAGATTCCTAGCTTAGAGTTTTAGCTTGAGTTGAATTTTAGTTTAATTATAGATAAGAGTTTAGAGTTTTAGCTTAGAGTCATAGCTTAGAGTTTTAGTTAGTGTTGTAGTTTAGTTTAGTTTTAGTTAAGAGTTTTAGCTTAGAGTTTTAGCCTAGAGTTGAATTTTATTTTATTTATAGTTAAGAGTTTACAGTTTTAGCTCAGAGTCATAGCTTAGAGTTTTATTTAGTGTTCTAGTTTAGTTTAGTTTAGTTAAGAGTTTTAGCTTAGAGCTTTAGCCTAGAGTCTTAGCTTAGAGTTTTAGCTAGACTTGAATTTTAGTTTAATTATAGTTAATAGTTTAGAGTTTTAGCTTAGAGTCTTAGCTTAGAGCTTTAGTTAGAGTTCTAGTTTAGTTTACTTTTAGTTAAGAGTTTTAGCTTAGAGTTTTAGCCTAGAGTCTTAGCTGTGAGATTTAGTTAGAGTTGAAGTTTAGTTTAGTCATAGTTAAGAGTTTAGGGTTTAGAGTTTTAGCTTAGAGTTTTAGTTAGAGTTCTAGTTTATTTTTACTTAAGAGTTTTAGCTTAGCGTTTTAGCCTAGAGTCGAGGAGGGGAGACAATAGATATTGATGACAATACTAAACTAACATAACCACAAAATTCCACATTATTACATAGAAATACCCAAACCATAGGTTAGATTAGGTTAGGTTAGAGGTTAGGTTTCTCCACGTTTAAGTTAGGTTAGGTTAACTTATCATGAACACTCATGATAAGCTAGCCTAACCTAACTTAAACGTGAAGAAACCTAACCTCTAACCTAACCTAATCTAGCCTATGGTTTTGGTATTTCTATGTAATAATGTGGAATTTTGTGGTTATGTTAGTTTAGTAATGTCATCAATATCTATTGACCCCCCTCCTCGACTCTAGGCTAAAACTCTAAGCTAAAACTCTTAAGTAAAAATAAACTAGAGCTTTAACTAAAACTCTAAGCTAAGACTCTAAGCTAAAACTCTAAACTCTAAACTCTTAACTATGACTAAACTAAACTTTAACTCTAATTAAATCTCTAAGCTAAGACTCTAGGCTAAAACTCTAAGCTAAAACTCCTAACTAAAACTAAACTAAACTATAACTCTAACTAAAACTCTAAGATAAGACTCTAAGCTAAAACTCTAAACTCTTAACTATAACTAAACTAAACTTCAAGTCTAACTAAAACTCTAAGCTAAGACTCTAGGCTAAAACACTAAGCTAAAACTCTTAACTAAACTAAACTAAACTAGAACTCTAGCTAAAACTCTAAGCTATGACTCTAAGCTAGAACTGTAAACTCTTAACTATAAATAAACTAAAATTCAACTCTAGGCTAAAACTCTAAGCTAAAACTCTTAACTAAAACGAAACTAAACTACAACTCTAACTAAAACTCTAAGCTATGACTCTAAGCTAAAACTCTAAACTTTTAACTATAATTAAACTAAAATTTAACTGTAACTAAAACTCTAAGATACGAATCTAGGTTAAAACTCTAAGTTAAAACTCTTAACTAAAGCTAAACTAAACTTGAACTCTAACTAAAGCTCTAAGCTAAGACTCTAAACTAAAACTCTAAACTCTTAACTATAACTAAACTAAACTTCAACTCTAACTAAAACTCTAAGCTAAGACTCTAGGCTAAAACTCTAAACTCTTAACTATAACTAAACTAAACTAGAACTCTAACTAAAACTCTAAGCTAAGACTCTAAGGTAAAACTCTAAACTCTTAACTAAAACTAAACTAGAACTCTAACTAAAACTCTAAGCTAAGACTCTAGGCTAAAACTCTAAACTATAACTAAACTTCAACTCTAACTAAAACTCTAAGCTAAGACTCTAAGGTAAAACTCTCAACTCTTAACTAAAACTAAACTAGGACTCTAACTAAAACTCTAAGCTAAGACTCTAGGCTAAAACTCTAAGCTCCTAATTAAAAATAAAGTAAACTAGAACTCTAAATAAAACTTTAAGCTAAGACTCTAAGGTAAAACTCTAAACTCTTAGCTAAAAGTAAACTAAATGAGAACTCTAACTAAAACTCTAAGCAAAGACTCCAAGATAAAACTCTAAACTCTTAACTAAAACTAAACTAAACTAGAACACTAACTAAAACTCTAAGCTAAGACTAAGGTAAAACTCTAAACTCTTAACTAAAACTAAACTAAACTAGAACTCTATCTAAAACTCTAAGCTAAGACTCCAAGCTAAAACTCCAAACTCTTTAACTAAAATTAAACTAAAGTAGAACTCTAACTAAAACTCTAAGCTAAGAATCTATGCTAAAACTCTTAACTATAACTAAATTAAACTTCAACTCTAACTAAAACTTTAGGCTAAAACTCTAAGGTAAAACTCTAAATTCTTAACTAAAACTAAACTAAACTTCAACTCTATCAAAAACTCTAAGCTATGACTCTAAGCTAAAAAATCTAAACTCTTAACTATAACTAAACTAAACTTCAACTCTAACTAAAACTCTAAGCTAAGACTCTAAACTAAAACTCTAAGCTCTTAACTATAACTAAACTTCAACTCTAACTAAACTTTAAGCCAAGACTCTAGGCCAAAACTCTTAACTAAAACTAAACTAAACTAGAACTCTAACTAAAACTCTAAGCTAAGACTCTAGGCTAAAACTCTATACTCTTAACTATAACTAAACTAAACTTCAACTCTAACTAAAACTCTAAGCTAAGACTCTAAGCTAAAACTCCAAACTCTTAACTATAGCTAAACTAAACTTCAACTCTTACTAAACTCTAAGCTAAGACTCCAGGCTAAAACTCTCAACTCTTAACTATAACTAAACTAAACTTCAACTCTAACTAAAACTCTAAGCTAAGAATCTAAGCTAAAACTCTAAACTCTTAACTAAAACTAAACTAAACTAGAACTCTAAAAAAAACTCTACGCTAAGACTCTAAGCTAAAAACTAAACTCTTAACTATAACTAAACTAAACTTCAACTCTAACTAAAACTCTAAGCTAAGACTCTAAGCTAAAACTATAAAGTAAAACTAAGCTAAACTAAACTTCAACTCTAACTAAAACTCTAAGCTAAGACTCTAAGCTAAAACTCTAAACTCTTAACTATAACTAAACTAAACTAGAACTCTAACTAAACTCTATGCTAAGACTCTAAGGTAAAAATCTAAACTCTTAACTAAAACTAAACTAAACTAGAACTATAACAAAAACTCTAAGCTAAGACTCTAAGCTAAAAACTCTATATTCTTAACCATGACTAAACTAAACTTAAACTCTAACTAAAGCTTAAGCTAAGACTCTAGGCTAAAACTCTAAACTCTTAACTAAAACTTAACTAAACTACAACTTAAACTAAAACTCTAAGCTAAAACTCTAAATTCTTAACTATAACTAAACTAAACTTCAACTCTAACTAAAACTCTAAGCTAAGACTCTAAGGTAAAACTCTAAACTCTTAACTAAAACTAAACAAAGCTAGAACTCTAACGAAAACTCTAAGTTAAGACTCTAAGCTAAAACTCTAAGCTCTTAACTATTACCAAACTGAAATTCAACTCTAGCTAAAACTCTAAGCTAAGACTCTAAGCTAAAACTCTAAACTCTTAACTAAAACTAAACTAAACTAGAACTTCAACAACAACTCTAAGCTAAGACTCCAAGCTAAAACTCTAAACTCTTAACTATAACTAAACTAAACTTCAACTCTAACTAAAACTTTAAGGTAAAACTCTAAACTCTTAGCTAAAACTAAACTAAACTTCAACTCTATCAAAAACTCTAAGCTATGACTCTAAGCTAAAAACTCTAAACTCTTAACTATAACTAAACTAAACTTCAACTCTAACTAAAACTCTAAGCTAAGACTTTAAACTAAAAACTCTAAACTCTTAACTATAACTAAACTTCAACTCTAACTAAACTTTAAGCTAAGACTCTAGGCTAAAACTCTTAACTAAAACTAAACTAGAACTCTAACTACAACTCTAAACTAAGACTCTAGGCTAAAACTCTAAACTCTTAACTATAACTAAACTAAACTTCAACTCTAACTAAAACTCTAAGCTAAGACTCTAAGGTAAAACCCTTAACTATAACTAAACTAAACTTCAACTCTAACTTAAACTCTAAGATAAGACTCTAAGCTAAAACTCCAAACTCTTAACTATAACTAAACTTCAACTCTAACTAAACTCTAAGCTAAGACTCTAGGCTAAAACTCTCAACTCTTAACTATAACTAAACCAAACTTCAACTCTAACTAAAACTCAAAGCTAAGACTCTAAGCTAAAACTCTAAACTCTTAACTATAAGTAAACTAAACTTCAACTCTAACTAAAACTCTAAGCTAAGACTCTAAGCCAAAACTCTAAACTCTTAGCTGAAACTAAACTAAACTAGAACTCTAACACAAACTCTAAGCTAAGACTCTAGGCTAAAACTCTAAACTCTTAACTAACACTAAACTAAACTAGAACTCTAACAAAAACTCTAAGCTAAAAACTAAACTCTCAACTATAACTAAACTAAACTTCAACTCTAACTAAAACTCTAAGCTAAAACTCTAAGCTAAAACTATAAACTCTTAACTATAACTAAACTAAACTAGAACTCTAACTAAACTCTAAGCTAAGACTCTAAGGTAAAACTCTAAACTCTCAACTAAAACTAAACTTTTCTAGAACTCTAACAAAAACTCTAAGCTAAGACTCTAAGCTAAAAACTCTAAATTCTTAACTATAACTAAAATAAACTTCAACTCTAACTAAATCTCTAAGCTAAGACTCTAGGCTAAAACTCTAAACTCTTAACTAAAACTTAACCAAACTACAACTTTAACTAAAACTCTAAGCTAAAACTCTAAACTCTTAACTATAACTAAACTAAACTTCAAAACTAACTAAAACTCTAAGCTAAGACTCTAAGGTAAAATTCTAAACTCTTAACTAAAACTAAACTAAACTAGAACTCTAACGAAAACTCTAAGCTAAGACTCTAAGCTAAAAACTCTAAACTCTTAACTAAAACTAAACTAAACTTCAACTCTAACTAAAACTCTAAGCTAAGACTCTAAGATAAAACTCTAAACTCTTAACTAAAACTAAACTAAACTAGAACTCTAACAAAAACTCTAAGTTAAGACTCTAAGCTAAAACTCCAAGCTCTTAACTATTACTAAACTACACTTCAACTCTAGCTAAAACTCTAAGCTAAGACTCTAAGCTAAAAACTCTAAACTCTTAACTAAAACTAAACTAAACTTCAACTCTAACTAAAACTCTAAGCTAAGACTCTAAGGTAAAACTCCAAACTCTTAACTAAAACTAAACTAAACTAGAACTCTAACTAAAACTCTAAGCTAGGACTCTAAGGTAAAACTCTAAACTCTTAACTAAAACTAAACTAAACTAGAACTTCGACAAAAACTCTAAGCTAAGACTCTAAGCTAAAACTCCAAACTCTTAACCAAAACTAAACTAAACTTCAACTCTAACTAAAACTCTAAGCTAAGACTCTAAGCTAAAACTCTGAACTCTTAACTAAAACTAAAGTAAACTTCAACTCTAACTAAAACTCTAAGCTAAGACTCTAAGCTAAAACTCTAAACTCTTAACTAAAACTAAACTAAACTAGAACTCTAACGAAAACTCTAAGCTAAGATTCTAAGCTATAACTCTAATTTCTTAACTAAAACTGAACTAAACTAGAACTCTAACTAAAACTCTAAGCTAAGACTCTAGGCTAAAACTCTAAGCTAAAACTTTTAACTAAAACTAAACTAGAACTCTAACTAAAACTCTAAGCTAAGACTCTAGGCTAAAACTCTAAGCTGAAACTCTTAACTAAAACTAAACTAGAACTCTAACTAGAACTCTAAGCTAAGACTCTAAGGTAAAACTTTAAACTCTTAACTATTACTAAACTAAACTTCAACTCTAAATAAAACTAAGCTAAGACTCTAGGCTAAAACTCTATGCCAATGGGTTAAAGAAAAAACCGGAAAAATGTAGGATTATTTCTAAGTCTAAAACATTCAGTCCGAAAAAACTTTTAAAAAAATCAAAAAGGGAGGGAGGAAGGGGGCGGGAGGTCTTTGGGGGCACGGGGGGCATTTGGGGACCCTGGGGGCCTTTGGGGGACGGGGGGCCTTTGGGGGCCACGGGGGGCCTTTGGGGGACGAGGGGGGCATTTGGGGGCCCTTTGGGGACTCAGGGGGCCCCGGGGGGATGGGAGGAGGCCCTTTGGGGATCCGGGGGGAAAGGGCCCTTTGGGGTTTGGTTAGGGGCCCTTTGGGGTTAGGTAGGGGACCTCACAACATTGTTCAAATGGAACTTTTGTATTATAACGACCACAGAGTTTCACCCCAAATCATCTTCTAAAATATCTCAAAATGTTTTGCCCAAATCATCTTCTAAAATGTCTGAAACTGTTTCGCCCAAATCATCTTCTAAAATGTCTCAAACGGTTTCGCCCAAATAATCCCCTAAACGTAATTTCTGCGTGTTCCTTTTTTTGGCATCCCTGCGCTGTCAAATTTGAAATTCCTAGGAAAAAATTCCCGTGTTAGTCTCTTCATCTCTAAGATGTTCCTAGCTACACTATTATGGCATCGATAGAATATCAATCTATCACTCTGACCTAAAGATCGTAGAAGCCATACTTAAAAATAGAATATTAATTTATCTCTGTCTCTAAAGACCATCTATCTCTTTAGAGTCCGGAAATAAATTCCCCTGTCGTGAATCAATAATTCCCCTCGATTACGCAAATCAATTTCTCAGAAATGATCTCCCCTTTGTTAATGTAAATCAAGTTCTCAAAAATTCTCTCCCCTTCGTGGATCGATAATCCATGAATAAATTATGTGTAATCAGTAATTATAGATAGCTTCCTACTAATATATGAATATAGAAGGTCGTTAATTCGTAATTTTCGTATATTTATTACTAATAAAAACATTCTTAAATAAAATAAACTTTCGAGAAAGCCATTTAACCGAAAAAAGTAAAATTAATATGCAAATTTCGTTTTAATTATTCATGTACAGTGAGTCAAAATCAAAACCTGCAATAATTCAAAAACGTTCAGAAACCAAGTTAAAGATTAATCAGAATTAAACTAAAAATTAAATAAATAGTCAACCGTTCAAAACTTTGAGATAGCCATTTTGTTCAGCATGGCTGAAAAAATACAATAACTATGTCTTTGAGGATGACGTATTCCCCCACAGTCCCCGGGGGAAGGTCTACAGATTATGAACTTTGCCCAATGTTTACACATAGTATTGGTTATTGAAACTATACAGAAGTTTTTAGGGGGATCTTTTCTGGTAGCTGGAGATATAAGTCATTACCTGGGAGGATCTTTCCATGGAGGGAGTTTTCATCGGGGAACAGACACTGCTATGAAGGGAATACCGGATTTCTCAGCATTATTTAAAATTTACGATTAGAAATTAAATAAAAAAAACGACTTTTTTAACTGAAAGTAAGAAGCAACATCAAAACTTAAAACGAACAGAAAATATTAAGTATACGAATGGGTTCGCCCCCTAGTCATTACCTCGCTCTTTACACTGGATTTTTTTTGATTCATCAAAGCTATTTATTCTAATTAACGGTCTTTGTGATTAAGGGGTCGTTCTTAAGAAAATTTGAACAAAATTTGAATTTCAGCGTAAAGAACGAGGTAAAGACTGGGGGCAAACCCCCTGATATACGTAATACGTAATAAAACCTGTTACCTACAAACGCACAGTGACCTATTGAATGAAATTGGATATGATTTGTTGGACATAATTAATGAACTTGATATTGAATGAAATTGGATACATTTTTTTGGATATTTGGACTGATGAACCGATCATAAGGTTATTCATAAGCTCACGTTGACCTACCTATTCAAAGTTAAGTGTAGTTTTTTGCCTTTTTGATAATACATTTCAATGGTTCAGTTCACAAAGGATGCTATTGTTCTAGCAAAATTCAGAAGTTATCCACCATGGCCCTGCCGAGTGTTGGACATAATTAAGGCCAAGAACAATAAAATATCTTACGTTGTATTTTGTTACGGAAGCCATGAAATCGTGTCAACAACAGCCTCACAGCTTTCGACCTTTGTTAGCATTTCAAAGGAGGCTAAGAAGAAAAATGAATTAGGCGTTGGGAACGCTTTTGCGGAATTAGCTGATTTTCCTCATAAGCATCTTGAGATTAGTGGTTCGAGTTTACCAGATACATCGGTGAATTCAGTAAACTCTGTTTTATCAGACTTGGACACACTTAAATCCAATATCCGGAATGATATTGAAAAAGAAGTTTGTAAAAAAAGTTGGAATGTCAAATAGTGCGGATATGGTTGACTCTATCGTTTCTCAGATTCACGACTCTGTACTCGTTCAGTATTCGACTAAGTTTGATGAGATTGAAAACAAACTACGGGCTCTTCAAAACGCGAACCTAGCCCTGGAAAATAGGGTTGAACAGCTTGAAACCCGCCTTGATGATATAGAGTAGGAAAAACGACTGAATCAGCTCGTATTTCATGGTGTTGACCATAGTGGGGGTCTTCCCATCTCTGAGTGTGTATTGAATGTGATTACAGATAAAATGCAAATTTCTGATTTTTCTTCGACCGCAATAGTTTCTGTATTTAAATTTCGAGCAAATTATACTGATTATACTTGAAAAAGCATCCTTTGTCTATGTTGGTTGCGTTCAAGTCTGCTGAAATTGCAAGAAAAGTGTTTGCATGTAAGTCAAAGCTTGCTCGGTCGGGAATTTTTGTCACCGAGTACCTAACATCAAAAAATAAAAATATACAAATATAGAAGTTCGTTACGTAAGTTAATTTGTAAGTTACGTCGGATCAAAATTCCGAGAAAGCCATTTAGCCAAAAAAAAGTAAAATTGATATACAAATTTCGTTTTAATTATTCATGTACGGGGAGCCAAAATCAAAGGTGGATTATTTCAAAGGCTTTCAGAAATTAAGTAAAAAAACAAGTTTTTTTAAGCTGAAAGTAAGGAGCAACATTAAAACTTAAAACGAACAGACATTATTCCGTAAATGAATAGGGCCGTCCCCTCCTCAACGCCTTGCTTTTTACGCTAAAGTTTGACTCTTTCTCACAACTCTATTTTTCAAAACAATAAAAACTTTAGCATAAAGAACGAGGCGTTGACGAGCGACAGCCCCTTTCATATACAGAATAATTTCTTTTCCTTTTTAGTTTTTAATGTCGCTCCTTATTTTCAGTTGAAAAAACTAGATTTTTTCATTTAATTAATCCTAAGGATAGTAGTCTCATGGTGATTGTAGTCTTGGTAAGAGTAATCATGAAAATATAGTAGCAGCAGTCGTGGCACCTTTACCCCTCTCCCCCCCCCCCCCTAATCGTGGTAGGGTTCTCTATTACGACTTATTTTTAACATTTTTTCAATAAAGTATTATTTTTATTTTTTTTGAAGACATAAAGTTCCTCCTTTTTGAATACTTAATTAAAATAACAATGTATTGCAGTAAAGGCATAATGGAATTCGTTATGGAAGAATTAGATCTATTTGCACTGCAATGATCGTTGTAAAGCTGAAAGTTTATTTGTTATTATGATTCATTTGTTTAACAGATATTCACTTCGTGCAACTTCTGCTTTGCACAAAATGGCTGATTACGCCACGTTTCTACAAGAAAGACTGCTTAGAAATATACACTTTTTATAAGCCCTTTGAAACTTACTATTTTCTTTGACTAAATGACAAACAATTTACCAAATGCCCCGCAGTCCATGTACAGAATATGGACAAAGAGGAATTATACAAAACTAGCATATCCATCAGTTTGTGTACTTGAAGTCCTCCGTAATTCTTCTAATGCCGTTTGGTATTATTTTCATAACAAGCTGACACATGAGAAGGCCAAATTACGCTTGTTGCCATGGCTAGAGACCATCGATGAAGCATACAATTCCAGTGCATTTAATGAAATTGTTTTGTATCTGTTTACATATTAAATTCTTCTCTTTTATGTTGGATTAGTTACACAATAAGTGTATTTGTTACTGAATAAATTGAAGAAGAAATAACCCAGATATGTATTTCAAAAAGAAGAAGAATAACGCTAAGCTTATGATTATTCAACATTTAATGAGTTTAAGCTCCCCTATATTAGATTTCTTTTTTCCAACATGTTATGTATCTTATATTAACAAAGAATTTATCTATTTATTTCTGCCTCAATCAAAATTGTTATTAAAACTACGAGGCTACACTTACAAAGGGTATCTGTACAGGCCGAGTGAGGGACTCTCTGGGGAATGGGGATACAAATCCTTTGAAAATATATCCGTCACTAGAATTTCAAATGGTTCTCCTGCACTGAGACTGTTAAAGTTCCACTTAAGTGAATTTTAACTTTATCTTCAAGGTTAAGCAAGGGTCTTTAGCGAAATTCGAACATACCTACTCTAAGAAGAGAAACTAGACATCTTTAGAATGGAAATACAACATGGGTGGCAATTGTGTCAAGTCACGCATTATTCCTAACTGGTATCTGCGATAAATTTGCGTGCCCATATTGAATATATTTGTAATGAGGATGACCCAGAATTAAGATATGTCTTACGATGGGAGTAGAAGGGGATCTAAAGCTCCTAAAGGGTGCAAATTTGGCTGAAATATTGGTTTATGTAATAAATAATGTACTAAAAATAAGGTTTGGAATCAGAGCAACTATGATATCGAAGATCTGCTTAGCCTTGGGACTCCAATTTGGCATCTGGTGCTCCAAGGGCAACCAGGTTTGGTAGGTACCAGGTTTTAGGGTAACCAGGTTAAAATTTATCCAAATTTAGGTTGTACTGTATTGAAGGAAACCGTCTAAGGTAAAATTCAAGTTTTACTTAGCGGATATTATGAATTATTTTTTAGATTAAAATATAAAGAAAAGATTGATTCCATCCAAGAAGTTGTTGTTAATAGTACTTTGACTACCACAAAGCCACCCTAGAGTCTTTGTATGTGGATCATTTTCTATTTTATTTTTTTTTTATCCGGGCCTGGTAATTCACTGCTGTTCAAAGCAGCAGTGCCTGCCTTGGGTGAAAACAGCATCATAGCAACGTTATAAACACTTTTGAATTTTTAGAGATCTAATGATGGCAGGAACACAACAGTCAGTTGAACTGAAATTGCTACTAGATCAAGAGCTGTTGAAATCAAAAAAACTTGAAGAATCCATGAAAAAACTGGATGATGAAATGAGAAAAACTGACGAGCTTTTATACCAAATGATTCCTAAGCAGGTTGCTGATACGTTGAGGCACGGAGCAAATCCAGTTGATACCTGTCAGGTTAGATCATTTTTAAGATTTGTTTAAAAGTTGGGCCAAAGTTTTAAAGAATGACATGAAAAAAATTCAAGAAACGCTCATTTTTCTGTGCATTTACCTTAAGTAATATTGAAAGTGTATAAAACGCTTTCAAAATGTTGAAATAATTGTAAAAAGGAAAGGGTGGCAAATAAGAGGTTTTTAATGCTACCTAAAATAGCCTGTCAGATAAAATTCAGCATTTTTTTTTTTTTGTTTGTTTCTTCTAAAAACTGAATTATTCGCCTCAATAAGAAATGAAGTTTAATTAAGCCTATATTTTTTATATAGCTTTATATAAACTTTAACAATCCGTTGCTCGAATCAACATTTTCCCTTAAAGAATAACAAGAAAAGCAAACTGTATTCTCGTAGAATTTCCTTTCTGTTCTTGTGGCTTTCAACTGCTAATTGCGAAATTATTGATTCACGCCGATACCAAGCAAGATTCTATAATGTCAACTGAACCAAATATCTTTGCTTCGAACACCTAAGTAAAGTCTTGTTTTCTTAAGCGTTAAGTCATGACTCCAGCTCTCTCTTTGACGGAAAAGAAGTCGACCCTTTGACGGACTCCGCCCATTCTCGTTGTTTCCTTCAACCAAGCTGACATTTTTAGGCAACATTGTTTTTTTTCTCGGGACTAATAGCTATGAAAGTCTCTATGTTTTATTAACATCTTTTTCACGTTTATCACACACTTGAATTGTAGGATGTCAGGGTTACCGCCGCCATGGATTTATCCATGTTGACATGGATTTTTTTACCCGTGCCATGGATATTTAAAATGTAATGGATTGCATGTAATGAAATGTAATGGATGGATATCTTATTAAAACTATGGATTTTAACTGAAAGCATGAATTTTTATCAAGGAATCACGAGTTTCAATTTTTTATATCGAAATTTTCTTCCATTGTTCAGTTAGTATGAAAGTAATAAATCACTTGATGCACTTTCTTATGGTCTGTTATAATTCTATAATGATTTCAACGCCTGACCGTGGAATAATTCCATGCACTTGGCTTCTGACAGGACACAGAATCTTTCATCATTGGAAAAAAAAATCAGTGTTTTGGCGATAAGAGTATTTTATGCAACGAGGATCTAACTGTCGAAAGGCAACACCGAGGCGACGAGAAACTTCACGGTCGGCAAATGTTTGGTCCTTTTGCCAATACGCTTGCTTGCCATGGATTTTTCATTCGAGCTTGTGGCAACCCTGTAGGATGTTGATAGCTAGAAATTTCAGGCTCAAGAAAAAGGAGCCCAATTCCAGCAGGACAATTCTCAGATACCTAGACAGTCTTCTTTCTACAGCTTCTAAAACATACACAATTTTACAACATACAGCATACACACTATTGAAAGGTCTAAAAACTTGAACCAAAATTGGCTAGAGAAATTTCCAAGAATGTACTTTCTTTTTCTAAGGGCAATACAAAGTTTCCAAATTCTTTGCTTTTTTTAAGTAAAACCACGATTTGTGAATATTAATAAAAATTCTTTTCTACAACCTACCTGAATATACATTTTGGGCACAGGATTTCTTTTCAAGTCTTTTTTGTAAGGTATCAATCACTTCATTCCTAGGCATTATGGAGCTCGTCCGGAAGGATGCAAACTTTGTTTGCTGACCACGTGCCACTGGATATGGGGATTAAACCCCTAACCAATCGCTCCGAATAGGGCCGCCCCAACCTCATGGGCGCGGGTGAAGCCCACCCCAGGGTTTCTTAATCAGAACCCGGGTCTAGGGAAGGTTGGGCTTCCGACCCTCCTCCTGAAACTAATTGCAATGACAAGAAATGAAACTCAAGCCTTGGATCTTATTGGTTTTAGTTTATTACGACCTCGGCAGGCCCCTGGACATCCTTTGAACCTTGCTGACCAAGGTGGGTTGAGAATAGCCACCTGGAATGTTTCAACCATGAATAAGCCGGGATCCAAAGACCTTCTAGGGTAAGAGATATTAAGATGTGGAATTGACATACTTGGAATGACAGAAACACACTTGACGGGAACAGGCGATGAAGAAATCGCCAGTACAGGTCACAGGATGATTTGGTCAGGGCAAACCTCCAGTAGAAGCAGCGGTGTATGTCTGCTCCTAAGTAAGAAGGCAAAGAAATGCCTCATATCCCACAACCCAATATCGGATAGACTACTCACTGCTCACTTCAACCACAAGCATGGGAAGATGTCGGTTATTGTGGGCTACGCACCAGTGAATGTCTCCCCAGAGGTCGAAAAAGACAATTTCTACTCAGCTCTGACATCTGTTCTATCCTGGATTTCTCCTCACGATGTTTTGGCTGTGGTGGGCGATTTCAATGCAACTGTATCAAACCCCAGTGGAGCTTTCAAATCTGTAGTTGGACCGGCTACCCCTGACTCGTTGAATTAAATTGGGATCTGACTCCTCCAGCTGTGCGCTATGCACAAATTGGTCATTGCCAACACCCTGTTTCACAGGAAAGACATCTATAAGCCAACATGGTATAGCAACGATGGGCGAACGCGGAAGATGATTGACTATATCATAGTCAACCAAAGATGGCGCTTATCACTTACGAATTGTAGAACATATCGTGGCGCTGAGAAAGGGAATACAGACCATCGATTAGTTGCTGCGAACTTCCGCCTGCTTCTTAAAGCACAGCCTTCAGAATGGCGCCAGCCAAAATTAGACACCCAGAAACTAAACACTGAGGCATTCCACCAAAAGTACTCAGTTAAAATTCAGAACAGGTTTGAATGCCTGGATACACTTGTTGACCCGGACACGTCCTGGCAGACTTATAAAAAGGGTGTACTAGAGGTTGCCACTAATACCGTCGGTCGTATGATGTATTCAAAGAAGCCCTGGCTATCGCAAAAAGCCCTGAAAACCATTGAACAGTGCCGGAAAGCGCAGTTGGCCGGAGATATGCCCTCCTACAGACGGCTAAACGGGATTAGAAACAATATTATTCACCGTGATAAACAACAATTTGTTGATAAAAAAGCTGAAGAGCTAGAAGATGCGGCACGAAAAGGTGACGTCATGTCGCTTTTCAAGCTTGTCAGAGATATTAGCGATGAGAAACCACCAAAGATAGGCGCAGTTAAAACCGTCTCTGGCGAAATGCTAGAAGATGAAAACGCGCAACTTGATCGATGGAGGGAGCACTTTGAAGAGCTATTAAACGCCGAAAGAATCGTCGTTGGCCCCAGCCTAACTACATCCACTGTGCAAACAATATATAAAAATCTACCAGAGCCTGATCCTCCCTCGGTAAAAGACGTACAAAAGGCCCTGTGGAGAATGAAGAACAACAAGGCACCAGGAACCTGCGGGATCACCATCGAGCTGCTAAAGTTTGGAGGACTGGCTATGGTACTTTGGCTGCACATGCTGTTCTCCCTCGTCTGGTCAACCAAAATGATACCTGAAGAATGGAAGAAAGCGATAATCCTTCCTCTTTGGAAGTGGAAAGGTAGCCGTAGCGATTTCTCGAATTACAGAGGAATCACCCTCCTGTCAGTGCCTGGCAAACTATTCACCATGACATTGCTTGATAAGAGTACCCAGTTCATTCGTAAGTGGTGCCTGATTCAGCAAGCAGGTTTCATGCCCAACAGATCTACGACCGAGCAGATATACACTATTTGACAGGTCATCGAGAAAGTCCGCGAGTTCCAGTATACAGCATATATTGCATTTGTTAACTTTAAACCAGCTCTCGACTCGATCGACCGTGAGTCCCTTTGGCTGATGCTAAAACGAGCGGGACTCCCTGATAAATATTGCCGCCTGTTCAAGGTGCTCTACACTGGTACAAAAAGCTCCGTCCAGGTTAATGGTCGCCGAAGCCCACTATTCGAGATAGATACTTGTGTAAGGCAAGGCTGTGTTGCTGCTCCCGAACTTTTCAACGCGGTGATTGATTATGTCATGGACCGAACCACGAATCGGCTCCACTTTGGACTGAAATATGGCGACTGAGCCTTAGTCCATTGTGACTTCGTAGATGATATTGCCCTGATATGCACTGCAGTTGAACTCGAGGCAGCTCTCAATACACTGTCGGAAGAAGCCCTGAAAGTGGGACTACATATTAGCTGGCAGAAAACAAAAATATGATCATCGACCCGGTAGGAAATTCCACCAGCTCACCATCATTCAACGTACTGGGGAACACTATTGAAGTTGTCAAGTCTTTTACTTACCTTGGATCTGTCGTCTTGGATAACGGCTCAATTGAAATGGAAGTCCAGTCGCGCATCGCGAAAGCTGCGTATATTATGGCTCGATTATGCCGTTCTTTGTGGTTAAAGCCCAACATTAGTCGAAAAACAAAAATGTGGATCTACAACACCACCGTAACGCAAGTCCTTCTCTATGGTGCTGAAACTTGGCCGGCAGCTGCTTCTGTTCGTGATGCCATAGATGTTGCCCAAACAAACTTCCTAAGACGAATCGAAGGGATCAATTGGTGCGACTTCGTCTCAAACACCCGATTGCTGACACTATCGGATCAGACCCCCAACTCTCGTCAGCTCGCCATAAAAACTCGACGGTATTTTGACCACTTAATTCGCATGCCATAAGAAGCACCCGCCAGCATACTTTTCAATTTTGATCCCCCTCAACATGGCTGGAAGCGCCCCCGTGGAAGACCCCATTTCAGATGGAGGGACAGCCTTACCCAGTATTTCTCCATAATCGGTACTGATCTACATGAAGCAGTCATGCTTGCGCAGAACCGTTTGGAATGGAGGCAAAGAGTCTCATCTCTCTCTACGCTGGACCACCAGCAGGAGCCTTAAGTCAAGTAAGTCATTATTCTTCATCATATGGTTGCCAGCATTGTTCTATTTTTAATATTAAACAATAGATACCAGTTTGTATCCATTACAAGTGGCTTTTTCCTTCACAATTAATTTTTTTTTAAGTTCTGCTTACAATAAAAGTAAATAGCGACATTAAAACACAAAATGAACAGACATCATCCCGTATATGAGAGGGTCTACCCTGCTCGAGCCTACTCTTTTCGCCAAAATTCTTAAGTGGCTATGAGTGCAACAAATGCAAGTACCAGATGATTGCAAGTTTTTCGTCTACCGATTGTCTTTTAAAACAACTCATTTTTTTATTGTTTTAAGCAAATGTGCATCAGGAAACTTCCGCTTTTGAGTCATTTTGAAAATACTTTTTATTTCATACTAGTTGCCCTTGTGTTTTAGCACTCGTTCATAAGACATTGGGTCAAAAAATTGAGACTTTAGCGCAATGGACGGTCTTTTGAGGAGAGGGTTGACTCCCTCGCATATAGAATAATTTCTTCGTTTTGAGCCTTACTGTTGTTCTTTGCTTTCATTTATAAGAACCTGTTGTTTTTTTTTGTTTCTTTTTTCCAAAGAGTCATCCTAAATCTTAGAAGATCTCCATCCCATTGAATTCTGTTCTTTACATCAAATTTTAAATTTTGCAGAACAATGATTCGAAAAGAAGAGAATAAGAGAATATTTAGTGTATTTGCTTTTGGAACTAAGAAATACTTTTCTAAAATATGATATCGCCACTGCAAGAAATGGGGAGATTTCGCCACCCCATCATCCATACTACACGTTTTATCCTATATTCATCCTGAGGTAAATTCTTCATAATAAGAGGAGTTCAGGGGCTAAATTGGTAATCATCCGAATACTCATCCAAATTGGGTGCCTTTCGTGGGTCAATTTTCTTGTTCATCCAAAAAGTTTGAAAATTGCGGACAATCATATTTTTTAAGGCCTTAGGTACCTCCTTTCCCATAAAAGAATATGTTGGCCAACACCCTGAAAATAGTGTGAAGCTCTGCAGTACTCTTTGGCAATTGGCAATCATAAGGGATTTTATGAGAGACGGAGGGGGTACTTGCTCCGGGCACAGAAATTTTAAGGTTGCGAAATTTCAAATAAATAATTTAACGGTTATAATCATGTTCTAGTCTTTGAAATTTTGTTTTTTTTTTTAAATAAAGCAGAGGGTGCGTTGGTGTTAAATATAAGCAAATTGAATCCGACATTTTAACTTTTACCTTGTCTTCATCACCATTTCTTGAAAATAAAACTAAGTAACAATAAAAGTAAAATATTGCGAAGACTTGCATCCCAATCAGTCGTTCCACGAACTCCAAGATGTAAAAAATAATTCAACGCCACCACATTTCCTTTATTAGACCTATAGATGTGTTTAAAATTAATTATGTAGCATGGAGATGAAAGGGTATTTGCAAACGTAAGGGTTACCAATCAAATATTACTAGCTTCTGCAGTATCGGTGGCCAGTGAAAGCTGTCGTTCACCTTAGACCTTAGATCATCCAGGGACAGAAATGGCGCATAGAGCGTCTACGAAACCTCGCCAGACATCACAGAACTAAGCTGAAGCCTTGGCGTCCTCCCACTGATGTTGAAGAGACAGCTCCTTCTACTTAGATCCTTTTCATACTGCTGGCGCAAGGTATGTCTTGGTGGACCTCTTTTTGCCTCCCTTCAGGGCACCTTTGGCATACGAAGGACGTGGCCAATGTGCGTCCATCTCCTACGTTTCAAAATGTCAGTGATAAATGGATGACCGGTTCACCAGTGAATTTCAACATTCATGAGCTTTTCCTTTCACGATAGGTTCGGTATTTTTTTTTAAGCACATGTTTCAAAGACTAAAATGCGTTTTTCCAGTTGGATATTTAGTTTCCAGCATTCACTTACATAAAGGAGAATGGACATCCCATTGCAATTCATGAGGCGGAGTTTCAAGCGCATAGAGTATTTGCTAATGCACCAGATTGATTTCAACTTATTACAAGCCAATGTAGCTTGTCCAATACTCCTCTTGATTTCGTTGGTTATTTCACCATTATAAGCAATCCAACCAATCCAAGTACTTAAATTCACTGACCTGTTCAATTGATTTATTTTTACACTTCAGTGTCAGCAGAGAGTCAGATATAGGCATGCTCTTTATCTTACTGAAATCCCATTGAACCCCTCTTATTCGACCTTTTCATCTATGACGTTGAGTACCAGCTGCAGTCGCTGGTTCGTTTCTTCGAAAAGAACAACGTCGTCAGTTTAGTGTAGGCCAAAGATCTGTCAGCTGCAAATTTTCACTCCTGAGCCTGAAACCTGCCTTGTAACGTAGTCCATAACAATAACAAACAGGAATGGGATAGGACATATCCCTATTTGACACCAGACATTATCTGGAAAAAACATTTGTCCCAAAATTCCGTGTGCACATAACGGTCACTATCTTCATAGAGTGCGATTATCATTTTGACTAGCTTATCCGGTGCTCTGTGATAATTCAAATATTCCCTAAGTTCTTTTGATCAACAGAATCAAATGTCTTTTCAAGATTAGTGAAGAACATTTATATTGTGTTTTTGTCCCGTTTCCAGGACTTTCCAACCATTAGGCTAAGAATGAAAATAAGAACAGAGCAATACCCACTAGATCGAAGGCCTGTTGCTCTTCTTTGAGGTTCGATTCTAGAGCTGTTCTTAGACGTTTGTAATATGACTGTGACTACCATTTTATTAGCACAGACTTCAATTTGATGCCCTACTAGTTGCACAGATAAGTGCATCGCCTTTCTTGAAGTTTTACCAGCATACCCCTGGTCAAATCTTTCGGGACTTTTTCATTATTCCTGATCACCAGTAAGAGAGTGGTCTAAAAAATTGTGCAGATTCAAAGGGATGTCTTCAGAATGTCTGCCATGATCCATCGACTACAGATGCACGTCCATTTTTCAATTTTTTCACAGCTATCATTACTTCTTCAGTGCTGGGAGTTTAATGCTTACATTAATCAGAAAGAAAGGTCAGATCGACTACAGGTCATAGTCAGGTCGACTATGGACCAGGAGCGACTGCATGGTTAATTTAATAAGATAGACGAAATAATTAGAAATAATTAATTGGGAGGAGATGATTAATAATTTTGCAGAGGCTAAAGCAAGAAAAACGAGATTTGAGTAAATAAAAATTTGTTAAAATTTAGCCTGAAAATTTGGAAGACCGGGAGGGGGCAAGTCAAAATTTTGCTGTGAACACGAGAGAGGCCAGAACTGCAACTGATGGCCGTTAGCTTTATTAGATAAACTGTTAACAATAACAGTTTTTTTCATGGACTACTTGTCTGCTTAGGGATAAGTGGCTATACTGTACGCCAATATACCTGTGAGACAAAGAGGTTATACGAATGTCCTTTTAGAAGTTCTCAGAATTTTTTCGATAATTTTTCTTACATAATGGTTCTTTAGAATTTGTGTTTTTAGAGTCAGCATGTATATCGGATTTTGTATGTTGTATTACTAGCTGTTGCTGAATATTGCGTAGATGGCCACGCACAAATTATAAGAGGGGGGTCAATAAATTGCTTTTTGGGAAAAAACCTATTGATTTCTGATGTATCAAAAGGATATTAATAAGGTCAAACGTTCTAGCTTTGGTCGCAAGATATCCTTCAAATTGAAATAGAGGAGAGGATTTACGCCCTGACATCCCTTCAAGTGGAAGAATATTTTGGGGCTAAGTGTGGGACATGGATGCTTAGGGAGTGATAGCTCCCACCTTATAGAGTAGATAAAATATCCTATTTACATTCATTTGCTAATATGCACAAAGACAGATGGGGTGACTTGCATCCCCTGAAATCACATGGCATTTCAAGCTCTTGCATCTAAGAAAATAATTTCATTGACAAACTTTTTGATAAATTTTTTAATTAAATTTTGTAATTACATTGACAAACTTTTTTGCATTTCTGAATCATTCATGTGCATAATTTATGATTAAGAAGTGACTTTTTGTCAAATTTAAAGATTGGGGGCTGAGGGGACTGGCAGCTTCCCTTATGCTTGGAGTAACTTTGAAAATGGTGTTGAAAACAGAGAGAAATTGGTTTTTTATAAGTACGTGGACTGTAACGTTAAATTTAAAACAAAAAATTACCCTATACTTTGGGGAAGCTGCCAACCCCAACAATATTCCGTTCTCTGCGCTAAATTTTAGCTTATGAGTTTTTGTCAGTATATTTAGTGGTTAAAATACCTCCAGACTTCACAATAATTAGATCAGAGCTTGGGGGATGGTGACCTCAATAATTTAAGACTATTCTTACTTCTAAGTCTTATAGTCGCTCTTTTCTTTTATTTAGACAAAATAGTTTCTTAGAGTTGTAATATACATGAACTTCATTTCATTTATGGACAACGCCAATCAGTTAATCTGCGAATCATTTTGACCCAAACGAAGGTTTAAAAACAAGATATGGGTGCATGCAGCTCTATTTTTGCAAAGAAAATAGTTTGAACTTCCAAGATAGATAGTATTAATAGCCAATGATCAATAATCTGGTATTTTGATTTAAAAATTTTCCTCTTCAAATGTCTTCATGCAAAAAAGAAGAACTGGAAAAATTACAGGCTAATTTACACTTTCAATGTTACATTGTTCCTTATGTTTTTGTTTCTTCAGAATAAATAGAACTTTTTAGCTAACATTTTTTCTAACCAACATTTTGACAGTGCTGAACAATACCTGTGTTAGAACACACTATATGATATTTAAAACACTCAGTTTTCCTAAGAACTATCTAAAGTTTTTGATTCATTTCTCTTTATCTCAGGCAAGGTAAAATATGTTCACCTGAATTTACCAAATAAATTTGCAAATGAGATTACTCACATTCAATAGCAGTTTCTTTTTAATTCTGAGTCAAATTCCTGTTTTAGCACCATTTTTCAACTATGTAAACTAAGCACCAGTTCAGCCAATTTGACCCAATGATTCAAGTGCATCGAAATAACCTTAAAGATGGTGGGTCCACTCGTGCTATGAGAGCATTAAATTAAAAATAAACAAGTTTTTTCAACTGAAAGTAAGGAGCAACATTAAAACTTAAAACACACAGAAATTATTACCCAAATAAGGGGGATTGCCTCTTCCTCACCACCTCGCTCTTCATGCTAAAGTTGTTCTCCGCTTTAAAGAAAATTACTTATTGCTCTAATTAAACGATCCTTATGTTTCAGGAGTCGTTTTTAAAAAAAATGGGACAAAATTTAAATTTTAGCGTAAAGAGGAAGGTGTTGAAGCTAGAGCAACCCACCTTATATGCTTAATAATATCTGTTTTTTTTAGGTTTTAATGTTGCTCCTTACTTTCAGTTGAAAAAACTTGTTTTTTTTTATTTAATTTTTGATCTTTTTTTAGTTAACGCCAGTATATCTGGCTCCACTTCCATGGAAAAATCGCCTTCCCCTCGGAAATATCCATCCTCTGGACAGTTCAACTCTAGCAAAAATTTACCCCGTACAATTACCCTTAACATCTCTACACGTAACATTGAATCGGTAAAGAGAAAGCAAGACATATAAAGAAATTTCCTATAGGAATTCTGGCAAACTCACCCAGTCTAAAAATTTTCCCTGAAATTTCAGCCCCTGGACCTTCCCTCTCCATGGAAACTTCTTCCCGTGCAAAATCTCCCCAGCAGAAAATTCATCCTCCCCTTCCCGCCATAAATATGTCTTTATACTTCCCAATAACAAATATTATACGTAGCCTAAACACTGGGCACCTTTTATAATTTAAAGACCCTTCCCGAGGAGCTGTGGGAGTCATTTTATCTCCAAAGACATAGTTATTAGGCCTTTCAACTATGCTGAACAAAATAGCTATCTCAAAATTGTGATCGGACAATTTAGGAAAACAGAAGTGGTGTGGGAGGAAGCCTAGTTGCCCTCCAATTTTTTGGTCATTTAAAAAGGGCAGTAGAACTTTTCATTTCTGTTAGAGTGAGCCTTCTCCTGACGTCCTAGACCCACTGGATCGATACAATCACCCTGGGAAAAAAACTAAAAAACAAACAAATAAACACGTGTCCGTGATCTTTCTTCTGGCAAAAATTACAAAATTCCATATTTTTGCAGATAGGAGCTTGAAACCTCTACAGTAGGGTTTTATGATAAGCTGAATCTGATTGTGTGATTTTCATTAACATTCTCTGACCTCTAGGGGCTTCCCCCTTTTTTTAAAATCAGACAAATTTACTCATGCTCGTTAGTTTTGATGGTTTAGACTAAATTAATGAAACTTAAATATTTGGAACCAGCATAATAATCCAATTCTTTTGATATATCTATTAGTATCAAAATTCGGTTTTTTTTAGAGTTTTGGTTACTATTTAGCCAGGTCACTCCTTACTTACAGTCTGTTACCACTGTGGTTACCACGAAGTGTTTGATCAAAGCACCAGTCGCTTCGGGTTCCCCTGGACAGCTTGCTTAGTTTTCTACTTTGTTTAACGTATTGATTATTTTTTACCCTGCCAGGTGATTATGCTGCTTGTAAAATATTTTCCAATTTCAGAACAAAGCAGCCTTCCAAAAATAAATCTTTTGCTATTGTTTTACTATTTGGCATAATTTACCTGAAAGGAAATAAATCAATTATCTCTGAAGACGCAATGAAAGCTCTCCAAAATGCCCTTTTATTTATACTTGATCAAGTTTCCTCGTTGGTCTACATTTATCCTGGCTTAAACCATAAACCGCTCTTATGGCAGCTAAAAGCAAGCAAATAGAAATACAAACCATTCGAAATCACATTCACATCACTTTTGTGTGGATCATTGTATCACTAATTTGAGTTTAGCCTCGACTCTATTTTGGCACAGAGACGGTCCAATAATAGGGAATGCCCGTTTTAGCATATTGTCAACTACATCCAAGAATATATATCTTGTATCTTTTGTGTGTGCATATTTGGAGGTCTAGCTAAACCACATAATGTCACGTGCCTTATTGGGTTTTGTTCTTAATCGACTCTGACTGAGTATACAAAGTCATCACTCTGACCCCCCTCCTAACAAAATAATCAGACACAAGGACTCGAGCCTCGGTCCTTAGGGACACTGGATTGCAAGACCAGGGCGTTAACCACCTGGCTATTACGGCTCATAAACTTTTGAGCAATAAACAACATTTCTACTAAGCTTCAAACTTTTGGTTTTATTTTTTAAGGTTTTTGAATTGTTCCAATTCCTTGTTAAAATATATACAAATATTTTTGCAATTACCAGTTTTTTTCTCTTTTCTCAATTAAATATTTTTTCATACTGAATTATATTCAAGATATTTGATTATTACAGCATGTTCGATTTCTAACAATGAATTTTACTAACCTTCAATCTTTTGGTTTTATTTTCAAAGGGTTTTGAATTGTTTATTATCAAAATATAAACACATATTTCTGCAATTACCAGTTTTTTGCTCTTTACGCAATTAAATGCTTTTTCATACTGCGGTCTATTCAAAGTTTAAATAAAAAAAAAAGTTTTTTTTTACTGCAAGTAAGGATCGACATCGACAGAGTCACACTATAGCGTAAAGTGCGAGGCGTTGAGGAGGCGACAGCCCCTTTCAAATACGGAATAATTTCTGTTCGTTTTCAGTTTTAATGTCGCTCCTTACTTTCAGTTAAAAAAAAAAACTGTTTTTTTATCTAATTTCTGAACGGTTTTGAAATAATGCACCTTGGATTTTGGCTCACTGTACATGAATTATTAAAACGAAATTTGCATGTTAATTTTACTTTTTTTGGCTAAATGGCTTTCTCAAAATTTTGATCTGACGTAACTTACGAATTAACTTACGTGACAAACTTCTATATTCGTATATTTTTATTACGTATATTAGGGGTTTGCCCCGTAGTCTATACCTCGCTCTTTACGCTTAAGTTGAAATTTTGTCCCAATTTCTTAAAAATGATCCCTTAATCACAAAGGCCGTTAATTAGAATATATAGCTCTGATGAAAGTACAGAAAAAACTTTAGTGTAAAGAGCGAGGTAATGACTAGGGGGCGAACTCAATCGTATACGTAATAATTTCTGTTCGTTTTAAGTTTTGATGTTGTTCCTTACTTTCAGTTAAAAGAATCGTATTTTTCTTATTTAATTTCTGATCGTTTTTTTTTAAATAATGCTGGGCAATCCGATATTCCCTTCGTAGCAATGTCCCTTCCTCCATGAAAACTTCCTCAGTGGAAAGATCCTCCCACGTCACTCCCGACCCTGAAAATTTCTGTATAGTTTCCAATAGACAATCCTATATGTAAACATTGGGCAAAGTTCATAACTTGCAGACCTTCCCCCGGGGTCTGTGGGGGATTGAGTCATCGTCAAAGACATAGTTATTGTATTTTTCCACCATGCTGAACAAAATGGCTATCTAAAATTTTGATCGGTTGACTTTGGAAAAAAAGCGTGGAAGCGGGCCTAGTTGCCCTCCATTTTCTTGGTCACTTAAAAAGGGCACTAGAACTTTTAATTTCCGTTCAAATGAGACCTCCAGCGATATTTTAGGACCACTGGGTCGATGCGATCACCCCTCAAAAAAAAAAACAAATAAACATGCATCCGTGATCTTTCTTCTGGCCAAAAATACAAAATTCCACATTTTTGAAGATAGGAGCTTGAAACTTTTATAGTAGGGTTTTCTAATACGCTAAATCTGGTGGTGGGATTTTCATCAAAGGACTATGACTTTAAGGGAGGTTTTCCCCTTTTTTTGAAAACAAGGCATGTAACTTTTGATAGGTCAAACCAAGCTCGATGAAACTGATATATTTGAAATCAGCATATCAATCTGATTCTTTTGATGTATCTATTGGTATTAAAATTCTGTTTTTTAGAATTTCGGTTACTATTTAGCAGGGTCACTCCTTACTTACAGTTC
Source organism: Artemia sinica (assembly GCA_027921565.1). Classification (NCBI taxonomy): domain Eukaryota; kingdom Metazoa; phylum Arthropoda; class Branchiopoda; order Anostraca; family Artemiidae; genus Artemia; species Artemia sinica. The sequence goes on from CM051257.1 coordinate 30,062,467, forward strand.
GTTACCACGAACTGTTTGATATTTATTATTACAGCAAGTCCGATTTCTAGCAACGATTTCTACTAGGCTTCAAACTTTTGGTTTTATCGTTTAAGGTTTTTAGATTGCTGAAATTCCTTATTGAAATATATACAAGTATTTTTGCAATTACCAGTTTTTTTGCTCTTTGCGCAATTAAATCTCTTTTCATACTAAAATCTATTCAAATATATTTGATTATTACAGTAAGTCAGATTTACTAAGATCAACGATGGTTTTATTTTTGAAGGTTTTAGAATTGTTGCAATCTCTTGTTAAAATATATACAAATATTTTTACAATTACCAGTTTTTGTTCTTTAGGCAATTTAATGTCTTTTCATACTACAGTCAATTTAAAGATGATTATTACAGTTTTTTCTTCCGACGATTTATCCTCCATATTTTTCATTTTCAAAAGTATGGTAGGTATTGATGACCTTATCCATGTCAAAATCCAAAACCCAATCATCATCGCTATAATTTCCAATTTTGACACGTTTTTGGATTTTGGATATCCCCCTCCCGGTAAATTACCCCCTCCCCCCTGAAAATACCCCCCGTGGAAAATAAGGCTTTCCAAATTTGAGAATTTTATTTGAGTTTAATTTTTTTAATTTCCCTAGGGGGAAGGAATTTTCGGACTTGCGTATTATGCGCCACTTTCTCAAGTTTACGCTGTGTAAAGCTCGAGAACAAACCGGTTTCTTCGATGTTTTTTTTTTTTTCAGCTTAGCGCGAGACAAGACAAAGACGAGTGACAGAACATATTGAAAATTTATAATTTGGGCTATATATTTGCACATAAGGGGGGGGGGAGCTAAGGTATTTTGACATTTTGAAGTCAGAAAACAAGTTTTTCTAGGTACCGTATATGGCCACTAAAAAATTACAGAAGAATAGCGAGGTCTCAGGAAATTTTGTTGACTAAAAAAAAAAAAAAAGAAGAAAAATTCTAGTATAAAGTAAATGTAATGTTTCATTTAAGTGTTTTTTCCAAGTGTTAAGTGTTTTTTTTTTTCAATGACCGTTGTTCCAAGCATTAAGTACCCGTACTATTATTAGGTTAGTGTAGTGTTTAATTTAAGTGTTTTATGATGACCGCTGATCAAAGTTTAGTTTATTTTTGCCTGTCATTTATGTTATTTTTCTGTATTCATGGCCGCATATTCGGCTTAAAAAAAACTTATCTATCTATCTATCTAATATGCAGAATAATTATACCAAACCCATTTTGCATGCAGACCCGCTATACTTTACACCCCCCCATGGGTGCCCATAGGATGGATTTGAGGGGGGGGCTTACCTGGTCTAATCGGCACTTCCAATACCGTATAATTGAAATATCAAGACAAAATATCATAGGCAGTGTGATAGTACTGCCTAAGTAAAGAGCGAAGTGGGCCTAATATATTGTTGTTTTTTTTTTGTTTGTTTGTTGTTGTTTTTTTTAGATCAGGACACTTCTAATAGAAAGAAATGTCATAGGAACTTCAAAAAGAGCTCATGGAGGGCAACCAGCTCCTCCTTCCTTTGAGATGGCTATTTTGTTCAGCGTAGTTTAAAGGTCCAAAAAATTATAACTTTGAGGATGGCAACCCCCCCTCCCCACGCACAGTCCTCAGGGCAAGAGTTGTAAGTTATGCCCTGGGGGGATATAAGATTTTTTTTTCGAAAAGGTGGTCGTATAAACCTTGAAAGGGGCTCATTGATTGGTAATCAGAAGTTCTACTGGCCTTTTTAACAGTCAAAAGTACTTGGAGGTCAACCACCCCCCCCCCACGTACACCAATCCTTTCCTCAAGCATATCTAATCATAATTTTTTGATATAGCCATTTTTTCAGCGTAGTTGAAAGTTTCAGAAATTTCATCATTGAGGAAGACCCCCCCCCCAACATAACCCTCAGGGCAAGGGTTGTAAGTTACGCCCTGGGGGAATATAAGGTTCTTATAGAAATGGTGGTCGTATAAACTTCAAAGAGGGCTCATTGGATTGGTAATCAGAAGTTTTAGTTTTCTTTTTAAGAGTCAAAGTGACCGGAGGGCAAATCCCCCACCCCCCACCCTACACACACACAAGCACGTCATATTTTCCCTAAACGCATCTGATAGAAATTTTAAGATGGCCATTTGTTATTGTAGAGACTTCGAGAAGGACACATTTGGTTGGTAACTGAAGGGGCTAGTGCTCTCTTTAATAGTCAAAAGTGATTGGAGGGTAACCATCCCCCACGCTCATCATTTCCGCAAAACACTTCCAATCAAAATCTCGAGATGGTTATTTTGTTTGACGTAGTTTAAAAGTCCAGAAATTATGTCTTTGAGGATGAAAACCCCCTCACAGTCCTAAAGCCATGGGTTGTAAGTTAGGCCCCGAGAGCGTTTAAGGTTTTTATGGAAACGATGGTCGTATAAACTTCAGAAGGGACTCATTGGATTGGAAATCGATAGGTGAAGTGCCATTTTTATGAGTCGAATTTATCGGAGGGCAGCTATAACCCCCCACCACGTCATATTTTCCCCAAATTTATCCGATAGAATTTTTGAGATAACCATTTGATCAAAAATAGTCAAAAGATCTCATAAAACGGCCTTTGGGGTTGACATCCCCCTCGCCGAGTATGGGGGTAAGCGTTGTAAATTATCCCCCGGGGGCAAGTAAGGTTTTTATGAAGATATGGTCTCATTTGATTGGAAAGGCATAGCTATAGATCCATTTTAAGAGTCAAACGTGATGGAGAGAAGATAGCCCCCCTCCCTGATATCCTCTTTCCCCAAATACATTCGATCGAAATTTTGAGATAGCCATCTTGTAACCAATAGTCCAAAGAGAATATAACAATGTCTTCAGTAATCAAATATAAGAAACATTTAGGTGGACGTTAAACTAAATCAAAACAAACTATGAGCATGTGGATTTTCAAAAAAAATGACAAAGCAATATCTCAAGAATAACTTATATAATTAAGTTAGACCTTTAAGAGTAAGTTGTGGGGGATTTTGAACTAGCCAGAAGGCACTATGTGTATACTTTTAATACTACAACTACAGATACTTTACCTAATGACGCTAAGAGCATTAAGGTGAAACTTATAGGAAGTGTTTAGGGGTGTTCACATTAAACGAAAAATCTGTATACATGCAGGTTTTCAAAAAGGTATATAAGTAATATCGTAGTCAGCACCACTCTATAATAGCTAGAAATATCATTGAAAAATTTAAAGACGCTAGGTCGATTCAAAATTAAAAGTTCTAGTGTACTTTCGAACAGTAAAAAGTGACTGGAGGGCAATCAGCCCGTCTCTCTAGCCGATTTATTTCCCAACACATCCATTCAAAATTTTGAGACAACTATTTTGTTCGGCATAGTACAACGGTCCAGCAACTATGTCTTTAGGGATATTGGGCATGTCAACCCCCCATAATTATATAATTGGCTCATGATGCTATATAACTAAATTCTACTTTAAAACTAAACCAAAAGTAATTGTGTTTGCCGTTGCCAATAAGACGCTTCAGCAATATATCGAGAACGACTGGGGGTATTAAGTTGAAGGTTTCGGGGAAACTACTATTACTACTTCTGCTCTTACATTTTAAATAAATAAATAGATTATAAGTGTATCTAGGTTTTCAAAGAGCATAGATAGAATCTTTTGGGAATGATATTAAGTTTTATTTTTTCAGGTCAACTTGAGGAGGTATAAATTGAATAAAAAAATACTATTTGTGTCAGGATTAAAAATTGTTGAAAAGAAAAAAAAACCGAAAAGATATAAAATATAATTTTTTTCATGAAAATCACTATGTCAATGAAAAACGAACAAAAAATAATCTAAAAAAAACTTTTTCAACAAAACAAGTTTTACAAAGAAAAGTAAAGCGCTCCATTAAGCCAAAAATGGGCAGAAATGAAGTCAAGTAATCGTCCAAGCGTAAAACTACCACAAATCACTATCAATAAATAAATGAAAATCAAAACGAACAGAAATTAGAATAAATAGCCGAGTCAAACTCGACACGAGCAAAAATAAACACTAGTAGGGCATATAACCCCCAGGCCTTCTCAAGACCAGAAAATAGTTTGCGCTTTACTGGAAACAAAATATTTTTAAATTTTTTAACTTTTTTACTTAAATAAGTAAAAACTTTTTTTTACTCACTTTTTTACACTTTTTCTTACTCTAAGGAATAAATATCAGTATAGGCATATTAAACTTAAAACCCACGGTCATTTTTTTTCTTTTTTTCAGCAAAGCCTAAATTATGTCCTGGTCTTGAGAAAAGGCATGGGGTTGTCAGCCCTAGTAATGTTAGTTATTGCTCGTTTTGAGTTTGACTCGGCTATTTATTATAATTTTTGTTCGTTTCAAAGTTTTCATTTATTTGTTGATAGTGATTTGTGGTAGTTTTACGCTTGGAAAATTATTTGACTGAATTTTTGCCCGTTTTTGTCTTAATCGAGCTCTTTATTCTTCTTTGAAACACTTATTTGTGGAAAAAGATTTTTGTGGAAAAGAATTAGTACAAATATAAGACAGCGTCATTCAGTCAGGGGAGGGAGCTGATGCCCGCTCCCCCTCCTTATGGGTGCCCATGCCCCCCCTATTGTGCAAATCTATAGCCCAAATTTATTTCTAAAGTAACGAAGAAACTAACGAAAAAAAAACGGTTTGTTCTCAAATTTTATACAGCGTAAACTTGAGTGAGTGGTACATAATACACACGTACCAAAATTCCTTCCCCCTACTGAAATAAAAAAAATAAAACTCAAATAAAATTCTCAAATTTGGAAAGCCTTATTTTCCACGGGGGGGGGGGCGGTATTTTCAGGGGGGGGGGATATTTACCGGGGGGGGGGGGGTATTTTCCCCAGGAGTATTTTCCGCGGGGGGTATTCTCCGGGGTGGTATTTCCCGGGGGGTATTTTCCACGGGGAGTATTTTCCGTGGGGGTTATTTTCCGGTGGGTATTTTCCGGGGGAAATTATCCGCGGGGGGGGGGTATTTTCCGTGGGTTTTTTTCCACGGGGGGTATTTTCAGAGGGGGGAGGAGTATTTTCCGGGAGAGTAATCGCCGGGGGGTAAACGCCGGCCGCCGTTTTAAGTCATGAGATGCCAAATTAGCAGTTTCAATTGAACTAAGAGATTCTGGCACATCTATTTAATAGGATTTGTTCTCTCCTGGAACTCGTTGTGATTCTCACTATTGGTTCTCTTCCAACCGAAGATTTCGTTTACGATTAGGTGTGATCATCCTTGTCACTTTTCTTCTAAATGCAGATTTATTTGTCTATTATTTTCATTTGGGATTCGTTGTGATGGTTGCTGCCGCATATCTTGTAGCCGCAGACCTACTGCAGAGCTTTCAATCTCCTTTCTACGAATGTGTAGAATTTTACATTTCTTCTGAGAAGAGAGGTCCCGGATGCGTCTTTATCTATTTTTTTCCTAGCGGTGACTGCTTCGAACCAATGGTCCTAGAAATTCGGAAAAAGGCTCATTTGAATGAAAATTAAAAGTTGTTGTGTTCTTTTTAAGTCAATACAGATTGTGCCACAGCAAAGTAGCGCTTTATGTCATTTTGTTAGGCAAAACAACTATTTTGACCCAAAGGGAGCCATCTTGTGAAAATTCTAAGTTGGCCGATCGATTCAAAATTACCAAAAACTGTATATTGAGCGCTTTAGTGTCAGAGTTGGTACTGCCACACAATGGCACATTTGTCTCTAAAAATGCACATAGTCCATAGATAATAAAAAGTTGACATAGATATGGATTTTAAAGATTCTTTAAACTAAGTGGATTTATTGGATGCTCGATAAATTTACTTACAGTAAAGTATAATTGCACACTTGCCATTATGAAGGGGGGGGGGGTATCTATGTGTAGATTCAGGGGGTCTATTTGAACTTTAAAAAAGTTTGTTTTGTAACCAACTTTCCTAACTCTCTGCGGGCCATCTATAAAAATAGAAAGGGGTTTTCGGGAGGTAGTATAAATTAATCTCTAATCCTCCTTGATTCCCTGGTGTATTTTAAGATTACATCTGTAATATGAGTAGTGGGGCCAATATTGGTTTAAACCAGCCCATAGGCACTACTCTTTTCTTCTACATCGTTAATCAAGAATAAGTTTAACGGCGGTTCCCTCAAGACGCAGGTGTTATTAATTTTCTTCAAGATGCAGGTGCATGTTACATAATAGGGGATGTTTTCCTCAAGATGCAAGTGTTTGTTACATTATAGGGAATGCTTTCTTCAAGATGCAGATGTTTGTCGTGTTAATTACTTAAAAATACTACAATGGCCAGAAAAAACCTTCATGGCCCGCCAATAAAGATGCAAACTTTGACGTTGCATCCTTTTTTTTCTTTGATTGTTAATTGTTTAAAAAGCTACGAGGGCCATATGGGAAATATCTTCAGGCCCCGCCAGAGGGGAACCTTCAAGACACAAGGCCCTAGCAGTCAATTTTGACAGGGCCTTAGCACCTAATCCCACCGCAGGCTCCTAGTAACCAATTTTAAGGCCCCCTAGAAACCAATTCCATCGCGAGGACCCTAGTAACCAATTCCAACGCGAGGGCCCTAGCAACCAATTCCAACGAGAGCCCAAGCGCGGGATTCCACCGGGGCTCTAGCAACCAATTCCAACGGGAGCCCAAGCGCGGGATTCCACCGGGGCTCTAGCAACCAATTCCAACGGTGGCCCTATCAGTCAATTCCACCTGGGTGCTAGCATCCAATTCCAACGGGGACCCTAGCAACCACCTTCACCAAATCCCTAGCAACTAATTCCAACGGGGGGGGGGAGGGCACTAGTCAAGTGAATAAACCCCGCTTGTAACTGAGATTGACATGATCTCGTGTAACTTGTTAGAACTCAGGGCCCACTAGTAAAGTGGGGAACCCCTGGTTGTAACTGGTGACATTTTCTTCAAGATTTTTTGCTTAGGGAATCCTTATTATTCGTCATCAAATTTTTTTTTTCCGGTGCAGGAATCGAATTTAGGACCAGAGATTTCCCCAATGGAATGTCGCCTTAACCACCTATGGCAAGAAACCCTTCCTAATATTATGTCCGGGGAAATACATTCAATGCAAATGCTATCATTTTTATCGGGAATTACTTAGTGCAATCTCGACAGTGTGCATAGCTTGATTATTTTTGCTTGAAATTAATTAAAAGAACTTTTTCACAAAATAAGTTTTTCAAAGAAAAGTAAAAAACTTCCATTAAACAAAAAATGAGCAAAAATAATATCAAATAATCTTCCAAGGGTGAAACTACCACAGATCAGAATCGATGAATAAATGAAACCCAAAACGAACAGAAAATACAATAAATAACCGAGTCAAACTCAAAACGAGCAGAAATTAACATAAGTAATGCTCAAGAACCCTATGCCTTCCCAAGGCCAGAACATGATTTGCACTTTACTGGAAAAAATATAAATGTTTTTACTTTTATAAGTTTAAAAAATCAAATAATATTAACATTTTGGTTACTGAATATCAGTATATGTATATTAAACTGGCAATGCACCTTTATTTGTATTTTTTTTCAGTAAAGTGCAAATTATGTTCTGACCTTGGGAAAGCATAGGGGTTTTGAGCCCAACTTTAGTTAAATTCTGCTCGTTTTAAGTTTGGTTATTTATTGTGATTTCTGTTCGTTTTGGGTCTCATTTATTTATCATTGCTGATTTGATGTGTTTTGGAGAAAATGTGGGCGTGAGAACGGGGTTAGTTGCCTTCAATCACTTTCGACTATTAAAAAGGGCACAAGCCACTCTAATTTCCAATTGAATGAGCCCTTTTCGAAGTTTCTAAGACAACTTCTTCGATACGAAGTGCCCTGGTCTAAAGGGAAAAATAATAAATAATATATTGTGCCAACATCGTTCTTATATGCCCCCAGGGCATAACTTAAAACCCTTGCCCTGAGAGTTATGGGGGAGTGACCTCCTCAAAAACATATTTTCTATCTGGAAATCTACTACGTTGAACAAAATGGCTATCTCAAAATTTTGATTGGATGTGTTTCGGGAAATGGTGGGCTTGGAGGGGGTGTTAGTTGCCTTCCAATCACTTTCGCCTATTAAAAAGGGCACAAGCCACTCCAATTTACAATTGAATTAGCCGTTTTTGACGTTTCTATGACAGCTTCTTCGATACGAAGTGCCCTGGTCTGAAGGAAAATAATAATAAATAATACATTGTGCCAACATCGTTCCTATATTCACCCATGGCATAACTTAAAACCCTTGCCCTGAGGATTGTGGGGAATTGACCTCAAAAATATATTTTCTATCTGGAAATCAACTACGCTGAACAGAATGGATATCTCAAAATTTTGATTGGATGTGTTTGGGGGAATGATAGGCGTGGGAGGGGCTAGTTGCCCTCCAGTCACTTTTGACTATTAAAAAGGGCACTAGCTACTCCAATTTCCCATTGAATGAGCCCTTTACGAAGTTTCTACTAATACTCCTTCGATACGAAGTGCCCTGGTCTAAGACCAAGAAATAAACAACACATTGTGCCAACATCGTTCTTTACTTTAGTAAAATTTAATTTAGCTAAAAAATAACATATTTTCTATGTGGAAATCCAACTACGCTCAACAAAATGGCAATCTAAAAATTTTGATTGGATGTGTTTGGGGGAATGATGGGTGGGGGGCAAGTTACCCTCCAATCAGTTTCGACTATTAAGAAGGGCACTAGCCACTCCAATTTCAAATTGAATGAGCCATTTTCGAAGTTTCTACGACAACTCCTTCGATAGGTAGTACCCTGGTATGGAAAAAAAAAATAATACATTATGCCTACATCGTTCTTTACTTAGGCAGCGCGGTCACGCTGCCTATGATTTATACAACAACTTTCTATATAAACCTTATTTGCCCCCAGGGCATAACTTACAACCCTTGCACTGAGGGCTCTGAGGGGGCTATCATCCTAAAAGACCTAATTTCCAGAACTTTCAACTACGTTGAACAAAATGGATATGTCAAAATTTTGATTGGATGTTTTTGGGAAAATGATGTGCGTGAGAGGGGCGTTTGTCACTAACCAAGCACTTTCAACTATTAAAATAGGCACTAGCCCTTTCAATTTCCAATTGAATGAGCCCTTTTGAAATTTCTACGACAATGCTTTCAATAAAAACTTTATATGCCCCCAGGGTATAACTTGAAGCCCTTGCCCTGAGGGCTTAGGGGAGAGGGGTTATCATCCTTAAAGACGTAATTCCCGAACCTTTCAACTACGTTGAATAAAATGGCTATCTAAAAATTTTGATTGGATGTGTTTGGGGAAAAGGTTGGCGTGAGAGGGGGTTTTGTTACCCTCAAATAACTTTCGACTATTAAAAAGGGTACTAGCCCTTTGAATTTCAAATCGAATGAGCCCTTTATGAAGTTTCTACTACAACGCCTTCTATAAAAACCTTATATGCCCCCAGGGCATAACTTACAACCCTTGCCCTGAAGGCGGTGGGGGAGTGTCCTCCTCAAAAACATAATTTCTACTTTGAAATTAACTGCGCTGAACAAAATGGCTATCTCAAAATTTTGATTGGATGTGTTTCGGGAAATGGTGGCCATGGAAGGGGTGTTAGTTGCCTTGCAATCACTTTCGACTATTCAAAAGGGGACAAGCCACTTCAATTTCCAGTTGAATGAGCCTTCCGAGTTTCTACGACAAATTTCTATACGAAGTGCCCACTCTAAAGTAAAAAATAATAAATAATACATTGTACCAACAACGTTCTTATATACCCTCAGGTCATAATTTAAAATCCTTGCCCCGAGGGTTGCGGGGGAGTGTCCTCCTCAAAAACATATTTTCTATCTGGAAATCAACTACGCTGAACAAAATGGCTATCTCAAAATTTTGATTGGATGTGTTTGGGGGAATAATAGGCGTGGGGGGGGGCTAGTTGTCCTCCAATCACTTTCGACTATTAAAAAGGGCACTAGCCCTTTGAATTTCCAATCGAATGAGCCTTTTTGAAGCTTCTACGACAACGTCTTCTATAAAAACCTTTTTTGCCCCCAGGGCATAACTTACAACCCTTTCCCTGAAGGCTGTGGGGGAGTGTCCTCCTCAAAAACATAATTTCTATCTGGAAATGAACTACGCTGAACAAAATAGCCATCTCAAAATTTTGATTGGATGTGTTTCGGGAATTGGTGGGCGTGGAAGGGGTGTTAGTTGCCTTGCAATCACTTTCGACTATTAAAAAGGGCACAAGCCTCTCCAATTTCCAATTGAATTAGCCCTTTCCGAAGTTTCTACGACAACTTCTTCGATGCAAAATGCCCTCTCTAAAGGAGAAAAATAATAAATAATACATTGTGCCAACATCGTTCTTATATGCCCTCAGGCTATAACCTAAAACCCTTGCCCTAAGGGTTGTGGGGGAGTGTCCTCCTCAAAAACATATTTTTTATCTGTAAATCAACTACGCTGAACAAAATGGCTATCTCAAAATTCTGATTAGATGTGTTTTGGGGAATGATGGGCGTGGGAGGGGGCTAGTTTCCCTCCAATCACTTTCGACTATTAAAATGGCACTAGCCACTCCAATTCCCAATCGAATGTGCCCTTTTCGAAGTTTCTAAGACAACTCCTTCGATACGAAGTGCCCAGGTATGGAGAAAAAAATAATACATTGTGTCAACATCGTTCTTTACTTAGGCAGTGCTATTGCGCTGCCTATGACAATATGATTCCCTTTTGCCTTTCTCTGTGGACTATGGATTGCGTGTTTTTTATCCTTAAAAATACCTCACATAGAAGGAGGAAAATCGATTGCTGGAATAAGATTTAGAGGGTATTGTTGTTATACATTTGACACACAATTGAATGTTACATCATAGTATTTTCATCCCGTTTCGAGCAAACCCATAGTTTGAAAAGTTGATTGCATATTTTCTTTGATTTTCGAACATCAACGTCTTTACTTGGTGCTCATCAAAAAAACGAAGTTTTTTTGTGTTAAAGAGATAATTCTTGTATCTTTTAAAAGAGCTTTACTGAGTTTGAGAGACTCTGTTACCTGATTCCGTGTTTTTTTTCCTATACTTGGGGATCATTAGAAAGTGAAGATTTTTTTATTAAATAAAATAATTCTTATATCAGAGGCAACGCTGTGGTGTTGCCTATAGTAAAGGCCATACGGCTCCAATGTTTTATTATTATTATTATTTTTTATTTCCAGAGGCACTTCATATGGAAGGGGTCGTCGTAGAAGCTTCAAAGGGGGCTCATTCGATTGGAAATCGAGAGTTCTGGTCCCCTTTTTAATAGTCGAAAATGATTGGAGGGCAACTAGCCCCCTCCCCACGCCCATCATTTCCCCAAACACATCGAATCAAAATTTTGAGATAGCCATTTTGTTCAGCGTAGTTGATTTCCAGATAGAAAATATATTTTTGAGGAGGACACTCCCCAAAACCCTCAGGGCAAGGGTTTTAATTTATGCTCTGGGGGCATATAAGGTTTTTATAGAAGGCGTTGTCGTAGAAACTTCAAAACAGGCTCATTCGATTGGAAATTAAAGAGCTAGTGCTCTTTTTAATAGTCGAAAGTGATTGGAGTGTGAACTAGCCCCCTTCCCCCGCCCACGCCATCATTTCCCCAAACACATCCAATCAAAATTTTCAGATAGCCATTTTGTTCAAGCGTAGTTGATTTCCAGATAGAAAATATATTTTGAGGAGGACACTCCCCCAAAACCCTCAGGGCAAGGGTTTTAATTTATGCTCTGGGGGCATATAAGGTTTTTATAGAAGGCGTTGTCGTAGAAACTTCAAAACAGGCTCATTCGATTGGAAATTAAAGAGCTAGTGCTCTTTTTAATAGTCGAAAGTGATTGGAGTTGAACTAGCCCCCCCCCCACGCCCATCATTTCCCCAAACACATCCTATCAAAATTTTCAGATAGCCATTTTGTTCAGCGTAGTTGATTTCCAGATAGAAAATATATTTTGAGGAGGACACTCCCCCACAACCCTCAGGGCAAGGGTTTGAATTTATGCTCTGGGGGCATATAAAGTTTTTATAGAAAGCGATGTCGTAGAAACTTCAAAACAGGCTCATTCGATTGGAAATTAAAGGGCTAGTGCCCTTTTTAATAGTCCAAAATGATTGAAGGGCAACTAGCCCCCCCATGCCCATCATTCCACCAAACACATCCAATAAAAATTTTGAGATAGCCATTTTATTCAGCGTAATTTATTTCTTGATAGAAAATATATTTTTGAGGAGGATACTCCCCCACAACCCTCAGGGCAAGGGTTTTAAGTTATGCCTGGGGGCATATAAGGTTTTTATAGAAGGTGTTGTCGTAGAAACTTCAAAGCATGCTCATTCGATTGGAAATTAAGGGGCTAGTGCCCTTTTTAATAGTCGAAAGTGATTGGAGTGTAACTAACCCCCTTCCCCCCGCCCACGCCTATCATTTCCCCAAACACATCCAATCAAAATTTTCAGATGGCCACTTTGTTCAGCGCAGTTGATTTCAAGATATAAAATATATTTTGAGGATGACACTCCCCCACAACCCTCAGGGCAAGGGTTTTAAGTTACGCCCTGGGGGCATATAAGGTTTTTATAGAAGGCGTTGTCGTAGAAACTTCAAAACAGGCTCATTCGATTGGACATTAAAGGGCTAGTGCCCTTTTTAATAGTCGAAAGTTTTTAAAGTGCAACTAGCCCCCCCCCCCACGCCCATCATTTCCCCAAACACATTCAGTCAAAATTTTGAGATAGCCATTTTGTTCAGCGTAGTTGATTTCCAGATAGAAAATATGTTTTTGAGGAGGACAATCCCCCACAACCCTCAGGGCAAGGGTTTTAAGTTACGCCCTGGGGGCATATAAGGTTTTAATAGAAGGCGTTGTCATAGAAATTTCAAAAAAGGCTCATTCGATTGGAAATTCAAAGGGATAGTGCCCTTATTAATAGTCAAAAGTGATTGGAGGGCAACTAGCCCCCCCCCCTACGCCCATCATTCCCCCAAACACATCCAATCAAAATTTTCAGACAGCCATTTTTGTTCAGCGTAGTTGATTTCCAGATTGAAAATATATTTTTGAGGAGGACACTCCCCCACAACCCTCAGGGCAAGAGTTTTAAGTTATGCCCTGGGGGCATATAAGGTTTTTATAGAAGGCGTTGTCGTAGAAACTTCAAAACAGGCTCATTCGATTGGAAATTAAAGGGCTAGTGCCCTTTTGAATAGTCGAAAGTGATTGGAGTGCAACTAGCCCCCCCCCTCACGCCCATCATTTCCCCAAACACATCCAATCAAACTTTTGAGATAGCCATTTTGTTCAGTGGAGCTGATTTCCAGATAGAAAATATGTTTTTTAGGAGGACACTCCCCAACAACCCTCAGGACAAGAGTTTTAAGTTATGCCCTGGGGGCATATAAGGTTTTTATAGAAGGCGTTGTCGTAGAAACTTCAAAACAGGCACATTCAATTGGAAATTCAAAGGGCTAGTGCCCTTTTCAATAGTCGAAAGTGACTGGAGGGCAACTAGCCCCCCTCCCCCCACGCCAATCATTCCCCCAAACACATCCAATCAAAATTTTGAGATAGCTATTTTGCTCAGCGTAGTTGATTTCCTGATAGAAAATATGTTTTTGAGGAGGACAATCCCCCACAACCCTCAGGGCAAGGGTTTTAAGTTATGCCCTGGGGGTATTTAAGGTTTTTTTTAGAAGTCGGTGTCGTAGAAACTACAGAAAAGGCTCATTCGATTGGAAATTCCGAGGGCTAGTGCCCTATGTAATAGTCGAAAGTGATTTGAGGGCAAATAACCCCCCTCTCACGCCAACCTTTTCCCCAAACACATCCAATCAAAATTTTAAGACTGCCATTTTATTAAACGTAGTTTTAAGTTCTGAAAATTAGGTCTTTGAGGATTACAACTCCCCCAAAGCCCTCAGGGCAAGGGTTGTAATTTAAGGATTCTCCGAATCCTTCATATTATTTCTTATGGAAGGGATGCTCGTATAAACTTTAGAGAGGGCTCATTTGATTGAAAATTGAAAGTTCTTGTTCACTTTTTAAGAGTCAAAAGAGATTGAAGGGCAACTAGCCCCTCTCCTCCTCCACGCCCTAAATGCATCAGATAAAAATTTTGAGAAAGGCATTTTGTTAAAATAGTTCAAAGTTCTGATAACAAAAAACTCCGGTGTTGACACAGCCCACCAGGGCCCAGGGGTAGGCGTTGTAAGTTATGCCCTGGGGCATAACTTATTAAGGGGGGTTTATAACTTATGGGAAGGGGTTTTGTATGGGAAGAACACATAGGAAATCTATTATAATTATCCAATTATAAGGTTAAAATACATACTCTGTGATAGATGCAAAATTGCTTTGGCACACAAATTCCTATTAAGGTCAATTCCAAACAGTCGTGATCCCTTTGTGTCAGCAAGTGAAATGGTCTAAACCCCCTTATTGGAGCTATTTTTTCAATCCATTCATTGTTGTCAATCGCTGTCCACAAGTTATGCAAGCTGTCTATTGTTCATGTATAAGGTTTTTATCAAAGAGGTAATCGTATAGACTTTAAAAAAAGCCTCATTCAATTTAAATTGAAAGTTCTAGATCCATTTTTTAAAGTCAAGAATAATCGGACAGTAAGCACCCCCCCCCCCATGCCAACAAAAACTTGAAACTTTTTGCAATCAAAAACGAACAAAAATTACACCTTGAAGAAAAGAAAAGCATCTAAAGTATTACGTAGCACCTAAGTGTGCAACATCCTCAGTTACAACCGGGAGATCCCTACTTGAATAGCAAGCCCTGAGTTCTAACAAGTCACGCGAGATTACGTCATTCTCAGTTACAAGCAGGAGTTCCCCACTTGACTAGCACCACCCTCCCGTCGTGATTAGTTGCTAGGGTTCCGTGAAATTGGATCCTAGGGCCTCTGTTGGAATTGGATTCTAGGGTTCCGGTTGAATTGACTGCAAGGGCCACCGTTAGAATTGCTTGCTATGGCCTTCGTTGGAATTGGCTCTTAGGGCCCCAGTGGAAATGCTCGCTTGGTCCCCCGTCGGAATTGGTTGCTAGAGTGCCAGTGAAATTGGATACCTCGGGGCCCCTCCGTGGAATTTGCTGCTAGGGCACCGCTGTTAGGGCCACCAATCAGAATTGCTTGCTAGGGCCGGGCGTCTTGAAGATTCGTCACTGGTGGGCCCTGAAGGTTTCTCCAATCTGGCCCTCGTGGGATTTTAAATAATTAACAATCAAAATAAAAAAACTATGGTGTAGCGTCAGCGTTTGCATCTTGATTGGTAAGCCCCTGAAGGTTTTTCCTGGCCGTCGTGTTTTTTTTTTAAGTAATTAACATAACAAATCATCTGCATATTGAGGAAAACATCCCCTGTTACATAGCTTGCGAGTACATCTCGAAGAAAATTAATAACACCTGCGTCTTGGGGGAATCACCGTTGACTTTCGTCGTGATCAACGATGTAGAAGAAAAGAGTAGCGCCTATAGGCCGGTTTAGACCCATCTTGACCCCACTACATACATGCGTCCTGTGGGGTGATGCTTCCCTTTCAATATCAGGTAATCTTTTTCAATGTGAGTAGTGAGGCCCCTGAGGTTTCTGTGACGCCCATACGGACTACTCCTTTCTTCCATTGGTTCGACGGCGCAAGAAGAAGATTTAACAGCGCATCCTTCTTTAGGCGACCAGGTGCCGAAATTTTAGGCAAAATTCCAGTCCTTACAAAATTCCCAGGTGGTATGACATAATTGCTTGGAAAGTGGTCGGTATAATACACAAGTTTTGATAATATGGGAGAGCTCCTAGCCCCTCGTACCTGTTTCTAGACAAGATTTTGAGCACATGCCCTATTTCTAGGTGAAATTCCTAGGTATTTCAATTACTTGAAATGTGGTCGGGATAATACACAAGTTCAATTAACAGGAGGAGCTCTTTACTTCTCGAACCTGCACAACGCATTCAACTGTTCTATTAAAGGGAACACGCTTGGGAAGACTCCATGACACATCCCTCTGGACTCCAACGACGCCATACGACCTACCCCGTTTCAAACCGTCAGGTCTAACATGCTTGATCTAATTTTATGTAACCCTGTGTCAGGAGCCTATGGGAGAATCTCCGCTTGTAACTCAACGACAGCTCACACCTTACGTAATGATTATGTAACACTGTCACGTAATACCATTTTTCGCCCGAAACCCCAAAAGTGAAATTTTTTCTGTAACTTAATGGCTGCATACACTTTATGTAAGGTCACATAACTATTGTGCAACACTGTCGCGTAATACTTTTTTTTGCCCAAAAGCCTCAAGACACTTTCTTTTTTCGGTGTTTCATTTTTCGCTCGAAACACCTTTCATATTTTTTTCCTTTTCCTTTTTCTATAGTTCTTGACCCCCCCCCCCCGGACTCAAAAGGTCATTCCCCTCCAATGGTCATTGTGCCTTAACTGTATGGACTAAAATATTATCACAGTGTTGTGTATCTGGAACCATATAATAAAATTAACCTATTGCATGATAGCTAAGATTCCCCATTTCTCGCAACCGCTAGAATGACGTAATACTCTCCCAATTTGATACTATCCAGGAGACAATCGCTTTCAAGGTATTAATAGCAATACAGACTAAGGAATGTTTTAATTAAGTAAACTCCTTAATCGTCCAAAACAATACATCTTAAAAACACAGATATCGTAAATAAAAGGTTTTATTATTTCAAACAAATTAACAAGCAATAAAACATAGAAAAAAGACAGCTAAAAAATCACGACGAAAAATAAAAGATAAAAAAGCCATATCATAATATACGCAAAAAAAGAACCGTGTATTATAGAAAATCAGGGGTCCTAGCATGCAACCTAGGGGGTAGGAGGGAGGGGGAGAGATATTAGAGATGGATTTAAAATGTTTTAAGAGCTTTCAAGGAAATACCCTTTTTTCATTGAGATAAATTTATGGACATTTATAAATCCTAACAGTAGGTTCCAACCCCCCCCCCTCCTCCCATCTTGCATTTATTTTCAGAGGGTGCCTGGATAATAGATACAATTTTTAAGTATTATTGTGGCTTATAAAAAGGATAAAATATAAGCAATAACATGCGTAATTTAAGGAAATATGAGGGGAGATGACTCAAGGAGAGGGGGAGCGTCACAAGACTTGAATAGATTATGGATTGATGGTGCTCCTACCTCTGAAACAGGAACTTCAATATCTGTATAGATTTATGCTAGTTCTAAAACATTTAACTTTTAGCTTTTCGGCATTCCGTTGGCTAGAATGATACTTTTATGTCAGAATTTGCTTGAAAACCCCTGTACTAAAGAGACACAGTCTTTTTTGGCTAAAATAAATGACAATCTTTTCAGTTTATTTCATTGCATTAGCAGTACCTTTTAGAAACGAACATGCCTCTTACGGCATTCCAACCTCTGAAACAGGACATTCAATATCTGTATAGATTTATCGTAATTCTAAAACATTTAACTTTTAGCATTTGGCATTCCATTGGCTAGAATGATACTTTTATGCCAAAATTCACTTGAAAACCCCTGTACTGAAGAGACACAGTCTTTTTTGGCTAAATAAATGTCTATGTTGTCAGTTTATTTCATAGCATTAGCAGTACCTTTTAATAACGATCGTGCCTCATAAGCCATTCTAGGCTCTGAAACAGGATATTCAATATTTCCTGCGATTTTCAGAAATTCTAAGAGAATTTAACTTTTGGATTGGACTCTCAATAAATCAAAGAGGAGGCATGTTGCATTTATATCCACAAGTGTATCAACCTCACTTCAGTATAATCCATTTACTTCCCATAACCCATGATCCAACTTCTGTTTAACCCCACCTTTCCGATGTAGATGTAAATGGGACACAATTTTATAACCTTGAATCTGAAGACCGTTTAACTGAATTCATGTTCAATAGAATCTCCGATTTTTGCATAGCCTCCCTTTGTCTCAGCCCTAATGCAACCCAGGGGACATTTTTCAACAAAAAAATCAAAATACGCAATGGCAGAAAATTCTATTTTGATAAAATCTTGTTCCCACCTATCCCGCGCACTACGGGGCAGTTTGGTCAGTGTCTACTCATTCTGGAGACGGAATGCAGACTTTCGGCTAGGCGATAAAGGAGGTAAAAACAGTCTTGCTCGAAATAGCTTAAAAAGTAGTTATAATAGGGAACTTATCATAGAAATTCTTGGATATGCCCGCCTCTGACATCACAACATCCCTGTTTCTAGGGCCCAGCTGGAAAGATTCACATCCCTGGCAGCCAACCCGGGATTCCAAGCGTTTTATTATTTCTTCTGTATTGCTGAGATTCCCATCCATGTTTGGCATATTGTTTTTCTGGAAGATTCCCAGGATTTCCGTGACTAGGTCTAATATGAAAGACCCCATTGTAACTCCCAAGCTAGACTAAAAGGATCCCACGGGGGAATCCCCCGAGCACGGCACCAAACGGGTGCTGCGTAATAACGGCAGTGCTCATTTTAAGCAATGACACCTAATAGGAGAGGTTTGAAGATAAGTGGCTCATCTTGCGAGAAGGATAGATACCCAATCCGCTAAAAAGTACACTTATGCCCCAGAGCAAAATGGGGCTTCCACACTCTTTTCACACTGAAACCACCCTCATATCCCCCCTCCATCACCCTTGTGGTACCAGTTCTCACCCCCTAGGACATTTTCAACCTTTTTTTGCTCCAACAATAAGCTAAAGAATGCCATTAAACAACATATTTTTGAGAACAGAGAATTCCTATCCCATGCTTTACTAGTGTTTGATACTCTAAGCATTTCACCTCACAATGCCACACTCTTACTGCCTCTGTGGCACACCTCTCACATCGCTCCATCTCCCGAAAACCCTTTTCAGAAATTTCATGCTAAAAGTTTTACTTCAAGTCATTCATTCAAGTTTTATAAAGCGATTTGTGCCCCAGTACCAAGCTATAACTGCTCTACAACACCCTCTCTCATCGCCCCAGCTCCCCCAAAACACTTTTTTAGACATTTCTTGTTAAAAGTTTTACTTCAAGCCATTCATTCGGGTTTCCAAAATCAATTCACGCCACAGTACTACACTAATACTGCCCCTACAACACTCCTCTGTCGTCGCCCCATTTCCCCCAAAAATGTTTTTTAGACATTTATTGTTAAAAGTTTTACTTCAAGTCATTCATTCGGGTTTTCGTAAGCAATTCACGCTATACCACACTGTAACTACTTTCTAGCTCCCCAATGACACCCATCATCATCATTGTAAGCGTCTTCAAGCATTTGAAACACACAAACACACACACACACGCACACACACTTTCATAGAAGTAACAATTTTTTCATTTATGATAAGAAGTTTCATGTCAGAAGTAGCAAGTTTTCTTTAACACTAACAAAGTTTCTCATCGAAGTAACAAATTTTTCCTTAATACTAACAAACTTTTACTTAACACTATTAAATTTCACTTAAAAGTAACAGGTTTTTCTTAACAGTAACAAATTTTTTCTAATAGCACCAAGTTTTCCGTCAAAGATAACAAATTTCTCATAGAAGTAACAATTTTTGTCAATGATAACAATTTTCCCGTTAGAAGTGGCAATTTTTCTGTCAAAGACAACAAATTTTCTTAGACGTAACATTTTTTACGTTTATCGTAAGGTATGATACGTTTAGGAAAACAAATTTTCTTAGAAGTAACATTTTTTTTCATTTATGATAACAAGTTTTCTGTTAGAAGTAGAAAGTTTTTCTTAACACTAACAAATTTTCTCTTCGAATTAAAAACATTTTCCCTTAATACTAACAAACTTTTACTTAACACATTCAAATTTTTCTTAAAAGTAACAGGTAGTTTCTTAACAGTAACAAATTTCTTCTAATAGCACCAAGTTTTTCATCAAAGACAACACATTTCTCATAGAAGTAACAATTTTTAATCAGTAATAACATGTTATCAGTTAGAAGTAACAAGTTTTCGGTCAAAGATACGAAATTTTTCTTAGAAGTAACAACTTTTCGTTATGATAACAAGATTTCAACCAGATGTAGCAAGTTTTCCTTATCACTAACAAATTTTCTCTTCGAAGTAACAAATGTATTACTTAATATTAACAAACTATTACCTAACACTTTCAAATTTCTCTTAGAAGTAACAATTTTTCACCAGTGATAACACGATTTCTGCTAGAAGTAGCAAGTTGCCCAGCAAAGATAACAAATTTTTATTTGAAGCAACAATTTTTTCGTTTACTATACCAAGTTTTCTGCTAAAACTAGCAAGTTTTTCTTAACAATAACAAATTTTATCTTCGAAGTAACAACAATTCCGGTAGAAATCTTTTTACCATAACGAAACATATTTATGTCTAAGAAAAATTTGATATCTTTGAAAGAAAACTTGCTACTTCTAACAGATAACATATTATCACTGACCAAACATTGTTACTTCTATGAGAAATTTGTAATCTTTCACGGGAAAATTGGTGCTATAAGAAGAAATTTGTTAATGCTAAGAAAAAAAACTGTCACTTCTAAGAGAAATTTGAGTGTCTTAAGTAAAAGTTTGCTAGTATTAAGGAAAAATGTTGTTACTTCGAAGAGAAAATTTGCTTGTGTTAAGAAAAACTTGCTACTTCTGACAGAAAACTTTTTATCATAAATGAAAAAAAGTAGAATATTAGTTACTTCTAAGAAAGTTTGTTATTTTTGACAGAAAACTTGCTGCCTCTAACGGTAAAATCGATATTATTGACAGAAATTGTTACTTCTATGAGAAATTTATTATCTTTGACAGAAAACTTGGTGCTATTAGAAAAAATTCGTTACTGTTCAGAAAAAGCCGTTACTTTTAAGAGAAATTTGAGTGTGTTAAGTAAAAGTTTGCTAGTATTAAGGAAAAATGTTGTTACTTCGAAGAGAAAATTTGCTTGTGTTAAGAAAAACTTGCTACTTCTGACAGAAAACTTGTTACCATAAACGACAAAATTATTACTTCCAAGAAAATTTTGTTATCTTTGCTGGACAACTTGCTAGTTCAAGCAGAAAACGTGTTATCACTGGCGAAAAAATGTTATTTCTGGGAGAAATTTGATAGTGTTTGGTAAAAGTTTGATAGAATTAAGAAAAATAGTTGATACTTCGAAGAGAAAATTTGTTACTGTTAAGGAAAACTTGCTACTTGTGTTAGAAAAGCTGTTATCATAACGAAAAAATTGTTACTTCTAAGAAAAATTTGGTATCTTTGACAGAAAACTTGTTACTTCTAACAGATAACTTGTTATCACTAACGAAAAATTGTCACTTCTATAAGAAATTTGTTTTTCATGAATTTTTGTTCACTTTATGAGAAAACTTGATGCTATTTGTAGAAATTTGTTACTGTTAAGAAAAAAACTGTTACTTCTAAGAGAAATTTGAGTGTATTAAGTAAAAGTTTGTTAGTGTTAAGAAAAAAGTTGTTACTTCGAAGAAAAAATTTGTTATTGATAAGGAAAACTTGCCACTTCTAATAGAAAACTTGTTATCATAGCGAAAAAGTTGTTACTTCTAAGAAAAATTTGGTATCTTTGACAGAAAACTTGTTACTTCTAACAGATAACTTGTTATCACTGACGAAAAATGGTTACTTCTATGAGAAGTCTGTTATCTTTGACGGACAACTTGGTGCTATTAGAAAAAATTCGTTACTGTTCAGAAAAAGCCGTTACTTTTAAGAGAAATTTGAGTGTGTTAAGTAAAAGTTTGTTAGTATTGAGGAAAATGTTGTTACTTCGAAGATAAAAGTTGCTGGTGTTAAGAAAAACTTGCTAGTTCTGGCAGAAAAGTTGTTATGAGAAACGAAAATATTGTTCTACTTCTAAGAAAAATTTGTTATCTTTGCTGGGCAACTTGCTAGTTCTAGCAGAAATCGTGTTATCACTGGCGAAAAATTGTAACTTCTAAGAAAAATTTGATAGTGTTAGGTAAAAGTTTGTTATGATTAAGGAAAAAAGTTGTTACTTCGAAGAGAAAATTTGTTAGTGATAAGGAAAACTAGCTACTTCTGGTAGAAATCTTGTTATCATAGCGAAAAATTGTTACTTCCAAGAAAAATGTGGTATCTTTGACAGAAAATGTGTTACTTCTAACAGATAACATCTTATCACTGGCAAAAAATTGTTACTTCTATGAGAAATTTGTTATCTTTGATGGAAAACTTGGTGCTATAAGAAGAAATTTTTTACTGCAAAGAAAATAAAACTGTTACTTCAAAGAGAAATTTGAGTGTGTTAAGTAAAAGTTCGTTAGCATTAAAGGAAAATGTTGTTACTTCGAAAAGAAATTTTTTAATTTTAAGTAAAACTTGCTTCTTTTGACAGAAAACTTGTTATCATAAACGAAAAACGAATGTTACTTCTAAGAAAACTTATTATCTTTGACAAAAAACTTGCTACTTCTAACGGGACATTTGTTATCATTGACAAAAATTGTTACTTCTATGAGAAATTTGTTATCTTTGACGGAAAAGATGGTGCTATTAGAAAAAACTTGTTACTGTTACGAAAAAGGCTGTTACTTTTAAGAGAAATTTAATAGTATTAGGTAAAAGTTAGTT
This sequence comes from Artemia sinica, assembly GCA_027921565.1. Taxonomy (NCBI): domain Eukaryota; kingdom Metazoa; phylum Arthropoda; class Branchiopoda; order Anostraca; family Artemiidae; genus Artemia; species Artemia sinica. The sequence goes on from CM051257.1 coordinate 30,085,137, forward strand.
AGTATTAAGGAAAAAGCTTTTACTTCGACGAGAAACTTTGTTAGTGTTAAGGAAAGCTTGCTACTTCTGATATGAAACTTGTTATCATAAACAAAAAAATTATGACTTCTAAGAAAGTGTGTGTGTGTTTGTGTGTTTCAAATGTTTGAACTCGCTTACAATGATGATGATGGGTGTCATAGGGGTTCTAGAAAATAGTTACAGTGTGTACTGTGACGTGAATTGCTTGCAAAAAACCTAATGATTGAGTTGAAGTAAAACTTTTAACAATAAATGTGTGAAAACCTTTTTGGGGGAGATGGGGCGATGACAGATGGATGTTGTAAGGGCAGTAATAGTGCGGTACTATGGCGTGAATTGATTGCAAAAATCCTGAATGAATGATTTGATGAAGAACTTTTAACAACAAATGTCTGAAAAAGGTTTTGGGAGAGATGGGGCGATGACACGGAGTTGTCTTAGAGCAGTTATAGTATGGTACTCTACCGTGAATTGCTTGTGAAAACTCGAATGATTGACTTGAAGTAAAACTATTACAAAGAATGTCTGAAAACTGTTTTGTGGGAGATGGGGCGATGACAGAGGGGTGTTGTAGGGGCAGTTATAGTGTGGTACTATGGCGTGAATTGTTTGCGAAAACTTGAATGAATGACTTGAAGTAAAACTTTTAACAAGAATTGTCTGAAGAATGTCTTAGGGAAGATGGGACGATTACAGAGGGGTGTTTAGGGGCAGTAATAGTGTGGTACTGTGGCGTCAATTGCTTACGAAAACCCGAATGAATGACTTGAAATAAAACTTTTAACAAGAAATGTCTGAAAAGATATTTGGGGAGGTGGGGCGATGAGAGAGGGTGTCATAGAGCAATTATAGTGTGGCACTGTGGTGCGTATTGCTGTCGAAAACCTGAATGAATGACTTGAAGTAAAAATTTTAGCATGAAATGTCTGAAAAGGGTTTTGGGGGAGATGGAGTGATGTTAGAGGTGTGTCACAGGGACAGTAATAGTGTGACATTGTTTGGTGAAATGCTTAGAGTATCAAACATTAGTAAAGAAAGGGGGAGTTCTCTGTTTTCTAACATATGTTGTTTAGTGGGATTCTTTAGCCTATTTTCGTAGCAAAAAAAGGTTTAAAATGTTCTAAGGGACGAGGACTGGTACCACATGGGGGACGAAAGTGGGGAGGGGGGGGTAAGAGGTGGGGGGATGTTAGTGTGAAAAGAGTGTGGCCGCCCTATTCTGCTCTGGGCCATAAGGATACGTTTTACCAGATTGGGTATCTATCCTTCTCGTAAGATGAGCTATTTATCATAAAACCTCTCCCATTAGGTGTAACTGCTTAAGATTAGCACTGCCTTTATTATACAGCACCCGTGTCTGTGTGCTGTGCTCGGGGGATTCCCACACAGGGTCCTTTTAGTCTAGCTTGGGAGTTACATTGGGGTCGTTCATATTAGACCTGGTCACGGAAATCCTGGGAATCTTCCAGAAAAACAATATGCCAAAAATAAATGGGAATATTGGCAGTACAGAAGAAATAATAGAACACCTGGAATCCCGGATGGGCTGCCAGGGGTGTGAATATTGCAAACTGAGCGCTAGAAATAGGGATGATTTGATGTCAGAGACTGTCTTACTTACTTACATAAGTCCCATCCATCCTCAAGGGACGTCTTGGGGCCACTCCTTTCAAAGAAATCTGATGAACTAGGGCTCGATATGCTGTTCTGTCAAGTGCGGTTCGGGATAGTTGGGCAATGCGTTGGATATGACAGTCAGAGACTGTCATATCCTAGAAATTCTATGATAATTTCCCTATTATTACTACTGCTTAAGTTATCTCGAGCATGACCGTTTTTAAACCTCTTTTATCGCCTAGCAAAAGTCCGGATTCCGTCTCCAGAATGAGTAGACACTGACCAAACTCCCCCACAGTGCGCGGGATAAGTGGGAACAAGAATTTCTCAAAATAGAATTTTCCCGCCTTTGCGTGTTTTGTTATTTTTGTTGAAAAATGTCCCCTGGGTAGCATGAGGGCTGAGACAAAGGAAGGTTATGCAAAATCTGAGATTCTGTTGAACATGGATTCAGTTAAACGGGATTCTGATGCACGATTATAAAATTGTGTCTCATTTGCATCTACATCAGAAGGGTGGGGTTAAACAGAAGTTTAGTTGAATCGGGGTTAAGTTAAATGGATTATGTTGTAGTATGGTCGATATAATTGTGGATATAAATGCAACATGCCTCCCTTTTGCATTTATTGAGAGTCCAAGCTTAAAGTTAAATGTTCTTAGAATCTCTGAAAATCTAAGGGAATATTGAAACTCAGTTTTCAGAGGCAGGAATGGCGTATGAGGCACGTTCGTTTCTAAAAGGTACTGCTAATGCTATGAAATAAACTGACAAAATAGAGATTTATTTACCCAAAAAAGACTATGTCTCTTCAGTACAGGGGTTTTTAAGCGAATTGTGACATAAAAGTATCATTCTAGCCAATGGAATGCCGAAAAGCTAAAAGTTAAATGTTTTAGAATTACAGTAGATCTATACAGATATTGAATCTCCTGTTTCAGAGAATAAAATGCCGTATGAGGCACCGTATCAGCACAGGCGTTTTCAAGCAAATTGTGACATAAAAGTATCATTCTGGCCAATGGAATGCCAAAAAGCTAAAAGATAAATGTTTTAGAACTAGTATAAATCTATACATATATTGAATCTCCCGTTTCAGAAGTAGGATTACCATCAATCCATAATCTATGCAAGTCCGCTGACGCTCCCCTTCTCCTGAAGTCCTCGCCCTTCGTCTTTAGTTAAATTAACCATGTTATTGCTTATATTGTATCCTTCTATAAGCCATAATAATGCCTAAAAATTACATCTATTATCAAGGCGAAATGAATGCTAGGGGGGGGGGGGGTTGAACCTGTTGTTAGGATATTTTTAATATCCATAAATTCATCTCAATGAAAAAAGGGTATTTCTATAAAAGCTCTTAAAACACTTTAAACCAATGTCGGTGTTTTAAGATGTATTGTTTTGGACGATTAAGGAGATTACTTATTTAAACAACTCCTTAGTCTGTATTGCTATTAACACCTTGACAGCGATTATCTCCTGGATTGTATCAAATTGGGAGAGTAATACGTCATTCTAGCGTTTTCCAGAAATGGGGAGTCTTAGCTGTCATGCAAAAGGTTAATTTTAGAATATGGTTCCAGATACAAAATACTGTGAATAACAGTTTAGTCCTTGCAGTTGAGGCACATTGCCATTGGAGAGGAAAGACCTTTCGAGTCCTTGAGGGGTCAAGAACTATAGAAAAAGAAAAAGAAAAAAAAATATGAATTGTGTTTCGACCGAAAAATGAAACACAAAAAAAAATATCTTGAGGCTTTTGGGCAAAAAAAGTATTACGTGACCGTGTTACACAATAATTGTTTGACCTTACATAAAGTGTATGCCGCCATTAAGTTAATGAAAAAAAAACGCTTTGGGGGCTTAGGGTGAAAAAAAGTATTACTTGACAGTGTTGTTTAATCATTTCGTAAGTTGTGATCTGTCGCTACGTTACAATCGGGGATTTCCCTATGGGTTCCTGGCGCAGGGTTATATAAAATTACGTAAAGTATATTAGACCTGATGGTTTGAAAAGAGGTAAGTCGTGTGACGTCATTGGAGTCCAGAGGGGTGTGTCATGGAGTCTTGCCAAGTATGTTCCCTTTAATAGAACAGGTGACTGTGATGTGCAGGTGCGAGGGGTTATGAGCTCCCCCTGTTAATTTAATTTGTGTATTATCCCGACCACATTCCAAGTAATTGAAAATACCTAGGAATTTCACCCATAAATAGGGCATGCGCTCAAAATCCTGTCTAGAAACAGGTGCGAGGGGCTAGGAACTCCCCCATATTATCAAAACTTGTGTATTATACTGACCACATTCAAAGTAAGTATGTCATAGCACCTAAGAATTTTGAGAGGACTGGAATTTCGCCTAAAATTGCGGCACCTGTTCGCCAAAAGAGGGGTGCGTTGTTAAATGTTCTTCTTGCGCCGTCGAACCAATGGAAGAAAGGAGTAGTCCGTATAAGCGTCACAGAAACCTCAGGGGCCTCACTTCTAGTGTGACAATAATGATTACATTCGCATGCTTACCAGTAGACAAATGGAAAAGTGGAGAGGGGCCTTATGAGAGCCCCAGGAAATCTCCCTTTTGGGCGGAGAAGAAACCATAACATGTTACCTTTTTAATTTATTTTTGATGATTCAGATCCTCTCTCCAAAGAAATGTATTTGTTTTTTTCCAGAAAAAAATGCATACCTCCTAATATATATAATAGGAGGGGTATACATATAAATGTATAGGAAAGAGTAAATTTTGAATTTAGATCAATAGCCTTGCCCTCTTTTAAATTCCGTAGAAAAGGGATTAGGGAAGATAGGTCCGAATCTGGAAAATGTAATATTCATTAAAAATATAGTTAAAGGGTCTTTTCATTTCATTCAAATACAAGAAATGTATTTTCTTTTGTTGCCTCCCTCTTCTATGAAATGAGCTAGGTTTTATTTCCAAAATAAGTTTTTCTTGGTCTCCATACAAAAGCTGTACATAATACACTCCTAGTTTTCTAGCTTAAGCGACACCGAGTAGGCTACTCGTGTGGGAAAACATCAGGTTTTTGTCTATTCGGTAATGCTTTTCCCACTGGTATAACACCCGGGAAAATGAGTATAAAAATGAAAAGATATTTCAAAAAAATACTTTAATCACCTGTCCTTGAAACATTTCTTATACTTTCCATGGACAAGTGGTTGAAAACTAAAGACAAATAATTTTCCACGAGATACTTTTATTCAAGTCTTGTTTTTCTTTTCAGAATTTTGACTTGGTCACAATATTGTTTTCCGATGTCGTCACTTTCACAGAAATCAGTAGTCGGATAACACCAATGGAGGTCGTATGTATGCTAAATGACATGTATTCCCTTTTTGATAAATTGACAGAGATGCATGGAGTATATAAAGTAATTAAGACTTTATTGTTTATACTTTGGCGTTCCTTCGAGACTTATCCTATTTCCTTTTTCTTTAGATTAGCAACATTGATGCACTATTTGAGTAGTACTTTGTATGACTCGTTGGCTCAATCGTTTTGTATATTCTTTTCGAACTATTTTGTTTCTGCTGCTTCTGACTTAGAATCTTATTTGTATTCTAGTCTGCTGCCTCATAGTGAAATTAGCTTTTCTTCAATTATTTCTATCAGGAAACCGTCTAAATACAAAGTATTACAGTTTAGAGAAATACTTAGTTTTCCCTGTGGCTCCGTTGGATAACAGCAATTTTATTTTTCCTTTGTAAATTGATTAAATTTCTCAAGACGAAAAAAAGTCGAAGGAAACATAATACAATGACTTTTGTAGGAGCTTTCAAAAACACGGGCCAGATACAAACTTATTTTCAAAAGTAACAATTTTCCAATGACGAAGTGTTTTATTCATTTTTTATTCGAAGAAAGGTAATTGCAAAAATGGAAAACAAAGAGAGATAGACAAATACAGCGAGATAGAGATAGACTTTTATGCTGATTTAAAATATGTGATTTTCATTAAGTTTAGTCTTACCTATTAAAGGTTACGAGCCTGAGAAAATTTTCCAGATTTTGGAAAAAGGAGGGAATCAGCCCCTAAAAGTCAAGTGAACTAAATGAAAATCATACCATCAGATTCAGCGCATCAGAGAACCCTACTGAATAGGTTTCAAGCTCCTATCTCCAAAAATGTGGAATTTTGTATTTTTTGCCAGAAGAAACATCACGGATACGTGTTTATTTTTGTTTTTATTATTTTTTTTTCCCAGGGGTGATCGTATCGACCCAGAGGTCATAGAATATTGGGAGAGGGCTCATTTGAACGAAAATTAAAAGTTCCATTGCCCTTTTAGAGTGACCAAAAAAATTGAAAGGCAACTAGGCCCTCGTCCCCCGCCCCTTTTTTCCCCAAAATCGTCTGATCAAAATTTTGATACAGCCATTGTTGAAGCGCCCAATAAATATGCCTTTGGTTATAACATAACCCCTCTCCCACAGCCCCAGGGGAAATGTATTTAAGTTATAAAATTTGCCCATTGTTTGCGCATAGTATTTGTTATTGGGATGATAGACATACATTTACAGGTGGAGGGGGGACAAAATTTCTGCTGGGGGGTTTTCTACAGGGGAATTTTCCATGGGGAGGGAAATTTCCAGGGAGTGAACTTGTCAGGGGAAATTATACACTGGAGGAATTTGCCAGAATTCTTACGCAAATTTTTTTTATAAGTCTTGCTTTCTCTTTTCCGTCTCAATTTTACGTGCAGAGTGATTAAGAGTAATTGTCCGGGTAAATTTTCACATGGATTTGATTGTCTACAGGATATTTGCGTGGAAAGAGGGTTTCTCAGTGGAGGTGGGGCCAGATTTCCTGGCATTATTTAAAAAACGATCAGAAATTAAATGAAAAAACTAGATTTTTCAACGGAAAGTAAGGAGGAACATTAAAATTTAAAACGAATACAAATTATTATGTATACAAAGGCCCCCTCCTTAACGTTTTTTAGGCTCAAGTTTGAATTTTGTCCCAAATTCCTTAATATTGACTTCTGAAATACAATTGCCATTTAATTAGAATAATAAGACGCTTGTTAAAAGTACTAAAAAACTTTACCGTAAAGAGCAAGGTGTTAAGGAGGGGATAACCCCCTTTATATACGTAATAATGTCTGTTCGTTTTAAGTTTTAATGTTACTCCTTACTTTCAGTTGGAAAAAACTTGTTTTTTTTTTATTTAATAAATGAAAGAAATTAGAAAGCTTATGAATAAGACGCTGATGAGTTAGTGGAACGTAACGAAGTGTTTTCAGGTTTTGGCCTGTTGATTAGCGGTTATTTTTTTCAAATTTTTACTCTTCGTATTCGGAGGAAATAAAAAGTTTGAATTGAACTAAAAAGCATGCCCTCCTCTATTTCAGGCAAAGGCTATTCCGTTGTATTTATCTATTAAAATAAGATTTAAGTTTGGGCCTTGAAAGTCCGTTAAATATTTACCCTTTTGGTTCCTGAATGAATGACTGAATGATGTATTTCAGCTGTTAACCAATTCAAAGCTATACCTCAAAGAACATATAAAGCTGAGCTTGGTGTGTACAATAGAAAAAGTTGCATGATTTGCTCGCTTATACTTAAATCCTTCGATGCCTAGAGGTGTATCGGGCAGCAATGGCTGACCTCCAAGTTGGACGATCATAGGCAGCGCGCTAGCGCTGCCTATGATCTAAGTAAAGAACGATGTGGCTACAATGTGTTTTTGTATTTTTTTTTTCTCCATACTCGGGCACTTCGTATCGAAGGAGTTTGTCGTAGAAAGTTCGAAAAGGGCTCATTCGATTGGAAATTGCAGTGGCTAGTGCCCTTTTTAATAGTCGAAAATGATTGGAGGGAAACTAGCCCCCCTCCTCACCCATCATTCCCCCAAATACACCAATCAAAATTTTGAGATAGCCATTTTGTTCAGCGCAGTTGATTTCCGGATAAAAAATAGTTTTTGAGGAGGACACTCCCCCACAACCCCCAGGGCAAGGGTTTTAAGTTATACCCTGGGGGCATATATGGTTTTTATAGAATGCGTTGTCGTAGAAACTTCAAAAAAGGCTCATTCGATTCTAAATTCAAAGGGCTAGTGCCCTTTTTATTAGTCGGCAGTGATTGGAGGGCAACTAGCTCCCCCACGCCCATCATTCCCCCAAACACATCCAATCGAAATTTTGATATAGCCATTTTGTTTAACGTAGTTGATTTCCAGATAGAAAATATCTTTTTGAGGAGGACACTCCCCCACAACCCTCGGGGCAAGGGTTTTAAGTTATGCCCTGGGTGCATATAATGTTTTTTATAGAAGGCGTTGTCGCAGAAACTTCAAAAAAGGCTCATTCGATTGGAAATTCAAAAGGCCAGTGCCCGTTTTAATAGTCAAAAGTGATTGGAGGGCAAAAAGCCCCCCCCCCACACCCATCATTCCCCCAAACACATCCAATCAAAATTTTGATATAGCCACTTCGTTCAGCGTAGTTGATTTCCAGATAGAAAATATGTTTTGAGGAGGACACTCTCCTACAACCCTCGAGGCAAGGGTTTTAAGGTATGCCCCGGGGTATATAAGGTTTTTATAGAAGGTGTTGTCGTAGAAACTTCAAGAAAGGCTCATTCGATTTTAAATTCTAAGGGCTAGTGCCCTTTTTAATAGTCGAAAGTGATTGGAGGGCAACTAGCCCCTCCCTCGTCCATCATTCCCCCAAACACATCCATTCAAAATTTTGAGATAGCCATTTGGTTCAGCGTAAATGATTTCCAGATAGAAAATATGTTTTGAGGAGGACACTCCCCCACAACCCTCGGGGCAAGTGTTGTAAGCTATGCTCTGGGGGCAAATAAGGTTTTATAGAAGGCGTTGTCATAGAAACTTCAAAAAAGGCTCATTCGATTGTAAATTCAAAGGGCTAGTGCCCTTTTTAATAGTTGGAAGGGGTTGGACGGTAACTAACCCCCTCTCACGCCCACCGTTTCCCCAAACATATCCAATCAAAATTTTGAGATAGCCATTTTGTTCAACGTAGTTTAAAGTTCTGGATATTAGGTCTTTGAGGAAGACAACCCCCTCACAGCCCTCAGGACAAGGATTGTAAGTTATGCCCTTGGGGCATATAAAGTTTTTATAGAAAGCGTTGTCGTAGAAACTTCAAAAAGGACTCATTCGATTATAAATTGTAATGGCTTGTGCCCTTTTTATTAGTCGAAAGTAATTGGAAGGCAACTAACACCCCTTCCACGCCCACCATTTCCCCAAATACTTAAAATAAAAATTTTGAAATAGCCATTTTGTTCCACGCAGTTAAAGTTCAGGAAATTATACCTTTGAGCAGGACACTCCCCTCACAGTCTTCAGAGCAAGGATTCTAAGTTATGCCCTGGTGGCATATAAGTTTTTATTGAAATCTTTATCGTAGAAACTTGAAAAAGGGCTCATTCGATTGGAAACTCAAAGGTCTAGTGCCCTTTTTAATAGTCAAAACTGATTTGAGGGCAACTAGCCCCCCATCTCTCGCCCACCTTTTCCTCAAACACATCCAATCAAAATTTTTAGATAGCCATTTCATTCAGTGTTGTTGATTTCCAGATAGAAATTATGTTTTTGAGGAGGACACTCCCTCACAGCCCTCAGGGCAAGGGTTGTAAGTTATGCCCTGGGGTATATAAGGTTTTTACTGAACGCGTCGTCGTAGAAACTTCAAAAAGAGCTCATTCGATTGGAAATCGAAATGGCTAGTGCCCTTTTTAATTGTCGAAAGTGATTGGAAGGCAACTAGCACCCCTTCTTTGCCCACGATTTCCCCAAACATATCCAATCAAAATTTTAAATAGCCATTTTGACCCACGTAGTTTAAAGTTCAGGAAATTATACCTTTGAGCAGGATACTCCCCCACAGTCTTCAGGGCAAGGGTTATAAGTTATGCCCTGGGGGCATATAAGGTTTTTATTGAAATGTTTGTCGTGGAAATTTGAAAAAGAGCTCATTCGATTGGAAATTCAAAGGGCTAGTGCCCTTTTAAATAGTCGAAAGTGATTTGAGGGCAACTAACCCCCCTCTCACGCCCACTTTTCCCCCAACCACATCCAATCAAAATTTTTAGATAGCCATTTTATTCAACGCAGTTGAAATTTTTGAAAATTAGGTCTTTAAGAATGACAACCCATCCCCCCCCAAAACCCTCAGGGCAAGGGTTTGAGCTATGCCCTGGGAGCATGTAAGGTTTTTATTGAAAGCGATGTTGTAAAAACATCCAAAAGGACTTATTCAATTGGAAATTGAAAGGTCTAGTACTCTTTCAATAGCCAAAAGTGATTGAAGGGCAACTAACCCCCCTCTTACGCCCACCATTTCTCCAAACACATCCAATTAAATTTTGATATATCCATTTTGTTCAACGTATTCGAAAGTTCTGGAAATTAGGCCTTTTATGATGATACCCCCATCAGAGGTTTCAGTGCAAGGGTTGTAAGTTATGCCCTGGGGGCATATAAGGTTTATATAGAAAGGTGTTATAGAAATTTCAAAAGGGGCTAAATTGATTGGAAATTGAAAATCCCCTTTTTAATATTCGAAAGTGAGTGGAGAGTAATTAACCTTAACCCCCCTCTTACGCCCGCCATTTCCCCAAACACATTCAATCAAAATTTAGAGAAGGCCATTTTGTTCAACTTAGTTGAAAGTTCTGGAAATTATGTATTTAAGGATGACAAACCCCCCAGAGTCCCCAGGGTGAAGGTTGTAAGTTATGCCCTAGGGGCATATAAGGTTTTTAATGATAGAGTTGTCGTAAAAACTTCAAAAGGGGCTCATTTAATTGGAAATTGAGAGGGCTAGTGCCCTTTTTAATAGTTGAAAGTGATTGGACGGTACTAACCCCTCTCTCACACCCACCATTCCCCCAAACACATCCAATCAAATTTTTCAGATAGCCATTTTATTCAACGCAGTAGAAAGCTCTGGAAATTAGGTCTGTGAGGATGACAACCCCCACAGCCCTCAGGGCGAGGGTTGTAAGTTATCCCCTGGGGCATATAAGGTTTTTATTGGAAGTGTTGTCGTAGAAACTTCAAAAGGGCTCATTTGATTGTAAATTTAAAGGGCTAGTGCCTTTTTTAATAGTTGAAAGTGATTGGAGAAACACTAACACCCCTCTCACGCCCACTATTTTCCCAGACACATCCAATCAAAATTTTGAGATAGCCATTTTGTTTAACGTAGTTGAAAGTTCTTGAAATTAGCTCTTAGAGGATGACAACCACCCTCGCAGCCCTTAGGGTAAGAGTTGTAATTTACGCCCTGGGGGCATAAAAGGTGTTTATAGGAAGTTTTGTCGTAGAAACTCAAAAAGGGCTCATTCGATTTGAAATCCAAAGGTTTAGTGCCCTTTTTAATAGTCGAAAGTGATTGGAAAGCTTGACATTTTTATAGCAAAGATCGATGTGGGTATAATGTATTATTTTTTTGTTGTTGTTGTTGTTTAACCCCGGGCACTTTTTATCGAAGGAGTTGTCGTAGGAACTTCGGAAAGGGCTCATTCGATTGAAAATAGAAAGGGCTGACTGCCCTTTTTAATAGTCGAAAGTCATTGGAGGAAAACTAATCCCCCTCCCACGCCCACCCTCCCATTTGACTTAACGTTTACGTGTACGTTTATGTGTTAATGCTAATTCTCAATAAGGCATCTCAGCAGTATCCCAAGAACGACTGAGGGTTTATGTTCAAACTTTTGGGGCTGCTTCTGCTCTTACGATTTAACCAAATCAGAATAGCGTAAGTGTATCCAAGCTATCAAAGAAAGTAAACAGATTTTTTTGCGAATGGTATCAAGTTTTCCATTTCAGGTCAACTAGACGAGGTATGAAACTAAATTAAACACTTCTATTTGTGTCCAGATTTTTAAGAGGATGTATGTTGCTAAAAATTGCTGAAAAATTTTTCTCCAGCATACAAATAGCAGGCCAAACTATAAATCTTTAAAAAAAAACGAAAAGATTTAAAGTATTATTTTCTTTTTCTCTGAAAAGACTATGTCAATATAAAACGAACAGAAATTAATAACAAAAACTTTTTCCACAAAATAAGTTTTTCAAAGAAAAGTAAAGAACTCCATTAAACAAAAATGAGCAAAAATAAAATCAAATAATCTACCAAGCGTGAAACTACCACAAATCAGCTTCGATAAATAAATGAAACCCAAAACGAACAAACATTACAATTAATAACCGAGTCAAACTCAAAACGAGTAGAAATTAACATAAGTTGGGCTCAAAACCCCTATGCCTTCCCAAGGCCAGAACATAATTTGCACTTTACTGAAAAAAAAAATACAAATGAATGTGCATTGTCGGTTTAATATACATATACTGATATTTAGTAATCAAAATGTTAATATTATTTTATTTATTAAAGTTATAAAAGTAAAAACTTTTATATTTTTTTCAGTAAAGTGCAAATTATGTTCTGGCCTTGGGAGGGCATATAGAGGATGGCTTCTGCTCGTTTTGAGTTCGACTAAGTTATTTATTGTAATTTCTGTTCGCTTTGGGTTTCATTTATTTATCGATGCTGATTTGTGGTAGTTATACGCTTGGTAGATTATTTTATTTTATTTTTGCTCATTTTTGTCTAATGCCGTTCTTTAATTTTCTTTGAAAAATTTATTTTGTGGAAAAAGTTTTTTTAACTAATCTGAGTCAGAGACCAGAGCTCATTGAGGATGATCATAATACTCTTGCTTCAACTTTAAGGGAACAGCCAATGGTGATTTGTTGTCTACCAGCCAACCGGAGCCCCAGAGGAATCCAGGACCAAAGGTCATATGGAAGTCGTCCTTGTCCAGTTCAAGTCATGTGTCCCCAGTATCGCCACCTTCTAAGTAGAATTTAATCGGCTACTAGTGGCTACCTGGTGAGAACCTTTATCCTGGTGTTGGGTACTTTTATCGGCCCAACAGATCGCAAGTATTCTTCGAAACAACTATTCTCAAATCCAAGTAACCTTTCCTCTACAGATCTAGACAGACTGCAGGATTTACATCCATAGGTCAATATGGAGTTTACATTGCTGTTAAACAGACACAGTTTAAACTTAAGAGAATTCTCTGTCGCACCTGCCGTTTTTGGTTGATGTAAAACCTAGATACATGAATCCGCTGACTTCATCGATTTCTGTTTCCCCAAGCTTAAGACCTCCATCTGGCAAAGTGATAATACCGTTTGACATTAACTTGGTCTTATTCACATTAATCTGCAGACCTATATGGGAGTCTTGGCCAATGGCGAAGATAAAGTCGCAACAACATCAACTTGGCCAAAAACCATGTTGTCCATCTCTTAGTGCAGGGTCTACTTGCCTTTAAATTGAATTTGATATAATTTTGCAGGGAATCTTACTTCCAGTCATCTGGAGTGTTATTCCTCTCCGATTATCGCATATTGATTTCATTCCATTCTTGAAAAGTTTGACAATCATCTATTTTTTCCATTCAGGTGGAATAGCCTCAGCACTCCATTTATTCTTAAGTAGTTTAAAAGTGCATGACCTTCCTGTTCATCTAGTTTCAATTTGTTTTTGTTTTTTGTTTACTTTGGAATTTTCTGTCTTTCAAAAAATGATCACTTTTGAGATATTCATGTTTTTTCCCGTCAATTACAAGCTAATAAGAGGAAAATTGATGAATGAAAGATCTCGCCAAAGAATATTAACTTATTTTCATTTTTTGTATATAAATATTTTCACCTCAGTTGCTTTAGTGTTCTCCTCAAAGTAGCTCTAATAGCTTCTTTTCCCTAAGTGGATCAGTTGCGACAATTGTATTTTATTGGTGGTGGTTTTATTTGTTTTTAGTTTTAGTTTGGTTTTTTATCTTTGTTTCTCTTGTGCTGAAGACGCCTGGTTTGGATACAGGGGAAATATCCGCTTTGTTTTAGTTTTTCATCTTGTATCTCTACTGGAAGCAGTCTCGTTTGTCGTTTTTTCATTGAGTTTTTTCTCTCCTTGTTAGTTTTTTGGAAAATTGATACAGAAGTAGAATGCGTCTATGGAATTTGCTTACTCTATGTTCCTTCCTGTGCTATTTGCTTACTTTACGTTCCTTGGCACCTTTCCAGAGCCTGTACTTATGGATTTGCTTACTTTATGTTCCTTGGTACCTTTCCAAGCAAAGTGAACAAACAGGTTTTGAAACTATACGGGTTTCTAAGGCAAATATCAATTGCACATGGAATTACACAAGAATATACAGTGCAGTTTGACGAGCACATTTTTTTGTTAACCAAAAATTAGAAATTGTCAACCTTTTCAAAGAGAGTGAGTAGAAACTGTCAAAGAGTTTGATAACCTCTAGCTTAAAGGCATCTCATCGAGTTTGATTAAGAATGCAACATGTCTAGAATTGATGCCAAATGCTGTTGAATCATTTACCAAAAAAACATAACTCTATTTGCAAAAAAAGGGTTTAGCATTTGGGAATTGGACTCTATGAACGATATTGATTAATGTTTGAATAATAGGAGCGTGAATGATTCTAATTAGTGATTGGATCGTAGAAGATGGAGAAAAAGGGTTAAACTGATTAGCAGTTAAGATAACCCCGAAGAGCATGTTAACTCATAGCTTATTTATTATAAATTTGGAACAATATCAATCTATGGAAATGGTTAACGATGATAAAATGGTCTTATGACTTGACCTAGCTTTACTTCTTCGATGTGTTCTGTGTAATACACAAGTGGCGTTTGAACAGTGTTGTCAATTTAAAATAGAGTTTAACGTTATAGTATACTAAAAAGTTGATACTAAGAGAGATGTAGATGGCAAGAAAAGAATTTTAATAATGGATAGCTTTACTTCTTCCATGTGCTCTGTATAATACACAAGTGGCGTTTGAACAGTGTTGTCAGTTTAAAATAGAGTCTAACGTTATAGTATACTAAAAAATTGTTACTAAGAGAGATGTAGATGGCAAGAAAAGAATTTTCATAATGAAATTCAGAACAAACCTTAGAAATCCTTGCAAATCAAGTAGTAAGGTGTATGTGAGTACGAACCATCAAGGATCATAAGCACCAACGACCCTAACCACCAGAGACCTCAACCCCCGAAAGGTCCCCTATCCCCAAACTCGAAGGTTGCCCCCCTCCACTCCAACTTTTTGGTCCCCTTCCCCCATTATTTTTGAATTTTTTTTAACTTTTTTTTATTATTTATTTTAACATGATATATTTTTTCAACTTTTATTTTACGTCTTTTATTTTATGTTTTCGAATGAGATGAAACATACTTAAAACAAAAAAAAATCACATTTAATATTTTCTAAACTCAAAATGAGAATGGTATAGACATGTTAGTCATGACCTTTACTATTAGAAAAATAATGTTCGTAGTAGCACTTTATTTTATTGGACTAAAAATTTTTTTATACTTCGAAATTATTAAACTTTTTTTTACGTATCTTAAAATGACATAAAATATGCTTACGGCTCTAACAATTGTACTCTATGCTTGCTCAGAGACACGATGCGGCTTTCCCACTGGTACTTTATGGCGAGTTATCGACACTATCTAGTTTATTGCATGTATTAAATCATTATTTTTCTACGCGGTGGAACGAAAACACGTCATATCTTTTAAAAAAAGTGAGGATGGAGCATTTTAATAGTGTGTGTTCATATGACAATGTTATTGTAGCATTGAATGCCGACAAGGAGAAGTATTTAAACTATGAGACAAGTACAAGTGGTAACACTATTGGAAATGTATGCATGCATTGTCATGACAATAAGGAATTAAATTTCTTTGGAGTACCAAAAAAATTCAACTCTTATGTTGGTGAATATGCAAGATTGAGATCTCCAGAGATGATTGCACTCAAAGAGAACGCCAACATAAAAATAATCGTTGAGGATAGATGACAACTCCTTGCTACTGTTGCAGGTAACACATCACCTACTGATGCATCCTATCGTCAGCTTTCGGGTATTAGCATTCAACGGAAGATCAAAAAAAGAAAGGCCTACTCTTCTACTAATATCACAAACCATATCTTGTCTACGTGCCGAAACTGTTACATATGTAAAAATAATGTGATAACAGACAGTGAAATTGCCAGAAAAATAAAAGGGCATTGGTAGAAATATCACTATGGACTATAAAGATGAATCGATGAAAAACAAAGTACCAGCAAACGTTACTGCCAATGATCAAACAGTCAATGAACCAAATAATACCAGAGACAAAAAGCATATTGAGCCTGTCGATGACACACCAGTAAAAGTTGTGTATGACTCAAAATGGAATAATGATTATTCTACATATTACGAACTAAGAGAAGACAATAAATACAATATCAAGAGAGAACATGGTGAACTATTTTATGGAACGGATTCAAAATGTCCAAAGCTCATCATTGATATTAACAATGTATCATAATGTATTTTTGAATTAATATTCTACATAGCATTATTTCATTAAAAATATATTATGCATTACATTGTTATGTGTTCATTATTTTTAGAGTAAGCTAGGATATCAAACGTTTAGAATGTCTATTAAAACATCGGAGATGTAAGAAAAGAAATTTGCATACATCTATTGTCAGATACTTGGGATAACATTGACAAAATCTAGGTATAAGAATGAATAAATTCTTTATTAACATCAGTTGTTGGATATGTCATTAGGAAAAACTTGTAAGTAAGTAAGTAACAAACTCTTTCTTGAATTCACCTCTTGGATACACAATACAGAAATTTAATTCAGGAAATTATGAAAAAAATTGAATAAATTCTTTATTAACATTCTTTATCGATTGATTTCGCTTCCATCAACATCCTTTGTCAGATACATCGAATAAAATTGACAAAATGTAAATATCAGAGTGAATAAATACTTTATCAACATCCTCTATCGGATATGTCTGATAAAATTGACAAAATCTAAGTATCAGAGTGATTAAAATCTAAGTATCAGAGTGATTAAGTTCCATATCAACATCCCTTTCTCGGATACATGGGATAAAATTTACTAAATTTAAGTATCAGAGTGAATAAATGCTTTATCATCATCTTTTGTCGTGTATATCGGATAAAATTGACAAAATCTAAGTATCAGATTGATTAAATTCTATATCAACATTCATTTCTCGAATACATGAGATAAAATTGAAAAAATCTAAGCATCAGAGTGAATATTTTTTTTATTAACATCTTTTGTTAGATACAACGAATATAAATGACAAAATCTAAGTATCAGAGTGAATAAATGCTATATCAGCATTCTTTGTCGGATATGCTGGATAAAATTGACAAAATCCAAGTGTCAGAGTGAATTTGTTTTTATCAACACGTTTTGTTAGATACATCAAATATAATTGACAAAATCTAAGTATCAGAGTAAATAAATGCATTATCATCATCATTTGTCGGGTATATCGGATAGAATTGACAAAATCAAAGTATCAGATTGATTAAATTCTATATCAACATTCATTTCTCGAATACATGAGATAAAATTGACAAAATCTAAGTGTCAGAGTGAATAATTTTTTTTTCAACATCCTTTGTCAGATACAACGAAGATAATTGACAAAATCTAAGTATCAGAGTGAATAAATGCTATATCAGCATCCTTTGTCGGATATGCTGGATAAAATTGACAAAATCCAAGTGTCTGAGTGAATATTTTTTTATCAACATCTTTTGTCGAATACATGAAATATAATGGACAAAATCTAAGTATCATAGTGATTAAATGCTTTATCAGCATCCTTTGTCGGATATCTCGGATAAAATCCAAGTATCAGATTGATTAAATTCTATATCAATCTCCCTTTCTCGGATACATGGGATAAAACTGACAAAATCTAAGGATCAGAGTGAATAATTTTTTTTATCAACATCTATTGTCAGATACAACGAATATAATTGACAAAATCTAAATATCAGATTGATTTAATTCTATATCATCATCCTTTGTCGGATATGCTGGATACAATTGACAAAAGCTAAGTGTCAGAGTGAATAAAATTTTTTATCAACATCTTTTGTCAAATACTTCAAATATACTTGATAAAATCTAAGTATCAGAGTGATTAAATGCTTTATCAGCATCCTTTTTCGGATATCTCAGATAAAATCTAAGTATCAGATTGATTAAATTCTATATCAACATCCCTTTCTCGTATACATGGGATAAAATTGACAAAATCTAAGTATCGGAGTGAATTATTTTTTTTATCAACATCTTTTGTCAGATACAACGAATATAATTGACAAAATCTAAATATCAGATTGATTAAATTCTATATCAGCATCCTTTGTCGGATATGCTGGATACAATTGACAAAAGCAAAGTGTCAGAGTGAATAAATTTTTTTATCAACATCTTTTGTAAAATATATCAAGTATAATTGACAAAATCTAAGTATCAGAGTGATTAAATGCATTATTTGCATCCTTTGTCGGATATCTCGGATAAAATCTAAGTATTGGTGTTCTTAGTGCTAGCTACCGCTGGCACAACTTATTGGGGAATAAGTACGGGTGTCGCCACTTATTGATGCAAAAATGGCGCAAAAAGGTTGCTATGCCACTTACTGGAAGGGGAGAACCCCTTGTCGGCCCAAATGTTAGTGAGATTCCCGCTCTTACCCCAACGGTTTTGCAAATATCGGGTTTGGTACTACCCTATTTACAGTATACCCTGTCCCAGGGTATGATAACGCGATCGAGTGGTCAAATGGCCACTTTCTAAAGCCAAATGTACCCACCTTGGGTTACGGCTAGAAAATCTCTTAACTCTCTCCCTGGAGGTAACAACCCTCCCTGTCAATATAATAATGACGGCACCTCGTAGCTCTATTCCTACCCTGCCTAGGTTACGGAAAATAGTACACAGTTTGTAGAAAATACCTTACTTGTATTCTTCCAAAAGGGTCACATAAAACAATAGAAATATCCTTCCCCAATCGGGGTCAAAACGCAGACTAAAACATAATAATAATTTTTACAGCACTGTTTGTATGGGTGGACCGTCACTTGGCCCAGCCAATCAGCTACCTCCCCATTCAAACCCAATTCATCCTCTTAGATTTATCTTTCAATGACTCCCAAACCAGGAAGTATAACAATAACTTGATTCAAAACTTCCCTCTTGCAAAACCACTATCGCTTAGTAACGGGAATTTAACCTGTCTTTTGAAATTATACTATAAGCAAATGTAATTAAGAAAACGAAAACAGGTCATTTATCTGAAAGGAAAAGAAACAGGGGTGGGAACCCCAACAATTAGAGTGATTAAATTCTATATCAACATCCCTTTCTCGGATGCATGGGATAAAATTGACAAAATCTAAGTATCAGAGTGAATATTTTTTTATCAACATCTTTTATCAGTTACAACGAATATAATTGATAAAATCTAAATATCAGATTGATTAAATTCTATATCAGCATGCTTTGTCGGATATTCTGTACAAAATTGACAAAAGCTAAGCGTCAGAGTGAATAAATTTTTTTATCAACATCTTTTGTCAAATACATCAAATATAATTGACAAAATCTAAGTATCAGGGTGATTAAATGCTTTATCATCATCCTTTGTCGGATATCTCGGATAAAATCTAAGTATCAGAGTGATTAAATTCTATATCAACATCCCTTTCTCGGATACATGGGATAAAATTGACAAAATCGAAGTATCAGAGTGAATAATTTTTTTTATCAACATCTTTTATCAGTTACAACAAATAAAATTGACAAAATCTAAGTATCACAGTGATTAAAATCTAAGTATCGGAGTGGTTAAATTCCATATCAACATCCCTTTCTCGGATACATGGGATAAAATTGACAAAATCTAAGTATCAGAGTAAATAAATGCTTTATCAAAATTATTTGTCGGGTATATCGGATGAAATTGACAAAATCTAAGTATCCGATTGATTAAATTCTATATCAACATCCATTTCTTGAATACATGGGATAAAATTGACAAAAGCTAAGTTTCAGAGTGAATAATTTTTTTTTATCACCATCTTTTGTCAGATACAACGAATATAATTGACAAAATCTAAGTATCAGAGAGAATAAATTTTTCTATCAACATCTTTTGTCAGATACATCGGGTAAAATTGACTAAATCTAAGTATCAGATTGAATAAATTATTTATCTTTATCGGATACGCTGGTTAACATTGTCAAAATCTATGTATTAGAGTGTATAAATTCTTTATCAACTTCCATTTGTCTGATACATCAGAAACATTCACAAAATCTGTGTATTAGAATGAATAAATTCCTTATCATCATCCTTTGTCGGTTACGTCGGATAAAATTGACAAATCTAACTATCAGAGTGAATAAATTCATTATCAAAATCCTTTGTCGGATATGTTGGATAAAATTGACAAAATCTAGGTGCTAGAGTGAATTTTTTTATCAACATCTTCTCTCGGATAGCATCGGATAAAATTGACAAAACCTAAGTATCAGATTGAATAAATGCTTTATCAACATCATTAGTCGGATATGACGGATAAAATTGACAAAATATAAGTACCAGAGTGAATAAATTCATTATCAACATCCTTTGTCTGATATGTCCGATAAAACTGAAAAAATCTAAGTATCAGAGTAATTAAATTCTATATCAACATCCCTTTCTTGGATACATGGGATAAAATTGATAAAATCTAAGTATCAGAGTGAATAAATGCTTTATCAACATCCTCTAAATGCATTATCAACATCATTTGTTGGCTATATCGGATACAATTGACAAAACCTAAGTATCAGATTGATTAAAGTCTAAATCAACAACCCTTTCTCGAATACATGGGATAAAATCGACAAAATCTAAGTATCGGATTGATTAAATTCTATATCAACAACCCTTCTTGAATACATGGGATAAAATTGAAAAAATCTAAGCGTCAGAGTGAATAAAATTTTTTAATTCAAAATCTATTGTCAGATACATAAAATATAATTGACAAAATCGAAGTATCAGAGTGAATAAATGCTTTATCAGCATCCTTTGTCGAATATATCGGATAAAAGTGACAAAATCTAAGTACCAGAGTGAATAAATGCATTATCAACATCATTTGTCGGATATGTCAGTTAAAATTGACATGTCGGATAAAATTGACAAAATCTAAGTGTCAGAGTGAATATTTTTTTTTATCAACATCTTTTGTCAGATACATCGAATATAATTGAAAAAACCTAAGTGTTAGAGTGAATAATTTTTTATCAACATCCTCTGTGAGATGCATCGGATAAAATTGACAAAAAAATGATCTAACACTGCAAAGAATATCAGATGCATTTTGTCCACATCCATCCTTGTTTCTCAAAACTAAAAGCTAAGTTCCTCAAAATGATCTAACATTGCTAAGGACACCAGAATATCCGATGCATTTTGACCATACGTATCCTTGTTTCTGTCAACAAAATGATAAGTTCCTAAAAATGATCTAAAATTGCTAATGACATCAGATGCATTTTGACCACAAGGATCCTTTTTTCTCAAAAATAAAAGCTAAGTTCCTCATAATGATCTAACATTGCTACGAATATGAAATTCATTTTGATAATATGTATCCTTGTTTCTCAAAACTAGAAGCTAAGTTCCTGAAAATAATCTAATATTGCTAAGTATATCAGATGCATTTTGAGCCCTATCCATCCTTGTTTCTCTCAACTAAATGATAAGTTCCTCAAAATGATCTAACACTGCAAAGAATATCAGATGCATTTTGTCCACATCCATCCTTTTTTCTCAAAACTAAAAGCTAAGTTCCTCAAAATGATCTAACATTGCTAAGGACACCAGAATATCCGATGCATTTTGACCATACGTATCCTTGTTTCTGTCAACAAAATGATAAGTTCCTAAAAATGATCTAACATTGCTAAGGCTATCAGATGCATTTTGACCCTATGCATCCTTGGTTCTCTCAACTAAATGATAATTACCTCAAAATGATCTAACATTGCTAAGGACATCAGATGCATTTTGACCCTATGCATCCTTTTTTCTCTCAAGTAAATGATAAGATCCTCAAAATAATCTAGCATTGCTAAGGATATCAGATACATTTTGAAAATATGTATCCTTGTTTATCAAAACTAAAAGCTAAGTTCCTCAATATGATCTAATATTGCTAAGGATATCATATTTATTTTGACCCTATGCATCCTTGTTTCTCCCAACTAAATTATAAGTTCCTCAAAATGATCTAACATTGTTAAGGATATCATATTTATTTTGACCCTATGCATCCTTGTTTCTCCCAACTAAATGATAAGTTCCTCAAAATGATCTAACATTGCTAAGGATATCAGAAGCATTTTGTCCACATCCATCCTTGTTTCTCTAAATTAAAAGCTAAGTTCCTAAAAATGATCTAACACTAGATATCAGATGCATTTTGACCCTATGCATCATTGTTTCTCTCAACTAATTGATAAGTTCCTCAAAATAATGTAACATTGCTAAGGATATCAGATGCATTTTAAAAATATGTATCCTTGTTTCTCAAAACTAAAAGCTCAGTTCCTCATAATGATCTAACATTGCTACGAATATGAGATTCATTTTGACAATATGTATCCTTGTTTCTCAAAACTAAAAGCTAAGTTCATCAAAATAATCTAATATTGCTAAGTATATCAGATGCATTTTGACCCTATGCATCCTTGTTTCTCTCAACTAAATGATAATTACCTCAAAATGATCTAACATTGCTAAGGACATCAGATGCATTTTGACCCTATGCATCCTTTTTTCTCTCAACTAAATGATAAGATCCTCAAAATAATCTAGCATTTCTAAGGATAGCAGATGCATTTTGACCCTAGGTATCCTTGTTACTGTCAACAAAATGATAATTTCCTAAAAATGATCTAAAATTGCTAAGGATATCATATTTATTTTGACCCTATGCATCCTTGTTTCTCTCAACTAAATGATAAGTTCCTCAAAATGATCTAACATTGCTAAGGATATCAGAAGCATTTTGTCCCTATGCATCCTTGTTTCTTTAAATTAAAAGCTAAGTTCCTAAAAATGATTTAACATTGCTAATGATATCAGATGCATTTTGACCCTATGCATCATTGTTTCTCTCAACTAATTGATAAGTTCCTCAAAATAATGTAACATTGCTAAGGATATCAGATGCATTTTGACGCATGCATCCTTTTTTCTCAAAAATAAAAGCTCAGTTCATCAAAATGATCTAACATTGATAGGAATATCAGAAGAATTTTGTCAACATCTATCCTTGTTTCTCAAAACTAAAAGCTAAGTTCCTCAATATGATGTAACATTGCTAAGTATATCAGATGCTTTATGACCACATGCTTCCTTGTTTCTCAAAACTAAAAGCTCAGTTCCTCATAATGATTTAAAATTGCTACGAATATGAGATTCATTTTGACAATATGTATCCTTGTTTCTCAAAACTAAAAGCTAAGTTCCTCAAAATAATCTAATATTGCTAAGTATATAAGAGGCATTTTGACCCTATCCGTCCTTGTTTCTCTCAACTAAATGATAAGTTCCTCAAAATGATCTAATACTGCAAAGAATATCAGATGCATTTTGTCCACGTCCATCCTTGTTTCTCAAAACTAAACGCTAAGTTCCTCAAAATGATCTAACATTGCTAAGGACACTAGAATATCGGATGCATTTTTACCCTACGTATCCTTGTTACTGTCAACAAAATGATAAGTTCCTAAAAATGATCTAAAATTGCTAAGGACATCAGATGTATTTTGACCACAAGCATCCTTGTTTCTCAAAAATAAAAGCGAAGTTCCTCAAAATGATCTAACATTGCCAAGGCTATCAGATGCATTCTGACCCTATGCATCCTTGTTTCTCTCAACTAAATGATAATTCCCTCAAAATGATCTAACATTGCTAAGGACATCAGATGCATTTTGACCCTATGCATCGTTGTTTCTCTCAACTAGATGATAAGTTCCTCAAAATCATCTAATAATGCTAAAGATATCAGATGTATTTTGACCACATGCATCCTTGTTTCTCAAAATAAAAGCTCAGTTCATCAAAATGATCTAACATTGCTAAGGACTAGCAGATGCATTTTGACCCTATGTATCCTTGTTTCTCTAAACTAAATGATAATTGCCTCAAAATGATCCAACTTTGCTAAAGATATCAGATGCATTTTGACCACATGCATCCTTGTTTCTCAAAAATAAAAGCTCAGTTCATCAAAATGATATAACATTGCTAAGACTAGCAGATGCATTTTGACCCTATGTATCCTTGTTTCTCTAAACTAAATGATAATTGCCTCAAAATGATCCAACTTTGCTAAAGATATCAGATGCTTTTTGACCACATGCTTCCTTGTTTCTCAAAAATAAAAGCTAAGTTCCTCAAAATGATCTAACATTGCTAAGGCTATCGGATGCATTTTGACCCTATGCATCCTTGTTTATCTCAATGAAATGATTAGTTCCTCAAAATTATCGAACATTGCTAAAGATATCAGATGCATTTTGACCACATGCATCCTTGTTTTTCTCAACTAAATGATAAGTTCCTCAAAATGATCTGATATTGCTAGAGATATCAGATGCATTTTGACCACGTACATCCTTGTTGATCAAAAATAAAAGCAAAGTTGCTGAAAATGAACTAACATTGCTAAGCACATCAGAATATCAGATGCATTTTGATCCTACGTATCATTGTTTCT
Source organism: Artemia sinica (assembly GCA_027921565.1). Classification (NCBI taxonomy): domain Eukaryota; kingdom Metazoa; phylum Arthropoda; class Branchiopoda; order Anostraca; family Artemiidae; genus Artemia; species Artemia sinica. Next base: position 30,109,507 of record CM051257.1, read on the forward strand.
CTCAACTAAATGATAAGTTCCTCAAAATGATCTAACAAAGCTAAAGATATCAGATGCATTTTAACCACATACATCCTTATTTCTCAAAACTAAAAGCTAAGTTCCTCAAAATGATCTAACATTGCTAAGGATATCAGATGCATTTTGACCCTATGTATCCTTGTTTCTCTCAAATAAATGATAAGATCCTCAAAATGATCTAACATTGCTAAGGATATAAGATTCATTTTGACAATATGTATCCTTGTTTCTCAAAACTAAAAGCTAAGTTCATCAAAATAATCTAATATTGCTAAGTATATCAGATGCATTTTGACAATAATTATCTTTTTTCTCAAAACTAAAAGCTTAGTTCCTCAAAAAGATCTAACATTGCTAAAGATATCAGATTTCTTTTGACCCTATGCATCCTTGTTTCTCTCAACTAAATGATAAGTTCCTAAAAATGATCTAACAAAGCTAAAGATATCAGATGCATTTTGACCACATGCATCCTTGTTTCTCAAAAATAAAAGCTCAGTTCATCAAAATGATCTAACATTGATAGGAATATCAGAAGAATTTTGTCAAGATCCATCCTTGTTTCTCAAAACTAAAAGCTAAGTTCCTCAATATGATGTAACATTGCTAAGTATATCAGATGCTTTTTGACCACATGCTTCCTTGTTTCTCAAAACTAAAAGCTCAGTTCCTCATAATGATCTAACATTGCTACGAATATCAGATTAATTTTGACAATATGTATCCTTGTTTCTCAAAACTAAAAGCTAAGTTCCTCAAAATAATCTAATATTGCTAAGTATATCAGACGCATTTTGACCCTATCCATCCTTGTTTCTCTTAACTAAATGATAAGTTCCTCAAAATGAGCTAATACTGCAAAGAATATCAGATGCATGTTGTCCATGTCCATCCTTGTTTCTCAAAACTAAACGCTAAGTTCCTCAAAATGATCTAACATTGCTAAGGACACCAGAATATCGGATTCATTTTGACCCTACGTATCCTTGTTACTGTCAACAAAATGATAAGTTCCTAAAAATGATCTAAAATTGCTAAGGACATCAGATGTATTTTGGCCACAAGCATACTTGTTTCTCAAAAATAAAAGCCAAGTTCCTCAAATGATCTAACATTGCCAAGGCTATCAGATGCATTCTGACCCTATGCATCCTTGTTTCTCTCAACTAAATGATAATTCCCTCAAAATGATCTAACACTGCAAAGAATTCAGATGCATGTTGACCATGTCATCCTTGTTTCTCAAACTAAACGCTAAGTTCCTCAAATGATCTAACATTGCTAAGGACATCAGATGCTTTTTGACCACATGCATCCTTGTATCTCAAAAATAAAAGCTCAGTTCATCAAAATGATCTAACATTGCTAAGACTAGCAGATGCATTTTGACCCTATGTATCCTTGTTTCTCTAAACTAAATGATAATTGCCTCAAAATGATCCAACTTTGCTAAAGATATCAGATGCTTTTTGACCACATGCATCCTTGTTTCTCAAAAATAAAAGCTCAGTTCATCAAAATGATCTAACATTGCTAAGAATAGCAGATGCATTTTGACCCTATGTATCCTTGTTTCTCTAAACTAAATGATAATTGCCTCAAAACGATCCAACTTTGCTAAAGATATCAGATGCTTTTTGACCACATGCTTCCTTGTTTCTCAAAAATAAAAGCTAAGTTCCTCAAAATGATCTAACATTGCTAAGGCTATCAGATGCATTTTGACCCTATGCATCCTTGTTTCTCTCAATGAAATGATAAGTTCCTCAAAATTATCTAACATTGCTAAAGATATCAGATGCATTTTGACCACATGCATCCATGTTTTTCTAAACTAAATGATAAGTTCCTCAAAATGATCTAATATTGCTAGAGATATCAGATGCATTTTACCACATACATCCTTGTTGATCAAAAATAAAAGCTAAGTTGCTCAAAATGAACTAACATTGCTAAGTACATCAGAATATCGGATGCATTTTGATCCTACTCATCACTGTTTCTCTCAACTAAATGATAAGTTCCTCAAAATGATCTAATATTGCTAGAGATATCAGATGCATTTTAACCACATACATCCTTATTTCTCAAAACTAAAAGCTAAGTTCCTCAAAATGATCTAACATTGCTAAGGATACCAGATGCATTTTGACCCTATGCCTCCTTGTTTCTCTCAAATAAATGATAAGATCCTCAAAATGATCGAACATTGCTAAGGATATAAGAAGCATTTTGACAATATGTATCCTTGTTTCTCAAAACGGAAAGCTAAGTTCCTCAAAATAGTCTAACATTGCTAGGGATATCAGATGCATTTTGACAATAATTATCCTTGTTTCTCAAAACTAAAAGCTAAGTTCCTCAAAAAGATCTAACATTGCTAAAGATATCAGATTTATTTTGACCCTATGCATCCTTGTTTCTCTCTACTAAACGATAAGTTCCTCAAAATGATCTAACATTGCTAAGGATATCAGATGCATTTTGACCACATCCATCCTAGTTTCTCAACACTAAAAGCTAAGTTCCTCAAAATGATCTAACATTACTGATAACCTATCATGGATTACCACTGAGAAAGCCGCTTCCAATGTAAGAGCAACCATAGAGTACGTCTGCTACAGCCGCAAGCATGCATAGTGAGAGAGAAATACAAAGTCGACCTGGGGGGATTTTCCGGCGAGTATGGTTAGGTTAGGCTAGGCTAGATTAAGTTAGGTTAGATTAGGTTAGGTTAGGTTAGCCTACGTACGCGCGCGTACGTAGGCTAACCTAACCTAATCTAACCTAACCTAATCTAACCTAACTTAATCTAGCCTAACCTAACCTAACCATACTCTCCGGAAAATCCGCCAGGTCAACTTTGTATTTCTCTCTCACTATGCATGCTTGCGGCTATAGCAAACGTACTCTATAGTTGCTCTTACATTGGAAGCGGCTTTATCAGTGGTAATCCATGGTAGGTTATCAGCAATGCTAGATCAATTTGAGGAACTCAGCTTTTAGTATTGAGAAACAAGGATGGATGTGGTCAAAATGCATCTGATATCCTTAGCAATGTTAGATCATTTTGAGGAACTTATCATTTAGTTCAGAGAAACAAGGATGCATAGGGTCAAAATAAATCTGATATCTTTAGCAATGTTAGATATTTTTGAGGAACTTAGCTTTTAGTTTTGAGAAACAAGGATAATTATTGTCAAAATGCATCTGATATCCATAGCAATGTTAGATCATTTTGAGGAACTTAGCTTTTAGTTTTGAGAAACAAGGATACATATTGTCAAAATGCTTCTGATATCCTTAGCAATGTTAAATCATTTTGAGGATCTTATCATTTATTTGATAGAAACAAGGATGCATTGGGTCAAAATGCTTCTGATATCCTTAGCAATGTTGGATCATTTTGAGGAACTTAGCTTTTATTTTTGAGAAACAAGGATGTATGTGGTCAAAATGCATCTGATATCTCTAGCAATATTAGATCATTTTGAGGAACTTATCATTTAGTTGAGAGAAACAGTGATGCATAGGATCAAAATGCATCTGATATTCTGATGTACTTAGCAATGTTAGTTCATTTTGAGCAACTTAGCTTTTATTTTTGATCAACAAGGATGTATGTGGTCAAAATGCATCTGATATCTCTAGCAATATTAGATCATTTTGAGGAACTTATCATTTAGTTGAGAAAAACAAGGATGCATGTGGTCAAAATGCATCTGATATCTTTAGCAATGTTAGATAATTTTGAGGAACTTATCATTTCATTGAGAGAAACAAGGATGCATAGGGTCAAAATGCATCTGATAGCCTTAGCAATGTTAGATCATTTTGAGGAACTTAGCTTTTATTTTTGAGAAACAAGGAAGCATGTGGTCAAAAAGCATCTGATATCCTTAGCAAAGTTTGATCATTTTGAGGCAATTATCATTTAGTTTAGAGAAACAAGGATACATAGGGTCAAAATGCATCTGCTAGTCTTAGCAAAGTTAGATCATTTTGATGAACTGAGCTTTTATTTTTGAGAAACAAGGATGCATGTGGTCAAAATGCATCTGATATCTTTAGCAAAATTGGATCATTTTGAGGCAATTATCATTTAGTTTAGAGAAAAAAGGATACATAGGGTCAAAATGCATCTGCTAGTCTTAGCAATGTTAGATCATTTTGATGAACTGAGCTTTTAATTTTGAGAAACAAGGATGCATGTGGTCAAAATGCATTCGATATCTTTAGCATTGTTAGATTATTTTGAGGAACTTATCATCTAGTTGAAAGAAACAACGATGCATAGGGTCAAAATGCATCTGATGTCCTTAGCAATGTTAGATCATTTGAGGTAATTATCATTTAGTTGAGAGAAACAAGAATGCATAGGGTCAAAATGCATCTGCTAGTCTTAGCAATGTTAGATCATTTTGATGAACTGAGCTTTCATTTTTGAGAAACAAGGATGCTTGTGGTCAAAATACATCTGATGTCCTTAGCAATTTTAGATCATTTTTAGGAACTTTTCATTTTGTTGACAATAACAAGGATACGTAGGGTCAAAATGCATCCGATATTCTGGTGTCCTTAGCAATGTTAGATCATTTTGAGGAACTTAGGGTTTAGTTTTAAGAAACAAGGATGGACGTGGGCAAAATGCATCTGATATTCTTTGCTGTATTAGATCATTTTAAGGAACTTATCATTTAGCTGAGAGATACAAGGATGGATAGGGTCAAAATGCATCTGATATACTTAGCAATATTAGATTATTTTGTGGAACTTAGCTTTTAGTTTTGAGAAACAAGGATACATAGGGTCAAAATGCATCTCATATTCGTAGCAATGTTAGATCATTATGAGGAACTGAGCTTTTAGTTTTGAGAAACAAGGAAGCATGTGGTCAAAAAGCATCTGATATACTTAGCAATGTTACATCATATTGAGGAACTTAGCTTTTAGTTTTGAGAAACAAGGATGGATGTTGACAAAATTCTTCTGATATTCCTATCAATGTTAGATCATTTTGATGAACTGAGCTTTTATTTTTGAGAAACAAGGATGCATGTGGTCAAAATGCATCTGATATCTTTAGTACTGTTAGATGATTTTGAGGAACTTATCATTTAGTTGAGAGAAATAAGGATGCATAGGGTCAAAATACATCTGATATCATTAGCAGTGTTAGATCATTTTTAGGAACTTAGCTTTTAATTTAGAGAAACAAGGATGCATAGGGACAAAATGCTTCTGATATCCTTAGCAATGTTAGATCATTTTGAGGAACTTATCATTTAGTTGGGAGAAACAAGGATGCATAGGGTCAAAATAAATATGATATCCTTAGCAATGTTAGATCATTTTTAGGAAATTATCATTTTGTTGACAGTAACAAGGATACGTAGGGTCAAAATGCATCTGATATCCTTAGCAATGCTAGATTATTTTGAGGATCATATCATTTAGTTGAGAGAAAAAAGTATGCATAGGGTCAAAATGCATCTGATGTCCTTAGCAATGTTAGATCATTTTGAGGTAATTATCATTTAGTTGAGAGAAACAAGGAAGGATAGGGTCAAAATGCATCTGATATACTTAGCAATATTAGATTATTTGAGGAACTTAGCTTTTAGTTTTGAGAAACAAGGATACATATTTTCAAAATGCATCTGATATCCTTAGCAATGTTAGATGATTTTGAGGAACTTATCATTTAGTTGAGAGAAACAATGATGCATAGGGTCAAAATGCATCTGATATCATTAGCAGTGTTAGATCATTTTTAGGAACTTAGCTTTTAATTTAGAGAAACAAGGATGGATGTGGACAAAATGCTTCTGATATCCTTAGCAATGTTAGATCATTTTGAGGAACTTATAATTTAGTTGGGAGAAACAAGGATGCATAGGGTCAAAATAAATATGATATCCTTAGCAATGTTAGATTATTTGAGGAACTTACTTTAGTTGGAGAAACAAGGATGCATAGGGTCAAAATAATTGATATCCTTAGCAATGTTAGATCATTTGAGGAACTTAGCTTTAGTTTTGATAAACAAGGATACATATTTTCAAAATGCATCTGATATCCTTAGCAATGCTAGATTATTTTGAGGATCTTATCATTTAGTTGAGAGAAAAAAGGATGCATAGGGTCAAAATGCATCTGATGTCCTTAGCAATGTTAGATCATTTTGAGGTAATTATCAATTAGTTGAGAGAAACAAGGATGCATAGGGTCAAAATGCATCTGATAGCCTTAGCAATGTTAGATCATTTTGAGGAACTTAGCTTTTATTTTTGAGAAACAAGGATCCTTGTGGTCAAAATGCATCTGATGTCCTTAGCAATTTTAGATCATTTTAGGAACTTATCATTTGTTGACAGAAACAAGGATACGTAGGGTCAAAATGCATCCGATATTTGTGTCCTTAGCAATGTTAGATCATTTTGAGGAACTTAGCTTTTAGTTTTGAGAAACAAGGATGGATGTGGACAAAATGCATCTGATATTCTTTGCAGTGTTAGATCATTTTGAGGAAATTATCATTTAGTTGAGAGAAACAAGGATACATATGGTCAAAATGATCTGATTCTTAGCAATATAGATCATTTGAGGAACTGAGCTTTTAGTTTTGAGAAACAAGGATACATATTTTCAAAATGCATCTGATATCCTTAGCAATGTTAGATCATTTTGAGGAACTTAGCTTTTAGTTTAGAGAAACAAGGATGGATGTGGACAAAATGCTTCTGATATCCTTAGCAATGTTAGATCATTTTGAGGAACTTATCATTTAGTTGAGAGAAACAAGGATGCATAGGGTCAAAATGCATCTGATATCTTAGCAATGTTAGATCATTTTAGGAACTTAGCTTTAATTTAGAGAAACAAGGATGGATGTGGCAAAAAGCATCTGATATCCTTAGCAAGTTAGATCATTTGAGGAACTTATCATTTAGTTGGACAATCAAGGATGCATAGGGCAAATAAATATGATATCCTTAGCAATGTTAGATCATTTGAGGAACTTAGCTTTTAGTTTTGAGAAACAAGGATACATATTTCAAAATGATCTGATATCCTTAGCAATGTTAGATCATTTTGAGGAACTTAGCTTTTAGTTTTGAGAAACAAGGATGATGTGTCAAAATGCTTCTGATATTCCTATCAATGTTAGATATTTTGGGAACTTATCATTTAGTTGAGAGAAACAAGGATGCATAGGGTCAAAATGCATCTGATATCATTAGCAGTGTTAGATCATTTTTAGGAACTTAGCTTTTAATTTAGAGAAACAAGGATGGATGTGGACAAAATGCATCTGATATTCTTTGCAGTGTTAGATCATTTTGAGGAACTTATCATTTAGTTGAGAAAAACAAGGATGCATAGGGTCAAAATGCATCTGATATCCTTAGCAATGTTAGATCATTTTGAGGAACTTAGCTTTTATTTTGAGAAACAAGGATGTATATGGTCAAAACACATCTGATATCTTTAGTATGTTAGATCATTTTGAGGAACTTATCATTTAGGAGAGAATAAGGATCATAGGGTCAAATGAATCTGATATCATTAGCAGTGTTAGATCATTTTAGGAACTTAGCTTTTAGATTTAGAGAAACAAGGATGGATGTGGACAAAATGCTTCTGATATCCTTAGCAATGTTAGATCATTATGAGGAACTTATAATTTAGTTGAGAAACAAAGGATGCATAGGGTCAAAATAAATCTGATATCCTTAGCAATGTTAGATCATATTGAGGAACTTAGCTTTTAGTTTTGATAAACAAGAATGGATGTTGTCAAAATGCTTCTGATATTCCTATCAATGTTAGATTATTTTTGGAAACTTATCATTTAGTTGAGAGAAACAAAGATGCATAGGGTCAAAATGCATCTGATATCATTAGCAGTGTAGATCATTTTTAGGAACTTAGCTTTTAATTTAGAGAAACAAGGATGGATGTGGACAAAACGCTTCTGATATCCTTAGCAATGTTAGATCATTATGAGGAACTTATAATTTAGTTGGGACAATCAAGGATGCATAGGGTCAAAATAAATATGATATCCTTAGCAATATTAGATCATATTGAGGAACTTAGCTTTTAGTTTTGATAAACAAGAATAGATGTTGTCAAAATGCTTCTGATATTCCTATCAATGTTAGATTATTTTTGGGAAACTTATCATTTAGTTGAGAGAAACAAGATGCATAGGGTCAAAATGCATCTGATATCATTAGCAGTGCTAGATCATTTTTAGGAACTTAGCTTTTAATTTAGAGAAACAAGGATGGATGTGGAAAAAATGCTTCTGATATCCTTAGCAATGTTAGATTATTTTGAGGAACTTATCATTTAGTTGAAAAAAAAAAGGATGCATAGGGTCAAATGCATCTGATATCCTTAGCAATGTTAGGTTATTTTTAGGAACTTAGCTTTTATTTATGAGAAACAAGAATGTATATGGTCAAAACACATCTGATATCTTTATTAATGTTAGATCATTTTGAGGAATATATCATTTAGGCAAGAGAAATAAGGATACATAGGGTCAAAATGCATCTGATATCATTAGCAGTGTTAGATCATTTTTAGGAACTTAGCTTTTAATTTAGAGAAACAAGGATGGATGTGGACAAAATGCTTCTGATATCCTTAGCAATGTTAGATCATTATGAGGAACTTATAATTTAGTTGGGACAATCAAGGATGCATAGGGTCAAAATAAATATGATATCCTTAGCAATATTAGATCATATTGAGGAATTTAGCTTTTAGTTTTGATAAACAAGGATACATATTTTCAAAATGTATCTGATATCCTTATCAATGTTACATCATTTTGAGGAACTTAGCTTTTAGTTTTGAGAAACATGGATAGATGTTGACAAAATGCTTCTGATATTCCTATCAATGTTAGATTATTTTTGGAAACTTATCATTTAGTTGAGAGAAACAAAGATGCATAGGGTCAAAATGCATCTGATATCATTAGCAGTGCTAGATCATTTTTAGGAACTTAGCTTTTAATTTAGAGAAACAAGGATGGATGTGGACAAAATGCTTCTGATACCCTTAGCAATGTTAGATTATTTTGAGGAACTTATTATTTAGTTGAGAAAAAAAAAGGATGCATAGGGTCAAATGCATCTGATATCCTTAGCAATGTTAGGTTATTTTTAGGAACTTAGCTTTTATTTATGAGAAATAAGAATGTATATGGTCAAAATTCATCTGATATCTTTAGTAATGTTAGATCATTTTGAGGAATATATCATTTAGGCAAGAGAAATAAGGATACATAGGGTCAAAATGCATATGATATCCCAAGGAATGTTAGATCATTTTGAGGAACTTAGCTTTTAGTTTTGAGAAACAAGGATGGATTTGGACAAAATGCATTTGATATCCTTATCAGGGTTAGATCATCTTGAGGAGCTTATAATTTAGTTGAGAGAGAGAAGGATGGATAGGGTCAAAATGCATCTGATATACTTAGCAATGGTAAAATATTTAGAGGAACTTAGCTTTTAATTTTGAGAAACATGGTTACATATTGCCAAAATGCATCTGATATCCTTAGTAATGCTATGTCAGAAAAAAAAGGTTAAAAAAACTGTTAGAAAAAAAAATAGTTTGTTTTTCATGAAAAAAATCTTGAAAGAGAACCATCAGTCCTCATCAAAATTATACACAAGAATAAGTTTTTAAAATTTAAATTAAAAGTGCCATTCTATTTTTCTGATATGATTTAGAGATGTTAAAAAAAAGTTGAAAAAAAGTAAAAAAAAAACTATCAGAAAAAAAAGTTAAAAAAAAACTGTCCGAAAAAAAAATTGGTCACTACAAACATTATTTTTCTAATAGTAAAAGTTGCGACACACATATCTATATCATTCCCATTTTGAAGTTGCAAAATATTAAATATGAATTTTTTGTGTTTTAAGTGTGTTTCATGATATTCTAAGAGATGTAAAAAAAAGTTAAAAAAAAGTTAAAAAAAAATTAGGGGGGGGGGGGGTTGGAGGGAGGGGGGTTGGAGGGAGGGAGTGGTGGTGGTGGAGTGGGGGGTGGACGAATGTGGCATAGTGGGGGTGGGGAACTTTGGGCCGGAATAAAAAATAGGTATGATTTGCCTAATGTACTAAGCTCGCAAGCCATTTAAATGCAGTGTTTACATACTTTTTTCCTTGTTTTGATATTGCTCTTTACCGACCTCTGGAGATCCAGGTTCAAAAAAATATTTAACAATCTGTTAACTATAATGGGATCTGTATGAATCACCCTGATAAATTTTATTAGAATTAATTTTTTTACCCACTAAGAATATAAAAGAATAACTTACTTCTTGCGTCTAGCTTTCGTCAATATTCCTTTTGTTTGAATGCATCATTATATTTCAAATGGCAATTTTGAACTGAGGAAATAACTGATTGTCAGAGTTTTTATATCCATGTTCAAGGTTAAAATTACTGTGTACAATTAAAGGTAGCAGACAGATAGGAAATTACTGTGTATAATTAAAGGTACGAGACAGGTAGGAAATTACTACAGTACAATGACCGGATTCAACTACCATGAAAATTCGTGCTGATCTCTAAGTGCGCGATGTTTCTGTTAAAAGTCGTGCGTGTTTTCATGGTATTATGGTTCGTTCATTGTACTGTAGTAATTTCCTACCTGTCTCGTACCTTTAATCATACACAGTAATTTCCTATCTGCCCCATACCTTTAATTGTACACAGTAATTTCCTACCACCCTCGTACCTTTAATTGTACCAATACTACTATGAAACTAGTGATTTTTGGACAAAACTCTCCCCTGCGAATAAATTTGAGGGAAGTTATGAAGTTGCTCTTGTAGATTGTATTCTCAAAAATACATATGATATCCTAAGAAAGGATCATACATATGATAAAGAAATTAGACCACATGATTGGCCGGTCGTTAACGATCAACGTGTAGTTGAAAAGATCAATTCATATGAATTTCCCTTTGTCACTCTATCATACAAGGAATTTGGGACTATGAATGAATTATGTCATTCTATCAACAAAAATATTTCATATCGTAAAAATGGCGCCTTTAAATTCAACTAGTCAAATGAAGAGAGCAAAATCTGCATTAGTTCACCCATTGACAATGAAAAGGTTATTCTCAATGAGGATTTGCGTGAAGCTCTTGTTTTTAAACATAATATAATCAATGGTAAAAGTGCTGGAAGCGCTAGTGGCACCAATTGTTTCATTTTCGCAAAATATCCATCCGCTTTCTCCTCGGACAGTTGTATATTTCTTTATACATCCTTTGTCGAGAGATCAAGAGTTGGTAATATCAAGGTTCCCCTCCTATGTGTTCTTGAACAAAAAACCTCTAATGACCACATTCACAACTACAATATAAAGCACCTTCAATACATTCCAGTCAACACTTCGTATTTGGAGCTCTGTCAGTTAAAATTAAGAAGTGAATTGGGTGATTCTCTAGCAATAACAAAAGGTTTGGCTGTAATTACATGTAATTTTTGACCAATTCAGTGAAATAGCTAATAGAACTTAGTTTGTATGTCGTGATATTGATTGCTATGTTGCTACTCTTGGATCACGGTAGTTGGGTCATGGAATG